>CAJVRK010000008.1:3600000-4200000 GCA_911649645.1 Thelonectria discophora | reverse complement strand
ACTCCAAGCACCAAGACTTGCTCGAGGGGGAGGATTTCGCCGAGGGCCTCGAACTCGCAACAAAACATAACCACGAGCCCCTTTTAAGTCTTTTACTTTCTTTGCGACCGGACACTACGATATCCGACAGGGCTTTGACCATGTCGGCGGGCAGCGGCTTGGAGGTCTTCAAGCCTCTCGTCTCGCACGCAGAAGACTTTTCGAGCTCGGCGGATGCTCTGGGCCGTGCAACGTCTGCGGCATGCAGCCGATTGCAGCCAACTGTTCTCGATTATCTCGTGTCAAGATTGGGTGTGGATGTCAACGCCGATGTCCCAAGAGCCGCGGAAGATGTTACTCGCCCACGCAGGCTACGGTTTCTCACCACAGATGGCCTTTTGTTAGCTCTTTGCAAGCAGCAATGGGTGTTATAGAGAGAGGGATCGCTTCGCAAAATATCCGTAGTCAACACGAGGGGAGAATCTCTTTTTGAGGAAGTGGTTCAGTTGCTCTTGCGACGTGGAGCCAACCCAAACCACCTGGGCGGAAAAGAGGCTTATCCCATTCAAGTTGCTGCCAGGACTTGTCCAGACTCGGTTGTCCCAGCATTGATCGACGCCAGTGCAGATGTCAAGCCCGTACATTCTGGCCACTCGGCCCTGGCAAGCGCTGTTGGGAGGAAATTGGAATCAGCGGCCATTACAACAAGTCTCTTGGCGTCTCGCCAATCCCTTTCGGTTGACTCAGATGAAGCAGACAAGTTGGTGTCCACGGCTCTGGCCATCTTTGACGGTATTCCAGAGCCAACTTATGACGATGAAAATGGTGCCGACGGGCACTTCCTGCATTCGTCACCCTTGGATTACGTGTTCGGAGAAGGGCCGGGAGCGGTTCTTGAGCTTGTCCTTAGCCATTTCGAAATAGTGAAGCTAGAGGGTTACAGGTACCACCTAGTTCTACAGATGGCCTGCTTGCTCGAGGTGTCGATGCCAACGGCTCCGGATACTACTACGGCTGCCCCATGCAAGCTGCGGCGCGTTCTGGGCAGACAGAGATCGTGAAGCTCCTTCTTGACGCCGGCGGAAACGTCAACATTCTGAAAGGCCGGTGGAGTACACCTCTCCGAGCGGCCATAGTCTGTGGCTGCAGTGAAACGGTACAATTGCTCATCGATTTTAGCGCTGACGACAAACTCAAGCTTGAAGGGGAGCCGAACCTTGCTGAATTCCGTTTGGGATCATCTCCAAATTCACTCAAACTCTCCCTCGCACTTGGGAACATCCATGTTTTCAGGGCACTACTGTCGGCGGATCCAACGCTGATTGAGGACACGAATGACTTGCTACATCCTTTGATCATGAGTTGTCGGGAAGGAGACCTCGAGATGACCAAGCTATTGCTACAGGCAAGTGTTCGCGCCAAGGAACATTCCGGTTTCACCACCAAAAGCGAGAATGCAAGCCCTCTTCATGCAGCTGTGGCTAGGGGGCAGGTTCCTCTCGTCGAGATGCCTTTTTCACGAGGTGCTAACGTGAACATGGAAACCGGCGGCCTAGTTCGCTACACGCCACTTAATGTCGCAGTTGACCGACATGATATTCCTATGGTACGACTGCTATTGCGGGCAAGCACCGGCGTCAACCACATGATCCATTTGCAAGGTGCCCTGTCCCGAGCATTGGACAATCGACATGACTTCCAGTTGCGAAGGAGCTGATTGCTACTGGAGCGACGGTGGCAGGGCCAGGCTTTGACCCTTACTGCCTCGTTTGGGGTTGCGACAGAGGCCATCTCGACGTCATCGAAGTCCTACTCGAAGCCTTCTCCGACAGCATTGGGAACTCCAGAGACTTGGTCGATGACATATTCAGGCAAGTCTGTGAAAGAGGGCTGGCCACCCACCACATAGTACGACTGTTTCTGGAACACCTTCCTTCGACGCCCAAGAACTTTGTTTACGCATGTTCCTTGGGTTCAATATCTCTCGTCATTGACATGCTAAGAGAAGGCATGGACGCCGACGGAGATGAATGCGAGAGCTAAACGCCTTTGCTCGCAGCGGCTCGCCATTTGCGTCTTGACGTCGTCCAACTCCTTGTCCAACGAGGTGTGGACATCAAGTCCAGGTGGTGCGAACCAAGAGATTCTCCTGTATCCACACTGGAAGCTTGCGCGGCGCCCCCTCTTGACAGCAGAAGATGAAGATTTGTCTCTGGGCCAACTTTTTCCAACCTCAGCGTATCCAGAAGATGACCATTTTGAACTTTCACCCAGCCAGCAGGCCAACACTGTCGATCCTCAGCGCATCCAGCAATGCACCAGAATAATTCGGCTTCTGTTTGAGAATGGCGCAAGCGTCGATGTCGAGGGTGGCTCGGAGGTCCCTCTCCATCTGGCTTGCTTGATCAGCAGCTTACCCATGATCCAGCTCTTGATAGACCATGGATCAAGAGTGAGTCACAAAGGGGGGTCTTTGAAAACGACCCTCTTCGCAGCCGTAAAGAGTGGAAATCCAGAGGTCTTGTCCATGATGCTAGAGAATGGAGCCGACGTGAACCATTTGCGTCGGGAGTTTGGAACTGCACTTCACTTGGCCTGTCTACTTCAGAATCCAACAATGGTGCGCCAGTTGCTGCAACACGGGGCTACGTTTTCGACACTAAACCGCCATGGCCGACTGCACTCACAGTCTCCCTCAGCTGCTCAGATTACATATATCCCAATGATGCTACCGGATCAATCCTGCAGAGTATGAAAGACGTCCCGGTCAGCGAAGACGACATCCTGATAGCAGCCAGGGACCTCGAAGACGACATTCTGGCAATTCTTCTCGATGCAAGAAAGGATACGCCTGTTTCTGAAGACCTGGCTTTCCGCTTCCTCGAAAAAACCAACATGTGCCAACCGTACGCCGCCAACCCGAAGCCCCTTTTTAACCACAGCAATGGCCTGGGTATTACCGAACGCATGCTCATGACTTGGCCTTCCCACAAGACTTTGAGTCTTTTACTCAAGATCGCTCACCTTTCCTGCAAGATTTCTCGAAAAATTCAGCGAAGCCAGAGAGACCCGAGGACCAGAGAAGAATTGCTGAGACTGAAGAAGGGTTTTGACATCACTAGAGGAATTTACGATTGAAAAGCTGTCGTTGTTTATGATTTGTTTGTTGGGCTAGGTATTTAGAAAGAAGGGCACCCAGTTTGTTATGTCTTCTAAACATACTCCGTAGGTGGATGCAAGTTGCAACAATCAAGTGCGCGGGATAAGGAGTCAAGACTCGTCCATACCAAGAGAGTAGAAAAAGGGGCAGGTGGCATCAGGTAGAAATGTGTCGAGATCACGGTGGCTTTCAGATGTTATATTTCATATGTAATTACGGGATAAGGGGACAGTCAGAGCTTTGAGATCCGTTCAATTTCTACCCAACAAGAGAAGTTTGCCGTCGTTTTGCATAACCAAGGCGGGACGATCATCGTTGCACAGGGGCTCGTGACCTTGTGGACAGCACGCGGCAGAAGCAACATAGCCGAGATGGAGAGAGAGCAAGCGGTGTTTCTAAGTTTTAACGGAAATGCCTACAAAGGTTCAAACGACGACAAGTAACGCAAATCGGTCGTCCTTCCCCGCAATCTTCTCAAAGTTTCCTCAAAGCGGCAAGTGAATGCGAGGGCAGATCTGCGACTCGGCTGTTCGCCAAATTAGGCATCTTGATGCAGCCACCAATATTCGCGTGACCTCTTTATCACTTGGCAAAGCAATTCCATGGCGGAGAAGGCCAGAAAAGCAATGATATTTGGAGATATGAAGAACTCAATGGCACTGGGCATTTTCGAATTGCAAGAAATTGATTCCAAAAGACGCTGGACTTCCCGCCCGAATAATTGAGCTCATGTTGATGAACAAGTCAACAAAGTCAATTCCAGACAAGAAAAATGATTGCCTGGTGCTCCCTATGCATAATTTATGCTTAATTCAATAATCCCCGATGCTGCATTCCAGAAGCCAAGAGCCAATATTGATACCACCGGAGACATTCACGGAAGATCATCCCCTTGTCTCACTCTTCATATACATCCCACCCCGCCCACCGAGCACCATATCCACCATTCCTCCTCCTGCATGATCATCTTCATAGGTATCATAAAGACAACATGGGTCAACCATCCCTCGAACAACCTTCCTCACAGACCAAAGTCACCATCATGACGGGAAAATCCGACAAAGAAGCCGCGTCGATATCCCACGGGAACATCACCATCCAAACCCAGAAGCCCTTCACCACCCTCTCAGCACTCGGGATCGGCTATTGAACCACAAACACAGCCGTAGGCCTCTTTCTCGTGCTCGGTAGCACCTTGCCTATGGCCGGTTCGCCGCTGTTCTTCTGGGGTTTCCTCCTGATGGCCGGAGTCGGCCTGGCCATGGCGACGGCACTCGCCGAGCTGGCTTCTGCCATGCCTCATCCCGGCGGTCAATGCATTTGGACGAATCGACTGGCGCCCGCTGGATCACGTCTGTTCCTGCCCTACGTGACTGCCATCATCAGCTGGGTCGCCGCCGTCGCTACCGGCGCGTCAGCCTGTCTCTCGGTACCAGTAGGCGTCTGTACCATCATCATCTTGCTCGACCCGACATTCGTCTACAAGCGATAGATAGGCTTCGTCGGCTTCCAAATCCTCAACATCCTCACCGTCGCGTGCGTCAGCTTCGAGCACGCGCTGCCCAAAATCTCCAAGGTGATGCTGCTCTTCAGCTGTCTGACCATTAGCGTCACCTTTGTCACGCTGTTTGCCATGTCCGATACTCACGCCAATGCCGAGGATTTCTTCGTTACCTCTGTCAACGTTTCGAGGTGTCAAAAGGGCATTGCATTCATTATCGGCATGAATGGTGCGAACTGGAGCTTTTCGTGCTTGGATGTGGCCATGCACTTGGCGGAAGAGATGCCGAACCCCAGCACCAACATCCCCGAGGCGTTGATGTGGACAATTGTCGTTGGTTTCGGCTCTGGCCTGCTTGTCGTACTATCGGTGCTGATTGACCTACCCAGCATCGACGGAGCGGCAGATAACTCTGCCGTGGCACTCTTCTACCGCATCACGGGAAGCAAGGCTGCTGCCGTCGGGCTCTGATCCCCGTTTTGATCACGACTGCCGGCGCCATGTGGTCCATCCAGACTTGGCAGTCTCGTCTCGCCTGGACTATTCGTCGTGAGGGTGGATTCCCTCTTCACCGGCATCTCAGCAAGCTGGCGCCTGCGCCTTTTTACACGACCTTTTGGTCTTTGCTGTGGTCTGCAACTGGAACTGCCATATTCGGATGTCTGTATCTCGGATCGGATCTGACCTTTAACTCTCTCATCTCAACCGGTATTCTCCTACAGTATATCAGCTACAGCATTCCAGTTATTCTAGTCCTCCTCCAAGGTCGATCTCGTTTTCAACATGGACCTTTTGGTATCCCAAGCTCAGGCTGGTGGCGAATGTGGTTATGCTCGCCTGGACTGTGGTTGCCACCATCTTCTACTGCTTCCCGTACTACCTACCTGCTGTGGCAGACGAGATGAACTACGCCTCGGCGGTGCTTGCAGCGATTGCAATTCTTACGATTGGGTTTTGGTTCTTTATGCGAAGAGGAACTACGAAGTGAAAGAGTTATTAGAGTAGACCTCATTATTTTGTCCATCTTGGTATCTCAGTACAAATACGAAACCAGAGCTTTTTACTTTTTTCAAATATAAAAGGCATCAAGTATATAGAATTGAATAATATAGACTTCATAAGGAATAATTTGATCGTTGCCCATAAGAACAAAGGGTCGTCACTTCTCATCACCCATCACATCCAAGAATCATAGCCAGAACAACGCGCACGCAGCAATCACAAGCGGGAGAGTGCTCGCACCGCCACTTGTCCGCGTACCCCCGTTTGAACTCGAACTCGAGCTACTTGAACAATCCTGGTTAAACGTCGTCGCCTTGCAGGAACTCGAATCGACCGTCTCAGCGGCGCTGGAGCTGGAACTGGCGCTCGCGCTCGAGTCGGAATCGCTCTCGTCGCTGTGGTCGTTGCCTGATGAGCTTTGTCCGGGAACGGTGTTGGAATTTGAAGAGGATTTTGCGCCCTTGCTGGGGTTGAGACCGGTGGCTTGGAACGAGGAAAGGATAGTGTCTTCATCGCCATCAACAACAGTATCGTTGGTCGCCCTGCTGCTGCTGTACGTGTAACTCTTGCCCGAGTTTGTGCCTGGCGCGGTAGTCGTGTTGTAGCACTCCATGGTGACCTCGGACACGGTCGCAAAGTAGTATCCGTAGTTTTCGATATCATCACTATCCCAGTCGATCTCGCCTCCCGCCCAAGCAATGGTACCCGCGGCATTGGTCGAGAGGCCGCCGGGCCAGATGGAGAGCTGCACGCGGGCCGGCGTCTGCGGGAAGTCGAAGTTTTGCGTCGTCTCGTTCCACGTGTCGTTCTTGTACAGCGTGTGGCCGAGGACGTCGTCGATGTACCACTCGACGTAGTCTGGCGTCCAGTGGACCTCGTAGTCGTGGAAGTTATTGAAGCTGTTGCTCATGGTGAGGTTGTACTCGTGAGTCGGGTCTGTCTGGTCAGCAAGGCCCAGCCTCATCGCAGACCATGGCGGCACTCACACGTTGTGATCCCCTGGAAAAAGTAATTCGTCTGCACCGTCTCCAGATCTACCCCGATAAACTCAAAGTCGATCTCATCCTTGACATCCGAGAATAGAATGAACGCAGTAACCACTCCCGCGCCGCGGCTCGACTTGAGGCGCGCCTTCACATTCCCGTACCACATGTACACCGTCGACGACAAGACGGTCCCCGAGCTCTCCGCGGCCATGGTCAGCAGCGTGTTCCCCTTGTAGAGAACAGGTTCTCCCGACGACATCCAGTCGGCTTCGGACGAGTTGCCGAGGTAGTCGCCGACGTCGGAGACGCGTTTCAGCGAGTCCATGGACAGATATCGGTTCTCGCAGACAGGCGCCGGCATGCACGAGTCGAGCGAGTAGGACATTGTAGGATCGCAGCCCCCGAGGCAGTATGCACCCACGCCGCATTCACCATAAGCTGAAGGATTTGGTGATTAGTTTTAACGTTTTCTAGGATCGTTGCCATCATTCGACCTACTTGAGCAGCAAGGGGTGTCTTTGGGACAATGGCTATCGGCCGAACATTTTGTCGTGGCGAGGACAATGGCAGGGCTGAGGAGGGCCACGAGAGGAAGATATCGCAGCATTATGAATAGCAATTAAGCCCGGATATGAGCAAAGTAAGAGTTGAAAACGAAAGACGGGGTATTGAAACAATTAGGTGCTGGACCGGCCGACGTAATGGTTCAAACGAGCGGAAAGTTGTCGTTCCTAACCGAGTAATGGGTAGTTAATTAATTTGTGATCCAAACGAGAGTATCGATATTAAGGCGTTCCGATGGATAAAGTTGTCGTCGATGTCCAGGATCCCCAGGTGACGCGGGTCGCAGAGTAGATGGCCAGCCAGGAAGACAAAACTGAGATTCCTATTCGATTCGAGGCGTAAGCGCAGTCGGATCGAGATGCTGGCGAGGACCCTTTCAAATGAATGACTAAAAAGAAAGATTTGCTGAAGATGTATTTCTGCGCCCGATGCTCGAGCGATCCCGAGACAGGACAAAGGCCAGAGGAGTGAACGAGCAAGAGAGCAAAAAGAGCAAGGACGGCCTCGGTCATATGAATTATGGACTCGCATCCCGGCCTCTTGATATGGGACCATGATCCTCGCTTATCCGAGTTCCGCCTCGATGAACCACGGGGGACTCAGGAGTGGACGAACGGGGTCCCCAAAAGGCACGAGACCCGGAGAAGTTCAAGCAAAGTCCATCGTCCAGTGACAAAGGTCCATGATGATTCCGATAGCTTCCTTGGAGCACTTGCAGTTGGTTCCAAGGAATTAGTCCAATGGGGGGTCGAGCAGTCCACTCTGGCATAGCGAACCGGGAATACGGCATATTGGGGTGGGGAAGACCGCGTCATCCAGGCTTACGACGACAGCCCACGAAAAATGAAGATCAGGGACGAGAGAGGGGAGAAGAGAGGGGGAGTTGCCAAAAAGAGGGAGGATGCGGGTTCAAGCGAGGAGTTTGTTGGTGAGGGTTTGGGGAGAGTTGGAGAGATGGAGAAAGGAGGTTTGAACTTACTCGGGTTCGCTTTTCTTGTTTTCCAGCCAGAGACAAAAGAAACAAGCCCAAATACCTCAACTTATACAAAACGATAAACCCGACACGGGTATACAAATACGAACAAGGCACATGTTTGAGATAGACCATCACGTCAGTCCACGGCCTCCCGGAACGCGGTACCCAATAAACCGACGCAGGCGAGACCTCTCGGGAACCCGGTCAGACCCTCCACTGGCCAATGGTCCAGGGAGGAGCCGGGCCAGCGCACACGTCGCCGAGAAGGCGAGCAAGAGATACGACCCAGTAAATAGGGAACCTTTCTGTGTTATCCTTGATGGAGGTCATGGAGCGGAACATCGGTGCCTTGGAGTGGCGCAAGTTGCAACGGTTGACGGGCAAGTCGTGTCATACAGATTGATTGGGACAGGGTTGTGAGGTGACACGGCGCATGCAGGTCATGACACATTTGGGACGGTTCGTCGCAATGCTTATATAGAGGAGATTGTTGGGATGGTTTATATTGCAAATACATGACTGGCCTATCTTGCTATGTGTCGGTACCAAGTTAGGCGCGCGCATCCGGCTGGTGGCGACAGCCGCTGCGGTTGTGAGATAGTGCTGGCACCCAAAGTCCTTAATGGCAAAGTCGGTCCACGGCACTTGGATGCATGTCAATAGTAGGTCAGCTTAACATGTTCCGTGCACAAAGGACTTTCGGTTGCGAGTCCTTGTAATTCCCTTTCAGACGAATGGAATCATCTGACTGTCCAGTCGCGCTTCCGTAGAGCCTGGAGGGCTATTGCAACTTGACCCATTTCAGCCAATTCTTTTGGGACGTCGGCACGTTAGGCGTTACTATACGACAGTACAATGCGCCGTGGAATTTGATGCGTGCGCTATAAGCACAATAACAGGCGCATTGCAAGACAACATTAATTCCCGATAATTAAATCTAGCCGACAATCAAGGCCAAAGCCTCCATGGATTCATGTCGTATTACTAATGGCTACCGAGACGTAAATAGAAGTTGTACATATGTAAGCAACACACCCTCCTTACCCTATATCTTCCGGTAGAACTGGTAAACATCAACCCAACTCGAGGATTCAACTATCCGGCTCTCCTTCACAGTACCTGGAACCAGACCCTGGGATAAGCGTCGCACGCGAAGACAGCACGAGTAATTTGATTCAACAACGCCGTGTTCAAAACGAGAGACGCCACACAAGCAGTTCTATCATTACGCGAAGAATGTATACAATTAACGTGGTTCACATGCGAACGTTCCAGACAACCGAACGTTCCACTTTCTCCAGTTCTACCTAACCTTCCCATTTATATATTCTTTTCTCAACTAAATTAACATGAAATCAAATTCCAAAGAAGCCAATCTTCTTCTTGCCATCCAGGCTATTAAACAAGACCCAACACTAAGCATCCGGAAAGCAGCCCAGATCTACTCTGTTACTCATACTATCCTACGCGCCAGAATGAACGGACGACGCGCCCGAGCAGCTCTTCCGGCTAATTCGAAGAGATTGACTATGCCCGAAGAGGAGACCCTTACTGCATTCATTCTCGACCTGGATTCGCGAGGATTTCCGCCCCGGCTCAGTGGTGTTGAAGATATGGCAAATCTCCTCCTCGCGGAGCGCGACGGAGGACGCGTCGGGCAGCACTGGGCTGCACACTTCGTCAAGCGACAACCAGAGCTCAAGACGTGTTTCAATCGCGCATACGACTTCCAAAGAGCCCTATGCGAAGATCCAACCGCGATTTCCGCGTGGTTTCGCCTTGTGGCCAACATGAGGGCCAAGTACGGCATCGCGGACGCTGACTTCTACAACTTCGACGAGACCGGGTTTATGATGGGCATGATCTCCGCCGCGATGGTAGTTACAGGTGCCGAACGACGTGGAAAGGCAAAGACAGTATAGCCTGGCAATCGAGAATGGGTTACTGCAATCCAGGGCATTAATGCGGAAGGTTGGGCGCTGCCGGCGTTTATCGTGTTCAAAGGGTCCTACCACCTTGCCGATTGGTACTCAGAGACCGACCTCCCGCACAATTGGGTCATCAAGCCTACGGAGAATGGATGGACGGATAATATTACTGGCCTTCAGTGGTTACAGCATTTCGAAAAACATACTGCTGCGGTCACAAAGGGCAAATATCGAATGTTAGTGATCGACGGCCATCAGAGTCACTTATCCGCCGATTTCATAACGTTCTGCAAAGAACACGATATTATCCTGCTGTGCATGCCAGCGCACTTCTTGCACCTTCTTCAGCCACTCGATGTTGGGTTATTTGGACCCTTGAAGCGGGCATACGGTCGCAAAATCGAGGAGCTGATGAAGTACCACGTTACCCACATCACCAAGGCCGACTTCCTTGTTGCGTTCCGGAGCGTCTTCTCAGAGGTTTTCTCGGAAAGCAACATCAAGGGAGGATTCAGAGGGGCCGGTTTAGTCCCTCACAACCCGGAGGCAGTCCTCTCGAAGCTGGATGTGAAGCTACGGACTCCAACACCGACTGGGCCCCCTCCGCCGGAGACCGACTCTTGGGTATCTTCAACACCACATACCCTTCCACAAGCTCTCTCCCAGTCCGCCTATATCAAAGATCGGATTGCCCGACATCAGAGCAGCTCCCCGACCCCGATTTTAGCCGCTGTCGACCATATCTCGAAAGGAACACAGGGATTCTTGCACCAGGTGGCCCTCCTCCGTGCTGAAGTTAAGTCACTTCGAGAGGCAAATGAGAGGCTCAGTAAGCGCCGGAGGGCCAAGAAGACACATGTGCGGCAAGGAGGCGCTCTTACTGTAGGGGAGGGACAGGATATTCTGGCTCAGAAGGAGGCAGATGAGCAGGTAGCCCAGGAAACACGACAATCTGGTGGTCGGTTGAGGCGGGCTGCGGCGACTGTTCGGCGATGTGGCACTTGCGGGAAACCAGGACATAATGCGCGGACTTGTATAATAGATGAAGAAACATCAGGGGATTCTAGTGATAGTAAAGAGGAATAGATTTCTATTGTGGTTATATTTTAATTATGTATTGAATATAGTAGGGGCATGGTTAGTGGAACGTTCGGTTGTCTGGAACGTTCGCATGTGAACCACGTTAACGTCAAGAAGCACATCCAAAAAATCGAGAAGAACCCTACCTGGAGCGACGCCGTCCAGAAGCACAAGGATAAGCATGTCGGCGACCCCCTTCCGATCCCGTTCAAGGACCCTGAGCCTCAGTGCTGCTTCCCCTCGACGACGATCATCCCTGGCACACTCAGATCCACCGCGATGCCTTTGGCTACGGAGAGCTGCCGCCGGCTGTTGACCAGCGTCTGGTTATCGATCTGCGGTGGTTCACTTACTCTTCCAGGCTCAAGGAAAGCCGAACCGTGTTCAAGGAGGGGTCTAAGGATCAGTTTGGTATGTCGCAGGTGAGTTCTTCTCCATGACCATCACAAACATGTCTTAACTTAGATAGCCTACGTTCAAATTTCGCATGACCGAGGAGGACAAGGAACGCACCAAAAATATGGTCACGGAGTAGGTATACCGCAGATTCTCGTGCGCCAGCCACTAACTGGGACTCAATAGCATGATCAAGGTCGCCAGAAAGCTCGGAAGTTTCCTCCCCGATACCGAGCCAAAGTATCTCGCCCCTGGTTCCGCGCTGCACATTTGCGGCACTCATCGAGCCGGAACCTCGGTAAAGAACAGCGTCGTTGATCGCTACGGCAAGGTCTGGGGTCAGGAGGACTTGATCCTCGGTGGCTGCGGTGTGATTCCCGAGCAGAATGCTTGCAACCCAACCATTACGGCGGGATGTTTTGCTCTTGCCGCTGCGGAGCAGATTGTGAAGGACCTCGAGGCCAAGGGAATTCCGTCGGGATTGAAGGAGACGTCGAAGAGTGGGTAAACTCTTTGTGCGACGTGTACTCTCGTCGTGATAAATAGCTAGAAAGTGAAGACGATGTTTAGACCGATTAAGCGCACAAAGGCTGTGATGGTAGGCCACTTATTTGCTGAGGGGTCCGAGTCAGCAGGTAAAAGCCCGTGTAAGAAAGGTTCGGGCAGAGACGGAAGGCATAGATGTCCTTTGATAAGTCGATAGGCGTTAAAATCCACGACCAACGAGTCTCCAGCTACCGCGGCGATGGAGGCTTGACCCCCTGAGATATTTGAGTCGGTTTGTTACAAATATGTCCAACAGCATATTTCACAGACGAAGCCTCGAGTAGTCAATCCTTGAAGGGTGGCGATGGGCGAAGAGGTATCAATCGCACTCCGGGACCGCTCAGCGGCTTCCATGAGCCCCAGAGCAAGACCCGTACATCAAGTCAGCAAGGTAGGTATATATAAATCCAACTCCAAATGTCAACTCATGTGAAACTGATTTCTGAGAGATATCAAGGTAAATCAATCTGGGTCTCCGGCTATCTGATATCTCCAACCGGCTAGCTACTCATATAAGGACCGCTTGCCCTTCTTCTTCTGCTTTTTCTTCCTCCTTTCTGCCTCCTCTGCCTCCCTCTTCTTCTTGGAAGACTTGCCCCTCTTCGCTGGCTTCTTCTCTTCCTCCTCCTCCTCGCTGCTCGACTCCTCCTCCGAGGACTCCTCACCCAACTCGGAATCCTCCTCTTCCTCTTCGCCCTCCGAACTCGACCCCGACGACGCCCACTTGGACTCCTTGAGATCCCGAATCTTCGCCTTAGGATTGAACGCCCGCGGCCGGACCTGATCTCTCGCAGCCAAGTTGTCTTCGTCCTTGCCGTACGTTTGGTACAAGTACTCGCTGAACTGCATGGACGCCTCGGCAATGAGCTTGAAATGGCCCACGTCCAGCTTGGGCCCCTTTGTCTCCTTTTCCTTCTTCTTGGTAACCTTGGAGCTAAACTGGGCCAGCGCCACAGACGTCTGGAAGGCGTTGCGTATCTGTCGGCCGTTCCACTGCAGCGTCTCCCAGTTGAGCTCGACCCATTTGAGAATCTTCTTCTTGTTGAACCGGATGGGCTCCAGCTTCCGGTCCTTGCGCTCCTTGTTGATGGAGTTCATCCGTTTGAGGTTGTTCTCCCAGATCGTGCGCGTCTGGACCTCGGTGAGCTTGGGGTAGAAGAGGGTGAGGTGTAGGCGCGAGCGGAAGGCGTCGTCGATGGCCCCAACACGGTTCGTCGTCAGGAAGAGGATGCCTGAATAGTACTCTAGGATCCTGAGAAAGACTTAAAAGGTGTTAGTTGGGTCTCTTTAGTATTGGGACTGCATACCGGATACAAGTCCGTTCCGTTTGACATCAGTTTTCTACCTCTTGTTAGCCAAGGCCCGCGGCACAATTGGTTCAGCGTGTTTCTTACGTCGCGCTTTGCAAGAAAGACGTCGGCTTCGTCGAGCAGTAAGACGCAACCCCACTTGTGAGCCAACTTGAAGTGCTGTTCCATATTCTTCTCAACATCCTCTGGCCTATACCCAATATCACCTGGGAGTGTCAGTGGATCATAGTACAATCTGGCCTAAGTGTTTCTTACCGCAAGTAATCGGATACAAGGGTCGCCGAGTATATGCAGCAACGCATTCTAGCATGGTTAGTAAATGTGCAAGTTATTTCGATCTTGAATTCTTACCGGCAGTCGACGTCTTTCCCACGCCCGGCACTCCATGAAGAAGGATGATGCAACCCCTGCCTGTATTTTTCGTCCTCGTCAGTAGCCGTAAAGCGTCAAGCCCCGGGGCTAGTCACACGTACCCTTTCCTTGGACAAGATCCATCTGAAGGTTGATCCGTGGGATGTTGCCCGACAATGTTGAATCCTGCGAGTCCACGGTATGCGTTTCTACCATGGCTCGAACCATCTCCTTGTGGCCATCCGGCAATACAAGGTTATCCCACTCATCTCCTTGCTCAGGCAGTTTCAAATGGTCGAGGCTGAGTTGGACTGGGTGGTCGCGTCAGTCTTGCCAACGTCTCAGATTGCCTGCCAGTAGCGAAGATTGAACTCACCCCATTTTCGATTCCGAAGCACGAATCCAGGGACCACACCCGGGAGAAGCCTGATGAGGTTCTTTTCCTCCATGTAATTCCTGAACACCTGAAGGTTATCGGCCTGGTGTGGCTTACCCTCCTCGTAAACTTCCAGCATCTCCTTGACGTTACTGTCAACCCGACCCGGCTCGAACGACATGGCGAAGTCGTACACGTCAGTGATACAATCAAACTTGTGGCACCAAAGCCCATCGCAATCATCTTCCCTGTGTCCATACAGTTCGGGAACCATCAATTCGCTCCTCGGGATTGTTTCTTTGCCGTCGCCTTGAGTCAAGGACCAGAACCCGGCGAGGGTCATGAACTTGGGAACCGTGTTCTCACGGTCAGGGAAAGCATGCTGGTACTCTTGAACAGAGAGCTTGAAGTCTACCATGACGGCGCTATTAATCTGGTCACCGTGGCCCTCGTGTCAGCGATTCTGTGGTATACTGCTAGTTAGGCGTGTGCTTACCTCTTCGCGACTCTTCCCGACTGAAAGTCCCTCATACGACAAATGAGAGACCTTTGTGGCTTTGATGAAGTTGTTGCCCCTGTCCAGAAAATACCGAAGAGGGTCTGGCTCGGGTGCGTCGTTTCCGGGGAGCGGGCGAGTGAGATGCGATTTTAGGTACTGCACGGGATACACCTCAAGATTTCGAATATCAACCAGTCCGTCGTGCGGCTTAAACAAGAACCTCTCTCGGACAGTACCATATTCAAACCCGTCGAAGTCGATATTGAAGCAGACCACACTGAAGTGCGCGAATCTGTTCCTGTTACGCTGGGGCGACAAAACAGGGGCCCGGTCTAAGTCCGACGACATTCCGCCGTGACCCAACTCTCCCTTAGCTTCGGGAGGTTGAGGACTTTTGAACCCATCCTCAACCTTTTGGTTCGGAGCCAAGCTCTTCACCAACGGCAGCCCACCACTCGCGCCCAGGACACGAAAGAGCTGAGGCGTGTAACGCGGCTTGGTAACGTGCTCCTCACTTCCGTCGGAATTTTTGAACAACAAGCCGCCTTCCAAGGAGGGGCAATAAATGTCGTTCCCCGGGTTGAATAGCATCCAGAGGTTCTCGTATGCAATCTTGTCCTCTAGGCCTTCCTTCAGCCGGTTGTATAGCTTGAGCTGCTTGGCGAAATACTTGTCGACAAACTTTAATAGAATCCGGAAATGATTCAAGGCCTCTTTCGTTTCGAACGGTTCTATTTTCGCATCTTCGCTTGGTGGTGTTGCTGGGAATGGCATCGTATCGTGCGTGGCTGCGTCACCTTCGGCTGCCGCGTCTGTCTTGGCGTCTTCTACGGGCTTGGTGGACTCTCTCGGCTCAGGGTTGGGATGCCTAAAGAGTGTTGTTAATTAGGGAGTGAACTATGCTATGGATGCTATCGAGTTATGGTGTGCACTCACCTCTCTCTCTCTTCCAGCTTCGCCAGCTGGTCTCTCAGCTTTTGCACGTTGTGGATCAAGGGTCGGAATGGCTTTTCAAACTGCAATGACTTTGTTGAACCTATGTTGATACGCAAGAAAAACCTGAAGAAGGCATTGATGGGAGCAGAGACGATCCCAAAGGCTAAGACGTCGACGCCATCGGGGTCTGGAGACTCCATGTCCGTGGGGGGGCGTGAGCCGGGGATCCAGTCGCAGAGAACTCGCATTCGATGGAGAGGGTCGGTATTGCATTGGTAGCTACCCTTTGCTTTGCTGTTATCCTTCCAGCTGCCATTGCTGTCGAACTCTCCTGCTGTGTGAAAGAATTTTACGTCCTCGATGATACTTTTCGGGTCGTCCGATTCTTCCTTTTTGTCTCCCTCCTCTTCTGGTTTTCCCTCCCCGGTCTCTACTTTATCAGGCTCTATTTTTTTGGTCTCGGTTTTGTCGGTCTCTGATTTGTCGTTACCCGAGTCGTTGTCCTTGGCCGCCTCCAGTCTCTGGATTCGATCTTCGAGGGTTCTCACATAATCAATGACATCTCTCACCATTCCTGGGGTTTGAGGCTTCTCTGTCTTGCCTCCGATGGTGTCTCGCTCCCTCAATTTCATGGAATAAGCATCGTAAAGTTGTTGCGTGGAGAAAATAGAAGCAAGATCGACTTTCGGGAGTTTCGCGTCGCCAGGGTCACAATCTGGACTATCGTCATCTCCATTGTTGTTTTTGCCTGGAGAGTGGCCCTGAGCTACATCTGCCGATACATTGCGGGGAACAGAGTCTGCCTCCGTTTGGCCGCTCTCAGAGATCTGACTTGTTGTTTTGGGGGGTTGAGGACTCATTGTTCCTCCTGGTGGCGCAGTAGATAGAGGGTCCGCACTGGTGAGGTTGACATCAGGCAGGGTTGATGATTGCACAGTATCTCCGTCTCAGGTTTCGTGTTCAATGCGAGCTGCGCTCGTAGCCGTTCTCAGACAGATGGTGCTCCTTCGCGAGTGCGCATCGAATGTCCTGGGGGTGTGTGTTGGTGTTGTCTCAGTGCTGTCGGTAGCGGTGATGGAAGAAAAAGAAACAGTATAGGATGAAACACTGGGCTGTTTGTCGGACGTACTTGCTCGGTGTGGGAAGGGGGTTCGGGAGAACAAGAGAAGGAGGCTCTGGGGGTGTCCGGGAGGGAGGCCTTGGAGTTGTAAGGCAACAAGGCTTTGAAGACTGGGGGGAAGGAGCAAAAGGCGTTTATTTAACTGGGCAATATGACTCGCTGAACTTTGAGGCTTGCAAACATAAATCCTGCTCGTGATTCCTTGGAACCTATAGGATCACTGGACGAAGAAGTTGAGTTGAGGGCCAAGACTCAGTGCCTAATCTAACGCATCCTTCATAACAATACCTACATGACTGAACCAGCGGGATAGTAAAGTACCTAGGTCCCTAGGAAAGTATGCAAGCCACGCTTACTGATTCCAGTCTTGGCGGTACTTTTGTGCCCGACTCCGGTTTTTTTGTTATCTTCCCTTCAGAAGCTGCTATGCAGGTCTATTGGAGGTAATATGGAGGGTGCCGAGTGCTAAACATAGAACTTCCCCTGAATTCGCGCATATTCCGTAAGGTGGAAGCGCCAGCCTTCTCAGTAGCCGCCACAAGCCGGCTGGATTCGGGCGGGGAATTGATTAAGAAGGTACAGTGGCATCACGCATGCAGTAAGCTTGACGAAATATTCTGCCGGGTGCCGTCTTGGTAAGTTATTAATAGAGGCTCCTGCATTCATACAGGGCCAACAGAATAAGGCTCTGCAGAAATGGCCTGATGTGACGGTATCACAAATGCAGTCTAGAACCCATCCTTTCACATCTAGCTAATGAAAGATGGTGTGGTCAATGACTCAATCTGACCTGCCTCAGAGGGTCTCTCGGGTCGGCTGAAGATTAATTCAGATTCGTCGTGTGTCACTGTGAGAAGTTGAGAACCAATCCTTTGGCATGGAAGAATAAGGGCAACCAGGAATCGAAGTTAATAATAGTCTAGTTACGCTATTTCCGAACAAGAAGACACTGCATCCCGCTGATGCAGACTTGCAGTCGCAGCAATATTTCCACTCCAGACTGGAGTAAGGGCCCCCTTTTGACCTACATTATCGGGCCCCTACAGTGGTATTCGTTCCCCAATTCTTGGAGATACATCCACTCCGAGAGATGCGCTTTTTCAAGAAACCAGGCAACAAAGCCCAAGATGCAGTCGCGGTTCCAGAGCAGGCCACTGCCATGGTGTTACGACAGGAGGGGCTCCTGGGCAATGTCGCCGCCGAGTTCGTCGAGGTGAGGGCTGGAAAGGAGCTTTGTCGTCGGGCGACTGGAGACCTTGTGGGCGAGGATCAAGTCGTTGGGCTCAGCAATCAGGCAGCAGACGATGGAAATGCTGAAGGAACTGGAGTCCTTACCCCGGAATTTGTTCCCGCCCTGGATCGATTCATGCCTAAGAACGAGGCTCTAAAGTATGAGTACCTACCTTATATCTAATGTTTCATAACTGGCTAACTTACTTCCAGCGTGGCCTCTTACTACAAGGAGTCGGAGGAAATGATGGAGAACTTCAAGCAGACGCTCAGGAGATTCACCAAGACCCTTCGATCGCGAAAGATCTTCAAGAATCTAGACCTAGAAGACCGAGACCCAGCGACTTTCGATCTGGCCTACGTACTCAAGCTGGCGGAATTGATCCAAGATCGCAAGGAGGGGCTGGAAAACACTCACACACTGAAAAAGTTCGTCCGGAAGTGCTTCCGTGGCACCAACAAGCACAAGAACACGATCACAAGTTTGCTCAGCATGGTTCCATCCGATGTGTACGGTTCTGTCATATCTGGTGGCTTTTCGCTAATTCTAGCGGTAAGATGTCTCATATTTGATGTCAAATGAGGAGATATGTTAACACCATTTCCCTTATAAGGCTGTTGAGCATCACGAGGACCAACGAGTGAAGGTCCAGGCGGCGCTGGCCAATATTCCCCGGAAGCTAGATGAAGCCAAGCAGTTGCTGAAGGTCTACATCAAGTCACCAACGCTCCACCACTGCGCCGACCAGCTATTCCTGTCCATATTCGTTGTACTGGAGAGGATTATCGACAAAATCTCAAAAACCTTTATGGGCAAGTTCATCTCTTGCTCTTGCCTACCTACTACTGAATAATGCATGGACTCTAACGTGACACAGAAAAGTTCAAGAGACATGCAGTCGAGTTTGACGTTAACGACGCAATTGAGAATATGCAAAAGGCAGCCGATAGATTCCAAGACGAAGCCAATCTATGTGCTCATCATCGGTTCGGCAGAATAGAAGAAAAGTTGGGCAAGCTCATGCAAGCAGACGGTAAGTCTTGATTCCCTTGACAGACAAACCTACCAATTTGAATGGGAAACTGACGCGAAGAGTGCATGGAACGATCAGAGCAATTACGAACGCTGGTTCTCAACACGTTGTACCGACTCTGTGCGAGCAACCCAGACTTCAACCCAGTTGATGGAACATGTAAGGACGCAGCCAATATCAAAGCAGATCGGTAAAGACTAATAGATTGTAACTAGTAGTAATTCGTCAAGACTCAGCCCCGCCGTCCTCTATGACCCCTCCCAACAAGCGCATAGAGAATACTACATCACTCGACGTGCACAAAGAGCTCGTCGATGGCTGGCTGTCACGCCTCGGCGAGTTTGATCCCATGCCCAAGAAGCAGATCGCCGAGTGCCTTGCAGACTTTGCAAGCCTTGATCTCCAAGAGCGAGACAGGGCGCAATGGATCTTGGCATCAGACGAGGTCAAGTCCTGGCTCGAGCTGTCCGAGTCGCAAATCCTCAACATCCAAGCTGACACAGCCCCGGACGAGCTCGCTAATGCACTCAGCTTCAGCGCGGCAACCCTAGCCTTTGCGCTTGAAAGGGCGACAAACTTTGCCGTGCTGTCGTTCTTCTGCGGCCTACGGAGCAACGATTCGCGGGAGAGCGAAGATTCGGGGCCCAAGGCAATTCGCACGAGCTTGAACGGACAACTCTTGAAGTTCATGGCGGACAACCGACAGACGGAGGATCAGTCATTTCTCGAGAATAAGAAGCTGATGAAGCGGTCCAGGAGAAAGTCCAAGTATTCTGCACAACTATTCCGAGAGCAATGTCGGGCACTCCCCGAAAAGGACGTCGTCTTCGTGATACTCGACTCGTTCTCGCGCCTGGGCGGAGAAAGGGAAGATGAAGCTGACGGCGACAAGTTGATTGAGGAGCTAGGGGAGATGGTTAGAGAGATGCGGCATCTCGTGATCAAGGTGTTGGTCACGGACGCGATGCCTCAATGCCCGATTAAGGACCTCGCGGATGTCACTCTCGACGTCCCAGACGATGTAGATGGTTGGGCTAATGACGTCGACTCGATTGTTCTTGATGAAGAGACACTTGCTGTAGTTGAACAGTCTAGAAAGCGACAGAAGCAAGGATTCTCGAGCTTAGGGGAGTCGCGTGACAACTTTGACAGCGACTCAGATAGTGGCTCTGATAGCAGTTAAGATATTTGAAGCACACTAGTGCACATCGATGAAGGACTCAAACAAATGAATCTAGGACCTAGGTCTTTGGTTCTGCCTATTCTATCGAAATGGTTCTAGGTAGCAATTACACCCTACTGATGATCCCACAACCCGTGCGAAGCTGTCGAAGGCTTTGTACCTTCAATATTCATGAAGATGTTTGCGAGGTTGAAGCCAGAACCGAGGCTGGATTGCAGCATTATACATGTTTTACTTCTAAAACACTCGCCTTAGTTTCTCAGTTGCTTCTGGACCGTCTCCCCATCTATCCTCAAACAAATCCGCCCCGACAAAGCGCCACCCCATAGGCGCTCCGCCCATCCCCCACCGGCTTTTCATCTCCTCAAGTGTAACTGGACATACTAGCTCGTACAGCTCCAGTATGGGATACCCGTACTTGGACTTCTCGACTCCGGCATTGAATTCATTGTTCCCGATGCCAAAGGGCTCAGTTGGCACCGAGCCGGGGGTATGTCGGACAGAGGCTGGGATCACGACGATGTGACTACATAGATAGAATTAGCACCAAGTTGATAAGGAGCGGAGTGAAGGATTGTGAGCAGACAGGAAGCTGAAGTAGACTTGTAAACAGGACAGTTTATACATACGTGATAGACGCCCGACCACCTCCGTCACGTGTCTCATATAGCCAGAGTCGTGTAATTCCGTCCCGTAGCCGGTAGTTGCGATACTCGTGGTTTTTCTTTTGGCTGACAATATTGGCCAGGTGGACGGGCTTAATGGCGATGAGCGCGTCAGTAAACACGCGATGGGATGCAATGGAGACAACCGAGTTTGATCGGAATTTGGTCTTTAATGGCGTCGACTTCGATTGAGATTTGGCCTTTGCTAAGGCCGACTTCTTGGATATTCTGTGTGCATCGTCATTTATAGCCGTGGTGGAAGACGAGGAGGGCTGATGTGCGAAGGAGCCGTCGAGAGTGGTTTGCGTGAGCGAAGACTTGCTCCTGGTTGAACGTGAGGGTGCCATCTTGTGGATGATGGATGGGGAGAGTGGTTATGCATCAATTTGATGATGCAACAGGTGCTCTCGTCGACGCGTCTAACCTGCCAATCACGTTTCCGAAGTTCGCCCGGACGCGACGCGGCGAAGCAGTCTCCGAATCTGGTAATCACGTCACAATGGCTCTTGCAGCTGCATTGAATCACCTTGATGACTCCATGCATCATGTAGTATCTTGCTCTATCGTCTTGCCAACCACCGAGCCTGGATGGCTGCATATAGTGCAAACATACTGTTAGCGTTCTCCATCTCCACGCATTCGAAACTCACAATTACTCTGGGCCTTGCTTGGCTATAATATGTGAAATTAGGCAAGTACCTCAAGGCAATTGGGGGTTGTAGTCAGGTCTTTAATCAGGGGCTCAGCTCCTGTCGCCGTGTAAGTGGTGGGATTTGTTGACAATGGACCCAAATGCAACGCCAGTGGGAAACAATACTTTTCGAATGACTGCTAAAACCTAACGCCATATGTACATATTTTTATACCCATTTCAATGCCCATTATCATGACTGCATGTAAACCCCCGGTCTCGAGCCAACCCACAACCGCCTAGTCAGTCGCCTCCAGATGGTCCGCCTTGTCCTTGGCGGCCATGAATTCCTGGGGCATGGCGATGGGCCTGTTCTTGGCAAACCTGACCGTGGACCACATGGACGGCGAGTCCTTGAACAGCAGCTCAATCTCCTCCAGGTTGCGGCCCATGGTCTCAGGGAAGAGGAAGTAGACGGAGACGGGGATGAGGGCGGCCACCACGCCGAAGACGATGTAGTACTGCCAGCCGATGGTGTTGATGGCCACGGGGGTTACCATGACGACGATGAAGTTCCTGGACAGTCAGTCACCGATCGATTGCGAGATGAGAAGTACATACCAGAGCCAATGGTTGGCGGTAGAAATGGACGACATGGCCATTCGCAGACGGATAGGCGCCACCTCGGCGCAGTACAAAAAGTTGGCGCCGAGGAACCCAATGGGCACAAAGGTGTTGTAGAGATACAGGAAGCACCCGGCGGCAATCATGGCCGGCTTGTTGTCGCTGCCAAACGACGTGGTGATGGCGAGGACAATCATGCACACCGACATGCCCACGCCGCTGAAGATGAAAACGGCTCGGCGGCCGAAGCGGTCAATGGTGAAGAAGGCGACGAAGGACGAGAGGAATTTCCAGGTGAGGGCGCCTCCGGACAGGATGCGGGACATTTCGCTGCTCATGCCGAGATTGTTTTGGAAGAGGATGGTGGCGTAGACGGAGACCTGGTTTGTTAACATAATGGTATCTGGTGGGATAGATGCACTCACGAGGTTGGAACCGCTCATCTGCTGGAAGAACTGGAGCAGAATGCAGATACCGAATCGATAGAGAAGCTTCTCTTCTCCCATGGTGAGCATGTCGCCGAGGGTAGCTCCGCCAGTGCTAGTCTCCTCGAGGGAGTGTTCGATGCCCGCAAGCTCGGCCTCCACCTGCACAGAGTCTTCAGGAAGGCCCCTGAGGGCAGAAATGACAAAGCGGGCCTGGTCGGAGCGGTTCTTGAGAACCAGCCATCGCGGACTCTCGGGAAGGGTCCAAATGGAGGCGATGACGACAATGGAAAACGCAATGGCGATGGCAATCGGCGGTCGCCAGGTAACCGGCCCGTGATGGAACTCGAAGAAGGCAAGGTCCAGCCACGACTCGAGCGTGTAGCCAAGACACATGAACAGACCCGTCAAGACGACATGGCGACCGCGGTTCTTCGCGTCCGACGTTTCGCTGAGCCAGACGGGCACGATGGAGCTCAGCTGACCAACACCAAGACCGATGATGACCCTCCCCACGATGAACTGCGCGAGCCCAAACGACGACGCCTCGAGAATCTCGCCGACGAGGGAGCAAATGGCCGCATAGAAGATGACCTTGCGGCGACCGAACCGATCGCCCGTGTACGAGCACGACAGGGCGCCGACGAGGGCGCCGACGACGAACGTGGCGACAACGAAGCCCTGGAGCGTCGACTTTCTGCTCTTCTCGGAGCCCTCAGAGTTGACCGTATCGATTTCGGGGAACGTGGCGACCCAGTCCTCCTCGGTCAGCAGGCCGCCGATGCCGGCCTGGTTGTAGCCAAAGACGACAAAGGCGGGCGCGACGATAAGGGCCAGCTGGAGGATGCTGAGGGCCTTGCCGCTGGCTCGGAGGAAGGTTGCTGATTGTGGGCTTTCTGCCATGATGCTTGTGTAATAGAAGGAAGAAGGATGAGGAGTCGAGGACAACCAAAACGATTCCCAGCCAAACCACCTCAAACTCATATACTCCCGCCATCAAAGCTCACCTCCAGTCCGGGGCAACGAACAGACCGTCATGCGGAGCCCCATGGGCCACGAGAACACTAGAGTCACTGCCCTCATGACGGGCTGGGGATATCGAACACGCCCAATAGCAATCCGTGCATTCGTATCATAGCAAGAGGCAAAGTCCTCGGTCATGCTTGTACCGCCGGCGGGCTTCAAAAACGCGCTTCGGTGGATATGCCCCGAGGACAGCGAGCTTTTCCGGTCGAGGCGACGAGGCAAAACCGAGGAGGCACGGCAAATCGGCACCGGTGGTTTCTCGGGGCTTCTCTGGGTGTGGGCTCGTCGAGCGGTAGAGGGACGTCCGTGTCCGTGGAATCGTGGGTTTCTTCGTGGAGATCGAGTTTGGAGCTTGGAGGGATCTGCCATTGGGGAGCTGGAACGTTGAGGAGAAAATGGACTGGAGAGGGATGGAGAATTGGGCGGAAAATGGCGCAAGAAACGACAGTCGAAACGATGCCCTCGAGCGAGTCAGGAGAGCGACGATCAGGGCACCAGAATTGAGTTCCGATCCCGTCAGAACTCAATGCAACTGAGCCATACTTGGAGTCATTCTTCTGTCCTCTGACGACCCTCGTATGTTTATATGGACATGTTTCCCCGAAGCCCTCGTAACGAGGCACGACAAACGCAGGAAGATTTCTTATCCAAGGCCCGACTCATGAAGCATATGGGTTATGGCGTTGTTGGGCGGAGAAATCACAAAGCGATGACGTCGCATCGGCAGTGGGAATAAACGGTCCCTTTCTCTAGTGCGGCTCTTGGAGCTGACAAAAGCCGCATCTGCAGGACCACCACTACACAAGACGAACAGGGCTAATTAGCCGTTCGTTTGGCATTCAATTCTTCTTGGCGCAACGTCCCGGCTTGGCGAGGGGACCACTTCAGCCCGCCCGCGTGAAACTGCCGAAATGGCGAGACCATGACGGGATGTTTTCCCAGGCAGCCATATAAAGACAGCCGTACGAGGAAGTTCCGCCTTGGGGCATTTAGCAGGTAAGCAACGTTTCATGCCGACGGCGGCCTGCTTATGCGAGCGAGTCCATATCCCTTCCGCCCACTTATCTGGCGAGGCGGATGACAAGAGGGGTTTTTCTCAACGAGCCATATGCGCGTCGACCCGCTCCGGCATGACCTCTGAACGGAGGAGAGAGGGTTGAATTTACGGTTGTATTAGACTTGAATCCTGGAGGGAAGTGGATGACCGACCGTTGGGTTCCGCGGAGATGTGATTTGACAGCCCAGCGAAGAAGTCGAGTGAATAGCCGCGCGTATCATTTCGTCGATTTCTAATGCCGGTGCCAAGAGTCATTGAGTACAAATACATTAACTTGGACAAATATCCTTGAGTAGCAAGGATCCCTCAATATGTACATGCCAGCTTTGCTAAAGGTCAACTGATGATTTACTGATCCGAAACAAACGTAAATGACAATTACTTGGCAAATCTTTTGAACGCTGCATGCTCTTCAATCCAGCAAACATCGCGGGCAATGATAAGATATCATACGCAAGTAGACTGAGGGATATTTTCCTTGGGTCCTGCAACCAACGAACGATGCCATGGCATCCTTCGTGCATTTTCAAAGCACCTTAGACCACCAAACCCGAGCCATTCCCTTCCGTCGTCAACACGCATCCTCATGCTGACAATTTTATCGGAAAATGCGAAGAAGCTCATGGGTTTTATTGGAAGCCAAAATTACCTTGACCCATGACACATCGTCATGCTTCCAGACTCCAATAGCTCCATAAAGTGCCTCGTCAAAGATTTTGACCTCCAAGCAGTCATCTGCTCATCTCATCCCCGCAGCATTCCCAGAGTTGAGGCTCCCAAGCAAGCCAGGGTGGACTGCATGACACTACGAAATAAAATCACTGTACGGTCCAAGGAAGCCCCTTTGTCCTTGGCAAGCCTTCTGCCACATATTGAAAACAGGGAGATGGAATTTTTGCACATTAAGATGATAGTTGATTGCGCCATGCGGCAACTTTGTGGTCTGCTCAAACGCTCTCGCACAAGCCTCGACGCGACTAGCATTAGATAGTGTCTGCTCTGGAGGTACTATATCAAAGAGCAACAATATCGGACCAACAATAGGCCAATAGGGTAATAGAGACCTACGAAAATACGTACAAACACGACTTTCTCTCGGACGGACCGGATGGTCGCATCCAATGTCAATCGCAAGTCGAGGTCTGCCAACGGGGCAAAACGACAAAATCATTCAAGTCACGAAACCACAGTAAAAAATACGAAGTAAAGGTCCTAATGGTAATAACATAGCGTCTTGAATTCTCTCGCAAATTCTCAGAGCCCTCAGAGCATTTTGGCGGCAACTTGCGGGACAATCGTTTCTGGCCACACGTTTTTGCCTCGTTCATGTTGGCGGACCTTGCTCGAGGAAATACCAAATGTGCCACCAGACAGTCTATATCCCTAAGAAAAAACAAACTGTTGAATTTCGTAAAATAAAGCGGTGGCTTCGATCTTATCGCGATGATACCGCGGATCTTGAAAAGACACCTCTAGCCATGCTCGCGGTGAAGGGTAAAGGGTGAAAGCAGAACACTGAGGGCGCAGAGATGTCGACATTAAAGGCGCACATGCAATCCAATTGATGCGTCTTCTTATAATTCCGACACCAAGACTTTTAACTCGAATGTGCCCAGATCCAAGAGTGGCATCAGCCATGTCTTAAGGCTGCCTTTTATCCCCACGTGTTTTGTCAGATAAACAGAGCATGTTGACAAGTTCCTCGCTGAGAGATCTCTTTATAGAATTGACCTACCGATTTTTTGTTCCTATGGGAGCCGGTTCTACTATTAAAGATGACATAACTCAATGTCTCATGGGGAGACAATGAGGTAAGGTTGAACGAGATCAGTGCCTGCGAACTTTGATAAATTTGTGCATATAAATATATCAACGGCCATTTGTTCGGATTTGGTCGTAAAGAGCCGAGATGGAATAGTCAGATCGAAACACTGGCTCTCGACGCAGGCCTGTCACTCGGCCGTACAATAACCGGGAAAATCTCTCTGGCTCGGTGCTCTGGATACACATGTGCCAAATCTGTGATTCTTGAGTGACAAACCATTCCGGGCGGTTTGTGTCGTTGTGAGACGGTCACCCATAAGCTGCCAGCTAGGAACTCAACCCCGCGGACAGGAATGCTCATCACAGATGCGTAGAGCTTCTTAGATGAACTACGCACAACGGAAGGAGCATACATGTGGCAGTCGTCTAAGAGCCATGCTTTGTTTTAGCCTTCATTGTCAATCCGTGGTATCCAGCCAAACCAGCTCGCACTTCCTCCATCCCCGAGAGACGTGCGAATACGTGCACAAAACCCTAAAATATGATCAATACGAGGAGCTAATTATGGCTGCCTGAGTGGTTAATAAAGTTTTTCCATCTGTACATGTGGTGTCTACCTGGAAAGCGCAGAACCCCTTTTGCTGGCGGATAATTCATAGCCTCGACTCACAATTCCTCATCTACAGAAATATGGCCTAATGCTGAACGATAAGTACTGCATAGCAGCGTTTTGCATCATTCTTCTGACCTTCCCAGCAGTAAAAGGTGGTCTGATCCTTTGAAGCTTGG
Organism: Thelonectria discophora; assembly: GCA_911649645.1. Taxonomy (NCBI): domain Eukaryota; kingdom Fungi; phylum Ascomycota; class Sordariomycetes; order Hypocreales; family Nectriaceae; genus Thelonectria; species Thelonectria discophora. The sequence continues at coordinate 4,172,862 of CAJVRK010000008.1, read as the reverse complement.
GGTTGTTACGTCGTAGGTTTCGAGCTTGGCGTGCAAGGGGTTCGTCGTCTTGGCGTCTTGGCTAACTGGGGAGAGACGTCGCAGTCGAAACCGATCGACGCCAAGCCGTTTCTCGTAAATCGGTTGATCGAAACGTCTCAGGGATTCTCGCCTGGTGTTTCCGGTTTTCCTTGGCCAAGGTTTGGGGTCGAGCGACGACAGGCCAGGTCGCCAGCGCAGCTTCAAGTCTTTTGTTCCTTTTACAAGGCTAATAGCCACCCATGGCTGTCTTACAATGCTCTAAATTACCCTTTAGAACAGATCCGAGTATATTCCCGCATCGCGGAGCTGGGTCTTGGGCAGACGGGTTTGGGGGAGCAGTCTTGTTAGCGGGACCTGTTGGCAGTGGCCTGTGGTCGATGGCGATTATCAGGGACTCTTAGGTGAACAAGACAATTCTGTAGAAAATGCGCACCCTCTGGCGCTTATTAAATGATATTACTTGATCATTCAGCTTGAGCCTCCATGCGAAAAGGAGAGAAAGCTCAGCTTAGATGTCCGCACCAGAATACCAGTGCTGGAAACTAATTAAGAGCCAATGATAGTTATCATGAAACTTTATACCGGCAAGATGATCGCATATTTCAGGCGTAACAGTACGGAATAGCCTACAGGGAACGAAAAAGATTCACATGGCAAATCAGTGGCAGAAATGTCTTGATTATCCCGCGTCTTGTACAAACTCAAAGCACATCATCAGAAGAAAGCTATAATACACAACCCTGCGCACCAAACATCACCGACCAGCACGCAGCCAAATTACCTCCTCAAGACCTCCTCACTCCCTCACGACGGGCACCCCGAAGAAGGATAGTTGCAGCTGCCACCACTGCTCCCGCCCGTGATGCTCACATCCGTGTACGTAAAGTCCGAGCACGACCCGTCGCCGCACAGAACGTAGTAGTTGTACGCATCATCGGTAGCCGTGCCGGTGACACTTTCAAACGTGATTCCGCTAATGGTGACACCGTTGGTCGGCTCGCCCGTGGGCCCCCCGTTGAGGTAGTCCTGCTGCACGTCCAGGCCGTACTTTGTGATGCCCGACATGGTGACGTTGCGGTACGTGACGTTGTTGACGGTGCCCGTAGTGCCGCTGTTGGTCTTGATGCGCACGCCGTTTTGGCTGTCGACGACCTGCGCGTTGGCAAAGGTCACGCCGTCGACCGTGTTGTTGCTCTTGCCGCCAATGGACCCGATGCTGAGGCCGTGACCGCCGTAGCAGTAGATGCCGTCGATGACAATGTTTGAACCCGAAGTCACGGCCACGCAGTCGTCTTGGTTGTGCACCCAGATGTTGCTGAGGGTGACGGTATCCGACGAGGAGATGTCGAAGCCGTCGGTGTTGTGGGCGGCCGGGTCGCCGTCGCTCTCGCTGTTGGCGGCGTCGCCGTCCGAGTTGTCGAGGGTGATGTCGCTCATCTCGAGGTTGTAGTTGCCGTTGACGTAGAAGCAGTGCGTGGGCCAGTTTTGGATATTGAGGCCGGTGATTTTGGAGTCGTACGTTTTCTTGATGACGAAGAAGTGGTCGGGCCTGGGGGTTGGGGTTAGTCGAACTGAAGTAACTGGGGTTGAGAATGAAGACTCACTTGGAACTTCCACCGTTGGAGCCCTGGCCATCCCAGTACGTAGCTCCATTACCATCAATGACGTGGCCGCTGGCACCCTGGATGGTGATGCTGTGTCCAGAAACAACAATGGGGTCAAAGTCCTCGTCGGCAGTGGTGCCAAACGAGGTGGTGCCCTCAAAGGTGACGACGGCGCCTGTCTGGAGGCTCTGGAGGTCGAGGGTGGACGAAGCAGGCATGGACACGCCCGAGAGGACAATGTTTGTGCAGCTGGCCACGGCCGACGAGATTTGAGCGTACTCGGTGACGGTGCAGGCGTTGGCACCGACGACGACGCTAGAGTCGCCGGAGCCGGAGGCGGTGGTGGCGGCGGCAGCGGCCGAGGTGGCGGCCGGGGTGGAGGAGTCGGGGGTGGAAGAGGTGGACTCGGGGGTGGACTCGGAGGTGTACTCGGGGTTAGACTCAGAGGTATACTCGGGGGTGGACTCCTCAGAGGTATACTCCGGGGTAGACTCCTCAGAAGTATACTCCGGGGTAGAAGCCTGCGTCGAGGCAGCCCTGGTAAACGTCACCAGGGTCGACGGCGTCCCGGGAACCTGCACCTCGCTCGACGCAACCGCAGTCGGAGTACCAGCTCCGACTCCACCAGTGACATAGCACTCGCAGGCGCTCGACAGGTGCTTCACAGAACCATCGCAAGCATCGAGCAGAGCAGTAGGAACGGCATCAGTCGCAGTAACCACGGCGGCGGTAAAGGTGGCGCAGAAGCTGGCGGCTTCAGCTGAAGAGGAAACAAAGGCTCCGGCGCACGCGTGGGTGCTGGGGTTGGAGCAGGAGAAGACGGGCGGCACAGCCGCGAAGAGGAGGCAGGACTTCATTGTGAAGTCAAAGTATCAACGAGAGAAAAGAGTGAAAAGTCAAAGAACGAAGGACAATAAACGAAGGACAACAAGAACAAATCTCCAAGAACAGCTGCTGAAGAAACACCAAACCGAAGCTCAGCACCAAGCATTCACTTATAAGTTCGCCTATATCAACTCAGCCCGGAACTCGGCACCGCGTCCCCACACTCCTCGCAAGGATACCGGCTCGAGCGGGCTGCTTCACCGTGAGATTTCGCCCTCGAATACGCGTTTCGAGCCCCTGGGTAATGATGCCTCTGGGCTTTGCGTTTCGAAATGGGGCTTGTGCCTGCAGTAGCGCTGGTTTCACAGCGGTGTTTTGAGAAGCCACGAATGGGAGGGCGTTGAGCCGACCAAGGGGGTTAAGCCGACGGATTGTTCCCTTTATTTGGGTTGCATGCAGATGCAGATGGATGAGATGCTAATAATCAAGCTTCAAGCTTGAGTTATTAATCTTTATTAGTGTGGTATTTGGCAGGCGCTTATTACTGACATGACATCTGACGGACAGGAGTCAAGTGAGATAGACGTGAAGTGCAACGCTAGAACGCAACAACTTAACAAGTCGACAGAATACATCAGCAGTCTACTCCTCCATCTCCTCCATCTTCACCCCCAACTCGCCACAAACCTTCCTCACCCTCCCCTCATCAACCCCCCTCGCCTCCTCAGGCACCACGAACCCCTCGTACGACCCCCCTCCCATCTGCACAATCTCCTCGACGCCCCGGCCGTTGGCAAAGGAAATGAAGCGCACGTATCGACTCGCAAACCCCATCGCCCACGCCCGACCCGCCGCCAACACCACCGTCTGCCCTTCCCTGATCTCGCTCCAGCCTTGTTCTTCGTCGCCTAAATCTCCTCCTCCCTGGGTCTTGATCCTCAGCAGCCCCTCCATGATGCAGAGGCAGTGATCCACCGGATAAGTCAGCCACCTGCCCAGAGCCGACCTTCCGTAGGCGTTTGACGACTCGATGCTCGAAATGGAAAACCTCCCACCGCTCTGCCTCGCCGTGATGAACGGCCGCGACAAGATCCCACCCAACAGCCACCGCGGCCCCGTGTTTGCCCGCAAAAAGTACGGCTGCAGCGGTCCCGGCAGGACATTCTCCGTGTCCAACCAGGCGCTCGCCTCGGGCGGGGTGTAGTCCCGCGCAAAGTGCACGTCGAAGCGGTCTTTTGCGGCCATGACCTTGGGGATCAGGAGGGCTTTGAGGTCTCGGTCGTCGGTCTCGGGCACGACCACGCCGGCGTAGGTTTCGCCGACGTGGCGGAAGAAATCGATCCAGTCGCCGGGGGCGATGAGGCCGAGGGTTTCGGTGTGAGGGCCTAGCAGCTCTGGGTTGTGGATGACTTTCTGCTTTCGTTAGACATGATTTGCTCAGGTGACGAGACTCAAAGGACTCATAGAGACTGACAGGCGGAACGTATGCAAAGTCCATCGGCCCCATGACCCGACACTTGTCCCCGTTCCACAGCTTCAGGTACCCCTTCGTCACGAGGAACACGTCGTGCGCCTCTTCGTGCCAGTGGAACCCGGGCGCGTCGGAGAGTACGGCGCCGCTCTGGAAGACGGCGATGGCGCCGGCGGTCTGCTTGGAGGAGGCGAGGATGCGGAAGGCGCCTTTGCTTCCGGGGATGGTGATGCGTTCGCCGTCGAGCTGGTCGAGGATGTAGTTTGTGCGGGCCGGGGGGGGTTGCGTGTAGATTGGGATCATTGTGACTGCATCCGTAGTTGTGGCTTGTGACTTCGGAGCTTGTGAAGTTGTGAAGAGTCGAGTTGGTGTGGGTGTGTTTGAGGAACTCGACTTGTGATAAACTGTCTGATGAACTACTGTCAACCCATCAGAGGCAACTCACACGTATAAGCACCTATAAGACATATCCTCCGATTCTCCCCAGATTTCACAGCGGAATGTGGGGTATCCTCGTACACATTGCGATGCAGCGGGAGTTCCGGATGGTGCAGTTGCTCTCGGAATTCCCGCCCCACGCCATGCATGTCATGGACTTGATGCCGAGACCTGGTTGTTTGTACATCTATCGTCTACCTACTTGTATATCTAATTTTAGTGGTGTTTATTTTGATATCTGTATTGACTTACACATTTGTTCATGCCTCGCAAAGCGTAATCATGGCAGCCCTCGCCCCCCTCAGAGCCGTCTACAAGCTCCTCAACCACCAAGAAATCGACGCAGACATCTACCTCCCACCCTCGACCCCTTCTCAAAAACACCCAGTCCGTAAGTCACCATCCATCACAAACCCCCCCCTTTTATCTCAAGCATCACTAAGTATTAGTAATCAACATCCACGGCGGCGCCTTCATGCTCGGCTCCTCCAAGACAGTCAACCGCGACCAAATCGCCGACTGCCTCCGCCGGAGCTGGATCGTAGTCGTCCCCAACCACCGGCTCTGTCCGCAGGTGAACCTCCTCGAGGGTCCGATGCGGGACTGTCGCGACTTGCTTGCCTGGATCTACGAGGGGGGGCTGCCGGAGGTTGTCGACTGCCAGGTTGATCTGGATCACGTATTCGCCTTTGGGACCTCATCCGGCGGAACACTTGCCCTCAGTCTCGTGAGCTCAAAACTCTCCCCCCTTCAGTCCAGAAGACCTAACCAACCCAGGGCTTCAACGTCCCCCGCCCCGTAACAGCCATCCTCGACTTCTACGCCCCCTGCCTCTTCACCCACCCCTTCTGGAAATCCCCCCTCTCCTCCATATCCGCCCTCCTCCCCGCCACCCTATCCCAATCCTTCCTCTCCCAAGTCTACTCCTCGTCCCCCGCGCCCACCACAGGCGGCACATCGCTCGAAGGCCAACGCCCCGGCCCGCCCGACTTCACCGACCCCCGCCAAGCCTTTGCCTTTACGCAAATCGCCAACGGCACCGTGCTGGATGTGATTTACCCGTCGGGCGAGTGGGATGCCGTGGATCCGGTGCGAAACGTAAAAGCCGGGTTCCCGCCGACGTATATCGTGCACGGGGAGGAGGACGAGATGGTTCCGCTGGCGTTGAGTAGGAGTCTCTACGATGTGCTCGTTGAGCATGGCGTCGAGTGTGGCATCAAGGAGATTCCGGGTGAAGGACATACGTTTGCGGCCAAGATAGAGGTCGGGTCTCAAACGTGGCATCTACAGAGAGAGGGGTTCGATTTCCTAGAGAGCTTCATCAAGTAGAACGCACGATCAGTTCACCAGGTCGGTTCATCAGAGATCTCAACATCAACCTGATACCATGAATACATCTATTCAACCCATGCTTCAAACAAAACACTACCTATGGAATCGACACAATCCCATCCTGCCCAGTCCCACTTGGAAATGAAGGGCAGTATTCAAACTTGGCTCCCTCGGCCATCCCTTCGAATGCTCTTGCCGCGTCCAAAAAGCCAGTCGTCAACATACCGTTTGAAGGCAGATTCATGTGTCCAAGCCACCGTTTATCCGTCACGTCATGCCCTTCGCCCAAGTTCTTCCAAGAAGTAAAGACGACATACTTTCCAAGCGAGCTCATGCCCTCGCGCTCGAGGTAGCCGACGCTAACCTTGTAGTCAGTCGTGCATCCCTTGCACGACCACGGCATATCCAGGCTGGTCTCGACGCGCGAGGCGGCCTGGCACCTGATCCAGCAATTGCTTGGGTGAGTCCAGAGACACTTGTGCAGCGCGCTCATGTTCTGATCGTATCTCGAAACAAAGGTACCGGTGTCTTCGCGGTACTGGGGCACACCCTTCGACTCGTGGAGAAAGTGGAAGAATGGGTAGAAAACAAATCTCCAGGGTTGGTCCCAGTTCAGGTGCTGGCAGACCTGCCAGAGACTTTCAATTGATGACAGCATCTTCCTGGCTAATGCAATATTCCACAACGCCTCAGCCGCCTTGCCACAGAACACGAATGTCTCCGTCTTCAGAAGCAGCTGTCCCTGATGGACTCGTGCCGAAGTAGTGCTGACAATCTTGACCCTTTCGTTCGCGTGCACCTGGTGTGACGCAAGAAGGTTCACGCTGTAGACCCCAGAGTTGTGCCGATGGGACCTCATGATAGCAGCCACAAGGTCGAAATGCACCTGATACTGGAGATAAGGAGTTTCCAAGTATCCGAGCAGAAACATCGAACCATTGCGGATGCAATCACGGGAGCCCTCTTTCTGGGTCCATTGCCTTCTTTTCCGCGGAAGGTGAAACTTTTTGCAGCCGGCACACAGAATTTCCTCGGGCCAGATTCCAGAATTTTCCAGGCGACTGAGAAAGTTGTAGCGGTCAGAGTGTGGGTTGAGGCTCAGCGCATTCTGCAGCAAGGCATGGGTATGTCGGGACGTAAAGGCAAGGGAAGCCCTGTCCAAGGGTGATAGAAGGGTAGCCACCATGATCAATAGTTCGTTGGAGATGCTTTCGAATGGATTGTCGCGGATGGGATTCTCTTCTGCCTGGGCCTGGTCGTCTCGGTCCTCGGTGGCGGGTGACATTGTGCTTTTCGGAGATTCGTTGGATCGATGGTCATGTGTCCCGATTGGCGGAGGTTCATCGTTGGATGTAAAGTCGGCTCTCTCAAGTGGTTCTGTCGTTCTCGGGGTTTCGTCATCTTCGGATGCAGAGTCGGTTCTCTCAAGTGGTTCTGTCGTTCTCGGGCTTTCGCCATCGTTAGATGCAGAGTCGGCCCTTCCAAGTGGTTCTGCTGTTCTCGGGGTTTCACCATCGTCGGATGCCATGCTTCGGTCGGTCTGCGTTGTTCTCGATGGATGCAATGGCTCGCAGCCTTTGGTTTGCTGTGGACTTTCCCTGATTCTTTTTTCAAGAATGGCAACACGTGCGGGAAGAAAGGCTGGTTGTATGGGATGCTCGGAGGTAAAGTTGCTATGATTAAATGTACTCGGAGGGACAAATGATGTTGTTCGGGAAAGATGGATGATGTGGCTCGAAGAGTCCAAGGTAAGGGTGGAGGTAGCCTTGGGGTGACGGTGGAAGGCCCCAAGTGAGATGGGAAGGAAGGCCCCGGAAGCCAGAGGGAAGGCGTGGAGGTGAGGAGGTGAGGAAGCATCACCAAAAGTCCAGGCATGGCTGTACAGGACTACATCCAATACCTTAGACTAAGAAGGTTGATAATATGCCCTGGAATTTCTGTGGAATTACTACTTTGTCATGACTCTCTCTTGTCGACGGCAACTCTATGAAGTCGGAACCGCCCACTGGTGAGGGGGGAGCGGCTTGGATTTACGTCTTCAAAAGAGATGGTACAATTGTATCTTTCCAGGCTTTCGTAAAGGCAGCGGTAGATGAACCGGCTCCTGCGATCCGACATGCGCGTAGATATATACCCATGGGAAGGAAGTGGTCAACTTAGAGAGCCAGTCGAGATATCCAAAGCAGGCTACCGGGACATCCTCCCACGAGCCCCAGCCGGTTAAAACTGGCATAGCGATACCATAGCTCAAAAAGCATGCAGAGGTCAAATTTCTCTCATCATTGATCAATTCGACATTATTCTTCTTATCCCTTCTACGCAGCACGCACTCCAGTCACCAGCTCGTTCAATGCCGATCCATCTGCCTTCTCCACACCTTCCCCAGATTTGACGCCAGAGTTCGGGACATTTAGACCCGACATGACTCAGTGATTGGGCAATCAGTCTTGGCTTCAAGAGTCGGAAAAGCCGGGATGCGGGGGGGAACCGATTCGACCCCGCAGAGGTGGTTGTTCCGGGTCGCGGGGAGTTTGCTCGTGTACTGTACAAAGTATGTAACTAGCATTTATGAATAAACGCAAGATGGCTTGGGAGATTCTGGCTTGTCAGGACCTTTTATTTGTGCTGAGGATGTGCTGGACGAGGTTTCAGGACGTTTGGATGTGAAGACCTAGGCTCGGCAAGGTGGACAGTTCCCCGACAAAGATCCTTGAACTCGTACACAACATATCGAACCCATGTTTCCTGGTCTGCGGACGGAGAGCATAATAACTATCCCTTGATCAAGTACATCATTAGGCCCAATACAGAGTACGTTCGACAGTGTGAACAACCCGGTCTCCCCCACACTCGGTTCCCCAGACTCCGTCCATCTCCCCCGCATCTTCACTCAATCTTCCTCCCTCCATGAACCTCTCACTCCTCAGTGAAAATGAACACATCTGGAGAAATGCAAAAGTCAAGGCCAAAGACTCGTCGCCCTCGGGCCGTCCTCGCCTGCGAGCTGTGTCGCATCAAGAAGAACAAATGCGACGAAGAACACCCTGCCTGCAGCTATTGTCGACGTAGGCATTCCCTGTTGAGTTCTGGACATTGCTAATTTTGCAGAACGCAATGTCGAGTGCACATATCGAGGATCGAATGGGGCCATCCTCAAACGCAGATTCACGCCAGAGTACTGCCCCCTCTTCGTCACCACGTCCGGGCTAACACGCGTAGATATGTCAGACAACTCGAAGAACAAGTCAAAACGCTCCAATCCTCGGCCCGTCCCCGAGAGCCAACCTCGACCCCGTCCGCCCTCTCGTCTGACTCCCCCGGCTTCAACGCATCCAGCCGTGACTGGTCCTACCACGTCCCCTCCCCAAGCTGCAGCTCGCGCCAGACCGGGCAAGAAATCGCCGCCGTGAACCTGCACACGCGCAGCGTCGAGTTCTACGGGAGTTCCTCGTCGGTATCCCTTCTCTCGCGCGTGCAGCAGACGGAACCACTCTCCCCCGAGCAAGAGCACGACACGGGATCCATCGTGTCGAGCCTGCACAACCCACGCTTCTCACCAGGAACCGAGGACAAGACGCAGCAGCACCAGCAACAACAACCCAGCACGTCAATGCACTTCCACAAGTGCAGCGTATTTGTCCACGGCTTCTTCTCGTCCAACCACTACATCCACCCCATCCTCGACAAGCGGCGCTTCCTGCAGCGGTGCGAGCAGCTGTGGGCGGGCGTCGACGCGGCGCACACGAGCAGCTTCGTCGCGCTGTACTACAGCATCTTATCGCTGGGCGCGCTGATGAGCGTCAGGGAGGAGGAGCCGCTGGACGGCATGACGAACCGGCAGTGGAGCCGGAGGTTCTTTGACGAGTCTCTGGGCCATTGTTATCGGTTGGGCATGGTGACGGACTTGGAGATGGTGCAGTGTTACTTCTTCCTCGTAGGTTTGAGAGGGAGGGTGAGGGGTTTGTGAGTGAGACTGACGCGAGTAGGCCAAGATTTGTCAAAACGAACTCAACCCTCATTGTAAGTCCCAACAAGCAGAGGTATTACCCGTACTCATCATCCAGGGGCATACATGTATGTAGGCCAAGCTGTACGGACCGCCTTGGCCATTGGCATCAACCGACAACCTCGGCCGCACGTCCAAAAGGATGCCGAAACGCTCAAGGCTGAGGCGAGAACGTGGTGGTAAGTTGAGCCGCGCTTGAGCATAAATCAAGCTGACCACCCAGGGGCCTCTACTCACTCGAAATGTACCATCACCCTCCCTCCTCCCATCGCAGCTAACCTCCTAGGGAAATGTCCTTTGCCATGGGCCGCCCCGACACGCTCGGCTCTGACCTCTACCACAACCGGCAGTTCCCCGTAACGCCCGACTCTCGAGACACGCCTTCAACAGATCTTTTAGAACCCCCCCATTGCGCCATCATCAAGCACATGGTGGACTTTTCGCGCATCACCCGCTCCGTCTGCCTGGGCATCTACCTCTCGGACCTGTCGCCGCCGGAGCTGCTCACCCGCGCCAACCAGCTGGAGCGGGATCTGGACGGCTGGGTTGATGAATTGCCCGAGACGATCCGGCCGTCGAGGACGTTGGTACATAAATCGTCGCTCGGGGCGGTGAGGGATGCGCAGTATGCCAAGAGGCAGCGGTTGGTTTTGACGATTCGTAAGCCCCTGAGTCCCTGACTTTTGATCGTCGATGAGTACGGACGGCTAATGGATAGGCTATCATAATTTGAGGATTCTCATGTTTGGCTCGCTCTTGATCAACTCGACGCCCGGGGATCGAGCCATATTTTCTTCGGCTGAGGGCATCCAGAAATGTCTCGAGTCGGCGAAGCAGACCATCGACCTCGTCTACCACGTCTACCAACACCACGACTTTTTCCACACATGGTACGCCACCGCCACTCACCTTCTCCCGGCCGCTCTAACGGTATAATAGGTTTTACAACATCACCTACATCTCCTTTGCCACGTCCATCATTCTCGTGCACCTCAACCAAGGGGCCCCCGACTCGGAAGTGCAGACCCTCTCGGGCTTCGTGGCCCGCGCCGTGGAGATCCTCGAGACCATGGATGAGTGCGTGGTCGCCACAAAGGCAGCGGCCATCATCGGCCACGCGCTGAAGCAGGCTCAGGGGAAGTCGGCGTCTCAGGCGGCGGCCGAAGGGAGGAGGGATTGCACGTTGCCGTTTAATCACCAGTGGGGGCCGTTGACGCTGATTGACGAGGTGTTTGACTCGAACATGATGTTTGAGGCGGGCGTGTGGGATGATACGGAGGGGTTGTTGAGGTTTCTGGGGGAGGGTGGGTTAGAGATGGGTGAACAAAGTTGAAACATGAATGATAACCTCTTCTACCTCAGTCTAACACAACCCTTCACATCTCACTCCCGCGTGCATGTGGCCTGTTGTCTAAAGCTTCGACTCCTCCACCAGCTTGTACTCAATCTCAAAGCTAAAGACCGGATCCCAATGCATATCCCAGTACCCGTCCCAAATCTTTTTGGTCACCGGCCCGACCTTGCCATCCTTGACAGGCTTCCCGTCCAGCTGCGTAATCGGCATGATCCCCCCCGCAGTAGTGCACATGAAGATCTCATCTGCCTGGTACGCCATCTCAATCGGCACAAACTCGCACCGCACCTCGATACCCTTGACCTCGGCCGCGTGAAACACGCTCTTGCGCGTGACGCCTTGCAGCACGCCCCGGTCCGGCGTGTACAGCTTGCCGTCCTTGACCAGCACAATGTTGAAGCCCGACCCCTCGGTGAGGTGGGCGTCGCCGTCCGTCAGGAACGGATACTTTGCACCGCGGTCCTGCGCCTCGAACAACCCCCGCGTGAGGTCTCCCCACTGCAGGTTCTTGATGGTCGGGTCAAAGGCCCCCGGCGGCGTGCGTCGCACCGTCCGGGCAATGATGGCCGAGCCGCCGCCGTACTGCATCTCCGGGTCCATGACCCAGACGTACGGGCAGACGAGGAGGTACAGGTGGTTCTCGATGCTGGCGTGCTCCCCGGGAACCATCTCCCGAACGGGCTTGACGCCCCGCGTGACAATCAACTCGACAAAGGCGTCCCTGATGCCGCTCCGTGCCACCATGTCCACAAGTATACGCTTAATCTTCTCGCGGGGGATCGGGAACTTGAGGCGCATCTTGGCACAGCTGGCCTCGAGGCGGGACAGGTGGTCGTCCAACCGAAAAAAGCGACCGTCCCAGACTGAGGGCACGTCGTAGGTCAGGTCGCCGTGCATGAAGCCCTGGTCGACGAGGGGGATGCGGGCTTCGTGAAGCGGCACGAGGGAGCCCTGGATCCAGGCCACACCGTTGGAGAAGGGGTTGGGGGAGGCGAGGAGGGTGGCCTTACGGGCGGCGTAGGCCTGGAGGACTTTGTCCATGGACGACATTTTGGGGCTTATGGCTCGTGATTTGGGTGTTGTGTGGTGTTTGTTGTGTGTTGGAGAGTTGGGAGAGGAAGATGGTGTTGTACTTATCAAGTTATCAAGGTGACTGGAATTCAGGTCACCAGTCCAGCGCCACCTACCCAATCCGTCGTCCCGTCTGCAGACGTTTCACCAACGGCAGCATGACCGGATGCGGCCAGAAAGAGCGGTCGCATGAGTGAATTGCCACAATGTCCGACTTGGCATGTCGTGAGTCGTCGGTCGGCGTGACTCGTGACGCATTCAATGGTCTTGATGCCGTCCTCCACAGCAACCAGACTGTCTTATCGGAGATGCCGGCTCGATTCAGCGCGCCGTGGCCGGGTCAACGTATCGGCCTCCGTCGGGGCTCGGATCGAGATGCTGCTTGACGTTGTGTCAAGTGTCGAAGCCAGCTGGGGTGACTCGAGGACGTTGCCAGGTGGCGTTGCACTTTGTCGAGACGGCACCAGGCGTCTTCATCGAGTCGGCACCAGGCGTTATGCTCTGCTGTTCCGACATATCATTTATTGTCTAGCTAGTTTGACATTATTGACCGACATTGACATTGTCTTGTGGGACCGTATCAATGCCCTCTATGGCATCCTGTGGACATCTTCAACCCTCTCTGAATCTCAACCACATGAACTAACCCAATCATCTACGCCCTCACCCCCCTTACAGTCTCAATAATCACCGCCACGACCCCCGGATCCGCCAATGTCGAAATATCCCCCAACTGATCCTCCTCCCCCGCCAGAATCTTCCTCAAAATCCTTCTCATAATCTTCCCCGACCTCGTCTTGGGCAGATCCCCCACCACGTACAGCTTCTTGGGCGCCGCAAACGGCCCAATCGCCACCCGCACCTGCATGCGCAGCTCGTCGTGGATATTCGGCTCCTCGATGCCGTGCTTCAGCACGATGAAGGCGTTGGAGGCCTGGCCCGTAATGTCGTCGGCCGTGGCCACCACGGCGGCTTCAGCGGCTGTCGGGTGCTCGATGAGGGCCGCTTCGATCTCGGCGGTTGAGATGCGGTGGCCGCTGACGTTGATGATGTCGTCCATGCGGCCGCGGATCCAGAAGAAGCCGTCTGCGTCGCGGCTGGCTCCATCGCCGGTGTACTAGGGAGTCAGTACATGCCCTTAAGACCAAAGGTGGCAATCATACATAATACCCCTTGTACGGGTTCAGATACGTGTCCATGTATCGATCATGCGCCCCCCAAACCGTCCGCGCCAGGCTCGGCCACGGCTGCTTAAACGCCAGCACGCCCTCGACGTCGCTCTCCTCAATCTCCGCGCCCGACACCGGGTCCAGCAGCACCGGCTCGATGCCAAAGAAGGGGAGAGTCGCCGAGCCGGGCTTCATGGGCGTGATGCCCGCGAGGGGGGTGAGGACGTGGCTTCCGGTTTCCGTCTGCCAGTAGGTCTGCAGCTGTCAGTTCCAATATCCAACTCACGACTCGGCTCACGACTCTCACTCACATCGACAATCGGACACTCTCCCTTGCCAACCACATCGTAAAACCACCGCCACACATCCGGCGCAATCGGCTCCCCCACCGACCCCAACACGCGCAACTTGCTCCTCTCCCCCGTGACGTGCTCGTCCCCCGCCCTCTTCAAGTACCGCAGCGCCGTGGGCGCCACGTAGAAGTGCGTCACCCCGTGCTCGTTGACAATGTCCCAGTAGCGAGAAAAGGTCGGGTACGCCGGGATGCCCTCAAACACCACCGTCGTGGCGCCCTGCAGCAGCGGCCCGTACACCACGTACGTGTGTCCCGTGATCCAGCCCACGTCGCAGCCGCAGAAGAAGCGGTCGCCCGCGTGCAGGTCGAAGACGTACTTGCCCGTGATGGCCGCTCCGACGAGGAACCCGCCCGTCGCGTGCAGCACGCCCTTGGGCTTGCCCGTCGAGCCGGACGTATATAACAAAAACAAGGGGTCCTCGGCGTCCATCCGCTCCGGGGCAATGTATCCCGGCCACTTTTGCACCTCCTCGTGCCACCAGTAGTCTCGGCCGTCCACCCAGTCGACGTCCCCCCCCGTGTGCTTGTGCACCAGCACGCCCGTCACGTCGGGACACTGCGCGAGGGCCTTGTCGACGATGTTCTTGATGTGAATCGTCTTGCCGCCGCGTTTTCCCTCGTCCGTCGTCAGGACCACCTTGCACTTTGCGTCGAGGATGCGATCGCGCGCCGCGTCCGACGAGAAACCCGCAAAGATAACCGAGTGCACCGCCCCGATGCGCGCGCAGGCAAGACACGCGACCAGCGCCTCGGGAATCATGGGCAGGTACACGGCGACAATGTCTCCCTTGCGCACGCCCATCCGCTTCAGCACGTGGGCGACCCTGCACACCTCACGCAGCAACTCGCCGTACGTGAGGCTTCTTCCCGTACCCGGTTCGTCGCCTTCATAAATAACAGCTACCTTGTCCGGGTTGACCAAGGCATGGCGGTCCACGCAGTTGACGGAGGCGTTGAGCTCGCCGCCCAGGAACCAGGCGTTGTCGCCCGTGAGGAAGCTGCCGGCGTGCACCGTGTCAAAGTCGCGCGACCAGGTGAGGAGGGAGCGAGCTTGTTGGCCCCAGAAGGCGGAGGGGTCGGTGATGGATTGGTCGTACAGGCGTTTGTACTCAGCAAAGTCTGCGTTGCTTAGACGTGGCCTTCACATAGCAGGATGAGACTTACTCTGGAGGTGTGGTCTGCTGTCGTACTCTGATGGAGTTAGTGTGTGCATCTATGATCTGAGCCGGGGTGACATACTAGTGAGCATCTCCTCAGGGGGATCTAGTGACTTGTCAGTCGGTGCAACAGAAGCCGTACAATCTACTCACTGAAGACGTCAACGCCCTCAATGCTCCCGGGCGCAACAATCCCGGAGACGTCTGTCATTGCGACGTCTGCGAATCAGGGTTGGTGGATAATACGTTCTCACTTGGCTGAGAATGGTGGTGAAATAAAAGTAAAATCAAAAGTCACATTCACACATCCAAAAGCAAAGCAAGGGTAAAAAGGAACAAAAAAGTCCACAAAAAGGGGAAACCCTCCCCAACAAATCCTCTTATACGCAACACCGCCACGTGCGACCCTTTTCTACTCTGCTCGGGTCCCGGGAGCACGCAAGGGCGTCGGATGGGGTGACTTGCACCGAGATCTCACGGCAGGGATCGCCTCAGCTTGTCCTATGAATATGTAGATAGCATCTTACTGGGCGTCGTGCTCGTCAAGGCGAAACCGGAGGGAGAGGCGGTGTGGAGCCAGGAGTGACTCGTGTAAGAATGAGGCCACTTGGGCTGGCGAGATGCGTCTGGGCGCCACATGCAAATGCAAGGGGCGAGATAGACTTGGTACACCGCTGCTGGGTTTGCACGGGTGTGTTTGTTTGTGTTTGTATGGCGTGGTCCTTTTGGCACTTGAGTGAGCCGTCGTCAAGCGGGTCGATAGTCCGACCTCCGTTCGGTCTTGAAGCTCCGTGTAAAACCGGCAGGTGAGATTCATTGCCCGGAGCTCAGACCCAGCCAGTTGGGGACGTTTCCTCGGCGAGTTCTCCGTCGCCGCCGATCATGTTCGGAGTCTCGGCGGACTATCCCGACTCGGTCTTATTCAGGCCTTGTTCGTCGTGCCTCGGTTAAAGTGAAATGCATCACGCAACTACGCATCAACAGGAGTTGCCAAAGCCTGAAGGTGAATGATTGCATGTGGTTTCAATCAGAGCGGCATCGGGGTAAGTCGGGCGTTGCCATGGACTGAGGCCTAGGAAAAGCCTTAGACAGAGGAGCAATAAAGTGAAGGAAGACGTTGATCTGACCGTTGCTGGGCCTTGAAGAGTGCGAGCAAAGCCCTCCATGAGAATCAAGACAACAATCCCGTACGAGAAGCATCCAAGTAGCCGTCTCTCGTTATCCATAGTCTTTGTGTACCTAGATATATTGAACCACGATCATTTTCAGCAGCCTTCTTCAAACGAGATATCCATGGGACATTACCGCGCATAACACAAAGCCCTCCATCGCAGCCCCTTACCACCAACTTAGCAACGTTCCAGCTCCCCTCAACAACAGCATATACACTTGCCAGGTCTCCATGATGTGCGCACGCTATTTTGGGCGGTCCCAATGACGGCCAACCCGACGCAACTCCGTGACGTAGTCGTCAACTCGTTTGAATCGTCCAACGTACACGCGGCCAGGCTTCCCTGCTCCATGCCATCCGAGGCAGGAATATATTGCGTGATTGGATTGCAACATCAGACGCAAAGTAGCTTCTCTATCTAGTTTCAGCCGGCCATGAACCAATTTGCTGAATATCTTTGTTGCAGGCTTTCAACCGTTTGATGCCTGGGCAGAATAGGTGTCCGCGATGGTTCAATATAGTGCAGCATCACGACAACGCAATATCCTCTTCGCGGCAATCCGGCCAAGAGATGACACGTGGATGGCTAATCTAACAGCAAAACGTTTCTATATCGGTCAATTTTCACTCTTCCTGCCCACCAAATGATCAGACCTCCGTCCGTCGATAAGATTTGGGGGTTATAGCTGAGGCTACATGTATTCACTTCGTGACACTCGTGATGCCAAGTAGACCTTCAGGATCGTTTAGACACCTGCGAATATCAACACATGATTGGCAAGCGAGAAGGTGAAATTACATGAACTATGGGAGCGTGGAAGTGATTCGAGTGGTCGAGAGCCCGATCAGTTGCTCTTGGCGAATACAGGTATCAAGTTTCACCACAGCAATCACGTTAATAAGGTGCAGCGGATAATTCTATGCCTACTTTCATATCCAGATTGAGTCCGCGGGATATATGAATCTTCTTGGGCATAATCATCGCTCATTCATTCCCCGCTTGCTGAAAGTTGTTTCAGCTCATCCAAGTCCACCAAAATGGCGTCTACTCGGCTCCAGTACGCCCAAATGCTTTGTGATTCTCTCATCGCTCTAAGTCTCAGGAAAGACTCTCAAAGGCTCAAGACGTTCATTTTATCTATGCCAGCTACCGTCCCATCCCCAGCACATGCATCACACCTACTCCCTATCAGGCATGTTGTTATAAGGATTGTTCGGATCCGCCATCTCCTCCTCGACCGTCTGAATCGTCTTGACAACCTTTGCCGGCGACCCCAGGGCCACGGAATACGGCGGGATGCTCTTGGTCACCACGGCGCCCGCACCAATGGTGCATCCTCGCCCGATGGTCACGCCAGGCAGGATGATGACGCCGCCGCCAATCCAGCAGTCGTCCTCGATGCGGATGGGGTGGCCAAACTCGACAAACTTGATGCGCGAGAGCACGCTCGTCTCGTGGCCGGCCGTGTAGATGCCCACGTTGGGACCCATCTGGACTCGGTCGCCGATGATGACCAGGCTGGTGTCGAGGATGGTCAAACTACTTACAATTAGCAGATTCTCTCATAAAGAGGTTAGGGACCGCACCCAAAGTTCATGAAGCAGTTCTCGCCGATGCTGACGTTGCTGCCGTAGTCCGGGTTGAAGGGCGGCTCGATAAAGGTGCCGGTGCCGACGCGGCCGAGAATCTCGGACAGGATCTTCTGGCGGCCCTCGGACACCCCGTCCCAGGTGCCCGAGTTGGGGTCGTAGTTGTTGTACTTGTAGGTGAGGCCGCGGGCCCTGTGGCGGCCTTGGAGGAGGGCGGGGTCCAGGGGGTTGTATCTGGTGTGAGGATTGAGGTTATTCATATCCAGCCTCGACTAGCAAAAGCACTTACAGCATGCCCGAGATCATCTTTTCGTACTCTTCTCCCTCGGGGGTGCCGACGAGGCTCTTGGAGAGCTCGATGATGTCATGGTCGAGTTGTTGCTTTGCCATGTTGAGGATGGACCTGTACATTCAAAGACTATGTACCTGTGAGAAAGGTTCTTATATGTTTTGTAGCACTCAAAACTTCTCGGACCGACAAGGTGAGCGGTGAGTCAGGTGGAATCGTAATGCCAGCTCATGAATGCGGGGGATCGTGACTCCGCAATGTAGACGGAGGGGGCATCTCAAACGCTTCTAACCTTGCTCGGTTGAGGCGGAGAAATAAGAGTCCGAACGAACAACAATATTCATAACACCAAAATGCTCAACTGTGTCTACTCCAACACCTCAAACCCAACCAAATCAGGCGCCCATTCATCCGCAGCCGGCACCGAAAACACCACCTCGTTCTCGTCCCCCTCGACAAACCCGTCCACCTCAATCGTCATGCGCCCCGTCTCGTACCAATCCCCGCCCG
This sequence comes from Thelonectria discophora, assembly GCA_911649645.1. NCBI lineage: Eukaryota > Fungi > Ascomycota > Sordariomycetes > Hypocreales > Nectriaceae > Thelonectria > Thelonectria discophora. Next base: position 4,154,499 of record CAJVRK010000008.1, on the reverse strand, counting down.
ACAGCGGAAACGCCCAGCGCTTCGCGTCCTCCCCGTTGACCGAAACCGTCATGTTCCTCGTATTTGTGCCCCATGCCCAAGCCGTCGAAAAGGCATAGTCGTAGTTGATAAAGTCGACGCCCAGGAACGCCTTGCCGCTTGTCGAAGCCGTCACCGAGCTGAAGGTTACGCTCGAGCCGGGCGCAATGTATCCCACCTTGGAATGGACTGGCTCGCACTCGCCGTCGCCGCACTTGGCCACGGTCGCGGATCCGGAGAGTGTCGCCTCGGTCGCAGAGTAGTACTCTCCGCCTGAAGGTGTCGCCGTGCTCGAAATGTCGGACAGAACCCACAGCTTCATCTCGTGCGCGGCCAAGTCGACCGTCTGCGTCCCCGAGACGGCCCCGACATCCTCCGCCGTCCACACGTCTCTCGCCTCAGCAGACGAAACACCCAAGACGCTCAAGTCGACCTCGACCCTCTGCGACGCGTTGCGCCAGTTCGAAACGCCCACCACCTTGCGCGACCCCGACAGGTTGCCCGCCCACAGATCCCACTCCTCCTCCGTGTACCGCAGCACCAACCGCGCCTGCTCGGCGAGGGAGTCCTGGTTGATGGCGATGACTTCCTCGTTGGATAGGACCTGCAGCGACGTGGCCGAGAGCTTGGTGCTGTCCATGGCGGCGCCGATGATGAGGGGGGACTTGTGAATCGCCCACATGGCGAAGTGGAAGCGCTCTTCTTCGTGGGACAGCGCGCCCAGGCCGACACTATAACGATCAGTATGGATCGACTAGGTTCAAGGAGAACTCACATGAGCATGTCCAGGTCTGCAAACGCGCCGGCCTTGGTGTGCTTGTAATAGGGCACGGCTTGGTTGGTGATGCGCCAGATGCTTCGCCAAGCGCCGTAAATGTCGTTGCTGATTCTCCACGAGTTGCCCAGCTCAGATGCCCTGCTCGGTCAGCCAATTCTTCCAAAGGGACATTTCTAACAAGAATTTCTTACCATTCTCCGACGTCGGTGCCAATTCCCCACTGGCAGATGTAGTAAGCAATGTCCCGATCGACTGCGTCCAAAGAAGCCGCCATCTTCTCGAAGCGAGCCGAGGACTTGGCCTCGTCAGAGTCTGAGTCGACCATGGTGGTGTTTGACGTGGCGTAGCAATTGTCGTACCTGTTTTGTCTCAGCATTTACCATGTCGCGGGCTTCGAGGCCTACTTGAGAGTGTCTCCTCCCCAGTCGGCAAACGTCTCAGCATCGATTTCCTCATAACCTGCCTCATTAGCATCACACACACAACCAACCATCACCACTTACCCAACGAAGCAGGCAAATCCGTCGATCCGCACTGCAAATACCCCGCGCCCGAATAGAGCCCAAACCTCAACTCAAGATCATGAATAAACTCTCCCAGTGCCTCCGCCCCCGAGGGAAACAGCGTCTCGTCCCATTGCAGACGCCCCTCCGAGTCGCGGTCCTTGGCCGGCCAGCCGCAGTCCACCGTGACGACCGTATAGCCCAGGTCTGCGAGGCCGAGGTCGACGAGGCCCTGCGCGTTCTTCTTGATGACGGATTCCGAGGGGGAGCAGCTGTACGTGTTGTAGCTGTTCCAGCCCATGGGCGGGGTGGAGGACCGGACTGTTGCGCTGAGGGCTGGGAGGGCGTGGGATGCGAGGAGCAGCCAGGGCCGAGATTTGAGTGTCGACAGCATTTTAACTGGGGGAGTAGGGGTGGTGTTCTCAATGCCTGGCATCTCGTCTCGAAGTGTGAATGCAGGGACTTCGTTTTATAAGACACCTTCATCAATACCTACCTACCTACGCACGTAACGTACTATGCTCGGCATACATCGCCCCGGCATGGCCTATTCAGCCGTTGCGACATAGTTATCCGCTCGAATCTGCATGAGTAGTCAACCTGGAGATCCTAGGTCGTCTTGCGCATGACCCTCCCCTCAACGGAGGTACTTCCCACTATGCGCATCTCGGAACGACGCTCCATTAGGATGAGATCGGCTCTTGGACCGTGTGTTTTGCATCGGGGATTCTAATCATGTTGAAGAGAATATATGCATGCGTTTCTCCAGCAAAAGCTTGAACTCCCGTGGCATGCTCCTTCGGGCCGTCGATGGTTGGAAGCGACCGAGTCTCAGCTCCCCAATATCCGTCTATACGTTTCTTCTTGCGACAGCTCCAATTGACCAGACCATCAGCAACCAGAGTTCGTCGTATATCTTGGACATTAAAGCCAGGGATCCGGTGGAGAAGAGAGAGGAAATGGAAGGCCACGACCGGCAGTGGGGTGATGTTGCAGCCGCGCCAATTGGCAATTTACAGAATAGAAGCTTAAGTTGGCTGAAATGAAAAGATGATGATATTCCAACCCAAAGTCCAGACCATTAGCCCGCATGAGATGGCATCGAGGTGAAGGCTCTCACGAGAGGTGCTGTTTCCCGATGAGGACCTTGGATCAGGTTATTGATACTACCTACCAAGGTCAACAATCGAATCATATTGGCGTTTGAGTAACTTGGGCGCGATCAAAGAGTCGATTGAGTGTCGAGTTCGGACGTTAACAGTGATGTCCGTTGAGACATGTCAGGAGATGGATGTGATTCAGTCAGCGAGAACGACAATATGTCCCTATCTGGGCCAAAATGACGACACAAAGGGACAAACGGACAGTAAGCCAATAAGATTAACGAGAATTTAAAACAAACATAATCCAAGTCTCTCCGAAGATATTTGGTCTCCCTCTCGCGTTCACATTCGCTCTCACGATCACCCTCACCGAACGCCCCACTGACCCCTCCCTCACCTTGACCTTAGCTCCCCACCTTGACGTCTCTCACCTTGAATTCTTCCTGAACTTCTCATCTCAACCCCAACTCTGCACTTCACCTCACCCTCCACAATGCGAACCCGCAGATCAAACCGCACCCGCACATACACAGTCCAAAAATACGACTTCGACCCCTCCTCCGACGAAGAAGACCCCCCCGCCGTCCCCAAACGCGCCAGAAAAGCCGACGCAGATGACGCAAACTTTGACGCCGACGCGGCAGACAGCGTCGCCGACGAAGACGACGAGGAAGAAGCCGTCCTAGACCGAGAAGCCCTAGCCTCCGACGCCGAGGTTAGCGACCCGGACGGAACCCCCGATCGCTTCTCCCGGCAGCGCATCAAGCTCATCAAGCCCTTCAACGTGCGCGCCGCGGCGACGACCGCGGCGGGAGGTGGCACGGCGAGCTCATATCTAGACTTGGAACCCGTGGCGGCTGATGGGCGCATCGTGAGGGCGTACTGCGGGCCGTACGATCGGAGCATTCGCGGGAGGGCGCTGGTCGACATGTGGTATGCGAGGCACGAAGGGGGGGTGCGCCTGGCGTGGGACATGTTGGATCGGTGGATGGACTGGACGGTTTTGCCGCCGCGGGCGAGGGTCGAGGAGCACGGGAGGGATCGCGGCGTGTGGTCGCCGAACTTCTTTGAGAGGGAAAAGTACAATGCCGAGCATTGGCGGGAGAGGGTCAAGAGCGGCGTGGCGAGGGAGGATGCACGACGACTGTCTGAGGAGGAAGCACTGCCGTACCAGTTCGGTCACGCATCTATGCCGGTGCTGATGGGCCCTCACGACGCCCAGCAAGAAGTCATCTTCACGCCCGGCTACGCCCTCGCCATATCCCCCTCCGGCCTGCCTCTCCCTGAAGACTCATCCACCTCCGCCGGCTGGATGCTCGACGTCGGCGGCCTCGTCACAAGCATGTCCTGGCTGCCCCTCCAAACCCCCGACTCCCCCCAAGTCCTCGCCCTCGCCGTCGTCCCGCACTCGGACCAAGAAAACGCCCGCTTCGAACCGGAGCGCTTTGCCGACCCGACCTTTCGAAAATACGGCGTCGTGCAGCTGTGGGAGTTTATCGGGGAGTGTGGCGAGGACGGGTTCGTGAGGCCCTCGACGAAACGCCCGAGGCGGAAAAAGACGATTTGCTTGGATCGTGGGCGGGCGAAGAGGGTGGGGTGGAGTCCGGCTTGTGAGATGATGGCGGTGATTTGCGGTGACGGGAATGTTCATGTTGTTGAAAAGGGGGGGGATGCGGATGGGAGTTATGGTGGGTTCAACTTCTTTATACGCTCGACTAAACTAACACTCTCCAGAGCAAGTACAACCCATCGCCACATTCACCATCCCCGAAGACAACGTCCAAGCAACGTGCTTCACATGGGTCAGCTTTAGCCGCCTCGCCGTCGGCTACTCGGACGGCACCGTCGGCCTCTGGTCCATCCGGCCCAACCGCCTCCTATCCCGCCACCCCGTCCACCATAACATCATCGTCGACCTCGTCTCCGGCTACCCTTCCATGCCATACCTGCTCGCCTCGTACCCCGTCGGAGGAACCGTCCGGCTCATCGACCTGCGCAGCCCGAGCCTGGAAACCACAGAGGTGCAGGCCCTGACGGTGGCGACGCAGCCGCACCTGATGGGCTACAGCGACCACCTGCTGGGCTTCTTCTCCCTGTATCCGTCGGCGGGCGTGCTCAACACGCAGATTGGATTCATGCACCACGCGCAGTACCCGGTGGCCCGGAGGGTCTTTACTGGGCTGAGTTTTCCCACGTGTATCTCCGTCGGTCGCACGCACCCCTATCTCCTCGTCGGCGCCGTGGACGGCTCTCTCTGCGCGATAAACCCCCAGGTCGAAATCTTCAGCACGCGTCGCGAACCGTCAGACCGCATCCGCGTCTTCCAGCACGAACACCGACCACCCGCCTTCTTCCCCTCGGACTCCCCCGCAGCCTCTCGCGGCGCCTCCCGCGTGCTGCAAGGGTTCGTCATGGAGCGCAACGTCAACCCCAAGACGGACTTCAAGCCTGTGGTCAAGAAGGGCAAGAAGGGCAAGAAGAAGGACGTCGAGCCCGTCAGCCGGTACGACGAGGAGGACGTGGGCGGGATCCCGGATCCGACGAGGGCTATTGTCTACGAGCCCCTAACGAGGGTGACGGTCGCCGAGTGGAATCCAAACGAGGAGTACGGGTGTTGGGCGGCGGCGGCCATGGGGTCGGGGTTGGTACGGGTCATGGATTTGGGGCTGGACAGGCCGGACACGTAGATGACGAAGGAGTCTTGAGGTGATCGGGTATTCAGCCCTGGAGGCACTGGGATCCGTTGGTGGTATGGTGATGGTCAAAGGCCTTCGCCATGCCGTAAAAATGCGTCGCCGCCGCCATGAGCACAAACATGTGGAAGATCTGGTGCGAGTTTCCCCAGATGTCGAACGAACCCGGCGCACTTCTCTCAGGCCAGCGACACTGTTCACGGTCAGCGGGAAAGCGAACGGGAATGAGGGAAAATGGACGTACAGCGTAGAGAACAGCGCCAAAGATGTACATGGCACCGTGGAGGACGACCCAGCTCAGACTCATGCGCTCTTCCAGGCCATCGAAGCCGTAGATGAGGGCTCCGTGGATGATGGGGACGACGCCGGAGAGCCCGAGGGCGACGAACATCATTGTGCGATAGGGTCGCCACGTCGGGGTGCGAAAGCGCTCGACCCAAGAAACGACGCCGCACCCAGCCCCAAGTAGACAAATCTTCATGGTCAGCTTGATTCCTCGTCCAGTCTCATCGAGCAAGCCATCCACATACCGCATAGAGATACACCTCCATCAACGCTGGCCTGCAAAAGAAGCCATAATACAACGCCGGGAAGTAACTCCCAACAATCAACGCCACAATGCCCGTATAGTCTAGCTTGTTCCCCCACTTGGCGACCGTCTCGCTATGGTTCGACAGCGCGTGAAACGTGGCGCTCATGCCCAGACAAGCCGTCGCGCCGCCAAAGAAGCACGCGAAGACAGCCACGTCGGCGGGCTCGGCGGTCTCGTACCGCGGGTGCACCACTTGGTAAACATAAGCTGCCGCGGCGAGGGCGACGACGGCGCCGAGGAGGTGCGTCCAGATGTTGACGGACTCGTTGTGCAGGTAGAAGAGGGAGCGGAGGGAGTGCGCGTAGGAGGCGCGGGATTGGCGGTAGCCGGAGCGGATGTAGTGGTTGTCGCGGCGCCAGGGGGGGAGGTCGTCCCAGAGGAGGAGGGCGGTTGAGAGTTTGGTGAGGGACGGGAGGAGGAGGGATGTTGATTCTGAGTCTGATGAGGTGGCCGAGGGGCGGCGGAGGCGGAGGTTGGTGTCTCGGTTGGGCATGGCGATGAATGATGGAGATGCAAGGAGCAAGTGAACGAGCGTGGAGGACGGAATATCTATGGTCGGGTGATATCCGAGATTCTACTATCCCCGTGACAAAAGAGGTTCCAGTCTTCTTTATATAAATTATCCAGGCCGATTCATTCAAGGGGTCCAGTCAATAGTTGAGAAGCCAAATACCCGTATCGATGTTGTTGGCCTAAAGCGTTTTGTTGGGGCACACATGAAAAGCCAGGGACTGACGGAACCGAGGCTGCCTAGGACGTCTTTAGACGGCCCACTAACCCGACAAACACAATTGACCCTCTTCGATCGGCCTTCTGGAAGACGCCGACGGTCGTTTGTTTCTTTTTTCTACGTGGGAGTACATGAGATCATGTGAAGCATTTTGTCAACATAGTTCCTCCATCGTCGGTTGGGGCTCAAGTTGACCGTCACTCTCCACAACCACTGACCAGGCTACAACCCGCCAGACAAATAAATGGGTGTGCATCTCCCAGAACAAAACAACATCACGTACATCACAGACGATTAAATCGAACACTCCATCAACACAAGTCACGGCATAATTTCATATCTCGTCAACCATCAGGCATTGTGCAACTCCGCCAAAGGTAAACAAAACTCGGTGTCCACGCCCGCCTCGCTGGAAAATCCTCTCGACTCGGCCGTCGCAGTCACCTCAAACGCCCAGACAACATCTATTTCTTGCCGCTCTTCTTGATGCCCTGCTGGCCGGTGTTGAGGGGGCCCTTCTTGCCGCTAGCCTTGTTGGCCATTTCCTTGCGAGCCTTTTCCTCTGTAGGTCGGTCAGCCAATATTCTTCACCGTGTTTTCCATCGTTGCGACGAGAGGCACGGGAGGTCGTGGGGGGTCGGGGATCAGGTAACCGCATGCTCAAGGTATCGTACCGGCGCGCTTCTTCTCGAGGAAAGCCTTGTCGTCGTCGTCGAGCTCCTTGTTCTGCTTCTTGGCCGCCTTGAGGGGCTTGGCCTTGCCGCCTGGGAGGGGTCAGCTCGCGTTCACTGCGAAATGGCGGGGTAAAAGAAATATGCCTAGGATACTAAGCCCAGTGAAACTCACCTTCTCGGTTAGCTCCGCCCATGATGATTGAGTTGTCTGGTTGTTTTGCGGAAAAAAAAAAAAAATCGACAAGAATGATGGAGGATGGAAAAGGCTGTGGCAAAGTGTCGCAAAGTCAGTCAGCAGGAAGGCCCTTTCGGTCCCATGCCTTCCTCTATCAGCTCGGGCCTCAGTCAGAGGCAGCCCGCGGCAAGAGCGCCCCACCCGCGACAAGTCCACTAAAAGAAGGTACTCTCAGCGCGTCGCTGCCGCTGGAATCACCTGTCGGTCAGGCGGTGCCAGGTCAGGAACGTGAGGTGGCATTCGTGGATGTCAATACAACTGCAAGGCAGCAATTGTCGCGGAAATTTTAGGTAAGTGAAATGGAGAAATAGCAATTCTATCATAAACCTCTTGCTCTCGGCATGGCTATGAACCCGAACATGGGTTGTGCCATCCGGGATTCGACCGCGAACAAATTGGAGTCGGACTGACTGTCCGAATTGACTGCACATTCCTCACAGCTTATACCCTCCAATCGCGATGTCGCGGGCGGAAAATTATTGACTCTTTGGTAATCATCTGCATTGAATAGCAACCAAGACTAGATTCTCTGCATGTTCATGCTCAATAGATTCTTCCTGACTCCGGACGGTTATCGACTGGTCATCCAAAAGCTGGTTAAACACTCTTCACTTGCACCATTGAGGCGAGCTCAGCCAACCTTTGACTGGCAGCAATCCAAGCGTTACATTTGCACTTTCTGACTTAAATGTAACGCAACTAACCATTCTTCTCTACACAAGAGATGGAAAATCTTTCGATTCTGGACTGCAATAACTAAAAATTGTCACCTTGGACTCAATTCGTCCCTCCATGTACGAACTGATGAGGTGGGTCTCATCTACCGGCTTACCTAATCGGTCATGGGTCCGGGTTTTCCGTTCGAACCATCATGATGCCAACTTCTCTACGCCAACAATCACAGGCTTGACAGCCCAATCGTCAGTCGCCGGAAATCGCCGCCCCCTCACACTCGCAATTCCCAAGGCGATCCAAACTCTCGCAGTCGGAACCTTACGGCCTTCCTCCTTCTCCGTCCGTTCAACAGCCTCCTTCGTCGACCTGAGCCCAGTACGAGTCACCACTCATCCGGTTCGGCTCTTTTCCCATTGCGCTCTGCTCCCAAGTTCGCTGTGCTGACTCTCCTGCCTGCTTCTCATCCTCAGAGCCAAAACTCGTTCCAAGATTGTATTCATCGTACGTGAGAACCATGGCGTCCAGTTCGGACGAGGGCGAGATTATCGAGAATGGCGTTGAGGATTTGAAGGCAACTTCACTACGGCACCCTGAAGGAAGCGGTGTTGACCGTCAAGACAGACATCGAAGTAGACTATCGACACCAGACCTCGACTCCAGAAACACCTCGCGACGAAGCCCCTCGCCTCGCGGCTACAAGCGCCCACGCGACGACAGGGCTAGGGACAGAGATTACTATCCCGGGAGGACCCGCGACTACCCATCGAGACCTGTACGCAATTACGATGATTTGCGATACGATGATACCCGAAGGTCGCACGCCTACGACGACCTAGACCGCCCGGCATCCCGTTTGGACTACCGCGACGGCGACCGCAGCCGCGATCGAGATAGGGATCGCGATTGGTATGGCAACAAGCGTCCCCGGAATCGCAGCAGGTCTCCTCGCCGCCGTGACGACAGGGGAAAGTTTGATCGGTTCGTTCGAGAAGGTCAATACGACCGGTATGACGAGCGCAACGAGCTAAAGTACGACGATGATCGCCCGCGGGATGTGTCGAGGAGGAGCCCTGTAGGAGAGGCTTCACGCGCCCAGAAACATGATGCTAAACGGGACAAAGGGATTGCCAACGGACACTCCAAAGCGCAAAGGTACGTTCACTTTGAGTTGTTTGACTTTGCTGACCAGAACAGGGTATCATTTGTTGAGCCCGAGCCCAAACCGAAGCCGGAAGAAGAGGACTTTGAAGAGCCAGAGCCTATTGACGAAGAAGCCGAGATTGAACGACGTCGGAAACGACGAGAGGAAATCCTCGCCAAGTCTAGCTCTGCAACTCCGTTGCTCCTTCACGCCGTTGGCGCGGCTGCCAAGGCTCGCGCAGAATCACCCCTTTCCAGCCAGGCTGACACTCCTGCGAAATTGCACTCCGAGATGGCAACTCCTCGAACTCCTCGATCCGGTACGGAAAACGTTGATCTCTTGCCGGGTGAAGCTAATAACGTTGTAGATCTAGCCTCGCCTCGGTCGCCTGGATCCCACGACGAGCTCTCCCCAGGCGGGATCAACCTCCTCGATGACACGGCGTTGATGAACACTCATGGAAATGCCAAAGTTGTAGACGAGGATGGACCATCTGCAGCAGACTACGATCCTACGGTTGACATGAAGGAAGACGAGATGCGAGATGAACTCCGACACGGGCACGTCGTTCTTCACGGTGAGCATGTCACGCCGGACCAGAAAACCAAGGAGCCGCAGGAACCGACGCCCGAAAAGTCTCCAGAGGACGGGGGCGACGAAGACTTTGACATGTTCGCCGAGGACTTTGACGAAGACAGATACGCAACCAAGCCAGCAGCGACTTCGGCATCCAATGAAGCCGGCTCAACGCCCGACCCAATGCCGGTCCAAGGCGGCATCTTGGAAGGCGACGACAAGGACGGATACTACAAGATTCGAATTGGCGAAGTACTCAACGGACGATACCAGATCCAGGCAACACTCGGAAAGGGCATGTTCTCAGGCGTGGCTCGCGCCGTCGACATCACCACCAAGAAACCTGTGGCGATCAAGATGATGCGCAACAATGATGCCCTCCGAAAGGGAGGCTACACGGAAATCGCCATCCTTCAGAAGCTCAACGAGGCGGATCCCGATAACAAGAAGCACATTGTCAAATTTGAGCGGTCTTTCGACTACAAGGGCCACTTGTGCATGGTGTTTGAGAATCTGAGCCTGAACCTCCGCGAGGTGTTGCGAAAGTTTGGCAACAACGTGGGCATCAACCTGAGCGCGACTCGGACGTATGCCTACCAGATATTTGTGTCTCTGGCGCATATGCGCAAGTGTAGCATCATCCACGCCGATTTGAAGCCCGACAACATTTTGGTAAGCACTACGATGTCAGATATGGACGCAGCTAACTTGGGATAGGTCAACGACAGTCGTAACGTTCTCAAGATTTGCGACTTGGGCACGGCAATTGACCGATCCGATGCAGCCACAGCGCACACCGAAATCACACCCTACCTCGTGAGCCGATTTTACCGGGCGCCAGAGATCATCCTGGGGATGCCATACGATTACGCCGTCGACATGTGGTCGATTGGCTGCACGCTATATGAGCTGTACACGGGCAAGATCTTGTTCACTGGCGACAGCAACAACCAGATGCTCAAGGCCATCATGGAAATCCGTGGCAAGCTGACACCCAAGTTATTCAAGCGCGGGCAGCTTGCGGGCGTTCATTTTGACGACAAGGGACAATTCATCAGCGTGGAACGAGACAAGGTTCTGAACAAGGTATGCTCCTCCTTTTCTTTGCGTTTTGTTCCCATTTTCCAGCAGCTATCAAGCGCCGTTGGTTCCCACAGATGCATGCAGATATCGCCTATTTTTGCCGTGTCTGCGGGGCTCAATGGAAGCGCTGAGTTCTCGCTTGCATTCATTGCAGGGTCGAATTCAGCCAACGTCGTCCAAACAAATTACATGGTTGGATCCGACGTCCATAGGTTCAGCCACCGGAGAAGCGGACGAGAGTGGTCTCATGGATGCAACGCTCACGCCGGTCTCCGATTCGGCCGCATCCGTTGGCAGCCTGGTTGGTCGACCTTGTGATGTTGGCTGCAAGGTGGTTTTGTTGAGCTTGTAGCCACCGTCGAGGGATCAATCCTACTCATCGTGCGTTTCTAAGGCGGTTGGACGGATTGCTAACATGTCATAGACGGCTGTCAGAACCCTCTCGGTGGTCAAACCCACACGCGATCTACGGACCAGGCTCATGGCCGCATCGGGAGGTATGAACGACACGGAGACGCGGGATCTCAACCACTTCATCGACCTCTTGGAGCACTGCCTGACACTCAATCCCGACAAGCGAATCAAGCCGGCAGACGCGCTGCGACACCCCTTCTTTACGTCGAGGGCGGGACACTCGCGAAGGTAGATCAGAAAGAGACGGGTCAGACGGGGACAGGTGGGAGGTTGGGGTTTCAAACCGAGATGGTTATGCAGGGTGAGACGTCTTGAGTTGTGGACAATCTGAGGTGGGTTGGAGGGCCTAGACTTGGGTACAATTTCGGGGGCAGGAGTTGGTGGACTGGACTTTAGAGACTCGCGACGCTTACTGTAGTGGTAATAATGCTGCTTTCAATGTTTCTCGGTCACGTCACATGGTGTCATGTCTCGCATTGTCTCTCGCTCCAGGAGCCTAGAACGATGATTACCCACCGGGCTCTCCCTTGGGTTTTAAGCCTCAATTCACGGGGACCAACATGGTTGAATCTTGGATGTTAGATGTCAGGATGTGTCAGACGAGACAGGAATCGCAGGAGTTCGTCCGTTTTCCCGGGGGGGGCTGTCCGTCCTGTCTGCCTTTCTCCGCCTTGGACTGCGCCTCGGTGTAGGCTCCAGCGTAGGCAGATGACAAAGGGTTCTTTTTTTGGGTCAGGTCCCTCCGTCGGGGGATGACTGATGACTGGTTCTTTTTTTTTTCCCACTTTGTTGCCACGGCCATTGTCGTCGTCGGGCGAGATGTGAGTAACCGACACCAGCCTCGTTATTCCGCCCGAGGGAGCCGCCGCCGCCTCATGCGAGCAGCCGATGGATGTGGCCGGTCTAGACTTTCAAGGCAGTGGCGACGAAAAGGCAGTGCCGGGGCGGCGAAACAGTTAGGAACACCTTTTGTTTCGGCGCATCCGGAGCGCGTGGAAGTTGGTTGTGCTTCACACCGGGAGGGGAGGTTGCACTGCTTTTGGTGAGGTGGTTGGATGGTGGGTGATGTTCTTGAATGCAGGGAGCCGTTGATGACGGGAGGATGTGTGACGCGAGGGTGAGGGTGAGGATCCGGGTTGAGCGGGAGGTTGGTGATGATGAGGCGTTGAAGGATACATAGTGAAGGGAGGGGTAGAGGAAGACAGGTGTTGAGGAGGTGTGACTTTGTATGCTGACGGGCTGGCGCTCGTGTTGGTCGAAGTTATCGTGAACATGTACGAATAGACACAAGTTCAATTATTTCAGCCGCCCTCTTTCGCTCGCTGGAGTTTCCCGTTTTCATCCATGCCGTGTCACCGTGAATGTCCTCTCCCAACACTCGGCATAAGTCTCGACTCAACCAGACGGGCATCTCGGTCTTTGTCGGTAACCTTTCTGTTCTCGCATAGTAACGGTAAGACAAAAAAAGAAAACATACAACAGCGAGGATTCCCCAATCGTCACCGACTTGAGTACTAATTCGCCGCTTCTCAGCTTGACGATGGGAGAGCGGACGGGATCCAGTATTTTCTAAGAGCTATGGTCGTATGTGCTAGGAAAGGGTGAAGTTTAGTATATATATTTAGGACATTTTCACTCCTATTAGGTTGGACAAAGGGAGATCCTTGACCCAGTATTTCGCGGGCTGTTGTGAGGGGTGTTGCGCGGCGGCGGCAATTGCAGCTATTTTTACACAGGTGTTTTCTAGGTGAGGCATTGGGGTCTTTCCACATACTAGCCCCGAATTCGGCATCAATGGAAAAGAAACGACAACCAGCGAGCAAGCTTTATCCCACCGGGCTGGTATCCCGCAGATGCCAGAGGGCGTTGCGTTAGAGCTGATGGCGGACTGGGACTGGATGGTTGAGCAGATTGCCAACTACACGCCAAAATTCCCCAAACGTCGCCCGTTCAACAAGTTTGTTCAAGAATACCAAGGAGTTGAGAAAATTTTCTTCGGCGGCCCTGACGAACATCTCTCGAGAGTCGCCACCTTGTATGGCGGCAACGAGGCCGCCTTACAGGACACATTCCACTCCAGTCTGACAGCCGTCTTCCCTTGCTTCAACGTGCACAACCTCAGAGTCGTGCAATAGAGGGTAGATCCAGGCCCAGGCGCAATTAGTAATGCGTAATTGCTAAGAAGAAGAGAGAAGAGCACTCAAAGAAGCAGTAATGGCTGGAGATGTACATTGGTGGCACAATGAAATATAGTAGTAGAAACCTCTAATCTAGCAAATACTTGTGTGCACGTTAGCAGAAAGGCATTCGCAGAGTCGTCCTCGTCATTCCGAAGAACAACGTCGCCACAACGCGTCCTGCTGCGTCAAGAATCAATCGAGAGTTTTTTCATCAGTCTTAGTGTATGAGAAACCGGATCTTCCATGCTCACTTCAGACAGATCGTTTCGGTACAAAGTGAGCTGAAGTTCTCGGTCAAAGTGGCATACTAAACAGCCACAGGTTCGGAGCCGAGGTTGATAATTCATCGGCTTGAGCTTGCGCTTGGGCTTGGTGGATTTTTTCTTGGATAGCTTCTTCTTGAGTAGCTCGTAGCGCTTGCTGAAGCTCGCATGCGCCTGGGTGCCCTGGCTTGGAGGTGGCCCTGCGTGGTTGTCGACGTCCGCGTTGAGGTCTGCGCCGGCTTCTGTTAGGAGCGAGACGATTTCGGGTTTGAGCGGTATCCGTGGGAAGTCAGCAGCGTTGACATCGGCCCCTTTGCCCAGTAGCATCTTGACAACGCCATGGTGGCCTCCTGCACATGCCCTTTGCAGCGGGGTATTGCCCATTTCGTCTCGAGAGTTGACCTCGGCCCCTTTGTCCAGTAGTAACTGAACAACAGCATCGTGTCCCATACCACACGCCTTATGAAGTGCATTCCCGACGAATACTCGATGTGTGTGATTATGGAAAGCATACGCATTGTTCCTTATCAACACCGTCAACAACATCTCGACGATGTCGCCATGGCCCTCGGCAGACGCCAGTTCCAACGGCGAGCCAAACGTTCCTGACCGGTTCACGTCAGCCCCTTTGTCTAGCAGCAACTTGGCAATCGCCCCATGGCCTTTCGCGCATGCTGCCGCCAGTGCGGTGCCATAGAATCCCGTTGAAGCGTTAACCTTAGCACCAATGGAAACAAGATTCCGGACGGCCTCCTCGTTGCCTTTCTCGGCTGCGATGTATGCTGCTGAACTGGCGGCTACACTTTTTGCCACGTCTTCGCTGACAAACGTATACCTTCTGCCTCCCATGACCACCGTATAGCTCTCTTCGTCGTCGTCGTCGTCGTCGCCGTCAGACCCTGGCTTGTAGTCTTCCCTGGTTGTCTCGTCGGCTGCATAGAAGGCTGGATCAACATCAACCTCGGGTGAGTGAGAATAATTCGGATACAGGCCGCCCGTTATCCACAATCTGATTGCTGTATCCGGATCCGTTCGAGGACCGCTCGACGAAATGGGCAGGGTTGCCTGTACCCGGTGTCCGCATTTGTTTGGCAGAAAGTCGCCATTGAGCTGCTCCATGACGTCGACCAAGTCCTGTCCGGCCTCTGCTAGCCACTTCTCGTAAGGGGTATGTAGCAACTTGCTTCGATCCAGGCCCGACTTCTCATCGATCCATGTGCGTGCAGCCATCTCCGCTATCGGGTCATCGGCAACGACGAGCTGAGACTGCGGATACAGCCCTCCGTGCATGGCTCGAATCTTGGTCGAAAGTCCCTCCTCGCCATCCTTCAAGGGTACCAGCCTGGAAGTCGCAAACTCGGCTTTGAATTTCCCCTTTGGTGTGATCACGTCGGGCAATCGTGTGCAAGACGAGAACAGTAGCTGCGGGTGTTTCTGTCTCAGTTCCAAGCTGACATCGATCATGGCTCGATCAACGCGGCTCTCAAAGATGACACCCTCGTCTTTCAGTTCGTCCCCATTCAGAGGATTTGTTGCCTCTCCCGTTGTCACATTGTAACCCAGCCCAAGGCCGCTGTGGACAATCTCGAGTATGAAATCGTATAAGTCATCCCCAACTGCAACAAAGGATAAAACCTGTTTCATGAAGGTATGGCGAAGATGTTCGTAGCTCCTTCTATCCCATCGAGGATTCTCAGGTGCTATTTCCTCGGCAAGTTTGGTCAGTTCCTTGGCATAGAACACCATAACCAAAGGCGGATGGAGGTGGAGGTGCTTCGTCTCAAAATAGCTCCTCCCATATGCCTCCCTGGACTTCTCCTTGATTGCCTGGTGGAGATGATCGAAAGACTTATAGTGCTTGTTATAGCCCTTCAGAATTGTTGATTGGAACAATGTCGACACCAAGGTTTTATGTGCGCCTCGGAGACTTACGGGCTGGGGGCGTCGTTTGGAAATATGGAAAGAGTAATAGGCGATTGCCTTGGCAAAGTCATCCTCCCTCAGGTCGACTTGAAGGGTGCGGCCAACGGGTCTGTTGTTTTCGTTCCAAAGTATACGGAAGAGACCCAGCACTTTCTCATTAGTCGGCAGGTATGAGCTGGCAAAGTCTGGTGCTTCCGTATCAACTATCCCCGTTGCGGGAGATGGGGAAACCTCCAGTGTGTCCCTCTCAACTCTCCTCATTACGAGAGTTGTCCTGAGAATTTCATGAATGGGGTAGGACTCCCACGGCTCCTTCTTTGAGGTAACGCGCCTTGGATTCTTATCATGGGCCAAGAATGCCTCTTCCAGCCTTGTAAAGACGAAGGCATCGACTTCGTGAAGAAAGAATCCCTGGTTTATTCCATGCCTGATGGCTGCAGCCGAATTGTCGAGGATCCCCGAAGCACGCTCATAGAGTCCACGATGACAAAACACGTAGCCAAACTTGTGCTTGAGCCTTGGTTTCCGAGGGATTGGTGTGAGCAGCAAATCGCGTGGGCAATAACGCTGCTTTTGGGTTTCCCAGTCATATCCCGCAGGAAGCTCGGGATACTTTCTGCGGTGTTTGAAATGTCGATAAATGGATGCCGGATGAGCAAGGTCCGAAGGAGGCCCATCTTCGGACATTTTGCTTCTTTGCGGAACGAGAGCTTTCGGGGGGATAGTTGAAATCGAAAATGGCGTGCCGATTCTTGTGCTTTAGACACGCGTTGTGAGGTTGGTTTGGTTTGGGAGCTTTTGTGATTGAAAGAGAGTGAATTTCGGATGCTCTTTTTGTTTGGATGATTGGGACGAATGATTAGGTAGCCTTTTATCGTTGGAGGGGAACGCCAATTGAAGACGTCCGTTTTGGAGATGTTGTCCATTCCCCAAAATGATACAAGGATGATGGAGGTGTCGTTCAAAAGGAGGCGGGGAGCTTTTTCCAGCCCCCATCTTGGCAGAAATGTGCATTTTGCGGCTGAGACTGCATTTCTGCCTGATTGTGACGGATATAGAATGGGCCAACATGCAAAGGAACGGAATAAGCCCGCCAGATGCAGATGTCTCGGAAGGATGTTTCTCTCGTGTGACTGATCCAAGGCATAGACTATCCTTCCTTGGTTCCAATAGGTCATATGATGGACCCATTGGAAGGCCTCAAATGCACGCTCCGTCGATCTTGTCTGGAGGCTGACTTGCTTTATTGCCTCGTTTATTGCCCAACTAACTTCACAAACACAACCATCATGCTTCCTCAATCAAGCATCACATTGCCGCCGAGTGTGTGAGCCCGAATCATCTATTTTTGGAATGCACAGCGTCGGAGTTCACCGCATCATTGGGGGCTGAACCGTCCAAGAATGGTAGTTGACGCGAGGAGTTGCACCTACTGCACGCACGCAGCCAATCTTTTGCCTACTTGAATAGTCGATGAGCTTGAGGTTTTGATTAGCTGCCCGTTGACCCCTCTTGACTTCACCCGAGTGGTCAGCCTCTCCCGGCCACCCGAGGGCTGCCTCTTGGCGACCTATTTTCGTTTCTGCCTCTCATAGTGACCTTTGATTAGCCGCCAGTTGACTCCTCTTGACTTCACCCGAGGGCTGCATCTTGGCGACCTAATTTTCGTTTCCCGCCCCTTCACGGTGAGACTCAGGCCTGCCGGGCGGCGGGTTGCTTGGTTGGGAGGTCTGAGGTTGTGTTGGAGAAGGCGCAGCATTCAGCCCAGCCCCAGCTTGGTAGCCCAACAAGTTGCCGTGACAAAGGCCCATGATATATTAAAACAGAACTGAGAGCAGCCTTTGACGATGGAACCAAGTCATTACCCTACAAGGTTCCAATCGTTTTAAACCTATTTTAGCCACTTTGGCGAGTTCTTGTGCTTGTCCATAATGGACATTCTCGAACCTGTTTGCATTATTCTCTCCACGGTAGCCGAGGCCGTACAAGTCTGTCAAGAAAACAGAAACGCAGCCACAGAGTGGAAATCAGAGAAGAGGTTTTGTTCCGGCCTACGATCAACGCTCGAAGCCATCATCGCTTGTTCACCGAGTGATGAGAACTTCACATATGATCAAGAACTCAATCTCTTAACCCAAGCCATCTTACAGCCCCTCCCTGACTTCTGCCATGTCCTCACGCCCTACACATCCAGCTTGCAAAGACGCTGTGAAGCTTCTGATTCTAAGCAAGTTCTTGCCCAATTGGAGGTCCAATTGAAAGACTTGGTCATCCCGCCTGTGAAGGTGCTGAGAGAGCAAGTACACAGATACTTGCAGGGGATCAACACTTTGCTCCTCTTATACGCCGTGTATGCATGCTCAAGCCATTATTGAATGCCGACAATAGATATTGACTGACCGCTTTTATAGCGATGTCCTGTCTAGCGAACCGCTCGAAGCCATTTCAGGACAACACCTTGCCGAACTGCAGAACATGTGGCAGAGGGCCAAGGTTGTGCCCTTGAAAGATCTCGAACAGCCGGCCAAACTCTTCTCCGCCAAGACGCTGAGCATCGATGAGCAGCAAACCTGTCTGATGTCAATGAGACAAGATGTCGAGCACCACTGGAGAATCGTGCAAATGACCATGCACGGGGACTGGAGTAAGTTCAAGTCTCACCTCAGTTGGCTCCGTATTAACTGTCGACAGGCGCCGCTGAGCACAGCAGCGACGACGGTTTGTCTTCGTCCGAGAGTAGCCTAGAGGTTTCGAGCGGACTCGACGATTACCATGCGGGGGACGCAAGATCCAAAGACCTCTACAGAGGAGTTGGTGTAGAGGAGTTTGAAGCCAACCAAATCAGACAAGAAGGCGACACGGATAGTCACATGGAATTCCCCCAGCCAACAAGCC
Organism: Thelonectria discophora; assembly: GCA_911649645.1. Lineage (NCBI taxonomy): Eukaryota > Fungi > Ascomycota > Sordariomycetes > Hypocreales > Nectriaceae > Thelonectria > Thelonectria discophora. Next base: position 4,136,023 of record CAJVRK010000008.1, on the reverse strand, counting down.
ATGCCATTTCTGAAAACCCGCTTCATCCTACATTCCGAAGTCAAGGGCATGGCTCAGTGCCTCCCGCCCCCAGAAGCTCGAGACCAAACACTTACAATGTTGGTGCCGACCTTGGCATCAAAGTACCGTCATCGGGTATTGTGAACCCTGAAACGAGAAGAAAGCAAGTCGGCTCGTCCAGCAATCAACTTTCCCCGCAGAGTACGACTCATCACGGTAGTCAGCCTCCGAGTATCACGAAACATCGGACCGATTCCATCGAGTTGGGGGATATGAACATATCATCAAGCACCTCGGTAGGGCGTCAGGATATATCAAGCTCTCGAAGCGGCCAATACCAGACCCAACAAGAACTAAGCATTGGAGGAGAGTATTTTCGGCATGGTCAGCAGCAGGCACAGCCATGGCTTGTGCCTGACGAGGGTGCGTCTGGCCATCAAGACGTTAATACTTCCCAACCGACACATCGTCGCCAGCATGAGAGTGACGGGTATACTCAGAAAACGCCCATGCGTGCATCGAATGAGAACCGCCCGACAGCTGGTTACGTGGCTGCAGGCGCAGCTGGCGGGGCGATACTCGGGGTCGCCGCTGCTAATATGACCGGCTCGGAAGCAGACGAAGATGGGACCAGTGAGTGTTGCGGAGATGCAGGAGGATGCTGTGATGATGGGTGCTGTGGGTGCGGCGATGATGGAGATGGATGTATGCCATGCTGCTGTGCTGATAATGGGAATACAGCAGATGGCGAGGATAATCATTCTGATTGTACTATTATGTAACGGAAAATTATATCCATCCTTCTTGGCTTTTACTATACTGTTCCTAATCACCGAGGCTCGCACACAGTGGCCGATGAGGATACTGCACTCTAGGCTGGAATAGACATGACGTTGAAATAGCTAAGGAGACGTTTTTCTAGTTAGTAATACTTGTTCTATGTAGCTGCTTTAGTTTAAATGCTGGCAATTTATTATCACAGACTAGAAACCGCACACTCTCATCCCATCACCGGATACGAAATACCCTTTCTACCAGCTCATTCTGCTCCAAAACTGACCCGTCCATACATCCATCAAGAAAACACTCTCCTACGAAAGTGAAACTGTCCCCGTCCTCAGATTTCCGCAGCAGAACAGGAACGCTGCAACCAAACAGCACACAGATGACATCTCCCTTCATCGCCTTCTCCGAGACCATGCCGATGTGTCCGTTGCGACTGATCATCAGACGGAGCGACAGTCTTATGACTGTGTCGAAAAACCGACCAAAAAATGTGTCATGATAGTACTCGTCTTGGTTCGGAGCAGAGCCCGGGGAGTCGTCGATCCCAGCTTGCATGCCATCGCGCAAAATGTCCTCGAAGCTGCGCCCGTGGATCTGAAGAGATCTTGTCCACCCAAACCATTCCTGCAATTCTTTGGGGGCGGAGGAGTGCAATCCTGTCCCGAGCAGCGCAAGGAGGCTTACAAAGTCTCGGAAAAACTCTGCCTCGGGCATGGCCCATCGCAGATATCGATCTTTCCGATCCAACACTAAGCTTCTGCACACGCTTGCGAGAATGTCGGTGGGGGAACAGGTACGAACTGGATCAGAACAGCCCGGCAACTGCCCGGAGTTCCATTCAGAACTTTGGACCAACCCGAAACGACTAGATCCAGCCAATCCATCGACCGTGTCAACGATGACTCCACGAGCGTGTAGTTCCGAGCCCACAAGCTCATACACAGCTACTCTATCCTTGGACGCCGAATAGTAAATCGAGGGGTCAACTTGGAGGGCTGTAGGAGTCCGAAGGTTCCCGACGTGGGTTCTGGAACTTTGGCTGACCATGAGGGGAATCACCTGAGGATTCTTCTTTTGCCAGTCAGGTACCCAGGATGGCAGCGAAGACCCAGATGGCGCGCTGTAGATGGAAGCGAAACATATGATGTCCAGGGACTTGTGGCGTTGGATGAAGGCCTGGGTGAAACCCAAGTAGACCTCCTGGGTGCTGAGGAAGTAGTTGGTGTCCAAAAGAGCGCCGTCGGTTGAGAGCGCCATGAGACCATAGAGCCGGTCTCGGTCGTCGGTCGCGTCCATGCAGCAAAAGTAGGCGGCCAATGCGAGAAGGGACAGGCTCAGGTTGACGCCCGGGTTCTTTCCGGCCTTGTATAGGTTCCACGCTCTTCGCCGGTTGTTTGCGTGGGTGAAGCCGAGAGTCTGCTTGACGCCCATCGAGGTACATTTGTCCGCCATGGAGATGCTGTGGCACACGGCGGCCCTGCTGACGTCCCGCCCGCCGCACCAGAATGAAGCAGTTGCGGGCAGCACAAACTCTTGTACGGTCCAGATCCTGGACCACCATTTCCGAGCGAGGAAGTTCGTCAGTGCTGTCCATTGCAGGCGATACTCGTCTCTCTGCAGCGCCGCGCGGATTTCGTCGAGACTGCGGTTTTGTTGGGCGATTTCGTCAAGGAGTATGATGAAGTCGATGGCAAGGTTGCTGTCGCTCGACTCCTCCCCCAGCCAGACGACGACCGAGTCAGCCAGGCAGTAGGTGTATTGCATGAGCTGCACTTGTTGAGCCCTCTCTGCCAAATTGGTCTGGTCGATGCAGATTGAATCAATCCACCACCATTGGTCATCGAGCAGCACGCCCTTGGACCTCAACGCATCAACAAAGGGTCGTAGTGAATCCAGGACTGGGAGTCGTTGTTTCTCAATCTGGATAGCCCAGGATCTTGCGGTAACCGGTTCATTGGTAGTCCATGTGTAGGTGAGAGCACGGTATGGGGGGACCGGCTCTTCAACCGAGAAAGTCTTGAGAACAGCCGATAAGTGGGCTCCATCCTCAATAAATTTCACCATCCGTAGCTGGTCGCGCTGGATCGGGTCATATGAGTAAAGAGTTGTTTCAACCATGTTGCAGGCAATGGCGGGAATAAGTAGGGAGGAACATAAAGGTAATGGATGCTACATGTGAGGGAGGTTCCTGAGGTTTTAAAGGTGCGAGAGGGCGGGGTACCTGATATCCTAATGGCATGGAAGACATCAGTCTGCCGCTCAGGAAGTCTTGTGTTGGTCTGCCCTTGCAAAGTGCAGCAATACAGCCAACCAGCACGCGCATGCACTGCCCCTAAAATAAAGCGCAGCAAAACATTGCCCCTGGAATGGAGTGCATCGACTGGCTGCCGTCAAGTTGATTGGCGGCGTTCCCTACTTTGCCGCTGGAATAAGTGCCGGGCCTGAAACCTGGGGGTGTATAGTGACCCGATTTCAGAGGCACAGGGACTCTAAATATGAAGGCCAATGTTCCATCCCTAGACAAGAACTTGACGGGATCCAGTATTGTCCAGGAGCTGTGGTCGTATGTGCTGATGTACGTAGCAATTATAGCTCAAGACTGCCACCGCTTTCTACAAGGAGGCAAATAGCGAAGAAGGCAAAAAGAGAGACATACAACAGTGAGGATTCCCCAATCGTCACCGACTTGAGTACTAATTCGCCGCTTCCTAGCTTGACATACGGAGAGCAGACGGGATCCAGTATTTTCTAGGAGCTATGGTCGTATGTGTCTTCCTGGGACAGCAAGCCTAGCTCAAGAGGACCATCTTCGAGGGGACAGGAAGAGACAAAAAGACGGAGCAAACAAAAGCGAACATACAACAGCGAGGATTCCCCAATCGTCACCGACTTGAGTACTAGTTCACCGCTTCCTAGCTTGACGTACGGAGAGCAGACGGGATCCAGTATTTTCTAGGAGCTATGGTCGTATGTGTCTTCCTGGGACAGCAAGCCTAGCTCAAGAGGACCATCTTCGAGGGGACAGGAAGAGACAAAAAGACGGAGCAAACAAAAGCGAACATACAACAGCGAGGATTCCCCAATCGTCACCGACTTGAGTACTAGTTCGCCGCTTCTCAGCTTAACGTGCGGGGAGCAGACGGGATCCCGTATTTTCTGAGAGCTATGGTCGTATGTGACAAAGTGAGGAAATAATGGCATGTATAAGGGATCTAGTCTAGGTATGAAATGGGATTAAAAAACATACTACAGTGAGGATTTCCCTCGTGTCCCAGAGCGTCAACTCAGCTGCCCGGGTGACAGAAATCTCCACCATGTTGTCTTCCCGTCGTAAGTGAAAAACAAAAAAGTATATGTATCCCATTGTGGTAGGTGAAAGCAAATCAAGTCGCTCAAGTTTTTCGTGGTCTCTCGTGGCTGCATTCTCTTTCGTCGCACACGAGTTCAACTTGTGTGACAGCCAGACGTGGGACGAAGTGGGCGCGAGGATGCACTGATTCCCTCAGAAGCGATTTGCTTGCTTGTTTGTTTTTTTATTTGTTATCATGTTTGTGCGCGGGGACGGGTCATCGGGCTTTTCTGTGCAGGATGCCGTGATTTGTTTTGGGTGTCGTGGTGTTACGTTGTGGTCGTAATTCTTCCTGCTTGCTTACTGTGTGTGTGGTGTTGTGGTGAGTTGGGATATGCACGGATTACGGTTGCTTTGGTTTGTTGGCAGGTAGCTATAGGGTAACCACACGACGAGACGACATTTGCATCCAATCCCACACAACTGCATCGTACGTAAGGAAGACGTCAAACACACCCGAATAAAACATTTGGCGGTTCAATCCCCCTGGATGAAACACTATTCGAATGCATGACATTTCGTGGTGACGAACCGTTTCAATCAAGATGCAACCAACATGCGACTGTGGCCGCGTCGCAATGCGGGAAATTTTGGAAGTCCCCAGTTAGATTTCAGTTCAACACGACAGACACAGCCACAGTTGGCCAGAAAAAACTCGCTCGGCAGAAAGTGATTTCTTTGGCTGGAGAAATTGGGTGTATGAAACCTTTCAAGGTCGACCCATGTTATTCAAAACCAAAAGAAGACCACCAGTTTGCCGGCTGTCCGTGTCACCCTTGATGACTTGTTCGTGCCGCTATTCAGTTCCAGTTGAACATTCAATCCTCCCCCATCTTTCTTTGCTTTTTCATGCCCAACTGCCAAGTTTCGCCTGTGGCCTCATCTCAGGCCAGAAAAAAAAAAAAAAAAGGTTCTGTGCGCGTTTTTGCCGCAGCGCACCGAAAGCAGGGACCTGTCCCTGGTCCATTCGTTCCGAGTCCATCAGATCAGCCTCACTTTTTTTTCTTTTCCTTCTTTTTCCCCATCGTTGTTTTTATGGGGACACGTTTTTTGGGCTGCCATGGGGCTGAGAGGAGGACACTTTGACATTTCACGCCCAGAAGAGAGAGAGACCCTCATTTAGGCGTCAAGAGCAAGGCCCGAATAATTCCCATTTGACAGGCGAACGAAATTAACAAGATGTTCCATCGGGGAAGTTAAATTGCCAAATGACGGGACTATCGAAGTTGCTAGTGATGTCGCAGTCTCGACACCAAAAAGAACCATGGATGGATGACGATGGAAGGGCTTTTTGATGAACAAGGACCCCTCCCGTGCAGAAGCGCATCTTTTAGGCCCAGCAGCTGAAAGGAAGCTGAACTCGACCAGAAAGCCAGGCAAGATAGCCCTGACCTTCTGCTTTCAGCGCCTTTCCCGTTCGCTTGCCTTGCCTCGTTTTTGTTTGGCGGATGAACTCGTTCCCGTCCGCCTTCATGTCACCCGCCTTGCTTGCTTTTTTACTTGACGCTCAGCGCTGCTCGCCCCGCGTTTCAGTTCGTTTTCTTTCGTTGGGCGGTGGCGAAAAAGGGGGCCGGTTCGTCAAGAGGTCATGCTTTGCCGGTGCCTGTCGAGCCCGTGGTTTGATCTGCGACAGGGGGAGAGGGGGTTTTGAACCATGCTGAGTTGAAGCCCTGAACGTGAAAGGCCCTGAAAGACCCAAGGTAAAAGAATATTGCGTCAATCGGTGGTCGTGTGGCTGCGCCGGGTTGCGAGACGAACGGCGCATCGTTGCCTGCATGAGGCGAGATTGTCTTGGGGCGTTGGTGCCTTGATGGCCGTGGTGATCTGTGCTGGTCGTGATCGATGGTTCCTTGTTTCGCGTGACGAGGGATCGTCTCTCGATGCTGTCATGTCATGTCTCCCTCCCTTGTCTGTCCATCTTATCTCGTCTTACTCGTCACACGCCAGAGGTAAGTGACTGTACGCATCACGGATGATGACCCTCAAACGACCGATACCACCACGCAAAGTCCTTTGCCTGCCTCTCCTTGCCCCCCTCGTCATCCTCAACCTCCGGCTCGACAGCATCGACCTCGAGCGTCGGCTTCACGCACCGCGTATTGTCTGCCCACGCCGCGATGGCCGACCTCCGTCCGCGACAGCCCGGCAAGGCGTTGGCCACGCGGACGAGCCGTCGCGGGGGGAGACGCGCAGGTCGTAGGTGCGCATCGACCAGCTGGGCTCCGAGATGTCGTAGCAGGTGCCGTCGAGGACGCAGGGGCAGTTGGAGTTGATGGTGGTGGTGTTGAAGCGTTGGGCGGAGAAGGGGGGAGGAGGGAGGCGAGGAGGATGAGGAGGGGGGTTGGCTTCATCGTGAGGAGTTGGAGGTGTTGTCGGAGATGGAGTTGAAGTTGAAGTTGAACTTTGTGTGCGCTGCTTGTGCGTGCTTGTCATCCATGGTGGTGGTTTATCGACCATGATGACTTGCACGCAACGGCATCAACCTTTTCTCACGGAAGCACCCATCGTAGACTCAGATCACGGATCACTTACAACTGCCATCTGTCATCCGCCATCTGCCAAATTACAAAGGTGCAACCAGATTGCAAAGACTCAAACCAAAGACATTTCCCCTTCACCGCGGAGTCTCAACTCCTCCTCCCTAGGGTCCTCGGACGTCGTCCCTTCTGCTCCCTCCCATCCCCGTGACCGAAACACGGCACCCGGGAACCGGACCCCACCGGGACGAACTCTCGGACGGGTGATACATCAGGCGACTACCGGGACCGGTTCTGTCTTGTGGCTTGAAGCCTTCGAAGAGCCGCCATCGGGACAGCCGCAGCGACCCAGAAAGTCCCAGAGTGACGTTTCAATGGTGCCACGGCCGGGAGAGGGGAGGGGACCTGACACCCACACGTCGACAGACGAGAGAGACACCTGCTTGCTCTGCTCTTTCTCTGGTCGACCACTGCCAAGTCCCCCAAAAACGCTCTGCATTGGCGTGGCCCTCCAGAGCCAGAAGGGGTGTTGGGCCAGCCTCAGCACCAACCCGTCCATCCCCTGAGCGCCGTTAGTGGTGCAGATTGGCAGGTTTGTGGAATAGACTTCCGCCACGGGCGAGAAGCCTTGTTCCGCGGGATCCGGCAGCGCCAGCGCCATGCGACGAACATGTGGCCTTGGTTGGGTCTCCGGCAGTCTCTGATCAACTTTTGCAAGGACGCTATCAAATTTGGAAACGGCCCAGCCGCCAGCCAGCAAAGTCATCTGGGGTGTCAAAGGTGTCTCCTGGAGGGGAAACAAGCTGGCGGGGGTTCCTGGGCCGTCGACAGTCGAACATTCATTCAACCAACTGAACATCCCAAGACACCTTCCTACTGGTACGTTAATTTACTTGGGGGGGGGGGGGGGGGGGGGGGCCACCACACTCATCGAACCAATGCCCTCTCTCGTCTTTGCATCCCTTGCGTCGACGCTACGCCATGCACCTCTGAAAGCGGTGAATCGACGAGGGAGGATCCTTTGGGGGATCCTTTCGCTCAAGGGAAACGATCGAAGCTGATCGACCCATCTCGAAACGTGCGCCATCCTTGCTTTTCCTCTTTTTAAGCGGAAGGGAGCGAGAGAGAAGTCTGGAGCATCTTCCAAAGTTCCCCTTGCGCGTCCGGGGCGTCTAACACTCGGTTGGTCGGCCCCGTCTCCATTTCGATCGATGGGTGCATCACTGTCAATGCATGAATCTTTTCCTCTCTCAGCGGCAAAGAGTGACGGTGAGTGAGCTTGTTTGGAAAGCGTATCGAGCGAGTGGAATTCCTCGGACCACGGTCACGTCCGAGCTTGGGGGAAGACTACGGGATTGTTTCCTTCTGCGAGATGCAGACTGGGGAGAGAGAGAGAGATGGCTTGATCTGGACTCGTCGGACGGGGTTTGTCGACTAGGGGAGACATCAAAGGCTCAAGCACCAGATTGTTGGGGGAGAGCAGGCGATTCCCGCCCTGTGTCAGGTCTCACTTTGTCCCGTCCGTGTTTTGATCCGGTGACTATGCAGGGCTTGCAGGTCGCACGTCTCGCTACCACCTTGGAGTGGCGGAAGGGGGGCATTTTTGATCTGGTGGTGTGCCCAGAGCTTCCAAGCTCTCCATCTTCAGCTCTCCCCCGATGGAGTTTCGTCTTGATATGATGGGAGCTTGTCAGCCGGCACTACCAATGCATCTTTCCGGCACAAGACCCAACAATCTGCTTTGGATGGATGCATCATGACTCAAAGACTGTGTGGCTGCCGTGTGTGTGGGATGGTCAAATCTCGAGATAGGCAGCGGCAAAGGTCATTGGACAAACCCAGCCCGTCCTTTCCTTGGCCGTTTCTTTCAGGGCATCTGCGAGATGTTGCATCCCCCCTGGGGCATTATCCCCCCAACCTCAGTGATCCCAATCTATCGCAGATGTAGGCAAGGGGCCAATGGGAGGTCGTTGACGGCGCGCAGCTCCGGCTCTTGACGGACAGACGAGGGGGATGCACAGAGGGAACGACGGTCGAATCAGGAGGCGGCATCGTCCCGTCGGCTGCATGCAAGAGTGCATATCAAGGTGAAAAGGTGTGGTAAGTTATCCACCGGTCAGCCAGCCACGAGTGAGAGAGAGCGAGGGCACTGCGGGAGACTGCGATAATCAGCCCATGCATGAACTGAATCAACTTCTGTTTGGTCGAATGCTTCAGGTGGAGGGAAATGGGGTGGGCAGGTTGGCAGGCAAAGGGATGCAGACAGGTTACGTAGTGCACCAAGAGAATGTACGAGATAGATGAACGGGAGCATCGGTACTGCACTGAGAAAAGCAGCTTACTGCTTGGAACATCGAGCATGATGCCTCAGGTAAAGTGTGTGATCGGCGCCCCAGACTCGAAGAGGGAGATTCCAACGAGGCACTATGACACCAGGGGAGTCAGTGCCATGCGAGAGGAATGAGGCCATGTCCTGGTCGGAGCGTGGGCAGACTGGAACGAATCCAGAGAAACGAGACAACGGGCAGGGGTCGTTTCTCTGGATTTGTTTGTTGATTGCTGCTGCGTTGTTGCGTCTGTGACGTTTCTTGGGCGCGAAAAAGGGCGAGAAAATGGGTCACAGAATGGGTCATGAATGGGCCACAAAAATGGACAAGACAAAATGGACCCAAAATGGACCCAAAATGGGAGACGGGCGATCGAAGTGGAGGCCTTCCCCATCTGGGCAAGCGTCTCCCGTGATTTCGACATGCCAACAGGCCACCCATGCAGCTTCACTCTCGACTTCAAGCTGGAGTTGTGCAATCAGCCAAACAATTCGACCAATCTCCCCGAATAACCCCTCCGCTTTGGCGCTTGTTAGTGCGGCATTCAACTCTCAACCCGCCTATGCCACCCGACCTGACCGCCATTCTCATCATCCCCTCGCAAACATGGTTGCATGTCGGACCCATTCGCTCTGAGACCTGCATGCCCTCTCGCGTCATGTTCCCGACGAGTGTGTTTGCCCGTGACGAAGCCTGTGTCTCGGCCTTCCCTGACCTTTCTCTTGGTTCCTTCCCTCGTCCGCCCGGCGCCGCGCCCACCGAGGCTCAGCTCTTGGGACGGACTGGCATTGCCGTCGCAGTCGCCGCTACCGTGCGTCTTGAATGTGACTGGTCTAGGGTGGCAGGACTGCAGGAGACGACCGGCACGAAGCAGATGCTAATCACGCGACGAAAAGACATGCCGACAAGACCTCTCCGACGAGAACGAGTCAACGACGTGAGACACGGCATTACACGCATGCTACATACACACACATACAGAAACACACACGCACGCATGCCTCCCAATGTGTAGTCCCGTCTTGAAAATGCACCTCCGCTTGCCACTGAATGGCCGTGCCCTTGCACACACGGCCGCCGCTTCGCCCGCCATGCCTTGAAATTGATGAACCACGCAACAGCCGACGAGATTGGCAGTGCGACGGTCAGGGTGGATGACAACGGCGCATTCCCCTGGACCCTGCCTGTCCCTGGAGCCATTGGACGCCTCCGATGCAGCCCGCTCCTCACTGACAGCCTCACTCTTTCCGTCTCACCTAGTTGTGGCCTGTCGCTAGCAACCCTCTTGCGTGCGTAGCACTGCGTCGTGATGCGGCAGGGAACAAGTGTCTTTCGGTCCGGCACAAGACCCCAGCCCGTCCTGCAGCCGTCCGTTTTCAGAAATACCAAACCGTGGGGCTTCACGCAGGCCGATGGGGATCGACTCAGGATGTGATAGTCGGGTACCAGCTCGCAGGCCCTGAGACGCCCGACTCAGAGGTAGCGCCACAAGTCGTCGACTAAGAGTAGTGCCCGTGGCGGCGTGCGCCGGCCATGCACCAGCCTGCACCAGCCCTGCACAGTCCCTGCACAGTCCTCCTGCGTAGGTGGAACACGTTGACCTCTGCCAGTGGAAGAGCTGTTGGCAGTGGCAGGCCTCGGAGGGTCGAGGCCTTCCAGATGGGCGGCTGTTTCTGTCGCGAGAAGACGAGGGCCTCGCATCTCGGACTCCTCGATTCGATTGCCGCCCGTCAACGTCAACCGTGCCACGCCTCCTGTTACCGAGTGAGACGAGAGACAGAGTGCCTTGCGAACCCCGGGTCTCTGACGGTCAGCCAAATGCCCTCTGCCTCTGCCTCTGACGCTTTGGGGCCGAGACGACGGCCTCGCATTCGCGCGGTGGGACTGCATAATTATCCAGCCACTGGGAATGCCTCACCTGGACACCTCGATCCTACCGCCCGACCGCGTTGCATAACTCCCGACGCGCCCTTCTATTGGCTGCGACCGGGTGAGACAGGACAATTTACCTGTACGCCGGCGACCAGTCGTGCCTCCCGGGCCTAGACGGCGTCTCCCCAGGGATGCATCCTGCCGTCCAGTCAGACGCTCACTGGGCACTGGGCGGGCGGACGTGATGGCCGCCTGCAGTAGTGGCGCCAGTTCAACAATTTCAGCGAGAGAGAATCATTTGCCAACTGCGGCACAAGCAAGGAGGAGGTTGGGTAACCAACAACGCACAAACACAGCCCAGATACGGACTACAGATGGGCGAGGGTCTCACGGAGGACGGATCCAATGACTTCATGCCGTCCGAGATGCAAAGCACTTGCGTCCAAACTCTGAGTCTCATTGACGCTTCCTGCTGGTATGCGCCAGGTTGATCCTACTCGTTTCGGCTTCAACTGATGGAATGGCAAAGGTAGCACACTTTCACTCTACACGGAGGCGACGTTTTCGTTGCGCAAGAAGCTTTTGTCCGTCGCAAAGGGCTCACGGGCTGGTTCGCAGCAAGCGATTCGCCCGAGGCAGACAGCACAGCACAACACAGAGCACAGCACAGCACAACACCAGACAGCAGGCAGAAATGTGGGAGAGCTGAGGCCCCCGAACGGGCCGCGAGCAGCACTCGCTGCACACGCAACACACGGCACGGTTGGGGCTGGCTGGGGGACGCAACACATTGGCCACTGGCCTCCCTCCAATGGCTCCAAGGTCTCCAAAGGGGGCGGGGGGAAGAGGGAGAGAGGTGTCAGCAGAACACTCTCAAAGGTCTGCACCGCACCCGACCTCCGCCCCATGACGATTCACACTGGGCCAACAGGCTGTGAGTGGTGGCCTGGGAGTGGGCCGAGGATGGCGTTAGTGCTGAGGGGAGAGACTCTCAGAGATCAGAGAGGAGACTGTGTCACTGCCTCTCTCTCCTGCCTGGAGGGGAACTCATCGAGGGCCACTCTTTTGGTGAGTGTGTCAGACTACCTCTCGGACCCTTGCCTCTTCGTATATTGCGCAGCATCACCAATCCAGGCCAGGCATAGCTCGACGACGCCCCCTGCGCTTCGCCTCTTGCGAAGCAGGCGAACCTTAACAAGGTCCACGACTCCACGACAAGAATAGCCGGTCGCATTAACGCACGCTGGCTAAGACATCCATGCCATTTAATCTCTCTGTGTGGTGGATCCTTGCTTGGATGTCGTGTGGGTGCTCCACGCAATTCCAGGCGTACGAAGAGTGTGGGAGAACGAGCGAAGCCTCGAGAGAATCAAGGGTGTGTGTGGTCGGTACGTCTCTTTGGAAGCCACCCTCCTCCTTGTCTCTTTCGCCCGCCTTGCTCTTCCTAGGCCCTGTTATCTACCTCCCGCAGCCCGCCCCGTCTTGGATGATGCGCCTTTCGATTTGGCTTGAAGCTCCATCACCTCCTTCGCGACACTCCTTCCGATATCCTTCTTCTCATCCGCCGTCTGCCCCTCGCAGTCGCGTTGTCGTCGCCTCCTCCCCATCCTCCCATATCTCTTGATCAACAAGACTTCTCTCTCTTCTCTTGTCATTCCTCATCCCGCGATACAATTGGACTGGACTGGACGGCTCCTTCGACACCAAACAAAACACCACCACCTACCTCGCCTCTTTCTCGACCCGTTGACTCGGCCCTCGGGATCTCACGCACTTACACGACCTCCAACCACCAACCACCACCGACCACCTGCCACTTCACAAACCAGGACTTCGGCCCGTTGGATATTTGGATTAGGATCAGGACCTGAAAACCATTTGGGATCTTATCCGACTTTTCTTCTCTCTGTTCTCTTTTCTTCCCTTTTGGACCAGGCCTCAGGACCCTTCCCCTTTGAATAACATGCAGCACCATGCTCCCTTCGGTTACCAAACCCCTCCGGCGTCCCCGGGATTCGACCACGTCAAGTGTGCCGCTCAGCAACAATACGTCCCTCGACCCTTCCAGAGAGTTCCCCGCGCCCCGGAGGACAGACTAGGCTGCTTGCTCGAAGGCAAGCTCCAACTGACCGACATTCTCGGGACGGGCGCCTATGGCGTCGTGTACCTCGCAGTGGACGTCAAGACTGGACAAAAGTACGCCGTCAAGTGCCTAAGCAAGTACAACGCCGATGGAACCCCCTTGGACTCGCGACAATCCACCTACCAACAACGGGAAATCCGGCTTCACTATCAAGCCTCAACGCACAGCAATGTGGTGCAGATGTTGAAGATTGTGAGTGACCCCGACTGCATCTACGTGGTTCTCGAATACTGCCCCGAGGGGGATCTATTCTTGAACATCACGGAGAGAGGTCAATATGTTGGTAAGGATGAGCTTTCCAAGAACATTTTCCTCCAAATCCTGGATGCCGTGGAACACTGCCACAATCTGGGAATCTTCCACAGGGACCTCAAGCCTGAGAACATTTTGGTTACCAACCACGGTGACACGGTGAAGTTGGCCGACTTTGGTCTGGCCACGTCGGACGACCGTTCCGAGGATTATGGATGCGGTTCGACTTTCTACATGAGTCCAGGTATTTTCTCTCTTCCTCTTGTTATTATCGAATTCCACGCCCTCCCCAGCACAACAAACAACTAACATTTCCTTTTCCCGTCTTCAGAATGCTTGGACCCCTCTGCCAGGAAGCCCTACTACATGTGCGCCCCCAATGATGTCTGGAGCCTCGGAGTGATCCTCGTCAACCTTAGCTGTGGACGCAACCCGTGGAAACAGGCCTCCTTCCAGGACTCCACGTACCGGGCCTACACCAGTTCTAAGGACTTCCTGAAGACCATCCTCCCCTTGTCGGATGAACTGAACGACATTCTGGGGCGGATATTCAACCCCAACCCCGAGCACCGGATCACCCTTCCAGAGCTCCGGTCCAGGATCAAGGCGTGCTCGCACTTTACCGTGCAGCTCGCTCCGCCGACGCCTCCCGCCTCGCCCGATCACCTGGACAAATACGTTACCACTGAAGACGCCATCGTGGACGACGGTGACTACGACTACGACGCTCCCCTGTCCCCAGCTTCGTCCGACGATGAGGGCTCGCTCACGTCGAGCGGCTCGACAAATGACGACCTGGACGACGACTTCATCCTGGAACAGCAGCAATTGCTGCCGCAGTCTCAACTCCAGGACGTACCGCAGGACTACACGCCACACACCTATGACCCGGAGGAACCAAAGGAGACGCAACTCGCCTACCACAACCAGGAATTCGTCCCGTCAGGATATACCGGACCCGTGCCCGTGCCGGCTGTTGTAGTCCCGGCTCAACAGCCCATGCACTGCTCAGTTCCCGTCCCGGTCATCCAGGCGCCGGTTCCGATCCAGGTTCCTCCGTGCCAGCCAAAGTCTTACTTCCTGTGGGACATTGCAAAATACGTTCAACATGTGCCCATTCTACAGCACCATGTTCCCTTTCACCAACAGGTCCCCTTTATGCCCACGTTCCAAGGTTGCTACTAGAGCTTGTCGTTCATGAGACGACTTGCCTGTACAATCTACTTATCCCTGGATGGACCTATCAACAACTACCCCCTTCCCCGAGGTCATCACCAAAGCTTAGGACTCCCTGGACCCTTTGATCTCTTATTGGATATTACTCGACTTCTAATTATCACCCTTGGGCACATCCGTATGCCACAGCCCATGGATGCCATCTCACGCTTCAAGGATACCAACAAAAACGCCGTGCCAGATTCACGCCCCAAAAACATTCGACCCCATTGTTACGACCCTACGAAAATGATGCCCCGGATTTCAGCCTTTCCCTTCGGCCCTGTGTACCTTACCTTGACCCGGATTGGATTTTTCTTAACCCCCCCCTTTTTTTTCCATCATGTCTTGTTTATTTCTTTAAAAGCGTGGAGTTTTTGCCAGGATTATGAGGATGGGAACAAGAACCAGTTCTTGTAGAAGCATGAAAGTATGGCGCAGCGCAGCGATTGCAAAGAATTGTGGAAGAGATGAAGCGGAGTTTTCTGTCACTTGATGACATCTTTTTGGAACCACCATATTGGTCTCCCATTCAAATACGTTATGGCTCATAAAATGAGCCACCACTTTTGGACGACCTCTTGCTTCGACAGGGGGAAAACAAAACACACTTGTTTAATCAACAACTACACGTCCCTATCAAACCCCACGACTTCATTTTCTGTGGGAACGGCGCCCTTTTTCTTTCGAATAGACGGAGGAACGGGCCCAGACGCTCGCTTGGATTGGAAAGCAAAGATACCTGTCTTTTTTTTTTTTTTTTAAAACAATCTACCTACTACCCCTTTGAACGGATTTTTGGACACAAAACGGGAGCTTTTTTTCGGGGAAAGAAAAGAGAAAGTTCTTTTTGGAGAGGATTCATGTCTTTTTTGCGAACACACTTCTACGTTGGATCAATGTCAAGATTAGAGTGAGAGGACTGGCTCGATAGCCCCCAACCCGACAACAATACCACACACACAACCCCAGCGCTGAGAGATGGCGCGAAACAAATACGTTTTTTTTACTAGGAATACGAAACGGCTTGCTGGGACGGGGAGTCCCGAACGCAGCCGATGAGATGAATTGAAGAATCGACAACGTTTTACCATCACTTTGCTACTACTTGCTACTGTCTAAGGTACTGACGGACTGTTTACTTTGTTGACTTGCTGATCTGGATGAGCTGGAGCTGAGTTGAGACTTGTGACCTTGAGTGTTAGCCCTGCATTGGTGAAGAAGGTCCGCCTCGTTCAAAAGCCCACGTCTTGTCCAGTCGGAGACCTTGCCAGGACTTGTTGGTCGCCGGGATCAGCGGGCGGATTTGGAGATGGGAAGGGTGTGTGTGGGCCAAGGCATTCCTGGTTTTGGGCAAGGTCTGGGCCAGGCTTGAAGGAACACCATAGTGCAAGAAGAAAAAGAGACAAGAAGGAGTCGTGGTGCAAGAAGCAAAAAAAAGTAGGGCGGGCGGTGGCGTCGCCCGGTGGCCAATGGAGCGGGGACAGGGCGGACGGCATGCGTTAGTGGATTTATCCGGGGGCTGGAATGAGGCCCAGTGGCCCAGTGAGAGTTGAAGAGGTGGTGGTGTGGAGGTTGAAGATGTGTGGGAGGAGCTGCTGGTGGTGTTGTGAAGAGAGGCGAATCAGCTGCCGAGGGGAAGCGAGGGGTGTCATAACAAGGAGGTTGCTGGGTCGGAAGGAAGATGTGGTGGTGGGTGATGAGTTGATGTGATGGAGGACATCTGACCTGGGCATCTCTGAGGACGGGCTTTCATCTGGATTGGGCTTATTCAGCACACACACACATTCTGCCACACTCCCTCTGATGCTCACACACACATTTTCTTCATGAAGCCACACCTCGCCTAGCCGCAACAAAGACGGGCATCAAATCCCACAAGCGAACAGCCACGAGGAAAAAAGCCCAGTTTCTAAGAACAGACACACACATTTCTCTCTTTCCACGACGGCGTCGCCACGTAGCCAAGTATCCAGCCACTGGGCGGGCCTCTTTCTGCTTGCTGTGTGGGTTTGTCCGTTACGGAGCTGAGGTCTCTAAGCTGGTTGGATAGACGGACGGGAGGAGAAAAAACGAAACAGGGTCTGGATCGGATTTGCATCTGGGAGAAGAGTGTCTGTGCTGCCGGTGCGATGAGGACGTCATTTGCATGCGTGGACGGGGTAGAAGATGGGTAGGGTGAGGGGGACATGTGGTGATGGATTGTTTGGATTGGAATGTGGTGCGCTTTGTGTGGTTCGATGAATAGAATGTTCCCGATTGCCTTTTTTTTTCCTATGAATGGAATGGGAGAGAAAAGAGGAACGAGTTGAATTGGGGTGAATAGGTAAGGTAGCTTTTCGGCGGGTTATTGTTGTTGTCACTGAGCGGGAATGCTTCTTTGATCCCAACACAAAACATTCTATCCGTATACTTTTCACTCAGCCCCCTTCACCATAAGCAATCGTCGTATTCGAATTCTCTTGAAGACGAACAATCCGTTTTCGGTCCGACCTTCGGCTGGCGCCGCAAACGCTGCTGCCACTCAACCACCTGGAGACCACTGTGCAGTATTCATAGTAAAACAAACTTCTTGGCTGGCTTTTTGACTCTTTCCCGCCGTCACAGCAAGCGAAAGCCACACACGCCCGGGAAACGGCCGTGAAGGAAAAAGCCTTCAGCTCGTGGTGGCTGAGCCCGCAAACATTAAGCGAGAGCGAAAACACGAAGGGGAGACTTTTTTAGGGATCATCTTGAACCGTGGTTCTTGACTGCGGGTGGCTTTTCTGGTTGTCACTGCTGATGGACTTTACGAAGGATTGAAGGTCATGGTCGAAGAATGATGGGGTTTCTAAGCAATGCATGTTCTAATCAGAGGAGTATTCTAACCAGGGTGATGGAGGTTTGGAACGCTAGGAGAGTTTTCCATCTCCTCGGCGCAAAGTTGTTTTTGTTGGACTCCCTCGTGGTGAACGTTGCAACATGGCAAAACGACGTGCGGAAGGTTTATGTAATCGCAAAATGTCACCCGTTTCCCGGCTACCCCGAGGCGAGGCGTTCCTCACACGGAGGAGGAGGGAACTCACGGGGCGGGCGGGAGAAGGGCCCGGAGGTTGCTTCAAGTCATGTTTTTCAGTTTTTGGGGTTACTATCGCGGACTATCAAGTCATGTTTCCGGTTGTTGGTTCGAACTGCTTGCTATTGTTATTGTCGTTGCGTAATTTCTTCGTAATGGTCCTCAACGCGAGTCAGTTGACAACCTGTGAAGGAAAGCTAGACTACCTTTGCAGACTACAACACCCTGTCTAGAGATACCGTCGATTCGATCGATGCATGAATAGCCTACCGGGGATGGAGGGGTGACATGCAGAGGTCAGAGCGCGCCGCATTCCTTGGAGCGTTCCTTGTGTGTGTGGATGGATGATTGATCTGGGAATTTTAGGAAATGCATATCCGCAAGCACGCGGAGGTAGGGATCGATAACGAAACGAAGGAGAGGGGAAGCTAATGGAAGTCTCGGGGAAGCGACGCTGACTTTGTTTCTCTCGTGGGATGTGCCGGAGGGGGGGGAACACCACGCCGCCTTGAAGGCTTCGATGAAGGGGCTTGGAGGATTACGTGGGTTCGGCAGTTGTCCGTTTCGCCGGGTTTGGAGAGAGAGTTTGGAGTTTGCCGTGCGTGTCGCGTGGAAGCGAGGTTGGTTAACTCAAAGAGGGACATGGTTCCGATGGGATGGTTTCTTGTGGTATGAGGGTGTTATCTTGGGAGGCGAGCAGAACCATGTCGAAGGAAACTCAGTTGCCAGAAGTGGCTGAGTGTTGGATTCCTGTTGTCGGTTGTCGTGATCTGTTAATTGGAATGTAGCCATGGTCATCGCTGCTTGTGCTTGAAGGACTGACTGGTATTGTAGTTGGGGAATAGCCATTGAGATCGAGGGATCGAGGGAATCCAGTAATTTTGTGGACTCACTAGAGAGAACTACGAGTTACAGAGGGGCTATCCACGGCTTCCCTCTGTCATCACAGCCTCGTCCTCTCGAACTTGTCTCGAGTCGATTCCATGACTTTAACATCTCGGAGGATTGGGTCGTGGCCGATCCAGAGGGAACGGGCTCTTTCCTGTGGTGCATCGTAAACAATTCCTTCTTTAACTGCACGTTTTCGGTATAAACGGTCTCTTCTGGACCAGGAGCGAGGGTATTGTCGGCTTCATGTTCACTGTTGCCAGACTCTTTCACAACTGCATCTCCCTTCGTCTACATGCCCCCAACGGGCAACCCGCTGGACACCGCAGCCATCTATGTCTGCGGTTGTTGCAATGCCTCTGCCAGCCGAGTATCTGCTCAGCCAGCGAGTGAGCTCCCGTCACAAATGTCTTCCGTCGTGTCGACAATGACTGTTATCACGCTTAAAGCCAATCTCTACAGTCACACGTCAAGTATAGTCCGCCAGAGTTCAAGTTGCCAAAATTTCTGGTGTGGAAAGAAGAAGGAAGTCAAAAGTCGCATGGTTGTAGCAGACCTTGCAGCTCCTCACAGCATCATCTCGGAGTGACCCTCTTAGTTGCTTTTGCAACCTCACTTAGTCTTTTCGACCTACGGTTCGTCTTAATTTGTAGCCTCGTGTAGCGACTCTCGCAGCAACTCTGGTCTTTTGCAGTCGTTTATGGCACAGTGAAGCTACTACGAGGCTCACTACGCGAGTCTGGGAGAGCTGCTGCAAGAGCGGTTATAAGGGGCAACAAACCTGTTGCGAAGGTACCTGCGAGAGTCACCACGAGAGTCACCACAAGAGTCATCATAAGAGTCACCATAAGAGTCACCATAAGAGTCACCATAAGAGCCATCACGAGAACCACTGCATAGAGCGGCAAGAGCTGTTACGAGAATCACTACAAGAGTCGCTATACGAGGCTGCTATATACCTTGTAATTGAAGGACTGTTGCTAGAGGCACTGCGGGAGACTGCGAGAAACGCTTCAAGAGCCGCTTCGGTAGTCGCCGTAAGAGCTCATACGACTCTGCGAGAGACTATTAGAGGCGAAGAGGCATGTTCTTACTACAAGAAACATCTTTTTACGTCTGGACTTTATGATCTTCCGACTTTGGGGGATCTCTCAACTTTGGCGGACCTGACGGCCTCGCAATGGCTTTCGCAAAGACTCTGGCATGCGCTTCTGCAGTTGCTCATTGTGAAGCTACTACGAGGCTCACCACAAGAGGCTGCGAGAGTTGCCGCACGAGCTGCCGCAAGAGTCGTTGAAGGAGGCGACGAAGCTGCTGCAAAGGTATCTGGGAGATCCATTGCGAGATCCATTGCAAGAGCTGCTCGAGGCACGATTCGAGAGTCACCGCAAGAGTCGCCATACGAGGCTGTAAAGGGCTGTTGCGAGAGACAGCGAGAGACAAAACGAGAGTCACTGCACAAGGTAGCCAGAGCTGCTAGGAAAGTCGCTGCAAGAGCCGCTATACGAGGCTGCAATTGAAGGACTCTTGCTGGAGACGCTGCGGGAGACACTGCGGAAAGCACTCCAATAGTCGCTCCGGCAGTCGCTGCAAGAGTTCATACGACTTTGCGAGAGACTATCAGAGATGAAGAGGCACATTCTCACTATGAGAACCTTCATTTGATATCCCGACTGCTCCATTTTCCTCTGGGGGGATCTTTTAACTTTTGGCGGACCTGACGGCCTCGCAATAGCTCTCGTAGTAACTATGGTACCCTTTGCAGTTGCACATAGTGAAGCTACTACGAGGCTCACTACGCGAGCCTGCGAGAGCTGCTGCAAAAGTTGAGTCGTTGTAGGAGGCTGCAAAAATGCTGCGAGGCCTCTGCCGAGGTCACTGCGAGAGTGACTGTGAGAGCCACCATAAGAGTGACTGCGAGAGTGACTACAAGAGAGACTACAAGAGAGACTATAAGAGTCACCGCAAGAGTCACCGCGAGAGTTGCTACACGAGACTGCAATTGAAGCACCGTTACTGGAGACACCGCGAGACGTGCACTGCGAGTAATACTTTAAGAGCAAGAATCCCCGCGGCAGTCGCTGCAAGAGCTCATACGACGTTGCGAGAGATGACCACAGGCGAAGATGCATATTCCTACAATGAGAAACTTCATTTCATCTCCTGACTTCTCCATCTTCCGACTTTGGGGGGGAACCTTTCGACCTCGGCGGACCGGCTTCATGTGTGCCCGTGAACATGGCCGCCTTGCGCTGCGGTGGCCAGCTTCTTCCTCAGATAGTTAGTCGAACTTCAAGTCTAGTATTAAGCTCGTCATCCTTAGCCAGGCCAGGAACTAGGTGATGTCTTCATGGCCGGGTCGTATGAGTAGAAGAGAATCACATTGCTGTTGAGTTGAAGAGAAGCCTGTTGATGGATCAGTCATCCAACCGCCTCCGCGGGCATATAGTTCATGTTTTTTTTTCTTGCATCGGCTATATATAGTCTCGAATATCCCTGAATATTACACCTAGGCTCAACGAAGCATTGCCGCGTTACTATGAGACCCTGCTGTTGCAGAATGGCAAGTTGATATCAGCGGAGACGAGTGAGCGAGCCTAGCCGCACACCTTGTAGCCAAAAACGTCTTTGCTCAAACCAACACTGAGCATGTGTCGAGACATGGTGCAGCCATGTGTCGAGGCTGTTCGCCAAGAGACGCTGGCGAATCACTTGGGGATTCTCTTCTATCCTCACCCACTCCCGACCCCTGAATGCCAGAGCATGAAAGCACCAAGAATCACTTCCTTCAGCAATCGTCATTTGCGCCCTAAACACCGCTGTCATTGCACCAACTCAACCGCGGGAAATTCATCTAGGTTCGAGTACTTCTGTTGCTATAACATGACTGACTCTACCATACAAATCTGCAACCCGCCTTACAATGCTACCCCTCCCTCTTACAGGCAAGGCATCGAGTGGTTCCCGAGAGAAGTCATTACCGGGAACATTGAGACATGCTTGCTGGAACATTCGCACCTGGCTAAATGGAGACGGCAACCTCTCTTGCCCGACTTGAGACTTGTGCGATGGTCAGCCGTGTCTGCATGTACTCTGTCTCAAGCGCAGAGAGCCTTCGCTAGGAGAGGTGAGAGAATAAATTGAGCTGGTGACAGGCTTGGACGACTCGATGCCACAACTGGTGCTGCAAAGCGGAAACTCGGGAATGATGGTATGCTAGTTCCTCGGCGATGCTCTTTCGAGACAAGCCCAGTCGGTCGCGATGCTGCCCTCGACAACTTTCGGCTGAAACGGAGGAGTGCGTAATACCACCCTCAGGGACTTTAGTCGAGAGACCCGGTTGTGTGATACTACCCCTGAGGACGTCCATTCAAGACAAACCAGTTGCGTGATACTACCACCGACAACGCTATCGAGACAGACCTAGCTGTCGTGAGGATATCCTTGAGGACTCTACCGAAACGACCTCGTTGTGTGATGGTTATCCCAGAGGACGTCCAGCCAAGACAGACCAGTTGCGTGATACCGCCCTCGATGACAAAAACAGACCTAGGTGTCGTGAGGGTATCCGAGGACTCTGTAGAGACAGGCCTCTTGGTCGTGATGCTATCCTGGAGAACTCTGCAGAGACGACCTGGTTGCCTTGGCACTATCCTCGAGACCATTGGGTCGAAACAGACCAGTCACGATACCATCCCAGAACAGTCATGGAGACCAACCCCTTATCAATATTGTACGCATGGGTATTCAATGCTCATAATAATACACAAAACTAGATATACAGCCGTTCAGCTATCATCAACCATATCCTCCCTCTCCCCCTCCAAGAAAATCTCATGCCCCGACCCTTCATGCATCATCAAAGCCGTCCCGCAGCCCAAAACCGCCACCACCGCAACCCCCCACCACCCCCAGGCCACCATGCCTATATCCAGCCCATACCCGTACCACCACCCGCCCACGACGGGCCCAACCGTGCGGAAAGCCGCCGAGACGCTCTGCCCTAGCCCGTGGATGGTCCCCAGCACGCTCGGGTGTGGGCTGCAGTTGTTGAGCAGGATGATGGTCGCCGGCAGGGTGAAGGTGCGGGCCATAACCTGCAGGAGGAGGATGAGGATGATGCCCGCCCAGATCCACGAGCCGGACGCCGCTTCGGGGGGTTGGGTCGACGAGGGGAGGATGGAGAGGTAGGGCCCGATGAAGTAGGCCACGGGGAAGAGGATCAGGAACCACCGGAAGGACCGCATGGTCCCCAGGCGGGCCTGCACGGGCGGGTACATTGTGAACTGGAGGATCATGCCCAGCAGGCCGAGGAACGACGTGGCCACGCCGACGGTCGAGGCCGGCATGCCCAGCCCGCCGGTGAAGAGCAGCGGCAGGGACCGCGAGTAGACCTTTTCCGTGCCCGACGCTGCAGCACTAGGCGTGCCGTATCGCGGCGTCGACAGGAATAGCGACCAAATGTTGGTAAAGGCGCCGAGCTGAAAGTCGTAAAAGGCCGAGTTGATGAGGGTGAAGCACACGTTGCGCGTCCAGATGCGGTAAAACGGTAACTTACCCAGCCTCCGCTCTGGCCTCCCGGCGACGGGCTTCTCCGTCGCGGCCACGTCCTGCTCCCACAGCGGCACCTGCGAGTAACCCCCCATGAACTTGTTCCCGAACAGACCAGCCACAAACCGGCGGAAGCGGTAGCCCAGGGCCAGGCCCGGGTCGTACTTGTGGCGGCGGTCCTTGGAGGTCTCCTCGAGGAAGACAAAGGTGAGGAGGGTGGAGAAGGCGAGGAAGAAGGCGTTGAGGAGGCTGGGGAGGGCGAAGGGGTAGTCGCGGAAGAGCTGGAAGCCGAGGACGGCGCCTTCGCCGAACCAGCTGGGGAGGGTGGTGACGGGATCTGCGAGGACGCCGCCGAGGACTGGGGGGTCAGCTGGATATGAAGAGTTACAGGGGAGAGACCTACTTGGACCCAGCATGCTGGCGGCGTTGAAGCTGAGGGGGAGGAGGAGGAAGGCTCGAGACTGGTATTTCCTTTCGACGGTGATTTCGGATATCATGGTGCGACTGACATGTCAGCAACACTCTCGCAACGAGACCAGAGAACTCACATAATCCCAACGGTGCCATTGATAGCACCCCCAAACGCCCTCCAAAACGCCGCCCAAAAGAAGGTAGTAGAAAACCCGTACCCCAGACACGAAACCGCCGTGCCCCCCAACCCGATAATCAACGCCCACTTGCGGCCGCACCAGGCCTTGTCGGCAATGTTCCCCCAGAGAATGGCAGTGCACACCTGAGCCCCCGTGAAGCAGCCCTGCAGGATTCCCGCGCGCTCCGAGATGCGCGAGTCGCTCACGTCGGGCATCATGTACTTGAGCTGGTAGAAGACGTAGGCCTGCAGCGACGCGATCTGCAGGAAATCGGCCAGGCGGCCGATGAAGAGCACGAGCAGCTGGTCCTTTCTCGGGAGCGACATCCAGCTCACGGGGCCCTTCTTTTGCGGCGGGGGGGACGGCGCTCGCGATTCGACGTCGTCGGCGTCCTTGTCGTTGAAGTCGCGCATGGCGAAGCTGGAGCTCGACGGTGTTCGCATGTCTCCCAGATCCAAGCTGTTGCTATGTGCGTGGCTGTAGCTCGATTCCCCCTCGGCTTCGAGAGACTGGACGGGCCGGGATTTTCGGCGCCGATGGCCGCGGATGTCGAGCGTTTCCGTCGTGGACGGCCGGAGGGGCATGATAAGATGTGTTTTCCTGGCGCAAGTGCGGCAGGAGATTATCTATATCTGGTATCTCGAGGGTGCCTCGCTGGCCTGGAACAATGACGAACTTGTGGGGGTGACTTGGCCGAGGCCGGCAGCACAACGCGTAACGCTTTTTGAGGGGTGTGACGTTTGGAAGTGTGAGTGGATGGGGTAGGGTGGGATGATGTTGGAAAAGATCAGGGTTGAGGAGAGAGGGAAGAAACTTTTGATGGTTGGATAGATGTCTTCAGAAGAATAGCAACGCCTCAATGCAATACGCGTATCATCCTTCTGGAAAGAATATGGAAGGAGACGAAGCAAAAGGGCGACAGATGGCGAAACAGAAGAGGCTGAGACACAGGCGTCGTCACCGGGTTGCTTAACCAGGGCGCCAAAAATAAACGAGCGACTGGAAGAAGAGAAGAGAAGAGAGGGAGAGTGTTGATTACGACTGGTTGGTGTGGTGGTGGTGATGACGACGCAAGAAAGAAGAGACGGGACGGGACAGGACATGGGATGACCAAAATAACGTCTCCGAAAACAAGGCCAAAAATTAGGAAATAAAGAACACAGCAAAGAAGCAACAACGCGTCAGAATAGTTTCATGCACAAGCCAAAAGAAAGAACAGACATTTTCAACCCAGGGGCCTCTTCAAGTGGGCTCAGCTCAACGACAAAAAAGAACCCCCTGAACAAATGAGCCGACCCGGAGCTGGCCAGATGAAAGGATGCATTCCCTCGTCGTGAGATGGATGGCTCTCCTAACATTGTCGACTCCCCGTTCTGCACGGCGTTTAAAACCAAGCCTGCCTGTCATGGGATGGCATTCAGTCTCCTCCACTCAAAGTCCACCCACTCGTTCAACTCACACCACACTTGCGATGGACTTCACTCCCCTGGACCCCTGTTGATCAAACCCCATGTTGCGGTTGCATGGCGCCGCCGCCACGCCACGCCATCATCTCTTTTTTTTTTCTTTTTTTTTTTCTTTTTTTTATCTCCGTTCCGTGAAGAAAGAGTCAAGACTCCTCGGCCACAGTGACCATTTGCTCCGGGCCGTCGCCAGCGCCGTTGCCGCAGGTCCATTGTAGTCTATAAATCCCCATGACATCAAGCGCAGAGAGGGAACAAGTCGCTCGGGGAAATGCGAGGCAGCTAGCCAAGCCAAGCCTTTTCGTTTCTTGGACCGGCGCAAGGCTGTGTGAACTTACTGCTTCAGACTCGACTTGGCATTTCGTCTGTTTCTTGCCTCTGAGAAACAATGTGATTGTCTGGATGTCGACTTTTCGTCCGTTGTAGACAAACTGTTGCTGCTGGGACACACAAGCAGAGCAAGCATCCTCTCAGGCAAACCAACACCATGACAAACCACAAACCACCGGTATATATATAGCTTGCTCTCCGGATATCTACGGACGCAATCCAAGCATGCAAAAAATGCACGAAATCCTCCCACAAGCCCAGATTCCTTCCTCCAGCAAGGCACCCATCCCCCCCCTCTCAGATCCGTCTCGATCGATCCAGACCGGCACATACACGGCCTCCAAGGGACCAAAGACATCTGCCAACCATCTCTCCCAAACCCGTTCCCAAAATCTGCCAACAATCGAGGCTGAGCATCTGCACCTATCCGCTCGTATCTTTTTCCCTCGTTGTTGCGTCGTCATCGCCCGCAAACCCTCACAAAACCGAGACATGTCTCTCAACTCTCCTCTTCCCCACCAACCAAGGGAACCCACAGTCGTCGTCTTTGCTGTTTCACTCGGTTGCCCGCTTTTGGGGGCGTCTGAGCTATCCGAGAGGAGTCCGAGTTGGAAGAAAAAAACCAGGGCTAGAACTTCTTTAGGCAAACGCTTCTTCTTCTGTTCTTCTTTGTACACACCCCCTCCCCCGCCATCGGACAAAGCAAGCACCGATGACCCGATGCAGAAAGTGGGAGGCCTTCATCCATTCATGCCTGTGCACCGATATGGCCATGGCATTAAGTACTTCATTCGCCAATTGCGGCGTGAATGGCTTTTGACTAGTTTGACCAAAGGCTGAGTAGGAAAACCTCTCATCTGACAGTCTAGAGTCATATAGGAAGCAAATCTGAGGCATTACCTCCCTGTACCCAGACCGCAGTAGCCGATGGATTCGGTACAACCCTCCAGGCAATCTCTCGACACAGTCAGCAAGCCTCATGCACCTCTTAGACGCCCTCTCCGCGTTTATAAATTATATTGCCCACCATAAGCAAGTGCCGGAAGTCGAGACCCCCCCCGGCCGACCGTCCGAAAAGCCCTTCTTCCTTCGGCTACTGCCACTTACAGCGCGATGCGACTTTGCTATTTCGTGGAGCAGGACTTGGCATTCGACTTGAACTCGCTGCGACGGTCCGTCATCACCAAAGATCCTACGCCGGCACGCCCACCCTACACAAGAAGTCCTTGGGCAAAATCGCCCCTTCCCAACTCACCTCCCAACAAGCCGACACTCCCAACCACGTTCGCTAACAGAACATTGAGACATTCCTCACCTCGAACAGTGCGTAAGGCTGAGCTGACGCAATGAAGCCCGACCATTCCCTTGACCGAACGATACGCGTACGTACACCCGTTGCGTACCCTCGAGTTCCTCGACAAATCTCAACAACCGCTCAGGCACGGCCGGTCCGTCGGCCTTTTGGACTTGCCATTTGCTTTTTAATTCCCCAGGAGTGCGTCAGAGTCGCACATCAATTTCGGGCGACGGCACCCGATGCATCGTCGCTTGGCAGGGATGAAGACTGCATGCGCGCTAATTACATGCTTCGATAGAATGTGACTGCGATGGATGTGTTGTTGAGCGGCCAATGTGACTTATGTATCCCGACTTCTTGTCGTCACTCGTTGGAACCCGTCATGATGATATGCACCGAATCTGCGAAAAAAGTCCCTGATGCAGTTCGTCCTCCGATCGCACCACGTACCACCGTCTTGTGTTCCCCTGCCCTGTCCTGTCTGCTCCTCCTGAAGATCAAGCAGCGAGCATCTTGTTTGACAATTCTTCTGTCTGAGGGGAGACGAATATCCATGGGTCGTTTACGCTCCACCGTCAATGGACAGAGAAAGCCGGAACTGATAACTCCACGCCCATGGGGGCATGTCTAGGGTTGCATGCTCTAGACGTCTGCGGAAGCAAAGGACAAGTTGCAAGTCGCCTGCCCAGCTGCACCCGGAGGGTCAACCTCCCGTTTCTTATCGACCATGACAACTCTCGAGCTGACATTCTGCCTTGCGTGAAACAACCCAAAAGACCATCCCTTGTCAGCCGTGAACCCAAAGTCTCATGCGGGCATCCCGCCCCAGAGGCCACCCGCTTGCGTAGTGCGACCACGGTTGGCCTCTGCGCAAATCCCACGGTTCGTGGCGAGCCCAATGGAAACAAGCAGGGAACGAGGGCTAAGAGCGCTTGTCTCGCCTGAAGATCAAAATGGACGGGGGATCCGTCCGTCTTGTCGCGGGTTGATGAAGAGGCGACGGCGGTCTGGGGGGAGGCGAACGAGTCCCCTGAATGGTGGAGGAACAACAATGCGAACTATGTCTCTGACACGCGGCGTAATATGGGAGTTAAGGTCAGCAAGGGAGTCCAGCTTAGGGAGTACATGCTGCGAGGGAGGAATGGGATTTGAGCGCCTCAGAGCACAATGAAGAATGTCAAGGGAGTCTGGCAAGGGCCGTTGGACAAGACGCATCCTTGAATCTGATTATCGTAGGAGGAATAGCGGCTTCATGGGGTTGAACCAGCAAGGGGTCAGCCGTGGACGAAGGAATATGTGGAGTCAGGGGCCGATGACCCGTGTCCGACATCCGGGAGGATATCGGTGCCGAAGATGTACATTAGACGGATTGGAAGAAATGAAGAAGAAGAATAGAAAGAATGAATACGGACTAGGTAAGGGTGTCGTTGCATGGCTGAAAGACCGAGTGAGTGCTGTTAGCCCGGTTGAGCCCTCTTGGATCGTCATATCCCCGTTGGACGTGTTTTGAAGTTTGGGTGCCCCGATCTCAAGAGTGGAGGGACATACGTAGGTATACACGTATAGCTTGGAGCTAGAGGTGAGACACGAGAACGTAAAGGTGAGCGGCCGAGTCGAAGACAGGACGAACGCATGGGCAGACCAGATACATTGCACAACGGACACACATCCGTACACTCACTCACCAGAAATGACGAGAATAAGCATGAATGAATATTAAAAGGACCAAGCCACGCTGACGGGATGGACGAGGTCGAATCGCGAGTTCCGACGAGACGATCGGATGCTTGGCCGCGTCATCAGTAGCGCCGTTGGGTGGTGGAGAGCGGGAGAGGGCTGGGACCGGGAGACCGGGGGACCCATGGATTTGGGAGAAACTCGAGAGTACTTTGGATCGAGGGGACTGGGTAAGAGGAAGAAGGTTACTGCTGAGGTTATCGCAAGAGCGGTGACGGACCAGACGAGGCTTCTAGTTCGAGAGGTGATAATCTTGAGACGGGTGGATACGAGGGATGTTGACAATTGTCGTCAGTTCGAGATGAGGGTTACGCTGCTAATCGATGTGTGCCGAACGTGTACGCAAGCGAGGCGAAGAAGAGATGAAGCAGCATGTCGGGCAGAATGATGACCTGAGGCAAATTGCAACTACCGGCTGCACATTCTTGCTATTGCTATTCCAGGCGCTCCTTCTCTAATTTAGCAGTGTCTCGTATACGCGTGTTTACGTACCTGCGTGACGACTCGACAAAAAAGGGAAGGGACCACCTGCAACCCACGCCGCCAGAGTCCTTCCGTACCTGACATGCAAGTGGAGGCGATTCCGGCTGCCAGGTGCTGGGACTGGGACGAGGCAGGTGTGGGCGTGGCTGTAGGCGACTCGCAGGAAGGAGCCAGTCAAGGTCGATTGCAAGTTTTGTCACAGCTGCCCCTGGCGAACGTCCCAATTGGAAGGAAGATGCCCACCGAAATGACTGGGAAAGAGCTGGGGGGACTTTTTTTTTTTTTTTTTTTTTTGTGTGTGTGTGTGTGTGTGTGTGTTTCCCCTGAGAAAAAGACAGATTCGATCAAAGAAGCATTGTCATGGTTTGGCAGGCGGTGACTTCAGTGACTTGTGACGGTGACGGGAATATTGGCTGGGAATCTTTGTCTGAGACTTGTGGGGACTCCAACTTGATACGCAGGGGAACAACCATCGTCCATTACTTGGTACACACTCTCAGTGTACGGATATGGGAGGATTAATTGCACAGACTGTGGAGATTCGAGAGGCCATGTTTGCAGTTTAGCTCAGGTTGTCCACTGACGAGGCTTTCTCCCGACTTGTGCTGTGCTCACCTTGCTGGAGCCCTGAGAGGCAGGGAGACTGGACGCGTAGCCGTGCAAGGTCTCCCGAGTTGTCAATCGTTGTTTTTCCTTTTCCTGGTCGGTTCCTTTTTCCCTGCATCTGAATATATCTACCAGTCTTGCCGCCTCTCGTTTGCCCCTCCTGCTACACACATTCTCTTGTCCTCATCTGTTTGTCGTCTTTCCGCCTGTTAGATACCCTCGCATCTCTTCTACTCGCCACTCGTCACTCGCATCTCGTTTCTCTAACACCTTCACAATGGCTTATTCCTCCTCCTACAAGCCTCGCCCTCGCACCGATGTCTTCACCGCCGACACCGACATCAACCGCCGCAACTGCGCACGCCAGGTGCCCATGAAGGTGCTGATCCTGGGTCTTGGGCGCACCGGAACTGCTTGTAAGTAGAAGAAATGTACGGTACCAAACAGAATGCTGACCTCTGTAGCCATGCGTGCCGCCATGAAGCAACTCGGCTACGTCGACACGTACCACATGATGAACTGCTCCATCGAGAACCCCCCCGACGCCCTCATGTGGATGGACGCCCTCACGGCAAAGTACGACAAGAAAGGCAAGCCCTTTACCCGCGAGGACTGGGACCAGCTCCTCGGCCACTCCCAGGCCGTCTGCGACTGGCCGGCCATCGCCTTCGCCAAGGAGCTCATCGAGGCCTACCCGGAAGCCAAGGTCGTCCTCACCAACCGCGACGTCGACTCCTGGCACGCCTCAACCATGAAGACCGTCTACTGGCGCGTCACCGACCATGAGCTCCGCTGGCTCTCGCACTTTGACTGGGCCGCCTCCATGTACTACCCCATGCTCCGCAAGTTCTTCGACACCTTCTTCGAGGGCGACTTCCCCAACGTCGGCAAGGACGTCTTCAAGCGCCACTACGCCGAGGTGCGCAGCCTCGTCCCCAAGGAGAACCTGCTCGAGTACCGTGTCCAGGACGGCTGGGAGCCCCTGTGCAAGTTCCTGGGCGACGCCGTGCCCAAGGGCGTCGGCTTCCCCAACGTCAACGACAACTCCGACTTTGTGAGCCGCTCGCGCCGCCGCAACCGCTGCCAGATGTACAATGTCGCTCTGCGCTACTTTTGCATGCTGGTCATTGCCTTGCTGACTGCATTCACCGTCGCTCGCCTGTTTGCCTTCGTCTAGAGCCTTGGCTCCCCCACGAGGTACGCGCGTACACCAGACGAAATCCAGTGGGTATGGCGGAGAAGGAAAGCTCCTTGGTTTGGGCTACGGAGTGGTATGATGAATCATGTGCCTCTTCCAAGACAAAGGACGACAACAAGGGGGCCCTTCGCTTGGATCCTGCGAGGGACTTAAGCTTAATAACAGCCACCAGGTGATATTTGGCCTCTTGGCAGAGATAATCATCGGGGGACTAATTCGGCCTCCAGCGAAAAGAGAAGGAGAAACCAAAAAGGGCACGCGACTAGAGTTTAGATTTCTGTTCTATTTTCCTTCTTTTTCCCGTCTGTCGGCGAAGGCAGGATTGCGCTGCCGGTCCTGGCTGATGGGCTCGCGCAAAATAGGGAGGATTCCAACGTGTTGGTCTGATGACTGCACAAGAGGGCGTTGGGGAGTTGGGCTAATTATAGCTTCTTTATATTGAATTTGAGACTTCTGATACAATTGCGCCTACTCTATTCTTGACGTGCCTAATGTGTGTCCTTCGGGTTGGGAAGATTTTTGGCCTGTGAGATTGCGCCTCCGAGTGCGGAACGGGGCAAAGCTGAGCGACTGATAAGCACCTTGGCTTCTGTCTGCGCGAGATTGACCAAATGAGCGTACTTTGCAAATTTGGACAGAGGATTCTTGACTTGTCTAATGCCAGAGAAAACGAGAATTATACAACGCCATCCACGAAGTCCGAATAGCCTCAGATCCCACCTGCACACCCCCCCTCCCATGTCTCAGCCGCGCCAAGGGACTGGGTTTCTCGGGCTTTCCGCTCCCTCGGGAGAAATCACAGTTGACAGGAGGTGTAATCCGGGGAAGTACTACTGTAAGACATGCTTTATTATTTTTTGTAGGAAACTTGTCCGCGTTGATGGAGGGGGGGTGCTGCAGGAATTAATTAGGTGCGGGGGGCGAGGTTGTCACGTCATGGCAGGAGGGCGTTGACGTGCTTTTGGGAGGATGCGGGAGGAATGGTGATGGTGGTTTGGGGAGGATTGTTGTTAGGTTGGTGTGTGGCTTGGTGTGGGTGAAGAGTTGAGCTGACTAGGTAAGGTATCTTTAACTAGATGTGAATCGGTGTGCATCGGAAGAGGATACGAATCGTTATTGGATGTTCGTACTTCCTTTACCTTGGCTATTGTCGGACTAAATTGGGGTTTATCATCTCACCTGGCGCAAACCGCTAGTCGCGGAAGCTATCGAAATATTGCTCCGTCGCCATGCTCGTCATCCAACCTTATCAGCATCTGCCACGCGAGACTGGGTCCGTCTAGACTGTTTCATCCCCTGCTCGATCGAGGCGTTTGCTTCTTATTTGACTTGTTTGGTTTGCTTTCTTCATGATGCCATTCTATAGTCATCGAGTTTCATCCACGCCAATGCGATCCACCAACCCGCCTTCAACTTCTCACACAAGCACATCCTGCCCCTAATTGGTATCCTCACCTCCCCTCAAAAACAGGCGGCCTCTCCTCCCCATCATCGTCAAACATGCTCCTCTCGTCCGGCAGCACAATGGCCCGGTCCAGCTCGTACGGCAGCCCGCGGTGCCGCCCGCGCAGCATCATGGCGCATACGACCAGCTTGCTAAACGTCGAGAATTGGCTCGACAGGCTCGTCGTGACCGTCGGGTACCCGAGGCTGAGCCCGACGTTGCCGTAGGCGGACACGACCTCGAAGAGGATGGGGAAGAGGGTGAAGGACTTGAGACTCATGTTAGTCATGGGGGTTTGGATACCATGTGAAAGTTGACAGTACCTACCGAATCATCCCCGTCCATGATCCGAGAAGACTCGGCCACGCAAATGGCAAAGATGCCAATGAAAATGTACCACATGTCAAAACTCAGCTGGTTCCGCATGTGCGTCATCATGTACGACGTGCCGCTCTGCTCGTCCGACTCCTCCCTCCCCCTGCGCTCCGGATACAACCCCAACGACCTCTCCTCGTACGTATTCGACGACCGAATCGCCATGGCAACGGGGTACGCCGAGATGTACATCATGACCAGCAAGCTCAGCTGCACCGCGGGATTCACCTCTGCAAGGTTAAACGTCGCGGTCCCCGTATGCCTAGCACTAACAGCTTGAAACACGGCCGCCGCGACGCGCCTCCCCCCCGGCAGGTTCGACACGGAAGGGTTGTCGAGGTCGAGCACCACGATGAGCAGCGCGTCGGCAAGGTTGAGCAAGGCCAGGATGCCGGCCAGGGCCCAGGTGAGACCGCTGGGGAAGAGGAGGGTGTAGCAGCGGCGCGGGTGGTTGAGCAGAAAGGAGAGGGGTTCCTGGACTGAGGCGCCGCGGGGGGAGAGCTTGGAGGTGGTCCAGAGGAGTAGACGGAGGAGGATCGGGTAGCACGTGTGGCCGGCGAGGGCGGTGAAGCTCATCATAAGGAGGGGAGTCGGGGCGTCGCGGAAGGAGAGCATCGAGTCGGGGGTGAGGGTGAAGCCGAGGTTGCTGGTCATAGTTTGGGCTGTGTAGAGGGCCCTGGGAGGTTAGTGACGCGAGCTCGAGAGCGTAGAGGTGGTCAAGACCTTACCACCAGTGCTTGTTCTGGCCGCACTCGTCGAGGTAATCGGTGTACTTGGAGGGGGCATATTGGATCCAGCCGAGGAGGAGGATAAAGGCAAGGAGATGCAGACCAAAGAAGTAGGCTACCAGGTCAGCCATGGCAGGTGTAAAAGCGCAAACACTCACCCAAGACAATCTTGAGAAGCAGCTTCAAGCTCCGGTACTCGATCCCCCCCAACTTCTGCCGATCCTCCGACGTCAGGTTGTGGAACAGCGAGTTGCGCCCGACGGTCACGTCCCGCGACAGCTGCGGGAAGTTGTCTACAGCTAGGGCCGGTCTCTGCTGCGACGCCGTCGACGGACGACGCTCCCGGTCTCGGTCCCGGCGGTCGGTGCTGCCGATGACAAAGACAGACGAGGCCACGCCCGTGACGCGCTCCATGGATCGCACTTCGGCGAGGCGAGGGCCGGCTGTGGTGCGGCGGCGGAGGAGGGGGGGCGAGGATGGCGGCAGTTGTTCGATGCGGAGGTCTGGTGTTGTTAGGGGGGAAAGGGAGTTGAGGGAGGAAGCGTACCGTCGTGGCTTATGCGGCCGTCGTGTAGTTCGACAAGGGGTTGGCCTGTGGATGGTTAGCAGATGAAGTGGGAGCGGACGAGGGACATGCCTCTATCGCGGTCACGGGGGCCGGGGATGTAGAGTGCGCCGCCTCTTCGGGGATGGTGGTCTGCAGAGGAATCGAAGGTGATACTGGGTTCTAGCGCCAGATGGTGTGGCTTTTCATCGTCGTCAACCTCCGACGGTTGTTTCTCGAGAGCATCTCCTTGCGGCGCGACCTCCTTGCAAGACTCTTCTTGGGCTTCTTGATCTTCCTGCTTCTGCTCTGTACTCTCTCGAGCGGCCACCACAGGGTGCGGAGTAGGGGCCTCGGTGGATAGCGACTTGACGCCAGATTCGACGTCTTCGTTTGGAGCATGTTGACCACGAAGGATGTGAGGACCTGGGCATTGGGCATTAGTCGACGGATGTATTGCGACAAGCCAACGAACCAGCCTGTTGGAGATGTTTCCTAAACCACCACAGCCGAACCATGACCACAATAATGTTGATGAAACCAAGGTTAGTAACAATGGGCACGAAATACATGAACAGCTGCTGGTACGTCTTGAGAATCTTGAGGTCGACGCTGTCCGCAGTCAGAATAATGCCTCATGCCCAAGGCAAAGGCACATACGTATTCAGACCCGACTCGGTCGACGAGCTGACGCCAAAGAAGTAGCTGTCGACGACGCTGATGTTTCCGCAAGGGTACAGGACGACTATGCCCAGGAGGCCCATGAAGAGGATGTAGACATCTGCACGTCGACGTCAGCTGCATGATTGGAGATGCCGGGGCAGGCAATGGCATATTTGTACAATGCAGTGTCACAAAGTTGATGGGGACCCGCCACTGGGGACGCATTCTGGGACTGTTGGAGCAGATGGACGGCGAGGAGTGGGTGAGTTGGATGCTGAGTTATCTGCAGGGAAACGAGCAATTTAACGAGCAGCAGATACCCGTTAGATATCATAAATCATTCCGTCAAGACATCCCGTCAACCAATCTCGGCCGTGTCGGTAGAGCCATGGCCGATAACAGCCGTTGGGTCATTTGACGGCCATCGATGGGTGGCTGTGCTGCATGAAGCCGTGATGGCTGCTGATCTCGGGGTGCCATTGTCGAATAGGAGACGGAGGTTCGATATGAGGAGGGGAAGAAGGTCACGGCAGTGGAGGGCGTCAAAATACGCTTATCCATTAGCCCGCTGCGAGAGATGGGACTTGTTTGAGGTGTGAAGCCCCCATCTGAATTCCGTCCTGACCTTGGTGTTGAGTGAGCGGTATCTCCCACATGGTAACACATTCACTCTAAGGAGTTAGATGGAGTATCTAGATGTCACATTAATGGCATATTTCTTGTTCCGCACCCGGCAAGCCCGTGATGACTGTCTCGAGTCTCCCGAGTCGGGGAACCTATAGTCCAGAACAAGGAGACCTCTCTCCCCTGCGTCATCAACCAGCTGCGCGGGGACCTCACGTGACGCCCATCACCGCGTCCCGCTGAAAACACGATCGCGCCAGCGCGTATAGGCATAACAATGCCTCTACATCATCCACGAGGTCGCATTGTACCTCCCACGCTCCATCGTCGTAGAACCATCGTCGACATCACCGCCGACTCGTCATGAACTTTGGACTCTCGGGCGACGGGTCATCCTCGTCGACCGGCTGGTTGGGCTTTTCCCGCTCCCGGCGCAACGAGGGCTCAACTTCTCCCGGCGCAACTTCTCCGCCTCCGCAGAGCGCCGCCGCAGCAAGCCCGAACGTGTTTTCCGCCGACGACCCTTCCTTCGCGGCTTCCTACCACCCGGAAACCTCGCCGCTGTTCAATGCCGGCTCCTCGTTGGTCCCTCGCTCCGAAGTCTCCGACAATGCCTTGTTTGGCATGAGCCCCCAGGCAACCCCCCCTTCTGGCTGGGGCTACCAATCGACTTCTGCTAAGCACGCCGCTCGACAATCGTCCCCGCTTGCAAACGCCGGCGCCCTGAGTCCCGAGTTGTCCACCGATACCCCAGTTGCTACTGCCCACGCTGTCGACCGAGACGAGGAGAATACCGAGGACTCGAGAGAAGGCGCTGCCACTCAAGACGCAACTCAAGGCGTCGACGAGAGTGTCGTGGACAAAGAAGACGAGGAAGTCGAGGACAGCGCCTTGGTCGACGAGCCTGTTGACGAGGCTGCCAGTAACGCCCAAATCACCCAAGTCTCCAAAGAAACCACCGACATTGTTATCGAGAGTCACGAATCCGAGCAGCGTGAAGCCAGCCAAGAGTTGGACGCGCCTGCGCTTGCACTCGGGGTCGACGCGATGGTTATTGAAGAAACCCACGTTGAGACGATCGTCACCGAAGAACGCGCCCAAGACGAGAATCTTGGCGAAACGACGCAACCTCACCGCGCGACTACCACTGTTGTTCGCCTCAACGAGCACGAAACGGAGCTTGTTGACAGAACCAAGTCTCCCTCCCCAGACGCGCTCCAAGAGTCATCCTTGGAAGACGACCTCCCGCACCCTCTTAAGGCTGCAGAAGCTAAGGAATCGGCCCCAGACGGGAAACGATCTCGTCGCAGCGGCGCTGAACTGCTCAGCGCGGCTGCCCAGTCGGTTGTTGGAAACCTCGACGGTCGTCGCAAGCGCTTTTCCGCCATGCCCGCGTCGCCAGCCGTCAAAGTTGCCGCTCCTACGCGAGCGCGAAAGTCGATGCCCGCTCGAGTCGTTTCTCAGACGCCCAAGAAACGCGGTCGCCCTAGAAAGAGCGACGTCGGTGCCACTCCCACCACGGCTTCTCAGAGTGCGAATAAGCACGGTCGACCGAGAAGGTCGGACGTGGCCGCTTCAGCTCCCGCTAGTGCTGGTCCTACTCGACGCGTCGCCGACCTCAAGGCTGCCAAGTCTGCTCAATCCAGTCCAGTGGCCACTCCCAACAAGCCCGGCCGCCCGCGCAAGTCTGTCAGCGAGACTCCATCCGCCGATGCCACAGAAACCCCCAAGCGACGTGGTCGCCCACCCAAGGACACACCACAGCCGGCAGAGGTTGCCGTCTCCAAGAGCCCGGCCGTCAAGGCTGCTGCAAAGAGACCCGGCCGCAAGGTGGCGCCTCGTGTTGTTCCATCTCCTGTGAAGCGAGGACGACCTGCAAGAAAGGCTGCTGCGCCCAAGCCTGCCGCTGCTAAGGCTGCTGCGCCAAAGACTGCCGCACCAAAGGCTGCATCAAAGGCTGCCGCGACCAAAACTACCCGGGGACGCAAGGCCGCGGCCAAGCCTGCCCAGGAAGCCCAGACGGTTGAAGTCCCCGCCAAGCCCAAGCGACGAGGACGTCCTGCCAAGGCACCAGCAGCAGAAGTCAAGGAAACCAAGAAGGCAACAGCAAAGCCAGCACCCAAGAAGCGTGGTCGTGCCGCGGCAGTGGAAACTGCTGTCTCAGCACCCGAACCTGCACCCGCAAGACGCGGCCGATCAGCGCCATCCAAGCCGGCCGAGGTTGCCGCCCCTGCTCCCGCTCCGGCGCCGAAGAAACGAGGTCGCGCAAAGGCATCTGACCCGGAAGCCGCCCCGGCTGCAGAGCCAGAGCCTCCCGCCAAGCGCCAGCGTACTACGCGCAAGACCGCCGAGGTTCCTGAACCTGCTCCCGCTCCCCCCCCCGCGAAGCGAGGACGAGGTGCGGCAAAGAAGGCGACCGCCAAGGAAGCTCCTAATGAGGTTCCTGTCGAGGCCCCCAAGTCCCGAGCCCGTGGCCGCGCCGCCAAGGCAGCCGAGAAGCCAGTCGAGGAGGCACCCAAGGAAGTCGTCGCGGAGAAGCCAGCCCCGAGACGTGGTCGCGCAGCAGCCAAATCGGGCAAGGGCGAGATCGCCACCGCAAAGACGGCCGTGGAAGAGGCTCCCGCGTCCAAGGCCAAGCGAGGCAGAGCTGCGCCCACGCGCGTCGAGAAGAAGAAGGCGGCGCCAGCTCCCGCCACGCGACGTAGCACGCGTGCTCGGGGTTGAAGTCTATATAGGGTAAAAGTGAATGACGGGAATGAGATGATGCGTTGTCCAATCTTTTATACTCTAGGGGTTTGGGAAGGGAACGATTTGGGATTCATGGATTCGTTTGTTTTTTTTCGGTTTCAGGGAAATGCAAAGGGAAAGCAAGCAGGGTCTTTGGTCGGTATTGACAGTGCGCAGTCCTATTTTGATGTATGTAATATGAGATTCAGGCTTCAAGCGGTGTAGCTGGAGTTGAGATGTGTTTAGAGCCATGCTTTCAAGTCATTTGGTTATGGTCTGGCGTGTCATTTGAAGTTGTGGTGGAGTGGTGAAGTCTTGGTCATGTTTTGCGAGGAAGCCTTGTCGAGAAGTCTCGTGAGAAGTAATGTTGTGAGAAGTCACCATGCGAGAAAACATGTCGAGAAGTCATGCCGTGAGTATCGTGAAAAGATATGTGACAAGAAAACATCAAATCGTGAGAAAACATGTGGTGAGAAGCCAAGTTGCGAGTATCCGTAGTCATGTCGTGAAAAGACACGTCGCGAGAGGACATCAAGTATCATGAGAAGCCTCGTCGTGAAAAGTCTCGTCTTGAAAAGTCATCACGCGAAGAAACAACTTTCGTGAGAAAACATTAAATGGCTCAAGAAAACACGTCGTGAGAAGTCATGTCGTGAGTAGTCACGTCATGAAAAGTAATGTCATGAACAGTCATGTCAAGTCACGTCACGTCGAAGGGCGCGTCAAAGTTTCCGAACTCGATGCGAGTGAATGCTGTCTATG
Source organism: Thelonectria discophora (assembly GCA_911649645.1). NCBI lineage: Eukaryota > Fungi > Ascomycota > Sordariomycetes > Hypocreales > Nectriaceae > Thelonectria > Thelonectria discophora. The sequence continues at coordinate 4,097,537 of CAJVRK010000008.1, read as the reverse complement.
ACTACTTGACCTTGAACTAACGAGATCAATTCATCGTACCTACTAACTGAAGCGACAAGCGAATAAATCCTCAACACTCCTTGCTCCCTGACCACCCCGTGCAAACATTACTGGAGCCTCCGAACCGAATCTTGAAACTTGGGTAACCACCTGAACCCTTGAAACTTTCGAACCTTGGTGAACCACCTTGAAACCTTCCGAATCCCCTAAGCGCTCGTACATGAAAAAAAAAATAGGAAAAAAAAAAAAACACCAAACGCTGAAACCTGACCGATGTATCGGAAGACGAACGTTGTCGAGATGTGATGCAGTCTTGCGGACTAGATAAATCTTTGAAGAAACCACCAACCTCAATCAACCGGTCGCAACATCATGAAACCGTGAACCATAAACCGGAAACCGTGAATCGTAGACCGAACCTTGAAACCTCATTCGAACGCGTGTTGACTCCCCAGGCTTTGCTGAACCTATTCCGAAAAATGATGAATCGCTTGGAACAAGTCGAAACCGATGAAATGCTCGCTCGATACCGAAAAAGGCACTCGAACTAGATGAACCGTACTCGAACGCTCAAAGCCGCAACCGTACGCCGCCATGAAATCGAAAGATGGAAACCGAAAGAAGAAACAGAAAAGGCTGAAAGCCTTACCATGCCAACATCTTCACGAACTTGATCGCAAAGACCGAAAGCCTACCATGGCACAGTCTCCACGAACTCAATCGCAGAGACTGAAGCCCTACCATGCCAACGTCTTCACGAACTTAATCGCAGAGGTCGAAAGCCTTGCCATGCCACAAATTGATCTTCACGAACTTAATCGCAGAGGTCAAAAGCCTCACCGTGCCAGTCTCCACGAACTTAATCGCAGATTAACAGCCTTGCCAGTGTTGCAAACTCAGCAAACTTAATTGTAGAGCTCGTCATTCTCATCAACGGTGTGCTCCTTGCTCGCGTGCGGGCTCGTGATTCTGATCCCCTTCTCCAGGCTATGCAGATTCAGCCCATACCCCTTGAAGTCGCACCAGCAGCGGGCCATCTTAGCAGCATTCTCAATCTCGCGCCCGTTGAGCTGCCAACGGGACAGCTCCCGGATGTCCTCGGCCGAGACGTCGTCGACTCTGGAGAGAGAAGGGTCCAACGGAGTGCTGGCTCCGCTGTTCTCGTCGCCCGTGGAATTAGTGTGGGCGAGTGAAGGAGTTGGAAGGTTGGTCATGCGGTCGATGAACTTCTTCCAGATGTTCTCGCGGGCGGCGCGGTTCAGTGCCTTGAAGACGAGGTGCAGACTGACTCGGCTGCGAAAAGCCCCGTCGATGTTGGCGAAGAGATTGGTTGTGAGGAAGATGACGCCTCGGAAGTACTCTAGCTCTCGCAGGAAGATGCTGATCAATTCGTTACGGTGAATATCGCTAGGAGTCCGCGTGGCCATGAATACGTCAGCCTCGTCGAGGAGCACGATGGCATTCCAATCAGTCGCCATGTCAAAGACGCGCTTGATGTTCGCACCGAGACTCGCAGGGTTGACGCCCAGATCTTCGGCATGAAGGTAGAAAAGGGGCCGACGAATGCGGTCGGCGACAGCCTCAGCGGTCAGCGTCTTGCCAGTGCCGGGAGGACCAGAGAGAAGGATTACGAGGCCTTGACCTTTGCCCATGATGACTTCTGGGCCGACAAGCTCGTGTCGGGAGGTGTGGCCTTCAACAAAGGACAGGATGATGTCCTTTTGCTCCTCATCATAGACGAGGTGGTTAAACGCGTCCACGTTCCATTGCATGGGCTCAATGTCGTCGACGTAAAACTGCACTGGGGAGTGTTAGCAGGCTGCGAAAAGGAAGAGACTGGTCACTACTCACTCCACTTCTTGGTCTTCATGGAGTAACCTCCAATGATCTCACACACAAAAGCAAGGTCCTCGGGCCTTTGGAGCATCGCTTTCTTGTTGCGGAGCTGCTTTTTGGCGGAGATGCGCTTCTGTGTCTTCAAGTGTCTAACTTGATCCTCAGCCTCATCAGGGAGACGGCGTCGGACCTTCTCGAGATCCTTAATCTCCCGCTTGCCGAGGGCAAGGTGGTACTTGTTGTGACCGACGACATCAATGAGAATGCGACCCTCGACGAAGTGCTTCTTAGACCCGTGGACGTCGTCAGTCAGGGCGATTCCGCTGTAACAGCTGTACGTCAGGTCCTGGAGGTCGAGAACCTTCATGCCACGGTCAATGAGGCCCGTCAAGACCTCCGACCTTTTGGGGTGAAAAGACAGCGGGAAGTATTCAAGGTCTTTGATACTCATGTTACCCTTGAACTCGGGAAGATAGAGGATCTTTTCCTCCCAGACAAATTCTTCACCGTTGAATACCATCGCCTTGGCCTTGATGTAGAGATACGAACCATCAGATTTTTTTACGTACTCTGTGCCTTCCACCTTGCGGATGTAGTCCGAGTTGTAATCGGTGCCGTAGACGGACGTGCCGCGAGGAAACAGTGTCCAAGCAGTGGCGAAATCCATAAGTTTGGAAGCAACGAGCTGACGGCGCTTGGTACTAAGGTCCTCAAACGCACAGTCGAGTACGTGGACGAGCAGGTCCAAGTAGCGCTTGAGGGTATCCTCTTCGGGGGTCTCTTCGCAGAGTTCAGTGAGCTCTTCGTAGCAGAACCAAAGTCCGCGGAAGGGGTAATTGAACGTGGCCGAATCGTGAATGTCAAGGAAGATTTTCTGCTTGCTTAGAATGGGCTGCAGAGTGGCCACGAGGAGTGGGCTCTGGACGACAATTTGGTGGAACTTCAACGGGACGTGTCCATTGACAGACGGCTTCTCATGATCCTTGATCTTGTATACTTTTATGGCAGCTCGGTCGTGAGCGTGGAAAGCGGCCTTGGGGAGTTGGAACGGAGGTTCGTCAACCCACTCGAAGTGGTAGGAGGAGTCGATGCCGCTGCTTTCGTACAGCGTCTTGACGGAGACATCGCCGCCAAAGCCCTTGTCTATGGGGGGAGGGACGGACTTTTCTTCTTTGAAGTGTGCGACCTCCTTGGCGTGGTTGTCAATCTTGGCTTGGTTGTCAATCTTGGCTTGGTTGTCAATCTTGGCTTGGTTGTCAATCTTGACTTGGTTGTCCATCTTGACTTGGTTGTCAATCTTAACTTGGTTGTCATTCTTGACGTCGGTATCATCCTTGACGTCAGTGTCATCCTTGACGTAGCTATCATCCTCGACATCGTTACCATCTTTGATGTCGCTATCGTCCCTGCCGTTGTCATCATCTTTGACGTCGGCGTCGCTCGAGGCGCGAATTGCAGACTCATCGTTTGCTGACGATGCAGCGCTCTTGCGGCTGGGGATCTTGCGGCCCAACTCTTTGACCAAGCTGGAGACGCTGTCTCGGCTGAAGCGAGGCATGGCAATGGCGAGCACAGTTGTGCGCAGTGAAGACTACAAGCTGTGAGCTGATTGAACAAGGTGGTAGGTTTAGACATGAGGTGAAGACCTCCAAACAAGATGATGCAAGTTGAAAGAGGTCAAATTGCGAGGTGACTTACGTGAATGAAGCTTAAGCTAAACGTGAGGAGCTCGTGATGTCAACGAGTAAAGAACTTTGTTGGGTCAAGACGTTGTCAAGGTGGCCAAGACGTGAGGCCCAGGCGTGAGATTGAGACGTTGAGTCAGATCGTGTGCTGAGATGCCGTAACTAAGACTGGAGTAAAACTGATATGCGAGGTCAGAGTGTAACAGACAAAGAGGTGAGCCTATGGAGAGTACAGGAAAAGAGGAGTGAAGTGAGGAGAAAAGGGGGAGTCAAGAGCAAGGTCCAGACGCAATGTCAACACCGGAGGTCAACGTGACGCCGAAACACAAGACGAAGACAGTTGCCAGCGATGCAAATATGGAAGCAAAACGAACCAGAGAGAAAATAATCCGACACACAACGTCGACGGAGAAGTCGAACGCAGTGAGACGGAAAGGAGATGGGCGGAGTGGAGCGAGGAGAGGAGTGATGCAGAAGTGAAGGGACGAAGCCAGGTGAAGGCGGGGAAATGAAGTAAACAAGAGTGGAAAAAGATGGACGAAATTTGCGCAGTGAATCATGCTCGACGACTTGACAAGCTGCTGAGCAAAAAACCGAGGGGGAGACGTGCGGAAAAAGAGAATGACGAGGACGAGGACGAGGAGACGAAGGACATGGTTAACATACTTATAACCCGCGCTCGCGCGGAAACAAAAGAAGAAATGCGTGTCGATGATAGAGATGCACCTTTTCGAACTTTCCTTGCGTGTGGTTTTATTTCTTGGGCAAGGTGGGAGGAAATATGCTTGAGTGGCAGCCTGCCCTGGCGTCGAGCATGGAGCTGGGCGAGAGGAGAGGAGGGAGGGGAGGAAGAGCGAGGCGAGGGGGGCAGATTTTTGCCTGGACAGTTTTCTCTCGCAGAGGATTGGTCGAATTGTTTTTACTGATTGCTGATTGTGAGGAGGAAAGGAAGGGGAGTGATTGCGTTTTGGTGATTGAGGTGGTTGTGGCGGCGCGCGCTGCTCGCGGCGGTACGTACCACTCAACGGCCACCTCAGCTCTGCCCTGCCAGCAGACGAGAAAAAGGAAGGAACAAGGGAATGTGCAACGAATCATGCATCATGTACCTGCAGTACTCCCAGAAAACTCGTCTGCAGATTCTAGAAGCACACAAATTAGGTAGGTACAAGCCATGAGATCTCCCACTCCCCGGCATTTGACTCTATTCTCGATGCCACTCATGAAGCCAAACCCTGCTAGAGCCTCGCCAACCCGCCCTGACGTTCCTCGCTGGACCCTGCCACACCCCCCCGCACGTCAACGGGTGCCTCACGCTAGGCCTCCCGGGACTTCAGTACTGGTAAGGCGCGCGGCGGGGGAGGGCGTTTTAATACGAGAGGGAGGGTGGGAGGGGAGGGGTAATTGGGTGGGTGGTGCCGGCTAGGCTTCAACGTTCTATATTCGTACAACGGTTTTGCATCGTGGCGGCAGATGGTTGCGTTTCGAAGATGGAGCTGCATCAGTGACGAACGGCGCTGCGTGAGACCTATCTTGGTATTTTCTAGTTCAAGTTCTTGAATACGAAGTTGGTGTAGATTGTGGCCTATGGGCTTGCTGGTAATCCGGGTGCCTGGCAGTTCTCGTATCTCCCATGTTGTGGCGGTTAGGGCAAACAGTCACCTCAGCATGGTCACTCTCTCACTACGGTCGTTTTCCCATGTGCCCTAGTTCAATGCAAGTATCATTCATGTTTCCGATGGGATTCTCTACGGAACATAGCCAAGAATAGAAAATTGACCTTGCCACGCATTGCTTTTCCCCGCGTCTTGCTCGTCAGCTCAGCTACCCTGTATCCAACCGCAACTCGCCCATAACACGCCCACAGCTTGTCCCCCGCCCCTGCCTTGACAGACCCTCTTTACGTCCTCGATCCCCATCAGCAGCGGGTTTAGCTCAGTTGGGGTGAGTAACCATTCTCTACAAAACTCCAGCACCATTTGTCTAACAATCTCTACAGAGAGCGTCAGACTGAAGATCTGAAGGTCATGTGTTCGATCCACATAAACCGCATCTAATTCTCTTTTTACTGCCTGATTCGTTCTCGGTTTAGGTGCATTTCGTCTTTGGGAGCGGGCGGCGTTGCGTCTTGTTCTTTTTGGGCGGAAAAAGGAAGTCGTGCGGTGGCGGGGTTCTGGGTGCCTACGAGCGAGATTTGAAAAGGAGCGGCGATGCGGCACCCGTGGCTACACTGGAATTTTGCATTTGCTATAGAGAAATGGGGAGATGCACTGGTAGTTGATTCAGTTTTCACAAGCAAAAAAATCGTAGCAGAAATGGTGGTGGTCCTGGTCGAGCAGCCATGCATTTCCCACGCTTCATCCAGACCTCTACCCAGCACGTTGAACTCCAACGGCCACCAGTGACGGGGAAAATGAATCTAGGTTTTAAAGGAGAAGAAATAACCTTCTTCCGTCACCGCCACCGCCGTTGCGATGCAAAACTGCAGGTAGCCGTTTTGCATGAGTTGTCGTGGAACATGTCAACCGAGAATTCGTCGTTTTTTGTTGGTCCTCCCGCAGGGCCCTACCTCTGCTCCGTTTCAAGTCTACGAATTTCACAGAGTCTTTGTCGTCCATTGAGACGAAGCTGACGACATTTTTCATCACCTAAGTGCATTCCTGGTCATGATTCATGCCGCAGCCATCGGACTTCCCAAAGAGCTCAAGGGTGCGATCCGGATGAGTTGCTGGCTGACGGGAGGAGCCACTGGCTTGAGGAGCATCTTCCAAAGGGACTACAGGGTCTCCCACGAGGTGGCAAGGTATGTTCTATCTCGCTCCTAGGTGGCTTGTACTCTTGCTAATGGGTGAAGAACAGTAGAAGCAGAATTCGAATCTACCGCACCTCCCTCGAATCCATCTCTGCCGCAGCCGGAACACGAAGACTACGATGGCCACACGCCCCGAGACTTGACAAGACGAGTGACATAGAGAGACGACGAGAAAGCAATCATTGACTGGTGCCCAGGAGACGGTCTAATGCAGAAGCCAAGGAGAAGACTATGGACGGTCACGGCCCATGCCGCAAAGCAGCCAGGACCTCCAGGTGATGGTCCCCTGAAGTGGTCATAGTAGGAAGTAATAGATGAGAGTCTGGGAGACATGAGAGCTGACCTAGAGCCACTGTAGTCTATACGAATGCCCTATCTACGACCGACACGAACGAGTCCCGTCGATCGATCGACCGATCGAAACAATAACGGAATACGAACTTGAGGGATTGAGGATAGGAAGGGTTCAGTCTGTCACTTCTGGAAGGAGCTTGGAGTTCAAGAATGTCTTGTGTCTGAATGATCGAGGGGTTACTCAAGTGGCACGCATAGTCGACACAAACCGTCTGGTGCCAGTACTGTACAAGCCTTTGTGTCTCTTGCAACACACTCGCACCTACTAGTCTTCACGATGTGTCCTCGCATGTTGGGAATCACTCTGGCCTCCTTCCACGAACGCTGCGTCCAACGTACCGCAAGCCACGCTGGAAGATTGCCTTGGTGTCTCAAGAGCCCAAACCCAAGGGCCCAAACCAAGGGCCCGGATGAAGCTGTACGACGTGGTGCGGGATGCGGGGGAAGGCAGACAACTTGGTTGCAGTGGGATGAATCATGACCGAGAATATGGGCTGCTGGAGACGGGCGTGGTATTTCTTGATCTTCGAGCTGGCTGTGGATGGCCGTCATCAACGGGAAGAGGCTTGACAATGCATACCCAGACAAAGTACAATCTCTTAAATGACAAGGCCAAGGAACCTCTAGAGAGCTTCAAGAAGGTTCCCTGCCCAAGACACGGGACCGTACATGACCGATCAGACCATCCCCCCTAGTTTGCGACAAATCCCAACAGCAACAACAGTAACAGCAGAAGCAACAGAGAGCACGTCCCCAGCACCCATGAATGAAGCCCATCTCGCCTCTCCCCAAACAATGGCACACCCTTTCCCACGTCCATGCCAAAAGGCTACCCGCATGCCCAACGCCGGAGAAGCTTCCCATAACGTTGCCACATCCTTGTCCCCCCCCCCCCCCCCCCCCCCCTTCTCCCCCGACCGGAAAATAGAACAAGGGGAAGAGCAAACCCCGTCGTCCCACGGAAAACCCATTGTTGCTTCCATGATCCATCTTTTCTCGTTTAGTCCCGGCATCGCGGGGATGAGCAAGGAAATCACGGAAGTTGTCCCCAAACAACGACGAGCGGGTTTTGGTCGATTCAATGTAAGTGAAACGTTGTTTTCCCCTTTGTGTGTTGTTCGAGGGTTGATGATGAAAGGGCACATACCCAGTCTACCTACCTCCACGTAGGTAGGCAAGTGAAGAAGATGGGCCATTGTATGCGCGTTTCCACGGAGAGGGGAGAGAAAGTGAAGCTTGTCCAACCAATTTGCGAGGCCGTGGACAAACACTCCAAACAATAAAGGGGAGGGGAAGAGGGGAGGAAACCGTTTCTTTTGTTCTTCGCGGAAGCAACGTCCTTTCTTCTGGTCTGTTTCTCTGCAGTCGTGGAAGAATTTCTGGTCTAAATCGTGTCATCATTTTTGGCTGCCTCTGGTCACCAAATGTACCTGTAGGTTGCTGCCCCCCTAGTTATTTTGATACTATGTGCTGATGACATCAAATAAAGGTTTTAGTTCTGGAGAGAAACTCTCGCAAGTTGTTGATAGGGTGTCTTCCTGGGAATCGTGATTTCATCGAGTTGGCAAAGCCTTGGACAGGCCGGGCCTTGGGTATAAGTACTTGGGCCTCCTCTCTCGGTCCCCTCCTCTCTGATCTCAACCTCTCACTCAGCATCATCGACAGTCAAGTTCGCTCCTACGCCCTCTTCTCATCCTTCTTTGGAACCCCTGCCTTGATACTCCCCTCGGACCCCTGAGTCCCCCCTCCTCCTCCTCTTGGGATTCCCTGTGCTCTACCAGCCTCAGGCTCACCCTCCTCGTCATGTCCGGTCCCCCCAACCAAAGTCCCTGGGGCTCCGGCTGGCCCTTCCCCATGTCCACCGCCCGCCGCCGCGCCTACTCGGCCCTCCCTCCCCCACGGGCCTTCCGCTCGCCCAGCGCCGAGAACGCCAACACCTCCGACGACGACGACGGCGTCAAGCTCGAGCCGTTCCCGGCGCCGCCTCCGCCCTCGTCTTCGTCCTTTTCGTCCCACTTCCACTCTTCGCTGTCCGCCGCCGCCGCCCCCCCCTCCCTCCAGCCCCCGGTTGGTATCGAGCGGACCGCTCTAAGTCTTCGGACCGCCAACGCCGGTGCTGCGGCCGTCAACCGTCTGCGCGAGGCGGCGGGTGTCTCGAGGGGGAGTCACGGACGGACCGACGCGCATAAGAGAGGCTTTAGCGTTGCTGCTGAGTCGTTTCGTCCGTTGGGTCTTGGCTCTTCTGCCATGGACGTCCCCGAGCCCGCTGGTAAGATTCTCGCCTGTGCAACACGAAGACCTCCCTGGAGTCACAATGAAGTCTTTTCCTTGATCCAGAAAGTTGAAACTGACTCTTCTTGCAGGACTGTCACGCCTCCGAGGTTCCCACCACACGAGCCAAGACAGCGGCAGCGAATACGATCCCCGAGTCCCTTACATCAGTAGCGGGCTGAGAAACGCCGCCGTTCCCGACCAAGCCCCGACCCAGGGCCGGCCCGCCCCGAGTTTCGCCATCTACCGAGACCCGGTACCTCCGTTACTGCCCCATCTGCAGACCCAAACCCAGGCGCCACAGCCGCTTCAAGTGCCCCCGGAGCTCCAGCACCCGTACCTGGCCCAGCAGCACGCCGCCAGGGTCTCTCCAGAGCTGCAGCACCCTCAGCCCCGATCTCGGGTCCCCCAGCTCCAGTCGTCGCCGTCTCCCCCCCAGGAGAAGAAGCAGCCCCAAGACGACGCCCCTAAGCCCGTTGAGACGCGCCGCTTCAAGCCCATGAACGCCCTCGACCACTCGCAGCGCCTCCCCCACTCGACCGCCGCCGCCGACGGCCGCGATGTGGTCTGGGCCGACGACTCGGCCTTCTCCTCCAACTACCGCGGGGAACGCTCCGCGCGCAACGCCAGCGTCGAGCAGCTCCCGGACTCGCTCAACTGCGCCCTCTGGATCACCAACCTGCCCCCCGACGTCACCTACAGCCAGCTCCTGTCGGCGGTGCGCAACGTCGGCCGGGTCTTCTGCACCGTCATCAACAGCCCGGACTACGTGCACCACCAGACGGCCGCCGCCAAGCTGGTATTCTTCCAGCCGGGGCCCGCGCAGCGGCTCCGCGCGCAGTCACTCAACGCGGGCATCGAGCTCGGCGGGAGGAGGGCAAAAGTGGCGCACAACCGCGTCAAGCATAGCGAGCAGCCCGTTGAGGGGAGCCGGGTGCTCATCATCACGGGGGACGCGCGCTACGTCAACGAGGAGGCCCTGACGGCCTGGTTCGACCGCCGTTTCGTGTTCCAGGTTGATCGTGTGACGACGCTGATCAGGGACGAGGCTAGGGGGAGGGCCGTCGTCGAGTTCAAGTTTGGGAGCTACCGCTGCCAGGCCCAGATGGGCAAGATGGCCTTGGAGAAGGACGCCCCTGAGTGGTTGATGAAGGTTGAGTTTGGTCAGGACCCGTGCGAGGTTGGGGATGACATGACTTCGTACGGCGTGGCTGGTATGCGCATTCAGGGGTTGGGCATCTGAGTCTCCCGAGACTGGAGAGTCTCAAGCCAGAGTCTCCTGAACCGGAGTCTCCTGGGGACGGACAGTCTCCTGAAGTTGGAGTCTCATGAGGCCGCATAGTCACCCTGAGGACGCATAGTCTCCTGACGCTGCTGGATACTTGGACGGCTCCATTTCTTCACCCAGTCCCCACAGCACTCTCAGCTTCCCCACGTTTGGATAGCACAGCTCAAGTATTTCCTTATTTCCTTATTCCTTTGTAATTGTTCGGCTCGGTTTGGTTCGGTTCGGTTCGGAGATAGAGAGTGGAAGATAGGGTCGAAGTATTCCAAAACATCGACTTGGAGAAAGGTTCATGTCGGAGAATGAATGGAGGGTAGACGGATAAAACATTCGATAGAGTATCAGAAACCTAGGTGCAACAAGAAGCCGTCAGCCAGTCTTCCATGTATAATCTTCGTCACTTTCCCCCCTTGTAAGCTGTGGTGATCGCAGCAGGCCAGCAGTATGCAGCCAAGTAGCACCGCATCGACTGAAGTCGTTCCACCGTCGTTCGCTTCGTCTGTTGTACGGCCGAGCTCGTGTAAGAGGCTCAACGGAAGCATGCGATACGCCTGGGAGAAGTTGTAGAACGTGGGACGGAGAAAGTGTAGGAGTCGAGTCTTTCGAACTTTCGACTAGGGCTTCAGTACGGACTTGAGATTGAGTGGCAGAGACCAACGTGCCGCTCAGGGCTTTACACACGTGACGCCAGAACCGGCAGTACGTATTCTCGCAGAACAAGATTCAAACGAAAGATATCACCCAGATATGTATTCATATAGAAATGCAAAAGCAAATAGGAGATTTCTGCCTTGTGGCATGATCGCCACTCCCAAAGCCTGCCATACCTAGACCTTGTCCTGAGTAGCAACCAGACCTTCCCTCCAGTACCCTTCAGTGCAGAGGATCCCTCCAAGTGCAGCCTGTGGCATTCATGATCCAAGAAGTACCGAAACCCGGTTCCTTAACCTACCGTGTATTAAACGAGGTGATGCTCTTCTCTGGATAGACACGCTGGATACACGACTGGTCCAATCCTTTGCCTATGCCATGGAAGAATACGGGCTGTGAACTTGTCAGTTAGGTCTCCTTCATCTTCCAGGCCGTAAACCACTAGACTCAAGGAGCTCACGCGCTGTAGAGTCGATAATGCCGATAACCCTCGCCCTTATTGGCAGCCGTCCTTATCGAGCGATACCTGAGCTGGCACCTCGAGAAATCGTCACCTTTGTCTGGAGCACAAAAATCATTCACGAGAAGGCATTTCGCGAGGAAGAGACAAAAGTTGGGGTGCTATGCTGTGTTTTTTCTGTAACTAGTAGTACATATGATACATGAAAAGGGCTGCCGAGTGTGATGCCCTGTGAAAATGACCGTGAACTCCCTTGCCCGATGGCTTGATGCTAATGGTCCCAAAATCTTTTGATCGAAATGAAATTCTCTGAGCCCCGAAATCTGCCTCCCAGGTAGATGCAAATGTGAATGCCTCGATGTCAATGCCTCGACGTTGACTGTCTCAAAGTCTACCTCCACCTTGGAGGTCTTGATGTCGAGTCCTCGATGGAGATCTCGATGCTCCGTACTTCGATATCGAACGTCTGCGAGTCTGCCTTGACAGGAGAGGATACCCTGAACGCCTCGAAGGCCGAATGCCTCTAGGGCCATGTGCCTCTTGGGCCAAATCAGTATGCGTGATCGCTCCAAAAAATTACAAAATAATCGTGACTCGTAAGTCGTAGTGTCATCTCGTTCCAAAAGTCATAGCTCCCCGACTGTGCTCCATTGGCATATCTTCTTACCAGTCAACCATCTCCAGTTGGATGACGTGCATTGCAGCATTCGTCTAGATCTCCTCGTAATGAGCCCGGATGGCCCACCAAATGCGCTGACGCAAGGTAGAGTACGGTCGATAGTACATGCGACAGACATGCACCTGGACCTCTGAGTTGGGGTCAACGCGAAGATCATTCAACTCCTCTGGGAAGTTGAATTTGGCGAGGAATCGCCCGCTGATGTGCGCCCAATAGAACATCATGAACTCTGTGTTTGGCTGATTCGCGATGAAGACGCAGGCCTAGCGTGCGTCAGCCACTGGGTTGATCGGAGATAAGGAAAAGAAGGAAGAGAGATGCTAGTGAAGACGAGAGAAAGGACGAAGAGAAGAGAAAATTACCTTGTAAACCTTGTCGTAGTTGACAATGCCTGGCTGAATCTTGGCCAGGTCGTGATAGGCCTTGGCTTGATCTTGACAGAGACCAATCAGGACGGCGAGGATGTAGGGATCCTTCTTCAAGTCGGGCGGCTGAAGGTGCTTGAGTTGCAAGGCGCGGATTCTATCGCCCGGCTTGTTCCGCGGAATGATGGCTCTGCGTCGGGGACGCGGATAGACACTCTCTCGCTGGATGGCGACGAAGTGCCGCTGCATAAAGGCAACGTGGGCTGGAATGGGTTGGTGCATTCGACCGGGTCGGTTGAAATGCAGAGTCATTCCGTGGAGACGAAACATGTAGTTGCCGTGATGGCCGTACATATGCGGCTGTCCAGACCCAAAGTGAAATGCTCCATAGTTACTAGGCAAATGTCAGTTGCACCGAAGTACAAAGACTAAAGGTGACTTACCTCTTGCACACGAATGCGGGCTTGGCAGCGGCACCAGGTTCGACACCGCGGGGCTCCACGAGCTCGGCGAGAAGGTAGCGTATGGCGCCGGTCCGGTTTCTGCCCAACGCCAAGCGTTCCGACTCGTGGGCCTCCCGAGTGTAGGGACGGGGATCGGCAGGGCCACCCCCACGTCGAAACTCGGCAACGGCGCCGCTCGACTCCGGAGACAGATCAACGACACGCTGAGACTCGTCGTCTGGGTTTGAGATGATGAACTCGGCCTTGAGCAGCTGCACGTGAATGTCGAGCCACTCGTTGGGAGGCACAAAGACGCGAACCCGCGGGTTCTGGCGGACGAGCTCCTGAACGACAGACATGGTGAAATACCTTGAGATGGGACGCTGCAGGGGAGTGTCAGACGTCAGAGTGAGGGAGGACCCCGGCGTGCCGGACAAGAATAGGAAAAGGCGCACTGGACGTGCACAACAAACCGATGCCGGGAATAAGGGGTAGGCTAGCGAGCAAACGAATGCAGAGGAGCGATAGAAAGAGAAGAGAGAAGCGAAGGGAAGCGGAGCGGCGGTGTTGAGTCGAGAGCGTAGCGGGAAGAGGTAGAGAGAAAAGAGAGAAGAGAAGAGAGGAACAGGAAAAGGATGCAGTCGTGGGACTCAGGCTTCAGTGCAGGTTGGGGGTCACGCAGCTACCGGCGCCACGCGACCCACCCAATCAGGACGCAGGAAGTTTGGAGGAGTCACGACCTAGCAGTGAATCAACGAGAGCCAGACGAGGAAGGAGTTGTTTATTTTTTGAAACGCGGAAGGGGTAGTTCCAGGGGAGGGAGCCTGTAGGGGAGGGAAGTGGGCAGAGAGAGGCATTCTGGAGAGATGAGGAGATTTACGAGTCTGGAATTGCAGAGCTATATGAAGTATTGTAATGCGGTAGGATAGTCCATGGGAGAAATCAAACATGTATATTTTCTCTGTGGTTGAGTTGCATGCTGCTTGCTCCGCCAAACAACCCCCCCTCGAGTCACCCTCCTCCCCAAACCGTACCTTCTCCCAGTTTCTACCGCGGAGGTCCACGTGATTCACTGATTCACCCTCCTCCCAATGCCTAGGCATCTATCACCCACCTTAGGTTTGCAGTCACCTTCCACAATCAACAAACATCCGTCATCCATTCTTCCACTCTGTTGATCATTCTTCCTAGCAAGCAGCCATGGCTCTTTACGAAGCCACTCGCCTCTCCGAGGATCGAATCAGAGAGTTGTATCCTGGGTTAACCGACCTCGGTGTTCTCGAAGATATCACCAACTACGCTCCGGGCGGTTTCCACCCTATCGACCTCGATGACAGTCTCCACGAAGGTCGTTATACGATCTTGACAAAGATTAGTTCGGGGAACTCGGCGGTGATTTGGCTAGCTCGCGACCACCAGGAGGAGTAAGTTGACCATTTCTGGCTCTAGCCTTCCTCCTCTCTTCCCTTGGATCAAACATTCTTCCCCTTGCTTCTCTGACTCCAGCCTTCCTCCTCTGTTTCCCCTGACTCTACTATTCCTCTACTTCTTGAATCCCTTCCTCCTCCATTCCCACAACTTTCCTTCCTCCTCCGCTCCCGTAACTCTAACCTCCTCCCTTCTTGACACTAATCTACCTCCTCTCCCTCCTTGACTCTAAGCCTCTTCCCTCGTTCCTTTGATTTTGACCTCTGCTAGGCGATGGGTATCCATCAAGATCAAGTCTGACAAGGACTCAACCCATTCTCTGGACAACGATCCCGAAGTCCTTACCTTGTTGAAGCTTGAGTCTCATCTTCAGAGTCGAGAGACTGCCGAAAACCCACCATGCTTCGCATCTCTCCTCGACCGCTTCCAGATCTCAGGACCCAACGGAACCCACAACTGTCTGGTCCTGGAGTTGATGGGCCCTAGTCTCAAGGCACTACTCGCCAATCTCCCAGAAAACGCCAACTCGGACGATAGTCGCACCTTCACGAGCTTCTTGCCCAGCACCATTTTGCGATGTGTCAGACAGCTCCTCGAAGCTGTCAAGTTTGCGCATGAGGCAGGCGTTGTCCACGGAGGTAGATCCATTCCCTATCCCAGCATATATGTGACGAGCTAACCCCTGAATCCAGACATCTCGCCCGGGAATTGCGTGTTCACGTGCTACCGATACATGGCCGATAAGGAAGATGTCTGGGATGTATTCGATTCCCCCAAGACCGTCGAGTATTGCGGAGAAGTACCCAGACCCGCCGGCCTACCCAAGGCCATCGTTGGCCAATCGACTTTCAAGAACTGGTCTGAAGATGAATGGGAGGACCTTCGCCTGATCGACTGGCATGGAGCTTTTCCGGTTCGCGAGCTTCGTCTAGGAAAGGAAATTCCCCAGGCTGCGGGCTTCAAGTCTCCCGAGAACATTTTTACCGGCTGCATCGAATCTACACACGACCTATGGAGTGTTGGTTGCATGGTGAGACTCGACTGGGTTACGCCGAGTGGCGCCTAGGTCCATACTAATGACTCCTAGATCTACGTTTTCTGTTTCCAGAAGGAACCCTTCCATGGCTCGGATAACAGAATTACTTTCATCAAGTCCATGATTGAATTGATCGGGCCGCTCCCCAAAGCTTGGCGCACGCGTTGGCGATGCATCGGTGGGCGCGCCGGAGTACGCCTGCGTGCTGGTGAGTATTATCATCGAACCGATCCGAAATAGAACTAACCCCTGGCTAATAGCAGACCACGTGGAATTTAAAGATACGGGTCGACTCTTACCGGCAGTCTTCGGATGCCGTCGCCTGGCGATTGACCAGGTGTTCGCTAATGACATTCGAATGTCTGGAGAGCTCGATCGCAACCGTCGAAGGTACGACGGGGTGAACCTCAGAGACGTATTTGAGATTCTTCGGCGCCTATTGAAATTCAAGCCCGAAGAAAGGATTGACGTCGACAAGGCACTCCGTCATCTTCTGTGGGTTGATTTCCAACGCCAGCGGGGCCATGTCGAGGAGACCTCGCAAGACTTTGCCGAATTGTCACTTGGGTCTTCAGACCTTGCCGGGCTGTCACTTGGGTCTTCGGACCATGACTTTTCGAATGAAATTTACGAAGATGAAGATGCAGATATTGACCAACAGCACTCGGAGGCGCCAACCGCTCGTGCCTTGACCGAGGTCTCGGAGGAGCGACTGAACAGATTCCCCATTTAAGGGACGCGGAGTTGACATCGGCCAGGAGTTCAAGGCTGACTTTATATGTAAATTACTAGGTTTTTTTTTTGAGAGGACGATCCGGCGCAAGTAGGGGTTTCAAGGCAGAGTGGAGTTGCATGTACAATAGCCTCAAGGATTAGTCTAGTAGGAGTCTCTGATCCCAGCCTCACGCTCGAACGGAGGACACGCAGTTTAGTGATCGATGCAAGCCACAAGCTTCAATGATATAAGATTCAATGAATTAGTAGTCACAAGGTACACGTCAGTAAGCAATGCAAGGCACAAGCTTCAATGGATTAGTAGTACAGATTCAATGGGTCGGTAATGTCCAAGATGATGTTTATTTAACCACTGACTTCTCCGTCCCCAACCATTTCCTCAAGTGCGTCAACGCTTCAGAGCTTCATGGAGTCCATGTGAAAGATATCGAGCTTCCAAGTCCTGACCTCAAAGCCATTCACCCCCCAACTTTCCAACTATTGACAATCAACTACCCAAACCAAGCCTTAGACTAAGTTAGAGTAAGTCTTTTCTTGATTCGCTCGTCGAGAGTGACCCAGAATTTGAACGCGGAGGCACAAGATGACCGTCAGGAGGTACATGGCCCAGAAGAAAGTGGACATGATGGTGCCGAGGGCTGAGACGTGCATGGTTGTTGGTGGGTGGGGGAGTTGGTTGGTTTGGTATGTGTGTGACGGTTCGCGATGGTGGCTTTTGGCTGGGTCGTTTTGTTGGGAGGAATGTAGAAGGAAGAGAGTAGGTGGTGGAGGTGGAGGTTTTATTGGGAGGCCAGAGACAGGTTCGTTGTGGAGGTATCAGAGGGGCTGTTTTGCGGAGCAGTATCGTGCGTTGGATTCTGTTCGAAGACATAGTTAGAGACCGTTTGTACAGTAGCTTGTGTTGGGGATGTTTGTTGGATCCGAAGGGTCGTCCAAGTGGTTACTTGGCGTTGTCCCAACGACCGGGCACTCGAACGATAGGGGGAACGGTCATGGCAACGACGGTGGGTGCAAACACTTACTTGTATCCATTTCCCAGGCCACAGTATCATCTTCTCGGCGACCCTGGCGACATTGTTCTGCTTAATCGCGTAGGTGTCGTCCATTCCATTTGTCAACGGAGTCTCGACATGGCCGTCCCCAAGTGACCGGGGCATAGGGCCCGAACATCGGAACGGGTCTTAGGTCTTGACATAAAAGTGACTTGGTCGTTCTACTTGTAACGTAGAGAGTCGTCCGGACCTCTTGGAAAGGAGTGTTGATGGCCTGCAATACACCAAGGCGTAAGACGCGAACATTCGAAATGAACATTCTGATCATTGGAGAGTCCAAAGACTCGGAGTGCTCGTTGACGCAGGGAGTACACCACTCCCTGCGTCAATGGAGTTTGGATAGTTTCCGATAGAACATGCTGGTATAAAACATAAACAGCACTTGCTCGGTGACGTTGAACTTGGAGACGGGACTCCCAGGACTCGGATGGTGATGGACTTTGTTCAGGGGAGGTGTGTAAATGTTCAGCTGTTAAATGCAGGCTGTCGTGCTCTTTCCTTATCGGTCGAGCTGAATGGCTTGGTTGGGTATCGATAGTGCAGTTGTACGTCATTCGATGAAGGAGTGTGCTGCACCTGGGTTGAATCGTGGGCGAGTTGCCTAAGGCTCACCATACATACCCCTTCCTTCTATTCCAACCTTTATTCCAGCTTCTGCTCAACACCGCAATTCTCCATCTTCAGTCGACTTTATGGAACAAAAACATTAATTATATTACAAGACAAAGGTCTACAATTCTATAATATCTTACTTTCCCACGCTCGAACCGTCGTAATCCCCTATTGTCTTGTCTGGGCAGGGGATGCCCTCTATCTCTATTCCATGTGTCCGCCAACAACAGATGAACTACCGCCAAACCGTCTTTCCCATATATTGTTCTATCTGGGCCAGGCCCCAGCCCTCCATCTCTATCCCATGTGCTAGCCAAAAACAGATTAACTACCGCCATCCCTTGCTCCAGTCCCACTCTTCGTTGACGTCTTCGAACGTCTTGAAGGCCCTTTGGATATCCCATGAGAGGACGTACACCTTTGCCATGATCTCCGCCCCTTTCCAGCCGCACTCGCGGTCATTGACCATCTGCTCTGCCTATGGCTTGTTAGTATGCACTGCTTCAAATAATCGGAAACTGCACTCACCTGTAGTAGCTTTGTCACCACAATATTCGTCACGTCGACTATCTTCGTCGCCTGCTGACACGTCTTCTGCATAACATCCAACTCTCTTTCCTTTCTTGAAACCTTCCTTACCTGCTCTAACTTGGCACACGCTCTCTTCGCGGCCTCAAGCTCCTTTCTCAGCTTAGCCACCGCCGTCTCCTCGTTCAAGAAGACCACCCTCGCCATGTCTACCCCCAAACGAAGCAGGTTCAGGTCCTTCTGGCACGCGAGCCCCTGGAGGGGAAAGAAGCTAGGCCACGCGGGCGATCCCCAGCTGGCGGTCCAGCGGAGGTGCGTTTCGGAGCTGTTGCGCGCGTGCGAGAAGATGGCGTAGTGCTCTGCGCCCTCGAGCTCGGCCGAAGCGCCGCGGATGAGCTCCTGCAGGTTGTTGATCCGGGTGTAGTCTTTACCTGTCAGGGGCCACGCAATGTGGATGTTGGTAAAAGCGAGGCCGGTGGTCCAGGGGAAGGGGTCCACGTCTGCGGGGAAGAGAGGTCCCGTGCCGAAGGGCAGCAGGGCGAGGAACACCACGAGAACGTATAGTGCCACGACGGTGCCCGTAAACAAGCACCCCTTTTCGGTCATCGTCAGAGGCGGCTCCTCCACCTGCCGATCGTTGCCGACTTCGACTCCACCCTCCTGGTAAAAGACGGGCACATTGCGCATGGCCCACCGGTGAGCATTGAACGACATGAAGCGCGCCCAGTTGACGGAGAAGCGCTCCGTCCACCACGGACGCCAGCGCACGAGCATGCGGTCCGCGGCCGTGTACGACCGGGTGAGCGAGACCCAGATGTGCGGCTGCCCTTGGTTGAGGCGGTATCTTCGGCGGAGGTAGTGCCATCCTGCGCGGAAGAGCTGGATGAAGAGGAAGACGAGGGCGAGGAGGACGACGGGGGTGGTTTTGATGTAGTGGTTGAAGTCGAATGTTGAGATGGTGGTGGTGGCTTGGGAGATGTATGGGGAGAGGTGGTTAGAGATGGTCTTGACGAGGCGGACGTTGGGCGAGGTGTTATAGTAGTACCAGAAGTCGAAGGTGTTGCTTAGGTTTTCCATGGAGAGGCTAGGGAGGCGGGGTTTGATATAGGCTTTGTAGCGGAGGATTATGGGTGAGGTGAGAAGGAGGCACTTGAGGTACTTGAAGTCGATGGCGTTTCTTAGGTTGCGGGGATGAGGGAGACGGTCGACGACGGCTCTGTAGAGGAGGTTAATGCGGAAAGTGCATGCGTTGAGGTGGGAGTTGAAGTCGAAGGCGTTTCTTAGGTTAACCTGAAAAGAAGCATATAAAGAGAGGAAACGTTCGACAAGGACTCTGTAGAGCAGTGTGATGCGTGAAGTGCATGCGCTAAAGTAGTAGTTGAAGTCGAGAGCGTTTCTTAGGTTGGTCTGAGCTGAAGAATAAGTGAGGAGCACACGTTCGACAAAGGCTCTATAGAGGACGACGGTGCGGGAGGCGCATGTGTTGTGGTAGTACTTGACGTCGAGGGCGTTTCTTAGGCTTGCCTGAACGGAAAAGCAAGTAAGAAGCACACGTTCGACAAAGGCTCTATAGTGGACGACGATGCGGGAAGTGCATGCGTTGCAGTCGAGGCCGGCCTGGAGGCGGTCGACGAAAGCGTTGTGGAGGTCGACTATGCCCGAAGTGTATACGTTGTAATAGTACTTGACGTCGAAGATCATCAGGTTGACCTTGGCGGCAAAGTAAGGGAGGACGTGTTGCACGAACAGGTCGACAACCAGTCCGCACAGGAAGACGACCAATTTGTAGAGTAGGTAAGGGATCTTGAAGGGGAAGAGGACGATTCGAAGGAGGACTTTGAACAACCCGTAGGCGATCGTGAAGGGCACGACGGCGAGCCGAACGACAAATTTGGAGAACCCATAGATAATCCCAAAAGGAGCCAGGGAGACTCTCAAAATGATATCCTCTTCGTACAAATCACTCAGACTCTTCTCCAACGGCGCCGACGAAGTCCACAAGACCATAACCACCCTCACAACATCATACACCACGAACACAGAGCCCCAAAACAACCAATCCACCACCTCCAATTCCCCTGCCAACTCCCCCAGCACCTCCCTCAACGGCCCTCCAACCCTCACCACCATCCCCCACGGATCATCCGCCGCCCAGCTCGCAAACTCCCCCGCGACGACGTCGAGCTGCTGGCGGAGCTGCACGCAGCCCAGGATGAAGGAGTTGTGGTACGTGTACTGCGTGAAGGAGGTGACAAAGGGCTCGAGGGGCACGAGGTCCTCGTCGAGGAGAATGGTGAAGTCTTCGAGGGAGGCGGCGAAGGAGTCGGGGTGGGAGGCGAGGATGGTGGTGAGGATGGTGCGGAGGATGGTGAGGGTGTGGAGGATGGGGCGGAGGATGGGTTGGAGGAAGGGGGGGTTATAGAGGGGGGAGGTGTAGAGGTTGGTGAGGGGCGCGAGGAGGGACATGGTGATGGAGGTAGAGGTGAGGTTGCTTGTTGGAGTTGTCGGTGCGTGGTGTCTCGATGTAGTTAAGCTGCTGTCAGAGTTGTCAGCGCTGTGATATCTCAACGGAGTTGAGCTGCCTGCTGTGGAGTTACCTGGTAATGTCTCAAAAGAGTCAAATTGCTTGAGTTGTCACCGGTATCGGCATTAAATGCTTCGTGGACGACAGTCTGCACCCTGTGATTTATACCACTCGCACATTGGCATCCATGGCCGTTCTGCGTCTCTGGAAAACACCCACGCTAAATCATGCTCCATGATCAAGCCCACGGCCAGCCACTCAGAACCAATGCCCCGAGCCTCAGGAGAGGCCTCGCGATATAGGGTATGCGCAAGATAAAGGACGAAAAGTGTTGGCTTTATACCGTGGTTGTGGAACAGCCACGGTTCATTGTTTGCGCAGTGTTTGATGTTTCCTTGTTTAATCTCTTGTTCATCTCGGTCCATGTCTTCTTTGTGAGACTCTATATCCCACCCAGCCTGGTATAACCCACAAAGCTCTGCCGCTTGGAAGTCATCCATTTTCCCTGTCCGTACTCCATCGTAACCCACGTAACTGTATACCCAGTCATTTTCTCGGTCCCAGTCCCGTAACCGTCCTTCAATCCCATAACTCCTCACAGTCACTCCCCCAAATCTCCCCAAAACTCCGTCAGATCCTCCGCCCTCCACCGCGTCCCCCACCCGCTCTCCCTCTCAATCCTCCCCAACAGCTCCAAGATCGCTCTATGCTCGCTCGGATGGCTCATGCACCTCCCCGCGATCCACAGCGGCTGAATCCCATTCGTCCACGCCCCGTGATGATCATTGCTAATACTAATCCCGCACACCTGCCTCGCGTGCCACAGTATGCTCCGCGGCTTGGCCGCCAGCCGCACGTTGGGCGGCTGGTTCTGCAGCATCAGGATCGACGCCGTGTGGTGCAGCTGGTTGCCCGAGATGGCGGCCGGGTTGGAGAAGAGGATGGTCGGGAAGGGGGAGGTCGCCGAGGATGCCATGGTCATGGTCGGGAGCAGAGGAGCAGGCCGGCGGTGGTGCCAGTCGCAGATGACCTTCCACAGCTTCATCCAGCGCGCCCGGAACTTGGGCTCGTTGCGCGCGGGGGCCTGCAGCGTTTCCGAGGGCAGGGGGGCCAGCAGGTCCAGGACCTGAGCGACTAGATATACGGCGTAGTTGGCCCACTGCTCGAAGCCCTCAGTCGTGGCCTTGAACATCTCGACGTCGGCATCGAGACCCCTCTTGGACGCCCACCTCCCCGCGGGGATTAGCGTCTTGACCGACGAGATGAGCCCTCCGCAGACGTCCATCCTCGCAAAGCACCAAAACAGCGCCTGCTCGACACCTCCCACAAACCCGTTGATGCCCACGGCGCCCATCAACCCTGCGCACCCGTCCAAGTGCCGCCGCCAGGCCTTGGGCGAGCAGCTCAGCATCTCCAGTACGCAGAGGATGACGCACGTGGCGATAACAGCAGTGCCCCGCGTAGGCAGGTCCGGGAGGAGCTGATGTATTGCCTCCTGATAGAGGGCCAGGCTACGGTCCGTCGGCGTCGTCTCCTTGAGCTCGAGCTGGCGGGCCGAGAGGGCGAGCATCGAGTACCGCAGGTAGTCGTGGTTCTTGGTCATGGTGGGCAGGATGTGCTGGAAGTGGCGGTCGCGGTCAAACTTGTCCAGCCAGGGGGCGATTTCGTCAAAGTAATTTTTCC
The DNA here is from genome assembly GCA_911649645.1 of Thelonectria discophora. NCBI lineage: Eukaryota > Fungi > Ascomycota > Sordariomycetes > Hypocreales > Nectriaceae > Thelonectria > Thelonectria discophora. The sequence goes on along the minus strand of CAJVRK010000008.1, from coordinate 4,075,101 downwards.
AGAGGGCGCACTCTTCGGCTTCGGTGAGCAGGGGGGGTGAAGTGACGGTCGGGGCGGTCTGGTAGTCGGGAGCGGATGGGGCCTCTTCGATTTCTTCTTCGACCGTCGATGGCTGTCGACTGCTCTCGGCGTATCTCGGCGTCGTGGCCCGCGTAGGCACATCCGACATAGTCTCCTGTATCAAGTGATTCCTCAACGTCGAGTGCAGCTCGTGGTACGCCGACCCGGGGAGGAAGATGCCGTCCTCGGAGGATCCTTCCGGAGTGAAAGCCTGCATCTGCTCCATGTACGAGTACTCGTGCACCATGTCCACGCACATAGGGTCGGCGGCTTGTTTCAGAGCGGGATCGATGTCGACGGGACGAGTTTGCGGTTGCGGCTGCGGCTGCGGTTGAGGAGTCAGGCTCGGGGTCGGACGCGGAGGGTGGCCGCTCTGGCTGAGGTACAAGAGGTTCGCGACGGCGCTCTCGGTCTGGCGCTGCGAGGTCGGCGAGGCATTGTCGATGCTGCTTCTCTGGTGCTTCTGGAGGATGCGAGACGGCCGAGCCTTGCCGGGAGACTGTGCGACGCGGGCTGCTGCTGCTGGCGTCAGCGACTCCGACTTGAGAAGGTATGCATCCATATATAACTCACCGCTCCGCGGCCCAGCCTGCTCAATCACCTCGTCCTCGTCGGACCCAAACGACGGCGACGGGACGTGGTAGTCGGCCACAACCTCGGACGTGACGTCGAGTATCTCAAACTCCTTCGGCGCCGGCCTCCTCGCCATCCTCCGCATGGACGGGTGCCTCCCATCGAGGCCCTGGGCGTTCTCGGCGCGAAAGGTAATCTTGAGGCCCCATTCGCAGAGCTCGTCGCGGCGGCGACACGTGCCGCAGCTGGGACGGCCCTCGTCGCACTTGCGCTTCTTGCGGCGGCAGTTGAGGCAGCCGGTTCGAGTTCGCGTGCGTTTTCGGGGCGGTGGCGCCGAGGTTGAGGAAGTGGCTGCGGCGGAGGAGGACATGGAGGAGGCGACGGCTGAAGGAGCAAGGGCTCGGTTGAGCATGACTGGGACAACTGCAGCCGGGGAAACGAAAAGAATTGCCTAAAGGGGGCGACCGGAAGGGGAGGTTCGTTTCTGGGAATGATTTGGAAAGATGTTGCGCCGGTGTGGAGGTGAAGAGTGTGGAGAGAAGATGGAGAAGGGGAGGGCTGAGGCAACTGTAGACGCCAGTGGTTCGATGTGTCATGGACAGGAGGGAGGACAGGGAGAGTTCAACATGGATATTCAATTGGAGGCAATTGGTTGCGATTATGATTCGATGGTTCATGCAACCCGATCTCTTGGTATTGAACCAACATGACAGTACAACTGACAGGCTTGTCTACAAGCCAACCGGTCTATGGCACTTCATCGACTTCTCTCAGGTACCATTTCCCTCTTGGCTTCCAGCTCCTCAGGCCCATATTAAAAGTCTCAATGCGCGGAATAATATCCCTGGCGAAATCCGCTTAGAAATGCCGTCGGCAGCCCGCTTGTGGCATCACTCGGACATGACCCGGCGTTTTTTTTCGCAGTCACGCACACATGGCAAGCAAAAAGGATCCCTGTGGTGATGGATTGGTGCAATTGTTTCCGCGCGGGCGACGGAGGTTGTCTCGAATTAATCAAAGCAGTGCTCCAGCCCATCCCCTCTCCTCGACCAAACCCCTCACACGCGGATTTCCTCCATCAAGATATCTCGCAGGAATCACGGCCTGCTTCAGCGCCAATCAACCCCTGGAGCACTCCCCGCAGGATGCTCACCACGCCCAGCGCCCCCGGGTCGGGAATCCCTCCTTCTTCGTCGAAGCGGTCCTGTCCCACGTAGCTTGCCCGCCCCAGCTTGGCCGCCATCTTCTTCGTGCTCGCTGCGCCCTTTGCCGCCGCGTCGATGGCGTCCTCTAGATGTCCGTCCGCGTACGCCGCCACGAACGGGATCAGCGCATCCATCAACGTGCGGTGCCCGACGCGCGCAGGCGTGTACCGGCACAGCTCGTCCAATCCGCCCTGCAGCGCCCGCTGGATCAGTCCCTTAACGTCGACTTCAGCGCCGGCCTCTGCAGTCGCCAGCTCTGTCAATCTGTTCGCCGCCGCGTTGAGGAAAATGGCGTAGATGGCGCCCGAGGTTCCTCCCATGCAGCGCTCGGCCGTGACCGCGGTGCGTCGGAAGACGAGCCCGATGTCGAGCGTGGAGGCGTCTTCGTCGCTTTGGAATTCCTTGACGAGGCCTGCCAAACTAGTGCGTCAGCTGAGGGGTTTTCTTTCAGAGGCATCTGGAAGCGCGGCTTGGCTCATCATCTCACCATTGACTCCGTTTAGTAGCGTCGTTCCGCAGTCCCCGTCGCCCGCGAGGGCGTCGTAGGCTGTAATCTCGGGCTCGTCGCGCGTCGTCGTCTTTTGCGCTGCGTTGATGACGGCCTTGACGAGCTTGGTCGAAACTTTCGAGGGTTAGCATCGTTTTGCTGCCTCTCCCTTTCAAACTTACCCCTGACGCCCGTCTCGACTTGGTTGGGCTCCGAGGCCGGAACCTCGACTTCTCTCTTGGCCACGGCTTCAGCAGTTGTCTTCCACCCATGGATGCTCCTAGGCCACGCTGGCGCCGTAGTAGGCGCATCCAACAACCCGACCAGCTCGTCATCCAGCTTCATCAATGTCACCGAGAACCCAGGCCCGTCCAACGACGTGACAAACGTCCCGACCAGGCTCCGATCAATAACCACATGCTTCTCTAACTGCCTCGCCACCTCGTCCGCCACGACCCCCAGCTCCAGCACGCTCAGCCCACCCAGGTTGTTGACCATGAGGGCGACGCGCTCGCCGGCCCCCGGCTGCCACATGTTGGGCTTGGGCGCGAACAGCATGTCCAGGGCCTTGTCGACCGTCGTGGCCAGGTCGGCGACGGGCTCGCGGCACACGCCCGGCTCGTTGTGGATACCCATGCCGAACTCGAGCTGGTCGGCCGGGAGGGACTCTTGGTGGCCGCGGCCGGGGACGCTGCATCGGTCGAGGCTGGCGGCCGCGGTGGCCATTTGCGAGGCGGCCTTGTTTGCGACGGCGGCGACTTCGGAGAGGGAGGCACTGTAGACGTTAGCACGGTGAGTTAGTTGTGAGAGACGCGTGATGGCTCACCCTTGAGCTGCCTTGGCTCCAGCAATCTTGTGCACAAACACCACGCCCGCCAACCCCCTCTGCCCGACCAACTCGTTCCCCTCGACGGACACATCATCCCCCACTACCACCATGTCGACGCTCAGCCCGTCCGCCTTGGCCTTTTCGGCCGCGAGCCCAAAGTTGAGCTTGTCGCCCGTGTAGTTCTTGACAATGAGCAGCGCGCCCTTGTCAGAACGGACCGTCTTCAAACCCTCCAGGATCTGCGAGGTCGAGGGCGAAGCAAAGATGTCGCCGGCTACGACCACGTCGAGGGCGCCGGAACCGAGGTAGCCGGCGTGCGCGGGTTCGTGGCCGGAGCCGCCGCCGGAGATGAGGACGACTTTGTCGGGTGAGGCATCTCGGTAGACGACTGGGAGTGTTAGCAAGTTGACAACTTGAGTCGTCGAGACTCACTCTTCTCGGATGGGATGAGACTCAGCGACGGGTCGCTCAGCAGACAACTCCGCAGCGTGCGCTCAACCGGATTGGCAACGCCGTTGATGAAGCTCTTGCCTGGTTTGCGTCAGCCATGTTTAGTTAACCGGTTTGTTGTTTCTACAAACCTAGAGTCATGTTTCCTCTGTGGTATCTCGCTCGTGGCGTCTCAGTCTCAAAGTCCAAGTCCAAATCTGCAAACTACTGAGGGATACGCCGCCGGGCATCTGGCCATCTCCCGCTGTATATTCCATCCGCCGTCATCTTGTGTCGAATGTTGAGCGGGCGTTAAAAATTGCTTCTTTTGACCACGCATTCAATATTTGCCGCGGGGTCCTGCAAGTTCTCGAAATTAAATCTAGACAACGGGATTCATTCCCACTCCCTGGGGTTCTAGAAACACGCCCGACAGGGGGGTTTATCCGGCCGTATCTATGTGAATCAAGTCTCCGGGAGAATAAAAGTCTAGGAAGATTAGCCGAGAACGGCTACGACTTCCAGCCGAACGGGGACGCATGCAAATGCCTTTGGGTGACTGCGCAAGGAATTCATTAGTTTTGCATCTCCACCATGTCGTGAATATTACCGTTTGATCGCCCATTTGATGGCAGCTCTCGAGTCATTCGAAAACCCTTTAGGCACAATCCTTGGAACGAATAAGTGGGCGATGCCACACCACCAGACAACTCAACCCACAACCAACGAACCCCTTTGCCGATGGTAAGTCGCACGGAGCTTGGTTATCCTGCTGCCTGGTTTGATGTCTCTCTGACATGCCCGAATAGATCGAGAACTGAGAAACGGGAGCGAACATGTTCATAGCGAACCGACCAACTCCCCTGACACCTTCGCTTGGGAATGCCCTCGTCTTCTCCAAACCGACACTTCTCTCCCCCGCGGCCGACGATCTCGGAAGCCAAACCCCAGAAAAATTATTAGTTCCTCCCCGAATTCTCTCCGCCTCGCCAAACTTTTTGGCGTGATGCACTTCTCGTCTGCCCACTTGAGGGGTCCCCGCGACCGGGTTAACCTTTCTCTGGAGGCCCAACGTTTGACGAGAGACTTGCCCATGATGTTCTTTCCGGGGGAGGAACTGGGAAGAAACTGGGGAGACGGGTGACGTTTCGAGGGAGTTGTGGGGTCGCGTAGAGAGGTACGGTCGCATCGTATGGACGGTGGTGAGGATATATGAAGATGGCAGCACCCGGTGACAGCCTCGCCCAACTCCAAGCCTCGTTCCCATACCCCCTTGATACATCCTTCTATTCATCATGCTCCTCATCGGCAAACCCCTCGACTGGGCCATAACCGCCACCGCCGGCTCCGGCTTCCTCCTCTTCGGCTACGACCAAGGCGTCATGTCGGGCCTCCTCACCGGCGACGCCTTCACTTCTCGCTTCCCCGAGATCGACACCACGTCCGACGGCGGCGGCAGCTCGTCCTTGCAGGGCACCGTCGTTGCCATCTACGAGATTGGCTGCTTCTTCGGCGCCGTCTTTTGCCTGCTGGCCGGCGAAGCGCTGGGTCGCAGGAAGTGCATTCTCATTGGGTGCGTCGTCTTGAGTATCGGGGCGGCACTGCAGGCGTCGGCGTTTGGGATCCCGCAGATGATTGTTGGGAGGATTGTTGCGGGGTTGGGGAATGGCATGAATACTAGTACTATACGTGAGTCTTTGCCAGTGCTCCTCTCCCCCCTTATACACCTTGACCACAGCTGACTCCCACAGCCGTCTGGCACTCCGAACTCATCAGCGCCAAGAACCGCGGCCGCGGCCTCGCCATCGAGCTCGCCATCAACATCTTTGGCGTCATGATGGCCTACTGGGTCGACTACGCCATGTCCTTTGTCCCCAGCGAAGCCCAGTTCCGCTTCCCCCTGGCCCTACAGATCCTCTTCGCCGTCGTCACCTTCCTAGGCGTTACCGTCTTGCCCGAATCACCCCGGTGGCTCATCGCGCACGACCGCCACGACGAGGCCCGCGAGATCCTCTGGGCGGTGCGGCCTGATGCCAAGAGGACGAGCAGGGACGATCCGGCCGTGGGGAGGGGGCTGGCGGAGATTCAGGAGGCCATCAGGGAGGAGCGCGAGGCGGCGGCGGAGGGGAGCTATAGGGTCATGTTGACGAATGGGAAGCAGAGGTTTTTGTATCGCACGCTGCTGGGGGTTGTGGCGCAGTTTATGCAGCAGTTGAGTGGGATCAACTTGATTACCTACGTGAGTATCTGATCTGACGGCTCTGCATGGCATGGACTAATGGTGTAGTATGCCCCCGTCATCTTTGAGACGTCTGTCGGCATGTCCTCCAAAATGTCCCTCCTCCTCGCTGGATTCAACGGCAAGTCCCTATTCTATCCAGTCACGACGACATGCTAACAACTCCCAGGAGTCGCCTACTTCTTCTCCAGCCTGATCCCCATCTGGGTCATCGACCGCCTCGGTCGGAGAAAGTTGATGCTCTTCGCGGCGGCCGGTCAATGTGCTTGCATGGCCATTCTCGCAGGCACCGTGTCTGATGGCGGTGCGGCGGCGGGAATCGTTGCGACGGTGATGCTCTTCCTCTTCAACTTTTTCTTCGCCGTGGGCCTGTTGGCTATTCCTTGGTTGCGTAAGTCATTCAGCCACCATCCCTCTCAACTACTCCCTCTCAAACATACCCCTTTAAATCCACCACCCCTTAAACCCCCTTAAACCTCTCTCCTGACTAAAATATAGTCCCCGCCGAATACGCCCCCCTGGCAATCCGCACCCGCGCCGCCGCCCTCGCCACCGCCTCCAACTGGATCTTCACCTTCCTCGTCGTCGAAATCACCCCCGTGTCCATCAACAGCATCGGCTGGCGGACCTACGTCTACTTTTCCGTCTTCAACTTGTTCTTCCTACCCGTCATCTACTTTGGCTTCCCCGAGACGCGCTTCCTCTCGCTCGAGCAGATCGACCGCCTGTTTACCGGCGACAAGATCATGCTGCACTGGGATGCCGGCATGGGCGTGCCGGGGGGTGTGGAGGGGAAGGAGGAGGATTTGGAGGTTGTTGAGCATGAGGGAAAGGGGGAGCTGTAGCTGGGGGGCTGGGGCTGGAACTGAGGTATAAGTAGGTATCTTGCGAGAGTACATGTGGCGGTGCACTTGGCATAGACGAAAGCGAGTTTGCAGCTGGTCAACTAGTTGATATATATATATAAGCGTCTAAGTGGCTCCATCACTTCCAAGGCAACCAACTACTCTTCCTCCTCCCCGCCTCCTCCCTCTTCCTCGCCTCCACGTCCAACTGCGCCATCCAAGCCTGCATCTCCATGACCTTCCTCTCCACCTGCCCGTCCGTCAACATGCCCCTCCCGCCATCCACCGCCGTCTCCTCATCCCCCGAACCGCTATACTCCCCTTCCGTCACCCCCAGCACTTCACAAAGGCCCTCCGCCTTGCCCATCAGGAATTCCCCGTACCGCAGCCCATCGCGCCAGTGCGGCGGCAGAGCCTTGTATCCCAGGTACGAGCCCAGGAGCGCCCCCGCGAAACAAGCGTTGGTGTCGGCGTCGCCGCCGCGCATGATCAGGTCCGTGACCAGGGGCTCGAAGATCTGCGACTGCGCTTGGAGCCGGCTCGACTGCGCGGTTTGGCGCATCGCCTGCCGGAGGAGCAGGACCCCCGACCCGAAACACTTGTACACGTAGCCAATCTTGTAGCTGTCATCCAGGTTCAGATCGTCGAGCATCCGTACCGTGGCGTGCGTCTTGAGTTCCCCCACGTCCAGACCAGGCTCGTCTTTGCGCTCGGGGTCTTCGAGTTCTTTGTTCCGTCGAGCGACGTACCACGCCGTTGCGTGCTCGATGACGGCGTCGACGTCTGTCTCCGTGCGAACTTCTCCCCGGACGAGGCCTCGCACCAGGGCTGTGCCGATGACGCAAGACACGACGCATCGCGGGTCGACGTGCGTGACGACGGAGTACTTGGCAGCGGCCTCGTACGTCTCCTCGACCGTCTTGTTCAGACACATGAGCCCCACGGGATGCGTCCGCATGAGGCTCCCGTTCGGAGCGGCATTGAAGTTGCCCTTGACCCAATGCATCCTAGCCTTCTTCTCCGGATCATCGAGATAATCCTTTGTCCTCACAATAGCGCCCACCGTCCTACCCAGCCCAAGCGGCAACGTATCCAGTGCGCGCAACCCCATGCGCACCCAAACGTCCAACCTCGCCGCAAAGTCCCCCGGATCCATGGCCTGCCCATCAGCATGCAAAAACGAGAGCAGCAGCAGCAGCGCGTGGTCCGTGTCGTCGGTCCATTCGCCGGGACGGTGAAAGTCGCGGTGGCGGTCGCGACGAAAGGGGGTAGCCTTTTCGGCGGGGAGGAGGGTGAAGGAGCGGGAGGGGTAGGCCTTGGTGGAGAGGTCGGCGTTGAGGAATTCCGTGTAGAGGCCGATGGCGTCGCCGAGGGCGGATCCGAAGAGGCAGCCGACGATGCGGTCGTGGAGGGTTTGTCGGGCGAGGGCTTGGAGAGCCTCTTGGGGGGGGAGGAGGAGCATTGCTATGGATGGTTGAGTGTTGGAACAACGTAGAAGATGTGGCAAGAGAGGTTGAGGCGACGACTTAATGGTACAACTTATACTCGGCCCAGTAACCACAAGGCAACCATACTGCACCGTAGGGCTGTTCAGCTGGGCTTGGCGAGAGGCTGAGGCAGCGCTAACAAGAAGCCTAGATGCATCGTGGTGGCGGGGTAGAAGCCCTGCGACGGAATGTAGTTAGGCGGCAGAATAAGAATTCGGGTGCCTAGCCTGGGTTGGAGGATGGAGGGTGTCTTTGAGCAGAACAATTGCAAGAACGGAATCAGCTGGCAGAGGAATTGATGCAAGTTGAGTTGTGCGACTTGGTCCATGTCATAATAGGGCACAGGGTGACAAGTGATACAGCAGTAACTGCACCCCTTTGCACCAAGCAGTTTCTGTCACAGTTCGTCCTGTATCACCACCTTCATTATCTCGAAACTACCGGGAAACTTCATCTTCCCTCTCCCAATCCATCACCAAACTCTACGCAGAAGCGCAATGCCCTCCATCAACGCGAATATCCGCTCCATGAACAAAAGCCGCCCCCTCAGACAACAGAAACACGGCCGGCGCCTTGAAATCCTCAGGCACGCCCAGACGGCCCAGCAGCGCACCCGCCATCCACGTCTTTTCGACCTCCGGGTCCTCCATGAGCAATTGGTTCGTCATGGCGGTCCGGATGTACTTATCACTGTCAGCTGCTAACTCTCTAGTTCTTGCTCGACTTGATACGCACCCCCGGAGACAGAGTGTTCACGCGGATGCCGAACCTCCCCCATTCCTGGGCCACCGATCGACACATTTGCTGCACCGCCGCCTTGCTGGTGTTGTAAGCCGTGCAAGAGAGACCCTAGACAGTCAGTTGCATCCTCCTATCATAGGCACCTCCCATCATGGGCAAATAACTCACCCGGTTCGCGACGTTCCCAGACATGCTCGAGATGATGACGATACTCCCCGCCGAGCCCGCATCCCGCAGCGCCCTCGCAGCATACTTGCACGTATTAAAAACCCCCGTCACATTGACCCTCAGGATCCGCTCAAAGTCGGCCGCCGGGTAGTCAAACGCTGGCAACTGCTGCTGGATGCCCGCGCACGCCACGATTCCCCAGAAGGGCGCGCCGCCGTCTCTCGCCTCGGCCGCAATCTCGGCCACGGCCCGCTCGACGGCCGCCTCATCCGTCACGTCGCACTGGCGGTACGACGTCGAGGTCTTGGTGGCGAGGGCGAGCTTGGTGAGGAGGGACCATTCTTCGGCGGCCGGGGAGGGGAGGACGTCGAGACAGGCGACGCTGCCGCCGGCTTCGACGACGGCGGTGGCGAGGTTTATGCCCAGGCCGCGGGCGGCGCCGGTGATGGCTACGGTCTTGCCTTGGAGGGAGAAGAGTTTGGGGGTTGTTTTGGGGGGAGGGGGGATCTCTGGGGAGTTAAGAGCGGGAGACATCTTGCTAACTGGAGCGACAGGGGGATTGGGTAAAGGCTGAAGAAGAGGTGAGTTGAATTATCGCGAAACAAGGACAGAGAATCATCCGCTCAAAATATACGCAGGCCAGCCCTCTCCGACCTCTCCGGCCTCCACGCCCAATGTCAGAAGACCTCCAATCTTTGCATTTCCATCCCGCTCACATGGCCACTCGCTTGGCAACGGATACATTGATAGCCATGCGCTGGCAAGAAGTTTCTCGACGCCTTCTCCTTTTCAAACCTCGACTCGACTCGCCGCGGTGATTGCAGCCGGAGGTGGTGGGCGAGCATGGGGGGCGACATGGGGATTTCCTCTCTCGACATCTCGGCAGAAGGTGTACGCGAAGTGCATGCGATTGCAAGCCATCTGCAAGAAATAGACTACAACCAGAAAAGAAACAACCCAGGCGAGTCTAGCCGGAGGCGTGAAATCTCTCTTCTCTATTTCTCTTCAGTCCAGCCAGCTCACTCTTCCACCCCTCAGCAGATCCCCCGAGTGCCTAAACCTTCCCCATTCGGCCGCCCTCTGGTCCCCCTCCGAAGAATACCCCGTTCACCAAGAATAGCTTGCTGGCCCCGTGACGCAGCACTGATGCTTCGCTGAGGAGCCGAAATCTCGGTACCCAAAAAGCCCCTATCGATGATCAACCCCACGACCGCGCTCCCGATTGCCTCATTCGGAAAGCGGAAATGGCAGACGGGATTCATGTCCACTTGGACACTGACGAGACGCATCACGAGAACAAGAGGATTTTCAATCGTGTTTTGGGCGATTAGACTAAGGTAGGCGGCGAAGGAGGGAGGAGAGGGGATATATTTCGAGAGGGTCAGCAATTGTCATCTGGAATTGACCTCTGGTTCTGGTCTCTTCATTGAGTTGATTGTCTCTCTCCTCTAGTTTACCCCTCAGCTCAACTCGAAGCTTGTGCAACTACGCAACATGGCTCCCATTGCGCTAGAGGCCGCCGAACTGCCCATTGTCGCTTCTCGAGAAATCAAGCAGATCCAAAACGAAGATGGCGAGACGATTGATCTGGTGCTGCGGCAGTTCCGCTGCCTGATTGCGGATTTGTGCCAGCAGTTTAAGGGGGGCCACCCTGGGTAGGTCACAACACCAACACCATCACCACCATCACCATCACCATCACCATCACCATCACCATCACAACTATGGCCACCATGGCTATCATCACCAACACCACCCCTCTATCACAAAGTACATGCATTCGCTAATATGCCCAGCGGCGCAATGGGCATGGCTGCCATCGGCGTCGCCCTCTGGAAATACGTCATGAACTACTCCCCCTCCAACCCGTCCTACTTCAACCGCGACCGCTTCGTCCTCTCCAACGGCCACACGTGCCTCTTCCAGTACACATTCCTCCACCTCGTCGGCTACTCGCACATGACCTTTGACCAGCTCAAGTCGTACCACTCGGCCCGCACCGACTCCTTCGCCCCGGGCCACCCGGAGATTGAGCACGACGGCGTCGAAGTCACCACGGGACCGCTGGGCCAGGGCATCGCAAACGCCGTCGGCCTCGCCATGGCGACGAAGCACCTCGCCGCCGTGTACAACCGGCCGGGTTTTGAACTGGTCAACAACATGACGTACTGCATGATCGGCGACGCCTGTCTCCAGGAGGGCGTCGCCATGGAGGCCATCCAGCTGGCCGGTCACTGGAAGCTGAACAACCTGGTCGTCACGTACGACAACAACCAGGTCACCTGCGACGGCAGCGTCGACCTCTGCAACACGGAAGACGTCAACGCCAAGATGCGCGCGTGCGGGTGGCACGTCATCGACGTCGAGGACGGCTGTTATGATGTTGAAGGCATCGTGCGCGCCCTCCTCGAAGCGAAAGCCAGCGTCGACAAGCCCACCTTCATCAACGTCCGCACCGTCATCGGCGTCGGCAGCCACGTGGCCGGCGAAGCCCAAGCCCACGGCGCCGCCTTCGGCCCGGAGGGCGTCCGCGGCGTCAAGACCTTTTTTGGCCGCGACCCGGACGCCAGTTTTGTCGTCACGGACGAGGTCTACGCCTACTTCCGGGACGCGGTGACGCGCGGCAAGAGGCTCGAGGAGGACTGGAACGCGCTGGTGGGCGAGTACGCAAAGGCGCATCCGGAGCTACACGCCGAGTTTGCGCAGCGCATGAAGGGCGAGTTCCCGGCTGACTGGCGGAGCGTCATCCCGGCCAAGGAGGCGTTTCCCACGGGGCCGACGGCGTCGCGAAAGTCGGCGGGGATTATATGTAACCCGCTGGCAGCCAAGTTGAGCAACTTTATGGTTGGGACGGCGGACTTGTCGCCGTCAGTGAATATGATTTGGAAGGACAAGGTTGACTTTCAGCACGTAAGTGTCTACCCCTGAGTCCTCCCATCCAATGAGCCAAGCTGACTGTGACTCTTTTAGCCCTCCCTCAAAACAACCTGCGGCATCAACGGCACCTACGCCGGCCGCTACATCCACTGGGGCATCCGCGAACACGCCATGGCGTCCATCTCCAACGGCCTCGCCGCCTTCTCCAAGGGCACCATCCTCCCCGTCACGTCCAGCTTCTTCATGTTCTACATATACGCCGCCCCCGGCGTGCGCATGGGCGCCCTGCAGCGCCTCCAGGCCATCCACATCGCCACCCACGACTCCATCGGCACCGGAGAGGACGGCCCTACCCACCAGCCCATCGCCCTGCCGGCCCTGTACCGCGCCATGCCGAACCTCCTCTACATCCGGCCGTGCGACACGGAAGAGACGGCGGGAGCATTTATCGCCGCCCTCGAGGCCGCGGACTCGCCCTCGGTCATCTCGCTCTCCCGCCAGAACCTTGAGCAGTACCCCCAGTTCTCCTCCCGCTCCGGCGCCCAGCGCGGCGCGTACGTCTTCGTCGAGCAACCCGACGCGGACGTGACCCTCATCGGCGTCGGCGCCGAAATGGTGTTCGCCATCAAGACGCGCGAGCTCCTGGCCGCCAAGTACAACATCAAGGCCCGCATCGTCTCCTTTCCCTGCCAGCGCCTCTTCGACGCCCAACCGCTCGAATACAAGCGCCAAGTCCTGCAATACCGTTCCAACGCCCCCCGCGTCGTCATCGAGGCCTACGCCGTCAACGGGTGGGAGCGCTACGCTGACGCGGGCTTCTCCATGGCGTCGTTTGGAAAGTCGCTGCCGGGCAAGGACGCGTACAAGTTTTTTGGGTTCGACGAGGAGGTTATTGCGCCGGAAGTGGCAAAGTTGGTGGACGAGGTGAAGAGGGAGGGCGTCGAGTGTCTGAGGGGCGAGTTTAGGGACCTGAACCCCATCAAGGGGGAGCATTGAGAGATGAAGGATCAAAAGATTTATATTTAGATGAGTTTGCGCTTTGGAGTTGGAGTAATGGATGGAATGTCTCGATAGATGGTAACTTGAATAGCAGAACGCAACTAGTAGAGTACAGGTTGGACCAGAAGAGTTTAGAATCTTCTTCAATTGTTTGTACGCCAATACCTGTTTCCAATCCACGACCAAGACAGTCACAAAAGTCAACCCAAGCATCAACCTCGCAACCTCGCAACCTCACAGAAGTCAACCCAAGCATGCTCAACCTCGCAACCAACTCCCAGTCACAAAAGTCAACCCAAGCATACCCAACCTCAACCAAGCTCCCACAATCACAAAAGTCAACCCAAGCATGCCCAACCCAGCAACCAACTCCCAGATAACTCCAAACTCCCAACTCCGGAACAACCCCGACTCCAACCAGACATGCCAACAATAACGCGCAAATGATTCCCACAACCCTCCCCGAATCCCGGAATAGGCGCTATCATCTCTACTCATTCCCAAATCCAAATCACACCACTCAACTCCGACAGACGCCTCCCCCATCCCAAAAAGTCACCAGTACCACACTCCTCAACGCCAAAACGCCGTTCCATCCCCAAGTCCTCCCAACGCCCTCGTGCTTCCCCGACCTCGTCGTGCGTGTTGCCATGGCCCGCTGCCCCTTCTCACCGCCAACGCCGCGAGTCGAGCAACCTCTCCGGCGGCACCGAGCCCCAACCTTCCTTCAACAGCTCCGCCACGCCCCGAGTCGTCCTCCCAGAGAGCACTCGTGCCGTCTCGGCTGCGGTCTTGAAGGTCTTGACGGAGCGGACGGCTAGACATCGGACGCTGCGAACGACTTCCCGGGTGACTTCCTCCGACGCCGCCTGGAGTGCAACGATGCGGGCCCTCGTGGGGAAGATTTGGGAAGAGACCGACGGCTGAGAGGGGATGGGGGGTTGCCGCGGTCTTCCGTCCGCTGGCCGATGTTCTTCAGGGCCAGGGGTAGCTTGTATCCTGGCCCCGTCCGACAAGTCGTCCTCCACATCAGACTCGACTTCCACCATGCCTTCGTCGTCAAACTCCAGCTCGGGCGCCCCCCGATGCCCTGTCCCATTGTGGGCCGACGGCATCCGAGAGCCCCGGGTCAGGACCGCCACGGAAGCGTTCGTCAGCGTCGGAAACGAAACCCAGTCTTTGTCGAGGACAGCCTCATCGTCCTCAGCTTCGCCGTCGTCCAAGGAAATGTCCTCAAAAGGGGCGGGTACCATTTGCGGACGGCCACCAGCAGGGCTTCTTGGCTCGCTTGGCGACCAAGACTGGAAATCCTCCCGTCTAAGCTTGGCTTCTTCGTCTTCAAACAGGTTGGCGTTTCCGCCACAAGGGTTGTTGACCGAGGCAGTGGCAGCCTTGGCGGCTTCCGCATCCTCCTTGCACATCACTGTCTTCGCCCTCCCGGTTTCTTGAGACATTGCTGTCGGTGTTGTCGGGTGCAAGTCGTTGGCTGATGGAAGGGGGAAGCAATGTTTCTGGCCTTGGGAATGGGAGACGGTTCAGATGGGTTCTCGTTGGCTCCTCATGAGTGTCAATGTAGGGGGGGGGCAATTTGAGTTTCTGCGGCATTGGTCAACGTTGGATGTCGGAGTGATGGGGATTATTGGTGAGGGTGATGTGGTTCTGGAAGTCGCCAGCGATGATAATTATACCTCTAGACGGGCGTCCTCCGGAAGACTCAGCAATCCAATATAAGATGAAGAGATGTGAGTTGAAGACATGAGATGAGAACTTAGAGAACGGGGGGAGACATCCTCTACTTATACTCGTTATTTTTTCCACCTCTTTCTCCCTCCGAGATGTGATGACGAGCATGAACAAAGGACGCGTCTGTCATGATGCAGTTATGCTCGTCATGCTCAATGGAATCTTGCTGGAGGGGGCGGAGGCGGCACCTGCAGACTGCACATATTTGAACCAAAGGTGCTTTCCGGGAATGCAGCCTCCACTGATGAGGCGGCTCGCCCTTGGAGCTACTCGCCGTTGACATGGAGCCTGCGCGTGACCAGAAAGCGTTTGCTCGTAACTTCCCTTTGTTGGCACGGGTAGGTGAATCGCAGTCCTGCGGGGCATGAAGACAAAGTAATCTCAGTAGGGTGCTATTGAATGGTCCAGATTGAGCATCTAATCCTGCATCTTGAGTGTGGCGAGCCCCTGATTGATGAGTGTCGAGGGATGAGATGGGTGTGTCTAAGCCTTAGATGGCTCATGGCCTATTCACACGTAAATTTTTCCAAACATCTCACATGAAATCACCAGTCCCGAGTCTGCATAAGTGTTTTCTTGTTGTGACATTCAAGAAACCTCCTTTTTGCTGCTTAATCCTACCCAGCCTTGCGCCAACTCTTTCCCACCCTCAGCTCGGCGTAGCTTGCCAGCGCCTCCCTCTCACTCTCAAGGTGTTGACCAGTCAATGATGTTTTTTGCGTAGTTCCTTGCCCTTCCTTCATCCTTGTCTGACGGCCAGATTCCGCGATGGAAGGCTCCGCCTCCCGTAGGCTCTGCCCTCTGACTCCTCTCAAGGTTGTCTGTCACAGTTTCAAAGTCAGGGGAAGTCGAGACATAACGTTCTGAGCATCATATATCATCATCGACTCCAACTCTTCAATACCACCGCATCCCTAGGTCACGCGACCATTACCTGCCGCAGCAGCCCCTCACCACTCCGAGGGGCTAGCCAAGGCCCAAGGGGTGCCTACCTATCATGTGCCATCCCACCTCGCAAAGCAGGACACGCTGGCACCCATCTCCCGTCCGTGAGGCATGCTTTTGAGGAACTGATGGTCCATGTCATCTCCCTGTGCGAAAACTTCCGTTGAGCCATAGCATGGAAAAATTTTGAGCTGCTATTGAAGCATCAGAAAGGCCCTGTTCCCCACGATCGAGCCCGCTCACTCCCAAGTTCAGGACACCTCTCAGTCCAGACACCTTTTCAAAGATGCAGATCCGTGAATTCCAGACTCTTAAATGCACTTATCTGGAAAAAATAATAGCCATTTCCTATTTCCCAAGTGACACTTCTCGAACACTTTGTCATTCAAGGCCCAAGAGCGTGCCCACGACGTCGACGGACCGGAACTTCTTTAGTCCGCCCACTCCGAGGCCCCGAGCTCACATTTTGCATCACGACTTTAACAACCGGCCATCCAACGGCTTTTCACGACCAGGAGAGTTCCGCCAAGCAGCCCATCCATCCCGACACTCTACGACCAGCACAATTTCCATAACTGCTGTCCGAGGATTAGTCCGGAGCTCCAATTGTCCCCAAGCGCTGCAACGACGAAAGGTGGCCACGACGACCGACGACCGACGACCGGCTCCCACGAAACACCTCTAACGACGACGACGGCGATATCCAACAGAGGCAATTGCAGTCTTGCGTACAAGACCAATTGGCCAGCACAAACCTAGCCGCCCTCCTTTCCATCCCAACCTCGGTCTCTCAGCCCTCTCAGCAACCGCCACTCACCAGCACCCATATCGTCAAACCACCACATCCACACCATGTCCTCCCTCCTCTCCCTCCGCGGCCTCCTCGTCCGCCCCTCGCCCACCTCCTCCTTCCCAACAACCCGCCTCTTCTCAACCACCACCACCCTCCTCGCCCGCGTCCCCCCCAAAGCAGCCCCCAAAAAACCCAGCACCCCCGCCCCTCGCCGCTCCAAGTCCGGCCCCGTCCGCTCCGAAGCCTACCTCCGCATCCGCACCCTCAAGCAAAACATGTTCTCCCCCGCCCCGCCCCCCCTCCGCATGGCCCGCCTGCGCTCCCTCCGCCACTGGACCATCCACCGCGCCTGGCAGCTGTTCCGTCGCCAACAGCACCTGGCTGTCGAGCAGGAGCGGTCCCGCATGTACAAGGGGCTGTACAACGCGTGCGAGGAGCTGAGGACGACGGTCGGGCCGGGCAAGAGGGGAGAGGGGTACCTGTATCGCGTTGCCATGGAGAAGAAGGGCGTTTGGGGGACGGAAGCCATACCGATTGAGTATGCGCGCTTTCAGACCGAGTATCCTGCTACGAATGCTTGGAACCACGAGTGGAAGAGGTAAAAGGAGTGTGTTAGGGTTGCATATTGTTGAGCAAGGGGTGGAAATGTACACAAGTTAGATGGATGAGGCATGGAGGCTCACCAGTTGTATTATTAAGGCGTAAAAGACTGTGCAAGGAAGTTACAAGTGGAAATGCCAAACTGTAAGAGTGATGGTAATCAAAGGCTTGACGTGAACAATGCTTAGAATTGACATGTCGAATAAAACCTCATCTACGTTCCATTACTCCATGCATAAACCAACTCCTACCGCACTTCAAAATACAAACTCAAAATCTACACATTCGGACAAAGATGCTCGCTCATAATGCCTTCTTGTTCTCTTGTCTCGCTGCAGGATGTTTACTAAAAGAATAAATAAAGAGAGCTTCGCTTGCCAGATTAATAATAACAAACAACTTGAAGTTAAAAAGAAAAAAGTTGTAATATGAGAGACATGGAAAACCAGTGACTAAAAGGTAGTAAAGTATGAGGTTGAGATGGCATGTAGATGCGAAGGAATCCCCTCTGAAAAAGAAAAAATCAGAAATCCAGGCCTTTCCAACGAGCGAATGCGTCTGAGTGGTAAGCAAAAACGCCCATACATGAGTTTGATGTCTGAGGGAACGCGGTCCGTTGGTCGATGAGAGGGTCAGGCTTCAGCCTGACTTGGGCTTCAGCGTCGGTCCGCCTGGGAGTTGTGAAGCATGCTTTTTCCTCCCCGATGAGCGCCGAGCAAGATCCTCTATATCCGTATCCATTTCCGTTTCCTAATGATCCAATATGAAAAGCAAGTCGACGTTTTGTATGTGAGAGTATATGTAGAGGCTGAGGGCGACATGGGCGGGTATTCGAGATGGCGTCCCAGGATAGACTCGCAGCCAAGGTGACCGTGGCCATTATGTCGATTGCAAGCCAGACAAGTCTGCTAGGGTCGTCTCGCTTCGCTTCGCATCGAATCAACCACGAGGTGCTGGGTGCTAAGTGCTGGGTGCGGAACCGGGGCTGTTCACAGGACGACGCAGCAGCCACCGCCCTCGCCCTTTTCGAACGTCAGGAGAGCGGCCCGGGTTGCAGCTTCAAACACATCATCCACGCCCTCGCCGCTCAAGCTCGAACACTCCAGATATCTCTTGGCGCCGATGTCTCGTGCGATGGTCTCGCCGTCGTGCTCCGAGACGAATCGCATCGACTTTTTGCGCATCTCCTCGATAGCGACAGGGTCTTCTCGCAGGTCCTTCTTCAGGCCGACGAGGATGATGGGGACGCCAGCGCACAGTCGGGTCGCTTCCTCGATCCACTATACAGAGTAACGCGTCAGCTTCGGGTGAATTTGCAGGGCACAGCCATGCCGGGGCGCCGTACCTTGTGCTTAACATTGTCCAGCGAATCTGGCGTGTCAACGGAGAAGCCGACGAGAATAACGTGTGCTTTTGAGTAGGCGAGTGGCCGTAATCGTTCGTAGTCTTCCTGACCAGCAGTATCCCAGAGCGCAAGCTGAACCGACTTGCCGTCTACTCTGCAATCGGTCACGTAGTTTTCGAAGACTGTAGGAATCTACATCAGGTCAGTGACAGAGGAGGCAACGAGCTCAGGGTGACTGACATAATGCTAAAGTTCTCAGGTCAGCGCATGTCAAAAATTGATGGTTAGAAGGGATGACGTACTGTAGGGAAATATCCTAGGGTAAAGACGCTGAGCAGACTGGTCTTTCCACAAGCACCGTCACCAATAATCACCAGCTTCCTAGGAGCATTGTCAATAATCTAGTCTACATCAAGGCTACGACGAGAGTAGGGTCTAAGGGGGATTCGAGCCATGACGAGGCAATCCTGAGCCCATGACGGAACGGAGGTGCCGTACCTGCGAATGACGTTTTGGGGATTTGCACTCATATTGAATCGTAAGCTCGAGATGCGAGCGATCTGGATCGAGGAGGTTCGGAAGCTGTGGCGAGCTTTGTTACGGCCTGGTCGTCAAACAGAAAGAGATTCGATGATAGTCAGATCCCCCCTATACGGTGACAATGGGTCGGCGCTTGACTAGAAGGACGGGAGGCAAATCGTGAGGCGCAGTTACGTCGTAAAGGGGTACGGATCAGAGACGAGGTCGGTCGGGTGAGGAAGTAGTCGTCGGAGAGGCCCCTATCTTCGTGAGGTTGGGGTGGACGAGGAGAGAAGGCACCAGACGATAGATGGAGATGGACCGAGGTGGAAGATGTTGTCTACTTGGAGAAGACGGCAAGCAAGGGACGTCGGAGGTCGCGCGTAGGCGAATACGATGCAAGCCGGGGCGGTGGGACGGAGGGACGGAGTGGTTGGAGAAGGGAAGAAGAAGGGCTTTTTTAAAATGGAATGGGAATACGAGCTGAAGAAAGCGTAGGACTTTGGACGGGACGAGACGAGGACTTGGACGGGGGCGGCTCAAGTGGGCGACAATGGGGGAAGAGCTTGGATGATGGGATAGTTTCACAAGTCGAGTCGCGAGCAGAAGTAGGTGGGCGAGCTGGGCTTTTTGGGGCCTGGGCGTTTTGGCTGAGGATTGCCTGTTGGTCGTGGAGGTCTCGAGAGGAGGAGGTGGTGGTGGGTTTTTCGAGGTGGATTTCTTGGGATTGGGATGAGCAGCGACATGATTAATTATGGGAGGAGCGACGGAGCGACGGTGCCTGCACCTTCCGCGAAGCTCCAGGTCGCTGTAGCTCACTGGCTCGTCGGACGCGCTGACGCTGACGGGCAGGTGCGGGCAGGTACGACTGTGCGCCAGGTTGGGGGCAGGTACGCCAGTTGCGGGCAGGTGCGCCAGGTTGCGCGGGCAGGTGCAGGGGAACTACCTACGGGCGGCGGTGGTGGTGGTGGTTACAGTGGAGAACGCTCTGGATGGAGTCGAGGCCCGCACGGAGTTGGCGACGATGAGAAACCCACCAGCCGACTTCACCATTGCTGCCGCTATTGACCATTTTGCGGACCGGGGTGAGGCTGTGGTTGTTGCAGTCCATCTCATGTTGCAGTGATTCGTTCCTTTGACTTGCTGCAGAGCTACGTTGTAGAGATCGAGGTTAGAGGCAGTGGAGAGGCGAAGCCTCAAGTAGTTGACTGGAAGGGCTGCTCGAAGGGCTCTGCTAGAAGGGCATTGTGCGTGTGGCGGCGGCGGCAGGGAGGAACGGTCAACCGATCGAGTACGAATAATAAACATACATTGGATCAATCCAAAACATCCCACGAGTCGGCTGGATTCCGGCCAGGGGAAACACCACGGGAAACACAGGCACATTGACACTACTCCCGTCCAGATCGGACCTGGAGAATGGAGAACTGATACCCATGAAATATTCCAAGAATAAATCCCTTCTATCGATTCAACAGGGTCCTTTGCAAACTCTAAAGCGAGTGTTTGGTCAAGTCAAAGGGGCCGCCCCATCCATGCATTTCGAAGACGGGACAGCCTAACGGCGCGCATGGGCTCGAGATAATTATAACACAGATCTTCCATTGCATCAACGGGGCAGGTTAATTGGACTACTAACCTATTCTTCTATCGACCGGGACCTGTCAGGCTATTAGTTTCACGCCGCGAATTGTAACGTGGTAAGGCCGATCTGTGCCTGACTGTCGTAGAACTCATGCATGATGCCATGATGGATTGCTCTGTATGACAACTAAAGAAGATGAGCCCTGTTTATCGCAGACCTGGTTTCGTGACTTTGTCCGGCCTTTCCATGTTGACACGCGACAAAACCTGCGTCTGATTACTCAGTCAACTGCCGGCAGCCACGGAACGCATAAACGACAACAGGCCGAGACACTCCCAACGTCATCACCATCGGCCAGCTCAATAAAAGCACCACATAACCTTTCTCTGTGCCAGACGGGCCCAATCACGGAGGAAAGGATGCTGCAGTTTGGTTTCTCGCATAATTGACTCACGCGTTGACGGCCAAGAGTGGGTTTTGCTTGGAAAGCGAGACATGGCACCACGTTGGGCATCTCGATGCCTCTCGCAGCTTCGCCTTGCGCTGCGTTGTGTGCGTTGCGTTGCGTTGCAGTTGCATCCCGTTACCATGGTCATCATGATCATGACAACTTTCCAACGACACGCAACCTCACCAGCGGCACTAACCTGCTCTTGAATCCTGAGCCCTTCTCCCCTGTATCTCTTCTCCCCAAGGCCTCCCTCCTCCTCATAACCGCCCGTCATGGTCAGCAAAAACAACCAACTCTTGGCGTGTGCTCTCTTCTCTCGTCATGGCGCCACTCAACTCGGCTAGTGCAGACATGGCCCTGTGAGGCTGTGCTGCGATGCGTCCGAAAAAAACAACCGCCAACCAAGCGAGCCAGAGGCTAAAAAAGGGAGCCGGAAGCCCTTCTCTTCCCCTAAAATCGCCTGGCCGCTCTTCGGGTCCGGGTTCAGGGACCAGGATCGGTCCAGGGACGAACTACGACGTAACGCCCCAGCGAGACGGCTCCGGAGCCAGTCGTTCAACTGCCCATTCTTCGGTTTTTTGCGTGGGGACTCGGAGCGTCGGAGCGACTTCTCTTGCGCTTTCTCGTGTGAGAGCGACAATGACATCAATCTGCCTTCGTATACGATACGCTGGATGATTTCTGCATTGTCGAGGCCCCGTGTTCCGACGGGTTGCCTCCGATATCCGTGGCGAGCTCGGTACCGGAAACGCTCACCATGTTGTACTTCAGGGAATCTCAGGGACGCTCCAATGGCGGGTTCGAACGGTCGAAACGGCTCAAGCAAAGTGGTTCCCGCTTATTGTTCCCGTAGGAAGGGAGCCATGTGCATGACGGTCGCTCTACGCACCAAGGTTGACCGCAAGACGCGGCTGACGAGCAGGCACAAGACTGAGACAAATGCTTGCACATGTTACTTTATCTGATGACATTGTGAGATAAGGATTCCGGAGATGCAACAAGCCATCTGCAGCCACAAGACGTTGGACGTGGCTCAGCCATTTGTGAATTGTGAGAATTGCGAGTGTTGAACGCCTCATCCCATCCGACGAGTCCGTTGCCCCAGCGAACCGAATTCCTTGGGTAAACAACGATCGTCTCGTCCTCCGTTTGTCAAACGTGGACGGCTCCCTTCCCCCCACGATACGATTGCTGCAAAGGCCAGTGTGTGGCACCTCAAAGCCGAAGGTGCCCTCCCGCATCTCACCTTGGAACTTTCGTCTTGCCTTCTACGGTCATTCAGCCGAAGCATCCAAACGTGGTCGTTACCCATTGCCACGTTCCTCCACTCTTGTCCGACGCGAGGAGGGCGACAGGCAGACGGCCCGTCTAATTTGTAGCAGGACCTGTACGATGATGGAGAGGTACGGATACTGAGTGTGCACGATTTGCTTGCTCGTCCTAGCAATAGGACTGAGACGGAGAGGGGTCACCAGGTGACGATGCTGCTGCACTTGCCTTCAGCTCCTCTTGATCACTTCAGAGAAACACTTCTGCCTCGCCAGATGCTCAACTCGTGCTACCACACTTGCAGTCCTCGACACCTGGAGCCAGAGATTGCCTGATGAGCCCTGAAGATCCCAATCGTCCACACCTCCTCGGCTAAAATTCCACGGCCGGGCCATCGTTCTACCCCAGACGTCACACACGTCGCATCCATTCGAGAGGCTTTACCCCAGAGGCTGGACTCGCGAGCTTCTGGCCCACAGTTGCGCCCTGGCATGCAGACGACAACGCCAGGAGTCCATGTCGGAGAGAATGACGTGAGGACAGAGATGATGCGATGTGGGATTGTTTGTGCAAAGATTGTAATTAACTGCGCTTCGAATTTAGTATTTGAGGAGCGCCAGAGACAAGACTGCTCTTGTATTTTGGTTTGTTTTGCACTTGTGAGAACAGTCCGGCTGGAATAACCAGGATCTCAACCTTTGTCTGCCAAGTCGACTTGCGTTACAGCTTCAAGACAAGGTAGCACCCCAACCTCGGATGCATAACCCTTTGCAATCAACATCTTTTGGCCACATCTACCCGCGCTTCTTACTTTGCACACTAGTAGTAACCTTGAGAGATCCAATTGCCCCTATGCATCCATTCCCGTTCTAGAAACCCGAATTCAAACCCATTTCATAGTCTAGGGTAATCTCAGCGGCTCGGAACCTGGCTCGCCTGGCTGACATTTGGCGGTTTC
This sequence comes from Thelonectria discophora, assembly GCA_911649645.1. Taxonomy (NCBI): domain Eukaryota; kingdom Fungi; phylum Ascomycota; class Sordariomycetes; order Hypocreales; family Nectriaceae; genus Thelonectria; species Thelonectria discophora. Next base: position 4,051,954 of record CAJVRK010000008.1, on the reverse strand, counting down.
ATCAAGGCGGTTTGCGCTATCGCCCTTTACCCCACCTGCCTAAGGCACAAACGCGGGAAGCCGGTGGAATCCCTTGGGGAAGACGCGTCACGTGCAAAGTCACACGACTCTCGCTCCCAGGCACGAAATCTGATTGACGGAGAGGGCCCCACCTTTTGCCTTCAACAGTTGGCTCACCCTCGCTCTGCCCGGCCTGCATGAGAAAGTACAGGTGCCATGCAACTCCACCAAAGAGTGACTTCCACCCATCGCTGTCGCTGAACCTGGGAAGAACCTACCTGCTAGCAATCCCGTCTAGGTACGCCTCCGACAAAGGCAATCTGTGATCGAATCTCCTTCACTCCATATCTTACACAGGCCTCGGGCTTGCATTCGTTTTTACCCTCCCTCGAGACATCTTATCGAATCTCGGCTCTGGTCGCTCCCCCCGCAGGCGTCATCGCTGACCTAACCCTGACCTGCCCTGCGCTCAGAGTGCCTCATTTTGACCCTGCCCCAGTCTCGTCCAGACCCTCCCTCCATCATCGGCAACTCACGCCTCCTACCAGCCCGCTACCGCCTCTCAAACCGGAGTCGATTTGCCCTGCGCTGCGCAGTCTCCGACGCCGATTCGTGCTGACGGCCTCTGCCAGCTACTCGAAACCATTCTTACCTTTCCGTGTCGCCCCCTCCCCCTCCGACTCGGCAGACACGTGTTGCGCGCCTCCTCATGCTCTCGACTCCTCCGACGCCGTAAACACGATGCCGGCAAACAACCAGAAATCGGCCCCCTACTCGCCGGCCTCGCCCCGAAACACCGCGAAATACACCAACAAGGACGGCTCAAAGTTCATTACGGTCCCCAAGGGCACCCCGTCCGAGTCGTCCCTGCCTTCGACCCCCACAACCACCAAGCCCAGCGCCCCGCCACCACAGCCCAACTTCGACGACGACGATTCTGCTCCCGTGGTGAACCGCAAGAAGCAGAAGCGTCGCCAAAAGGCTGCTGCCAAGGCCGCCGCCGAACAGGCTGCCAACGGCCACGCAAGGACCTCGCCTCGCTCGTCTCGGCCCCGCCCTGCCGACTACGAAGAGGTAGTGAGCGACGACGAGCACGAGTACGTCCTGGCCCATGAATTGGAACCGGAGACGAACGGTCACACCGACGCAATGAATCCCGGCAAAAAGAAGAGCAACAAAAAGAAGAAGAAGAAGAACGCTGCCGCCAGTGACGACGCAGCTTCTCCCATGACGGCCGCTTCCAATCCCCATTCGACCCCTTCTAAGGGAGGTAGATTCTCCGGCATGTCTAGGGATAAGATATGGAGCACCAGCAACCACGAGGAACGAGAACGAATTAAGGAATTCTGGCTCGGTCTGGGCGAGGACGAACGCAAGTCCCTGGTCAAGGTGGAGAAGGATGCGGTCCTCAAGAAGATGAAGGAGCAGCAGAAGCACACGTGCAGCTGCACCGTCTGCGGCCGCAAGCGAACTGCCATAGAAGAGGAGTTGGAAGGGCTCTACGATGCCTACTACTTAGAGCTGGAGCAATTCGCCAACCAGGGCGAAGCGCCTCCCCTGCTCCCTTCCCGCGACTTCAACAACATGCGATCATCCCGAGGATTACCGTCAAGCTACGCAAATCCACCATCCCGCGGTCGAATAGTGGAAAATTTGGGCGACGAGGACGAGGACGAACTCGATGACGCCTATAGTGAAGACGAAGCCGAGGACGACGAGTATAGTGACGACGAACCTCCCGAAGAATTCCACGGCAGTCACGAGCGAGATGTGGCCGATTTCTTGACATTTGGCAACAGCCTACAGGTCAAGGGTACGCAGCTTCTTGAAACACTTCTCCGCAGATATGGTAACATGGACTTAGGCGGCATACTCACCGTGGCGGATGACCTCCTGAAGAACGACGGCAAGCGGTTCATTGAAATGATGGAGCAGCTAGCCGAGCGTCGAATGGCTAGGGAAGAGGACGCCCGCGAGCACTTCTCTTCCCGGACCTATGGTCATCCCAACGGCTCATACTCCACTCCGCATAGTCATCCTCCTCCCGACGACGACGAATATGACGAAGAAGAGGACGAGGAGGAAGACTATGACGATAGCCAGGACGAGGAGTATGAGGATGAAGAGGTATACTCAAACCCCTCTATGATAGTATCCCTGTCTCATACTGAGTGTTGCTGCCAGGACCCAATGACGGAGGAGCAAAGAATGGAGGAAGGCCGCCGCATGTTCCAGATATTCGCCGCCCGTATGTTTGAGCAGCGCGTGCTGGGGGCATACAAGGAAAAAGTGGCAAAAGAACGTCAAGACCAACTCCTGCAGGAACTCGACGACGAAGTGCGACAACACGACGAGCAAAAGGCGAAAAAGGCCAAGAACGCCCAACGGAAGAAGGACAAGGCAGCCCAAAAGAAGCAAGCTGCGGCGGAGGAGAAGGCTCGCAAGGACGCCGAGAAGGCGGCGCAGGAGGCGGCGCGAGCAGAAGCCGAGAAGCAGCGCATCGCCGAACAGAAAAACCGGGCGGAGCAGAAGCGCAAGAACAAGGAAGCACAGAAGAAGGCCGAAGAGGACGCTCGTCTGAAGAGGGAGGCTGAAAAGCAACGGAAACTCCAGGAACAGAGAGACAAGCAGGCGGAGCAGGAACGCAAGGCCCGCGAGCTCAAGGAACGCGAGAAGAAGGCCAAGGACGAACAGCGTCAAAGGGAGAAGGACTTGCGAGAGCAGAGGGAACGCGAGGCTCAGGAGCGAAAGGAGAAGCAGGAGCGCGACAAGCGAGAAAAGGAAGCTCGTGCAGCCAAGGCTCTCAAAGAGGCTCAAGCAGCGAGGGAGGCCAAGGAGCGGGCCAAGGAGGAGAAGGTGGCTTCCCTCAAGTTCCAGGCCACTCACGTCGCACAAGCGGCGGCAGCAGCTGAAAAGGCTCAAGCCCAGACCCAAGCCCAAGTCCAAACCGCTCAGGTTCAGGCTCCGGCTCAGGCCCAGCCGCAAGCCCAGAGCCAATCCCAAGCTCAGATTCAACCTGTGCAGGTCCCGAGACGAGGCCAACATCCCCTCCCGATCCCAACGCCGATTCCCCAACACGCCCCCAACCCGGCGAGCTATTCTTCTCCCAAAATCCCCGTCGCCACCCCCGTAATCCCCAAGGCTCCGACCCCGATTAGGCCTCGGACGACTCCTCAGCAGCAGGACAGCAACTCGTCAGCCTCGCAATCCGTCGCAAGCCAAAACCCTTCACCACACTCCATGACGCCCGCCCATATGAGCCCAGGCCCTATTGGGCAGCAGCGAAAGAGCAGCACCAGCACCACGGCCACGACGTCTCAACAGTCGCACACGGCGTCGCCCATCAATGGAGCGACGAAGCTCTCTGGGCAGACAAATGGCTTCCAGATCCCTCCCGTGGCCATCCAGCCACCGCCGGGTCTTGGCCATCACCCAACCCCCCCGGGTTTTGCGAACCGCCTGCCTCACGACCCCGTCTTCCCTCCCGTTTTTCGGCAGACGCCAAACATGATGGTCCCCCCTCCTGGCATCAATGCTCCCGCCGCCCGCGGATTCCCTCCTGGGCCTTTGCCGCCTCCGGGTTTTGCCCAAACTGCCGATCAGTTCGCCGGCTTTGCTCTGCCGAAGGAGATACCCCCGCTCAATGGCCACAGACGCCAGAGCTCTGGTGCATTTGACAGCCCGACGCAGCCCATTGGGAGACCTGCTCCCATTGGGAGACCTGGAAGTATCAACCAGGAACGGCCAAAGAAGGTCTTAGAAGACGAGACTAAGCGTCTCGGCAGCAGTGCCCTCATCGACGATGACGCAGATCTCCTGCTAGACGATGGCTTCAACTCCAATATTCGCACCGAGGCACCGGGCCCTCGAAACGGATTCACGGCGCAGAGCCCTTATATGAACCCTTCGTTCCCCATCGTTCACAATCCTTGGGGTCCCCTTCCTCCTCCCACAGCTGGCGCCCACCAGTTCCCCCCGCCTGGGTTCGCGGGCCCCGCCTGGGGAGCACCCAGTGTGCCGGCCGGGCTTGGCTTAGGATCCCCCGTTGCTGCCGTGAGCACGCTCCGAACGGCGCAACCGCGTCAGGTAACGACTCGCCTTCTGATGTGCCAAGCGACCAAGGATCTGGCTGCGATGGGCAACGGAGAAGGCTTCATCGAGCTCTCGGCTCTCAAGGCCCATATGGAGGCCCTCGGTGATTTGCAATCCACTGAGCAGGACATCCTGGCGCTCTGCGATACGGAGGGGAACTACGGCAACGGTGGCGGAACCTTTGACGTCAGGCGGGACGGCGCGGCCTTTGGCAAATACTCGGTTCGCTGGCTGCCCGATATGGAAGACGCGTACATGCCTCATCTCCGATCCGTGGGAGCTCCGGGTGAGATTGGAAGCCCATTGGTGGGAAGCGCTTCTTTGCGAGGAAACTAGATCGATCCACGTTCTGAGCTTCAACAATGGGAGAGTTTTAGTCGTGTTGAAAGAAATGACCCGAGTTTTCGGGTCACGGCGCCTATCAACGACCAGACCGGAACGCAACCAGGTGGTTCCTCATCCAGCTTGCTGCCTCTCAACCCAAAGGCGGGCAGACCAGCCAAGAAGAAGAATGAGTTTGAGGTGTGGCGAGACACCTTTGCGAGATCATAGGAGGAAACTCTCGAGTTGCGTCAGGAGGCCCGACTGCAGAGGATCTAGGGGACCGAGGCTTGGCCCAGAGCCTCGACTGGAGCTCGTTAACGGGATTCAGTCTCGCGCACTCTCTCTCCCTGGTACTGAGGACGGACGAGTACCCAGCGGCGATAGTCATTATGCAAACATGGACATGGGACGTGGATATGGACGCGCGGACGGCGAAAGCAGCCCGAAGCGTTGGGAAGCGGACGGAACAGACGCTCTTTGGCGTTTCAGCGATGTTTATTGTGTATGGTCGTTTCTCTTAACGAGGGCCATGGACTGCAAGGATTTCCGTTCGAGTATCGAATAATATGTATCAGGGCAGTGGGTGTTTATGATTGTGACTGACTGTGACTGAAGTTGACTGAATGTCGGTTTGCTATTGACTCAAACCAACCAGATACTAACTCTATGCTGACTTGGGTTAGCTTTTGTTGGGCTAGTGGCGACTTGGTGTTGGTTGACTTGACGTTGGGTTGATCTGAACTTGATTCGACTTCATGTTGGCTTGTATGTAGAATTGAGTGTTTGCTGGGCTGGAAAAAACATAGTCAGATATCCGTCACCAAGAGAGACAACATCTCTCGAGACAAGTACATATCAGAAGATAGGACGAGTAACATCACAAACCAGACCAAGTCAACACACATGGTTCGAAAAGATGACGCAAATTTGAACTATTTTGCAAGACTTTTTCAGTCTCATTTATTTCCATTTGCCCCCGCCCCCCAGGGATATGCCCTCAAACATGTGAAGCAAATCAAGACGTGAATATAGTCCCCCCCCCCCCAATTTCCTTCCGGATGTCGGCCCCGTCCGGATGTCGGTCTCCCTTTCGATGATGATGATATGTTCCCTCGTTTGAAAAATAAAGGTATCAATAACGCAAAGCAATGTGTGGTGTTTCGTCTCGTGTCACCCCATGGGCCGGGCCAAGATGAACACGTCGTGAAAAAAGATGCAAAGTGGCTGGCTGTGTGTGGTGAATCCCCTGTTTCGTTAACCCTATTTTCCGGGGTGATTGGGGTTGTACGATGTTTGTGTCGTCCAAGGAATGTCTTATACTCGACTGCCCCTGAAGGAGACGAGAAGCAAACCCAGCCGAGACACAAACAAGCCAACAACCAATCTATTCTTGAATATCTTCCAACTGGCTCGTCCGGCTAAACCGCCGAGCGCGTCCCCCGCGAGTCCTCTAGGCGCGGGCCTGGTCCTGGAAGGGGTTGGAGCCGCCCGAGGGGTTCCGGATGAGGGGCTGGCGCTGGGCGGCGCGCTGCTTCTTTGTGGCGGCGCGAGCGAGGGCCACGGCCTCGGCCTTGGCGACGAGGCGCTTCTGCTGCTTGCGGTCCTTGCAGCAGGCCCAGGAGAGAGCGGCGATGCCGATGACGATGGCGCCGGCAAAGACGAGCGTCACGACGATGCCGGCCGCGTTCATGCGCACGAGCTCCATGCAGATGTCCTGGTTGGACGAGTCGACGGTGCAGATGAGCGTCGGGGCGCAGGACGAGGTGGTGACGGTGGTGGGCACGCAGGTGTTGGTGATGACGTGCTTGCCGCTGGTGGTGACATCGCACGACGACGTCGACTTCTTGCCGCTGGTGAAGCAGCGCGTGCCCGTCATGACGCCTCCGGTCTGGGTATCCGAGGTGGCGGAAGCAGAATCGGCCGTGGTGGAAGAGTCGGCACGGGGGACGACCTGAGCGGGAGCGGGAGCGGCCTTGAAGCGGCGCTTGAGCTCGCCCGAGGCGGCCAGGTCGCGGCAGCGCTCGAGCGTCTTCTCCGACTCCTCCCAAGCCTGGTAGGGGGAGCAGCCGGCGTCGACGTAGCAGGCGCGGATGTCGTCTTGGTCGAGGGACGCGAGCTTCTGGAGGCAGCGGGCGAGGGAGCCCTGGTGGCCGCAGTCGGCGTAGGTGGCCATGTCGTTGGCGTTTTCGACGAGGCAGTCGAAGTGAGGTTCGTTGGGGGAGGCGGAGGCCATGGCCACGGCGGCGCTCGAGAGGAGGACGGTTGAGAAGCGCATTGTGGGAGCGTGGTGATGATTGAGAGTGCTGGAGGAGGAGGAAGGATGCTTCGTTGGAAGAGCCCCGCAGAGAAATGAAAGCAGGAGAAGCCCCAAGTTTCGGATGCGGAAAAGGCGGCTTGGTTGTTTCGGAGGGGAGACTCAAGTCGTGGAGGCTTGACGGGGAGAAACCCTTCTGGTTGGTGGGTTAGTTTGGTCGGTTCGAGAGGGAGGGTTTGTGGGAGATGAAGATATGAATATGGAAACGGGAGAAAAGGAAAAGAAAATGAAGCAATGGAAAACGAGGAAACAGAGAGACGGAGGGAAAAGATGACACGGGACTAAGGAGGAGGAATTGTTGAAGGAGGAAGCGCAGAGTGGGTGTGAGCGTTTGGCAGGGGGCTTCAAGCCGGTAGAGGAGAACGAACGAGCCAACGAGAAACGGAGAAAGAACCCACGGTTGATTTTTTTGTCGGGGGAGAAGCAAAGAAAATAGGGGATGCAGCAGCGAGAAGGAGCAGACCAGGAAGAAAACCAGAGCTGGGAGAGCTGGGAGGGAAGGGGAAGGGGATTATTTTTGGCTGTTTTTAGCACATGGAACCAGTCAGCCTGAAGCGGGTCGGGATGAGCAAGGGTGGTGGGTGTTAAGGCTGGGACTGGGGACTGGGCTGTGCTTTGCTGGCTGGATTGGTGAGGATGAGATTGGACAGGGGGAGTACGGGGGGAGGTTTGGTTGTGGTGGTGATGGGAGAGTTGAGAGAGTTGGATGAGGGTTATGGTGATGCACTTGATTCTATGGTTCTCATCATGCTGTTGATATGATCTCCCCGTTCCATCCAACGTCTACGATGCAAACCCTTCGTGTCCCCCTCCTCACCCGTGCGGCTGCAGTCTTCGTTGGCGTTGCTGATGCTGCGAGACGGAAACCCGTCGAAACTCTGATCTCGGCGTTTGGACTAGTCCTCTTTGAGGAAGAGCTAAACAGAGGGAGCCTGGGGAATGGCAGTTGGTTTCAGTGACATTCACAGAGCAGTTCAAGCCATTCTCCCTCTGGAGTCTGCATTCACCATTCAGCAGAACCTTCACGCAGAAGTGGCGGGGACGCGATGAAGCTAGGTCACTATCCATGGTGGCTGAGACATGACCAAACCAGCCCTCCTCTGGTTTCGCCGCTGACGAGAACGGTCCAAGACAAGACAGGACGGGTGCAGAATGGGGCTGAATGATGGCTGGGTGGCTGGAGGGAAAAGGGCGGGATGCTTTTCAGCCCACTGAACTTGGCCCCAATTGCTGACTGCGCTGCGCGGTTGGAGGAGACGCCGAAGACTGGTGCTGACATGATGCAGATGCGATGGGGGAGGTGAAAGAGAACAGGTGAAAACTGTGTGCATTGGTCCCCGAGACGGTCAGCAAATGCTCGTTCATGGAACGCAAAGTTGATGCATCGACGTGTCCCTCTTTGGATTCTACCTCAACTAATTATCCAGGTACCTCTCAAAACCAGGCCTCTCTCGGAACATGCCGCACGGAACAGAAGCCCTATTCGTACCTCCCTCCCTCCCAAGTTCCCACTGGTGAATGTTGTCTGGCCTCCGGAAAAACCAACATGCATCCCCCTTCTCAGGGGCGGCATATCCGGGTCCTCGTCTCGTCTAAAACAGCGGTCCACCCCTTGTTCTGGCCAGTGCATTGAAGCACCGCAACCTTTCCTCGGCAACCGGCCGCTGCGGGAACCGACTTGATTTGCAAGGTTACTCGTAGTGTTGCTCTGTCATTTTCAACGGGTACAAAAACGTAGACATTATGATGAATGAGACATTCAAAACATTTCACAATAGAATGTTGGACCAAAATGGTCGAATCCCAAGTCCAGATGTTCCCAACGGCATCAAGCCAAGTTTCGTTGCGTTGTGCCATGTGAGTCTACGTCATCGAACGAGTTGAGGGACGGGACGGGAAGAGTTATAAGGGCCTGCGATGGGGAAGAAGTGTCAGGGCACTTTTATCTTTATCATCGTCTGAATCATCATTTCCATCGTTGAAGCACTGCAGCAAACAACTACATAGTCCTCGAGACAGGAACAAGACTTAACGACCCGTACCAACACACCAATCATGCCTCTCGTCGTGCCCGGCATCAACTCTACCTCTGCCGACAAGACCGAGGAGTGGCAGCAGAAGCTCGTCGGCAAGCGCCTCACCGACGACGAAGTCTCGACCGAGACTGTAGGTAGTCCTTGTTTACCCCCGCGTTCTACTTTGCATCCTCCTTTTCAACATTGCATCCATCCTCATCTCCCCCTCGCCGGCGGAGGTGCAGGGTAGCTCCCCCTCTCCCATGACACACCAATCCAGCTAACGCACCCATACTCCAACTGATACAACCCAGGTCTTTGCCAAGCGCGAACTCCCGCAGGAGACGCGCATCATCGAGCCCGGCATGATGGTCACAAAGGACTTTAACGAGAACCGGCTGAACGTGCATGTCAAGGAGGACGGGACCGTGTCCCACGTTGTTCACGGATAGAGGTTAGGGGGTGGAAGATGCAGTGATGGACTGCGGATGCGCTGGAGGAAATGCGACCATGACGGGAAGTTAGGCTATGAGATCAAGAAACACAATTCTCTATTATATCGAATATTCTTTCTCTTGGTGATGATCAGAGCCGTCCCGTTTATTACCCCGCCACGCATCCGACCGCGGGGCACCTTTCTCCGTGGATGCGCCGACTTTTGAACCCACCTGTGCTGCTTCTGCTTCTGCTTCTGCTTCCATCATAACCTCGTGCCCAAAGCCAACAAGCAAAACCTCCTCCATCGCATTTTCGTCTGCCGCTGCCTTTCACTCGTTACAACCGATTCGTCTATCACAGACAGCCTCGCCCAATCGCCACCATGTTCAAGAAAGAGTACGTCCCTCCACCCCCCTCCATCTCTCCCCCTCCTTCCTATCCCCCCCAAACAGCTGTACCAGACCACTAACATCATCTAGAATCCAACCCTCCCCAAAGCAAAAGCTCAAATCCTCCGTCCAGCGCTCCCTCCGCCAGAACCTCCTCACCACCTACCCCCTCCTCGCCCCGCACATCGACGAGATCCTCCCCAAAAAGGCCTCCCTCTCCGCCATGAAGCTCCCCGACCGCAACACCCTCTACGTCCTCGACGCCGCGCCCCTCTTCTACCAGCAGGACATTGACAACATGATCATCCCCCACCTGCGCCTCGTCCACCGCTTCCCCGCCGCGTTTCCCTCCGTGCGCATAGACCGCGGCGCTATTCGGTTCGTCCTCTCGGGCGCCACCCTCATGGCTCCGGGGTTGACCAGCCCGGGCGGCAGGTTGCCTGCGGAGGGGGCGCGGAGGGGGTTGGTGGAGGGGAGCGAGCTGGATCAGCGTCTTGACGAGGAAGGTCGCTGGAGCCGCGAGCTGGAAAAGGGAGAGCCGGTGGTGGTCATGGCCGAGGGGAAAGAAGAGGCTTGTGCCGTCGGGGTCTTGGTCGCGGGCACCGCAGAGGTCAAGGCCAAGGGAAAGGGACCCGTCATCGAGGACGCGCATTTCCTGGGAGATGGCCTGTGGAAAATGACGGCCGAGCATCTCTAGTCAACAAACTTGCCGTCGTTGGACACAGAATAGGGCTTGCCGACTTGCCGTTGGGTTGTAGTTGAAATACAATAAGAGCGTCAGGAGTTGAAAAGCATCGGTTTATTCCCTCGAGGAGTCTGCAACTTGATTAAACATTAAATGTCTGAAAACCTCAACCTGGGAATCCCGAACAGACAACCAAATTCATGACCAACTTGGAAAGACAAGACCACCCTAAACCCTTCAGCCTGAAAGAGATCCGAAACAGACAACCAGTCCTTTGCTCTGAGCAGCCAATCCATCCTGAGCAACCAATACATCATCCTGAGCAGGTAGTCAATTGCACCCTGAACCGCCAAGTCCATCCGAAGCAACCAAGTCCACCATCCTGAGCAACAATCCACCATCCACAGCCAAATCCTCATCTCCAGCCACTGTCTACCTTCCTCATCCTCTTGCTCGCCTGCTCAACCGGCTCAGGAACAATCCTCTGCGACTTGGCAACCAAAGGACAACAAGAAACAAGGACATGTCAGAGAAGAAAAGAAACATGAATGAGAATCTGACAAGAAACAACAACTCGAAAGAAAAGAAAATGGACCAAGACAGGAAAATAAAACCCTCGTGGCATCAGCCAATCCTCCGTTATCAACAAGAGAGAAAACCATACCGCCGAGACAAGAAGAAAAGAACAGTAAGAAGAAACTTGAAATTCACTTGAGCCGGCGCCCAAGACAAACGAATGCTCAAGACAAGACGGAAAATGCTCCAGTAACTCAAAGACAAACCCGACCCTGTCATACTCGGCGTCCTTAATAGCTCCATCAGTTTGGCTTCTTGGCCTCAGTCTCTGGTTTTTTTTATCTCTGGCTCCTTGATCTCCGGCGCCTTCGTCTCCGACTCCTTGATCTCGGGGTCCTTGGTGCTGAGCTCCTTGATCTTGGGCTCCTTCGTCTCCTCCGTCTCCAGCTCCTTGATCTCGCCCCCCATCTCGGGCCCCTTGACTTGAGCCCCTCGAACATGGGCTCTCTGCCCCCGGCCATCCCCACCCGCGGCACCCGGCCGCACCGAAGCCGGAAATGGGTTCCCATTCCTGGTGCTCCTCAACTCATCCCGGTACATGGTCTCGTACGCGGCCGACGGAATGCGCGAGCGAGTCGAAGGCCTCGGGGCCGGCATCGTGCCCCCAATTACAATCTGCGACGCCGAGGGGACAGGGACAGACACGGGTACAGGCAGTGACGGCGGAGCGGGTAGCCAGTAGGTTCCGGGTCCGGCATTCGCGGGGTGCGCCCGCAGAGGATCGGGGTGGCCTCGCAGCGGCCTCGCTGGGGTGGGAGTTGAATCGACATTCTCCCACCCCGCCGCGGCGGCGGCGGCCACCGGTGCTTGACGGCGGGGGCTGGCTTGTTGCGCGGGAAAAGCACTCTCGAGATGCGGCCGTTCTTGGAGGGGCGGTAGGGGGCCCCAGTTTCGTTGAACGTGTTCAGCGTGCAGCGGGCGAGAATGGCGCGGCCGGAGAGAAGCGGGAGGAGAGGGAAACGCGTCGAAGATTCCATCAAAGTCGCCGTCGTCTTCTCGGAGCGTGGGCCGGGGCCCGGCCCCGGCAGACAGTGTAGTAGGAGAGCGAACTAGGCCGCTCCCACTCACGTCTTGACGGGGCCGGGCCGAACCGGGCAGTAGACTTCGTCGGGTATTCTCTGCCGTCCCCGGAGGATAGTTGCGGGGAGGGATAACCTCACCCGGTACTTCAAGGTTGAGCTGGTGATCGCCGCCCCCCTCAAACGAAAGAGGATTCTTCGCCCCTCCCGGGCCCAAAGAGTGGCCAGAGTCCTGTCCAGAAGGACGAAGGTCTTTTCCCGAAGGACGACAAAGGACCTGTCCCGAAGGACGACGAAGGTCCTGTCCTGAAGGACGCCAAAGGTCTTGTCCCGAAAGACGACGGAAGTTTTCCCGCGAAGGGCGGCGAAAGCCCAAACGTCCTCCAGGCCGGGTAAACGTCCCCGGGGGATTTGCCAAGTCCCAATCTTCTTCTGGAGAATCTCGAGCAGCGGGCAGCCGGACCACAGCCCCTGGGCGAAGGCGACGACGAGGGAGGTTCAGGGCGAACCCCCTCGCCGGACCAGAACTGGCTTCCTGAGCGAGATCTGGGCGATTCGCGGCGTCGCCACGCCCATCTTCTTCCTCCTAGGAAAAGCCCCTGGCGCGGCCAACTGCACCCCCGTTGTCTTCAGAAGAACCTTGTCGAGCGTCCTGGGTGGGCGTTGTTGCGTCGTGGGCCGCCACTATGCCCAGATTTATTGCGATATGGTCGATAGGGGGGATCATCGGTGGTCCGTCTTCTAAACGCGGAAACGGGACCGTCCCTTCAGCGGGCGAGGGAGCCTGCGAGACGTGGCAGCCAGGGGCTGCAAGGGGCGTTTCCTGTCGCTCCTCCCGCTCCTCCTCTGGTTGTGGAGGAGCAGGAGGAGAGAAAAGTGAAGAAGCCGGGTTATCCCCCGTCGGAAGAACGCTGCCGCGGGCGTTGCCGCGAAGTCGTCTCATCACGGTACTCGGTATGTCACGAGCGCGGTCTCGCAGTCGAGGCTGCGTGCTCTGTGGGCGAGGAATGGTGCCTGTGCCTTGCCCAATCGGCGACGCGTCTCCAGCGGGACCCGGGGGACCGCCACCGTCAGGAGGCTCGGGCGGCCGGTCCCCAGTCGGAGTCGGAGACGGGGACCGACGGTGTCGTCGAATGCTCCCTCGGATGCTCCCGCGGAGGCTCCCAAAGTAGGAGCCCACTCTGGCGAAGCGAGATGTGGACCGTTGGCCCTCGGCCTTCTTGTCAACCATCTTGGCAATGAGTTAGCAGTTGAAGAACAGAAAGAGAACGGGGGAGCCAACGCTGCGAGCGTTTAGGTACCTTGTCCGGAAGCAAACGGGAAAGGGGATTGCAAGTGCTTTTCGCTTGGTTGGAAACAAGCAATCAAAGCTCCAGGGAGCGACAACCTAAGACACCAGGAAGTAAATGCCGAGCAAATGGATTTTGAAAACCAGGCGGCAGTCAAGAGAAAACTTGATCGGAGAACCGGAGCAGGAGATTGGAAGCCGAACAGTCAAAGGTAGAACTTGACCAGCCGGAGAATCCGACCGGAAGATTCGGAGCGGGAGATTCGGCACGCCGACAGTCGAAGGAGAACTTTGATCGGAGAACAGACCGGACAATCTCGACCGGAGGATTCGGAGCGGGAGAGTCCAGACGCCAGCGGTCAAAAGACAAAACTTGACGGGGGAGTTGAGAGGCCCGGCCAACCGCCTCTCGCTGAGGCGAAGAGGGAGAGAAGATGCTAAACTTGGCGGGGCAGCCAAGTCCCGCAGGACAATAAAATAAGAATCGGTGGAAATTATCTCAAACACAAGTCAGCAAGCCGTCAGATGAGTACAAGGAGGCGGATGGACTTACAATGTGGTGGCGAGCGACGACTTCGCTGGACCCGGATGATGGCCCAAGCCAGTAGAAGTCGCAAGGACACAACCTTGATCCTCGCCGAGGCGGGCGAGGAACGGTGATGAGAGAGACTTGATCGTCGCCAAGGCGGGCGACGAATGGTGGTAAGAGAGAGAGGGCGTCGGCGGAAGATGACCCAAGGCCACGGACGAAGAGAAGTTTTCCAAGAGCTCTCCTCTCAGAGAGAGAAAGCCATCGACCGACTTTGGGATGTCGAGTGGAGGGGAGGGCTCGAACGAGCCGGGCGAACGACGACGAAAAAAAGGGGGCGACGCCAGTCCGGAGAGAGCGGGAAGACGACCCGCGACAATGGCGGAGAGAGGAGGGAGGGAGCCTCCCAAAGGAGAATAAAATGGAGAATGCAAACCGAAAAAGATTAAAACTGCACCAAAAGCTGAGCGCGGGCAACAGATCGTAGAATGGACGTTGGGTCATCCAGGGGCCGCTCTTTGGAGGAGCAACGGCTTGGCGGGGAGGGGGCGGAGGGGCGCCCTCTCGAAAGAGGAAAACAATGAAAAAAGGGACACGAAAAGTGCTCTCCCCGAGGTGTGTTGAAAGTCCCGAGTCGGTCCCCCAGTGGGGAGGGGAAGAGAAAGGGGGGGAGGTTAAGGTGGGAGGGGAGGCAGTCCCAGACGCGCTCCGGCAGTGGCGGAAGAAGAGGGAGAGAGTAATTCTCCCCGCAAAGGGTAGAGAATGGAGTAAGCAAACCGACACGAAAAGTGCTCTCCCCGAGGTGAAAGCGGCAGCGAGTCTGACGCCTAGTGGGCGAAGAATGGACGGGGAGCGGTAGGCGGGCAGGCGAGCGACGGGGGTTGGCGAGAGAAGGAAGGAAGACTGGTTCTTCCAAAGAGAAGAATGGAGAAAGGGAAAAGTATTGACGAGGATGACAACAGAGAGGAGTCCCCAGTGGGTGGGTGGGTGGGTGAAAAAAGATGAAGTGACGGAAAGGAGAATAGTCGCCTGGAAGACGAGGGGGCGGCGGCGGGTTTAAAAGAAGCGTCCAGAACAAGAGGGAAGCAGAGCATGGACGATGACTTGCCAGGGCCGCAGAGCAGATGGAAGCTGTGTCTAGACTCTTTTGTTTTGTTGAGCCATACAGCAGGAAGCCGCACGGCAGTTCATTGGCAAGCGAGTCTGGTCCCTCCCGTTGTCGAGGCACCCAAGGGAGTTGCCCAGTCAGACTGAAAGCTTGCGTCGGTTTCTTGGCAGCCTGAGAATGTCGTGGGAGGAAGACTTAGCATCTGGAAGTAGGCAGAGTGGTTTTGTTGAGGTCTCGGTTGCGAGGTTACTGACGGATAGACCTTCGTTTCTTGTCGTCTCCGAAAACCGCGTCTCCAGTTGCCAGGCAGGCACCATTCCTGGCTGTTTGATATGTCTGCTTGAGTGTGTCATTACTCTGTGGCAATATTTAGTAAGTGCGGAACTCGGCAGGAGGCTGGGTATGGGGGCCAGAAGGACGACTGGAGCACTTGGGACTTGATGAATACCGAGGGCATCAGCGACTGACAACGAGGACGAGAATAGGGGACTTCAGGAAGGATAGAGGCTTCCTACATACCTAGGCGATGACGAGAAGTGGAAGAGTGGCACACAAGGACATAGTTTGAAGGCAGCAGTAATAGAGACAACGCCATGGGCGTTGAGTTCTGACGCCCACTTGCTACACATTCAAACGGAGAGACGGAGATAGCCCTTTCATGTTGAGAGTCGTAAAGACACGTCCAATACAAACTACTAGTAACTATGCTCGAATCCTCTGCAAAGAAATCAAACCCGCCCCTTATCAACCTGTCCTCGAAAGAAACTCGATCCGGAAGAGGTAACACGACTGGACCCTTACTGTCCTCGACCCTTATTCACAACTTTGTACTTCTCCCCCACTCCCAACTCTCCATGTTTCATAGGCATCGTGTAAGTGTACCTTCGTCTGCAGGATCGTGGCATCGCTCGTAGGATTCGGCAGGTCGAGCAACTCTGTTTCTCTGCCGTATTTGTCAGCCTCTGTCATACAAGATTCAGGAGAAACATACCACAAAAATCCTAAGCGTCCTCGACGAGTTGCTCTGCCGATTCGAAAATCTCCGTCACGAGCTTATGGCGCTCCCTTTGTCCTTCTAGATCCATGCGTTCTCTGTTCAGCTTGGAGATGACAGACTCATCGAAAGAGGGAATCTCGCCGCCATTGTTGGCTACTTCTCGATGAATGCAGACAAAAGAAGCTACACGGTCGAGATCCCAGGCCCCCTGAGCGTCTCTGAGCCGGATGTTGGGTGGGACACCGTACCAGTCACCGTCCTCGAGAATGACACGTTTCATTGCTTTCACAAGATTAACGCGGGAGCAAGAGACACCACTCACCCTCACTGAGCTAGACTGCGGGTACTCGATTGCCTTCAAGACGTCTGCCCGAGTGTCTCTCCCACGCTGATACTTCTCAAGCCGTTCCTCAAGGTCAGGCTCGATGGGGAACATCTCGAAAGCCAAGATTTTAACAAATTCTCGAGTGTAAGGCCTTCTGCGGTACTGAGGGTCGTCACTGCACGTTGGGAGGAACTCTTCAAAGAACTTTTGATACGCTGGGCGCTGATTCAGTCGACGACGGTCGCTGGCCTTCAAGGTCGAGATGTTAAGCGGCTCGAGGGAGCTGAGCGAATAGAATCGGCAAGAAACAGCGTACTCGAACATGGCTTGGTGTGTGTCAAAGGCTTGATCCCAGTTGTGACCGAGGTCGAGGCCCAAGAAAGCGAGCACTTCGCCAGGTTGGCGTGTGAGATAGTTCTTCGGCATCTTCTTGCCGTCGGTTGAAGCTTCACGGACAAAGAGGCCAATGTCGTCAACCCCTAGTCCATATGGTCGGATAATAGCTCGAAGAATGCTCCAGAGATCGCCGTGCCCTTCGATGAAGAGCATCCACTGGTGTTGTTGGCGGGACTCGCAAAGCCCAACATCGATTTGAGCGTATGGAGAGGTGGGGGACTTGGAAGAACCGACGGCTTTGCTACTTCCGTCGCTTGTATCCTGGCTCTGTAGATGCACATGTTAGCCAGCTGTGTTTAGTCGACAACCCGAACAAAACCTACCGTCTCCTCAAGCTCACGGAGAGCAATGTCCGCTCCATTCTGCGAGAAGGCGTCACGCCATTGCACTGCAAAGTGCGCACCCCAAGAACCTCCGGGATTGAGGCTCGAGCGAGAGGATCCAAGAAGGCTCTCGATGGTTGTGAAAATGTCGTCCTTGGTTCGAAATCCGGGGAGGGGAAGAACGGCAAGAATATCGACGTCGCCAAAGTCCTGCTTCTCAGGACCTTCGATTGGGGAAGCAAGGAACTGAAAGTCTTTCTCTAGGCTAGTGTAGCACAATTCGGTAATGGCCTTCCAAATGATTCTCGGCATGCGTGGGACGGTCAAGGGCTCCCGGCCCTTGGTGAAGACGTTGCCACCCATGGCCAACTAGGTTTGATTGTGAAGTCTGGGTTAGATTGAGTGGAGAAGGAAAATGGAGAACTGAACGACAGAAATCTATCGGATGCGGGAAACGGTCAATATTGGGTATCGTGTTTGCGTCGTGCGGGTGCAGGTTTAGGTGTTTGCTTGATAGAAATGATGGAATCAACAGGGGTATAGACAAATGCTTGAAGTGATGAAAAGATGCTTGAAGCAGACGGACTTCAGGAGGAAATGATTGCTGTGCTGGCTTTCTCGCGATCTAGAGAAGAGTGCAAGTCGGACAGTCGCATCACGGTGGTGAGTCAGGCAGGTGAGTCAGGAAGATGCATGTTGGTCAGGTAGTAAGTAAGGCCTGATGCCTCGGGCAGGCTTGTTCCACAGGCGTGATTGGTCCTCTCCCTGAAGCGTCTGTCCGCCCACCAAGTGCGGATAAGTTCCTACGAATCCAGGCCAACCCCTGTCAACTTCACTACATGTCGAACAGCAAGAATGAAGATGTGCACTTGATTGCCTTGCAGTGCTTCTTAATTCTTCCATAGGTACTTTCAATTAACCCAAGATCAAGTTGACACTGACATCTGACCCCTGACCTTAACCCGTAGCTGCACTGAAAATAATACCCGCAAGGCACCGGCAAGGATTCACTGTGCCCCCCAATCTCCTCGTTCTTCCTGGTCATGTTGGGAACGTCTGCCATGACCTCTTTCCTTGCACATATCCCATCATATCTTCAAGTCCCTCAGGGAAATCTCCCCCTCCGATGGCCTCGTCATGGCATTGCCGATTTTTGCATACCCTCTTGCCGCCGTGTTGAGCATGTTTCGAGTTCCGACCCAGCTGACCTTGCTCCTTCCTTCAACATCTCTGGCTCAAGTCCCAACGAATATTTTCAATTACCTCCCCCCCCCCCCCCCCCCCCCCCGGCGGGATACTAACCAGAGATTGCAGTCACTCTCTGTCATTTGCCACTGCATTGATCATGTTTAGACCCTGCTGATCATGTTCTTTCCTCCTTGGCTCGATGCGTCAGCGATGCGTCAAACTCGACAAACCTTGCCTTCCATCCTGGAACACTTCCTCCCCGAGAGAGTTGATCACATAAACAGGAGGGCTCTTTCATTTTGGCATGATGGTGGGATCTTGCCAAGTTCTCAGACGAGTCGTGTCCTCTCTTCCTAGCGAGTCTCCGAAGCAGAAAGACCCAAGAAGCTCCTGATCGGAGACGATCTCGCCTCTGTGATGGAAATTGGGCTTGCACATGAGCCTCGGCTTTCTCTGTTGTTATCGTACTAATACTCTACTCTTGCTGAACAGATGGGGCTAGTTGACTGATGTGCTCACCTTCCAGATCGATCAATGAAATCGGCTTCTCGGAGAAACCCTCCGACCCAAGACGAAGCTGCCCCTGAGCCGGCCACGATCCACATGACCAAGACCTCCCATCTTCCTTCCAATGCCTTTGGGGACGAATAGAACCTGCTGACTCCTTGTCTTTCTTCCAGGTACCCCGTCGACTGTCAAGCGAGCAAAGTGTGCTCCCTCCACGACAGCGCTGCCGCAGCGATACCAGCCGACTTCTCCTTCTCCGAAAAGGCATTGCACAACACCTGAGTCATCGGTCTCTTTGATTGATCTGGCCTCTGCCGGGGGCCAGTCGCCACAATCTTTCCCCCAGAAATCCCTCCGGGTCGACAGGCCCCCTCGTTGAATCCGACTGCACTTCCCGAGAGAGTTGGATCCCCTGTGCTGTCCGTAGTGCATGTGACTACCACGGAATCTCTTGGCACCTTGTTGTCTTGAAAGTCTCAAACTTCTGTTGTCAATGACGCGCTGACTGGGACATGTTATTTCTATTAGGTCACCCCTCGACGGAGAGGCACGTTTCAATTCCTTCCTACGACTTGAGGGACTAGGTATATAAACCCGACCATGGTCGGGTTGGAAGATTTGATTTCTGTATCATCCTTATCAACCTTGGCTCTACTCTTCGACTGGCAAACACAACTTCTACTCTCCACTCTCCACTTTCTCTCTACTCTTTGGTTGGAAACTTACTCTCTCCATGGTGCCGACATCAACTACATGTATTCTTCGAACTGCACCTCAACCTCAGTCTCGAGCTCGCCGTCCTTCATCATTATCGACTCGGACCCTACTCCGATCCATTGTCAACTGCACTTTTTTTTGGTCTTTCTGCCAACTCATGCGCTGCATCGCTTCATCACGCAGTGTTGTCTGCACCGGTTCATCACGCACAACGTCGCTACTGTACACTACCGTCGACCGACCCGCGGTCCCACCGTCGCTCACCTTCACCATCTGGTGGTCTGGTGGTTCTCACCACAGGAGTAGCAACGAGCCACATGCATACTGGAGTTTCGCTACTTTCCGTTCGCTATTCGCTACCTTGAAACTTGCGCTTCCACCGCGAGTCTCGGGCCCTCAACGCCCCCGATGACGGTCTCCTTGAGCCTGACGTCCTTTTTGGAGCCTCCTCGACTGTCCTCTCGACTGTCGTCTCGGCTCTTCCTCCACCTCGATCCGCCGTTGCGGCATTCACCCTCGTTTTCTACTCCGTTCGGCTTCGATTCTCCTGAGCCCAGGCTCGGGCTTCCACCGCGAGCTCGGGCTTCCACCGCGAGCTCGGGCTTCCACCGCGAGCTCGGGCTCCCCGTTCGACTGTTCAACCTCGACTCTTTCCATTGGTCCCCGGAAGAGGGCCCCGTACTTCACTATCACCATCCCCGTCCCGGTCCACCAAGGACGGCCTCTGGATTCCACTCTTCAACCTTGGTTCCTTCAGTTGTCAACGGCGCCGGCGGACGGAACGGGGCTCGCGATTCCACCGCGAGTCTCGTTCCGTCTCGCCTCGCTCCATGGCTTACCTTTCGGTCCTTAGTCCATTGCGGTGTCGACAGCCAATCCCTCGGCCAGCCCATGGCCGACACGATCACCCTGGCCATCTGGTGGGGTCTTCCCCCGACTCAATTCAGCCTGATGGCAACGGCAAACCGTTGCCTGTCGACGTAGAGTCTGTCTGGTGGCGGTGGTTGGTTTCTTTCCGCAACATGGCTTGTCCGGTGCGGTGTTTACCGGGACTTCCTGAAGGCTTTCCGAGATGTGTCGGTGGTGGTGGTCGTTCTAAATTCGACCAGACTTTGGCTTTTGCCAAACATTGGCATTTTGGATGAAACGGCATCGGGCGATGGAGACCTTGGACGATGTGTGGCTGGATGGAGACCTTGGACGATGTGCGTTTGCGATGGAGGCCTTGAACGAAGTGCGTCTGGCTCGGGATCCGTGAGGAACTCAAGATCAGTTGGCGGGATTTTAGGCCCTGCCCATTTGGTTGGGCCCCAAATGTACCCGGCGGCCCTTCAAAGAGGCCTGGTAAAGGTCAAGTTGAGCCTGGCGCCCTGCAGCAGATTCGGAGCTCGGCAAGCTACCTTTTAAGCCTACCAGTCGGGAGTCAGCCTTGGCAAGGGCGCCTAACCGAACTGGAGGATGGGGGGAGGGGGCGGGAGACGGGGGGGGATGTTGGGGTCTGGATGGGCCGGTCGAGGGTGGTTGGATGGATCATGGAGCTTGTAATTAAGAATAGCATGATGCTTACCTTAGTCGACAATCAAACTGATCCTTCGCACATGTGTGTCGTTTTGCGGTGCCCCAACCCGTCGTGTTAGAAATGTACCGAGACTTAAATGGACCTTCTGGGCCTAGCAATGGAGCCATGGCGGCGGCTTTGCTCGACGACTAACGAAATGGGAAGCCCTGGACACGTCTGGACCTTGTTTTTCGCTGTGGCGGCTTACCCTTGGGGCCCTCGACGCCCTAGCACACCACATTTGCATCGTCTTAACCTCTTGAGGCGAAATGGTGGTTCAGCTCTCCCCTCCTCCCTTGGAGTCGATAAGCAAAGGAGGTCACGAGGATCGGCAATGTGTCTGAGCGAATTGTTTTTTCCTCTCAAGATGCATGGGAACGGGGGCCATCCCATGGGCCATGAGCCATGCATGTTCCTTGGTGTCTTGGTTGGCGTCTTGGCGGTGTCCTCGTTGGGCTTTCAGCTCCGGGCTAGTTAGATTTCAAGGGAGGCTCAGCTCTGTCTTGGCATTGAAGGATTTTGAGACGGAATGGCATTGGTCTCTTTTTTCCTTCGTTTCCCTTTTCTCCCTGTCTCTCTTCTCTCCCTTCTTCCCCTCTTTCTCTCTTCTCTGCTGCTCAGGAATGCGTGTTTCTTGACTCTTGATTTGTGCTAAGATACTAAATCTATTCGTTGTCCTGGGTCTTGGCCACTGCGGTGCCTATTCGTCCCCTTGCATTCCGTTCCCTCCTCCCCTGAAAGATCCAAACACCACCGAAGATGGTACAATCGGTGCAGACGACAGCCGTCGCGTGGGGAAGCGCCGTCGAGTCGGCCGCGTCCATGACGACGAGAGCGCCGCTGGCGTACGAGCTTGGCTATGGCATCCCGGGGCTGGAACTGCGCCAAGAGGTGCCGACGGTTACGTGCGGCTACTACAGTTGGACTGGTACGCAATCACGCAATCCGTCGATCGTTTGGTGGTTGAGATGGTGTTGTTGAGGACTGGGGAGGAAGAACTCGGACTGGGACTGGACTGACGTCGACTTAGACCAGGTTTGGCCTTGGGCCTGTGAGTCGGCGACGACGTGCCGCACTATTGCGAGCCACTTTGGATGCATGGAGACCGTATATACGACGTGCTACGCTTCGACCGCTACCGAGTGCTCGTCGGATGCTGTGCTTGGACAGAGAGAGCTATGCTGGTAAGTCAGGACAGACCATCACCGGGAGAACAAGCGCGAAAGGGGATAGAGACTGACCCCAGTAGCACCTACGACGTAACGTACCCGGCCTGCGTAACCGGCATCAAGACCGAGGACAACGGCGACGAGCTCACGGCTTACAACTGCGGCAAGGACGTGATCCAGGGCGAGCTCTCTATCTACAACACGTCGCCCAACTTTGACACGACAGCCACGACCGAGTCCGGGTCGGACTCGCTCACGACCGAGACGGTCGACAGCAGCACCTTCACCACGGTGCCGTCCTCGTCGGCCACGGACCCGTCCAACCCCCCCGCAGAGACGAGTAGCGACCCGAACCCCGACGGTGGTTCTAGCACGCCTATTGGGGCTATTGTCGGTGGTGTCATTGGAGGTGTCGCGCTGATTGCTCTAGTGGTCCTGGCCGTCTTCTTCGTCAAGCGCCGAGACAGGAAGAAGGCCGCCGCAGCCGCCGCCGCCGCCGGAGGAGGCCCCCCCGGCGGACCAGACTCGGAAGTCGCGTCGCCGCACCAGCAACAACAAATGATGCAGAACCAGCCGTTCTCCCCCGCCGTGGGCGTGCCACCCTCCCCCGCGGCATACCCGCCCGTGTACCAGTCCACCATGGTGAGCCCCGCGCCGGACCACCAGAGGCAGAGCTACCAAGACGGGTACGTCCCCGCGGGGGGATACTCGCAGCCGCAGTCGCCGCCGGCCAAGACGGACGGGTTCTATGCGCCGCCGCCCGCACCGGTGCCGTCGCCTCAGCAGCAGGTGCAGCAGCAGGGGCATGTGCAGGAGGAGAGGGTCGAGTTGCCGAGCGAGCGGCATAGGGATACGGCGCCGGTCGAGCTGCAGTAGAGCTTGTATGTCATCATGGGGGACGTCGTGGGTGAGGTGAGTGGTTGAGTGTGTGGGAGGTCGTCGAATTCAGAGTAGGTTATTCTCAGCGATGTTTCGAAGGAGCGCGGTTGTACGTGCCCCTGAGACGAAGGAGGGAATTGGCAACGCTGGCTTATTTCGGGGCTCGCGAGGATAGGAGGAACAGTGGTGTAGCTTTTCGAGGAGTGATTTGCAAGGGGATTTCAAGCCTAATATGTATTCCATCAGCCATGATCCAGACGGTCCATTCTCTTAAAGCTGCAGACCCAATTCCTCGCGCTTCGCCTTCGAGGCTGGGGTTGATCGCAGCAGGTCGCATACTGCAGAGCAACGCTCCCGGGCCATGAAGAAAAAGGGTCCAGTAGAAACAAGAGCCAGAAAATCGCTAAAGGCACAAAGAAATATGTTAAAAAAAAATTCCAAGTCGCACTCGACGGCACGTCCAACCCCTGGAACATACCTTTGATTTTCTCCAAAGCAATTCTTCCGAGAAAACAAGTCGCGACGCACCACGGTCAAGCCCAAGCCAGACGCATCCGATTCCCTGTCTGTGGCGGCGTGCTCGTGGCTCCAGTGGGCGGTTGGAGTAAAGTGCAATGGGGCGGTTTTGGCGGCATGTTGGCAGACGCAATGCGGGAAGTAATATATGAAAAAATAGATCTAGTAGTTCGTAATTTCTTACGAACCAACATGTCAAAGGATTGCCATCGGAGAAAATCTGAAGAATCTGACTTTCGGTTGTCGGGTTGGTGAAGGTTGGAGATTTGGAGATGTGCAGGGGGGGCCTGGACGGGGGGATGAAAGATTGACACTCGCACGTTGACGCCGCCAGAGACGGAATTGGCCATGGAAATTGGGCAAGTAAATATCCTTGAACTTTTCTCTTTATTCTAGTACTATTTTCTACGCAAACGAATATCGTTTTTTTGCCGACGCATTTTCGGGTGCGTTCCTCAGGGGAGACGCTCCAACTCAACTCGGAACCAGTCCAGCAGCCACCCGTCTTGGCCCTTGCTCGTTCACACCAGTGCTAATCTACAGAGGGCAGGGCACGACGCATTGCACTGGAAATCTAACACGGGCAAAATAAAATGAGCAAAAATCAAACATGTTCATGATCCGGGTGAGGGTGGGTGGGGGGGGGGCGGGGGGGGGAAGACTGGAGACTTGGTGTTTGAATTTTTTTTCCCAGTGCAAACATTTGTGGTTTTGCGTTTTCCGTACCTGCCCAACTGGCAGCTGTCTCTTTACTGACGAAACGGGGTGAAACATGTAGCAGCCCGTGGCAATCATACGAGACACATCTCTCCCTGCAAACCCGAGAGCCACGAGCCCAAGTCCCCGAAACAGATCATCAGGTTGGTTCCTCATGTCCAACGGCATTCTCCCGTCGATGCAACTTGAGAAGAGGAACCCAAATCGTTGATACTTGCGCTAATTCGTTCCAATATAGGGTAGCCGGGTAGGCAACGCACACGCAGTCCATCGGTCCCGTCCGACTGAAACGGCAGAACCGTTGAAGCGTAACGCCAGAAACGCCACGAGGCCCCAAGAACGGATTGACATGTCTGCTTTGGATCCAAACAGAATGCCTCGTCCGCTACTAGCAACATGAGAGCAACCTCTCTTTCGGCCGAACCCGCCTTTCATTCGGAGCCTAGTCAGTTCCAGTCCCTCCACCCAACACTCCTTGTTGCCTCGGCGCTGATCCTTCTCTTGTTCCCCCCTCAAAAGCCTGTGCTCTGGTTCCAACCGCCCACGCCCCGTCAAACGCACACACACAGTCCAACCACGTTGTTAGCAACATGCAGGCACCCGTCCCCATCCAGCCACCTGACCAGACCTTGAAGCGCCACGATGCCACGATCGGACAATAAGAAACGCCCAACGACCGTTGCGTGCGCCCCGTGAGACAAGAGACACAAGAAACGATATTGAAAAGAAACACAAGAACCTGAACCGGAAGTCTCGGACCTCTGCACCACGCGACGGGGACAAAGTTCGAGACAAACACAGAAGCGCTGACCCGTCTCTAGAAGCCCCCTTCCGCTCCCCCCTCCAGTTCTCTCGCCCACTGTCGACCGATCACCTCCTCCAAGATCATTCATCGGCATCCACACCCTCCGGTCCCTCCCCCGCGAATTGAGTCCCCTCTGCTTTGCGGGGAAACACATTTACGCCCCGGGGAGCGAATCTCTTCTGGAGACGAACTAGACCGCCATGGGAAATCGGGGCCGGCCAAGGGGCCGTGAAGGGGCCGTGGCCCGGGACCTTCTTGTGATGATGCTTCATGGACCCTGGTCGGCTTTTTGTCAATGGGAAGCCTCGGGACAAAAACCAATGATTTCTTGTATTTAATTTCTTCTGCCTACTTAATCCATCTGGTACCCCTCTGGTTCCTCTGTTCTCCTGTTTGATGCTCGTTCCTCGTGTCGTCTCCCGCTCGCACCCATCCCATCCGTCCCTCTCCCCATCGTCACGATGACCCCCCCCCATCTCCTCCTCCTCGCCGCCCTAACCTCTGCCACTACCACCCTAACCACAACCTCCTCCGCGGCCCAATCCTCCTCCTCCTCCTCACACTGCACAACCGGCCTCTTCATCCTCGTCGCCCGCGGCACCGGCGAAGCCCAAGGCACCGGCGCCTTTGCCAACATCTCGCGCTCCATTGCCTCCCGCGTCCCCGACTCGCTCGTCCAAGCCCTCGACTACCCGGCCACCTTTACGGACCCCCTGTACAGCGAGTCGGAGCAGGACGGCGTCCAGGAGATGCACGACGTGCTCAACGACCGCCGCGCCGCCTGTCCCCATCAGAAGTTCGCCGTGCTGGGATACTCGCAGGGCGGGCAGGTCGCCACGGATGCGTTTTGCGGAGGGGCGGGGGATGGCTTCTCGACGCTGTCCGCCTTGCCGGCTGATTTTGTCACCAGTTCCTGTGAGTTCAATTCCTGTCGCACGCGATCATCTTGCTATCCTCCCTTTTTGCCCGTTTATCCCGACATGCCACCAAAAGAGGACTTCCGAAACTTCGTGTGTCCATGTGGTGGTTCGCTGACAATGTGTCGCAAGTTGCCGCCATTATCCTCTTTGGAGATCCCAGTCACCTCGCCAACGCCACGTACAACCGCGGCACAAGCAAAAAGGACGGCGTAAGTTTTGAGGCCATATCAACTCGACCTGCAGCGAGAGATGTTGACCAAAGATAGATCTTTGCTCGCGAAAACGTCACCTACTGCGAAGACCACTACACCGACCTGATGCGCTCCTTTTGCGACACGGGAGACCGCTACTGCGACGAGGGCGACGACTCGGACGTCCACGGCTCCTACTTTGAAAAGTACGGCCGCGTCGTCGTCGACTTTGTTGTGCAACGTTACGAGGCCCTGGAGAAGGCGGCGTCGGCTACCGATTCTGCCGCCACTTCTGCTGCTGCTGCTCCTACTGTGGCCGCCACGGCGACGGCCAAGGACGCGGAGACGTCGGCAACCTCGTCGACTCGGCCGACTGCTACTGACAATGCCGCACCAGGAGCCTTGCTCCCGCCCATGATTCTGGTCGGAGCTGTTTGGGCGGGCTTCGAGGTCGTCAAGGCGGTTTGGTAGAACAAGAGGATCTCGAGGCTGCCTTCAACACATCACTTGCAGTTGGAAACATCTTGGTGATAGCTACTGTGATCTGATCGAGTGGAGTTGGTGCCTTAATGGCTCGGAGCTAAGAACTATTCATGCGATTGTCCATTCATTATGCTTGACTCTCCTAATACACTCTCCGTTCTGTCCATTCGACGTCCAAAATCGCGCCATAACCACGAGTTGGCGACTCTACACGTGCTTGACACTGCTTGTGCTTGAAGTTTATGTCATCAGTAAGAAAGTACCTTGGACTACCAAAATGCGCAATCCCTCAGTTGCGTCGGGCCCTTATTCCAGCTCGGGGTCCCGGTGACCATCGTGTGGTCTCCATCCTCTACTGAGCTGAGGCAGCAGCCGATGTACCCCGGCCCAGGACCTTTGGGTTGATGACTGGGGGAGTGTGGAGTACGAGCATCGCCAGGGGCACGTTCAAACCCGAGCCCTGCCCACACTGCGATTGAGAAGGAAGACTTGTTAGCAATGCAATATGTACAGGATGCCATGACAACTTACTCGGGCGATCGCTAGCGCCATAGCATAATTCTCCTTGTGGCGTCGAAGTCTGACCAACTTGGTACCGGTGCCACGGTCAAGGCTTTGAATGTGAACTCGCCTGCTATGTTCTATGGCAAAATGACAATAAGCAAGTCCGAAGCATTGGTTCTGAAAGTTTCGCAGATGCTGGATGGGATCCTCGTCACCCGCACGGCATGACTGTGCCCAAGGTCGCAATCCGACGATGTGTTCGTGACAAAGGACTCGAAACCAAGAGGCTTCGATCTGCTCTGAGCTGAACCAACTCCCCAGAGCAGTGGACTTGTCGTTAATGGACTCATCGAGGTCCGCAATCATGGGGCGGTTCGGAATGAGGGACTTGCCACTCTCCCTACCAAGGGACGGATCCAACAGGTGAAGCGCCCACTTCGACAACTCCTCAGACAGTCGAAGTCTGATTTCGAGCTGGATCGGGTTCAAGAGAGGCGGAGCCCAAAGCATGGGGCCTCTGAGAAAAGATGGATGCGTTTGAAGCGATTCCAGCAAGGAGGACTGAACATGGCGTGAAGCCGCCTCCTGCCAGCCGCGTAGCTGTGGTGGAGCTCCCGGACCGAGGGAGGAGGGAGCCTCAAGAGCCTCCAGTGCAGCCGAAGTGAGCTGAATCTGGCCCGGGACCAAGGGAGGAACAGGAATGAAGGGTACCAAAATGGGGACAAGATCGTACATTACGACCCGAGCCGGCGGAGGCAACGGCGGTAGAGCCACCGCTGCAACCGGAGCTTGGGCAACCGAAAGAGCTGGGGCAACCGGAGGAGCTGAAGTTGCTAGATGCTGAGAAATAGGGTTGCTGAAATGCAATGTTAGTCACAATCCGCACTCTTTGATCGCCCTGGAATGAGAGAGACCTACCCAGCATTGGCAACGGAGCCGGGCATCATGTAAGCCTTCACGAGAATGGCCAAGCGGTTCAAATTCATGGGGGTGCCGTCATTCTGGTAATGGTTGCACACAAACTGAATGAAGACTTTGCGGACGGGATTCTCGGTCTTGGCACTCAAACGTCGGAACATGTCCATGTAGCGCGGCTTCAACATGACGCCGTAATCCACGCACATTAGAAAGAGGCCCACGTACAGGCGATTGCCGGTCTCAGGCAAGTCATCTATCTCACAACCGCGAAATGTTGCCTCGATGATTGAGACAAGCTCGTCAAGGGTGCCCTTCAGGGTGCTCTGAACATGAGTGCGGTGTGCGCTGCTAGGGTTGGAGCGGGAGGACTCTTGATCAACGTGGCCAGGGCAGCTCAAGACCGAGCATGGAAGTTGGTCAATGAATCCGAAAATTTCTAGAGCCAAATCATTCTTGAAGATGCTCTCCTTCTAAGTAGGCATCTTGGCAAAAGGGAGAGCGAGCTCTTGGCTGCTGCATTCGCTGGACTCACTATGGATAGGCTGAAGCGGCAACTGCAGGAGGTGGTGAAAGAGAGCGTGCTGAGCAACGCAGAACAGAAAGGAAGGAGAGTAGTTCTGAAGTGCAAAGGTGTTGGATGAGATGAGCTGGGGAAGGTGGAGAGGAGTGTGGGTGAAGAGACTGAAGAAGTGAGAGACGGAGGAGAGAGATGAGGGAGAAAGAGGGAGAATGGCGAGGAGAAGGGAACAGAGCGCGATGGGAAGAGAAAAGAAAACAAAGAGAGGAAGGAAGGTCCGAGAAGGCAAGAGAAGAAATTAAAGGATCCCATGCCTAAGAGTCACGCCCGCGTTGGTACCTGTAATGGGGGGGGGAGGGGGCTCTGATAGGCCAGGACGAAAGACGTACGTCACCCTAGTCACGATCGAGGCAATTGGGGAAAGAGAACGGGTTCAAATGTAAACAAATACACGCCAATGGCCTTCTTGCGCCTTCTATTACAGTAGACATTCCTTGTTATGGCTGTAGTTGCGAGCGAGCAGGGAGGGGGGGTTTCTCCTCAAAGTGGAAGCTCATCCCACCCCATGACTTGATCTCGAAGTCTATGGACGCGGAAGGAACCAGATGGACTTGGGTATGACACGATTGACATCAAGATACTCGGGCGCTCCTATTGTTTACGTCTGGAGAGTTGTGTGATTCAGAGCCGGACGCCCTGTTGCCTGGTTTGCAAAGGGGGTGTCTCCAACATCGGACGAGATTTTTTCAGCACGCCTGCACCTGAGGAAGGAGCAAAGGGCTCATTCTCAGAGGTTTAAAGCCCTAGAGGAAACGAGACTGCGCCCCGGCAAGCGAGTGCTATCTGGGACACCAGGGCTACCTCGGATTAGGTGGCAAGACCATGGTAATTGAGGTACATCACGCAGTGTGCCGAGCGAAGACCAGCTCGCACAATCAATTAGGGACAGTCATTGAGTGAGTTGATGTGATTTGCAGCTACCTGTTGTTCGCGGTGATTCGTCGGGACACAACTAAAACTAGGAGTACAGATTGCAACCATACGGCTTTGCAGCCACAAGAAATCTCGTTAATCCGATGCGTAATTGCCCGCTCCAAAATGAAAGAAATAGTCAGAGTGAACATAATCCCATCCTTTACCAGTCGAAATGCTACGCGGTTGCTGAGCAGATCGCGAGTGAGTTACAGGCCAGTGAGCTGCCGGTTCGATCATCCGACGAGTGCGAAAACGAGGAAAAGTGTCCCCCGTACGAGGGCCAAAGGCCATTGGCGCATGAGTGCTCTGCAAAGGCCAGTTAGTATCTCCTCTCGGAGAAAGGGATTCAAGAAGGGCAGGTAGACTTACTTGTGATCCATGGCCGGGATTAGAAGCCACCTCGAGCACCAATCATGAACAGGGGAATCCTACACAAGTCAATCGAGGAAGAAGCAATGAGAGGTGCCCCAAGAGCATGAAAAGACCTACCGAAAATACCCAAAGTTGATGAGGTGGGAGATGAACAACATCCCGCCCATGGTGAGAACGAAAATGATGAAGAGCGGACCGAAAATGTCCCACAAGGTGTCCTGGTTGGGAGTGTCGACAGCGTAAAAGATGGGACGTTCTGGCCGGACGGGCACCTGGGGAACATCGTTGTCGCTGTCGCTGTCGTGGACAGCCTGGCGGCGGTTGCGGCTGGGCATTTTGCTGGATGACTGCAGGCAGTGTTGGTTGAAATCTTGGAAGGGTTACCTCAGAGAAGTGGGCGAGCGTTGACGAGTGAAGAGAGAGGAAACTCTGACTCGCTCTCGCAGACGACAAGAGGTTTAAAAGAAAAGAGGGAGAAGGAGGACGCGCCAGGCGTACCAAACAATGTGAACGGCGAGAGAGGCGATCCACCAGGAGAAGATGGCAATGGCGTACCCAGCCCAAAGACAGGCAACCATGCGAAGGAATAGGTTCCAGTAGACGGTAAACTTGGCAGCGTCGGAGTCCATGACTGGCGAGATGATGCTGGGGTAGGGACTGAGGAACTTGGGTTGGAACCTGAAACGAAAGAAGAAATGAAGTGAGACTTACTGTTGGAGCGAAGCTTGAAGAACGATAATAAACACACACAAGGCGACGTGAGAGTCGGTTGAGGTCGAGAAGGAAGACTGAGTGTCAAGAGAGATGAAGATAGTTGATGCAGAAGCTTGGTTGGAGCAGTGCACCGAAAGTTGGATGAAGAGAATGTGGTGGTGATGTGAAGAGGGAAAGATGGAAGGAAGGAAGGTGGGAGAAGATCTTGAGGCCTCTATTTATGTTGACTGCCAGGTGCCGGCCAGTCACCAGATCAGTAGGCTGCAGCGACGAATCACAGCCCTCGAAACGAAAAATAGGAGGACGGCCAGAGGAATTCGTCTGCCCAGCTCGCGAGTCAATTTCTCATTGGTAATTGCAAACGGCCCTTCCTGTGAATGAATCGCAATCAGTAAACGGGATCAGTCAGTACAGTGCGGGAAGGACGAAACTGAGGCTGCGCGCGCAGAGGGCTGCCACAGCGCCCCTTTGCCCTCTGTGGCTTACCCTCTTGTTCATGGCCGTAGGTAGCATTGGTATTCTGGAATACGAAGTCCTAATGGTGTTAATTTGATAAGAATGATCTTTTCGTTATTTCCTTGCAGTGCTTTTTGTCATCCAGACAGAATTTCCATCCCCCCTTAGCGCCTGGAGGAGGGCGCCGGAACCCTCCCTCAACACACGCACGCCACAGCCGCAGCAAGGCGAGTACCATCTCGAAAGTTGCCTCGAAACTTTTTCTCATCAATTATTTCCCCTTGTGCTATCGGGATGCGTCGTAAGTTCTCATTGATTTGCACTCTCCATTGAGACCGTGACGTCGCCGAAAACCGGCTGACTGGGGCTCAGGATCGGGCTGTCAGCTAACTTGACGTCGGCAGGCATCGTCTCCTACCTACTTGATCTCCGTTAATCCATCTACATATCTTAAGCTTCCTTCTCATGAACCATCTTCGTTTTCTGGAAAGGCAAAACCACGCTGGCGATTGCTTCGATTCTCTGTCCTTCTGCCGACGATCCCGACCCAAGGAGCCATCGAACGCCGAGCCCACCGTCCAGATCTCCAATACCAAGCGACTGTCTACCCCCTCGACCGGACAGAAGTTTGGCTGATGCTGCGTCTTGACTCCCCAGCCAAGAATGCCCTTCGCTGGCCTCCCGCGGACCTCTGGGCGACCAGCCCACGATGCTGAGCTCCAGTGAAGCCCAAACATTCTTCAGATTTATTCAGTCGTTGACGAAGTTGATCTTGGGCGTGGTCGCACTGCTGCACTCCCAACTTCCGTACAACTAGTCAGCGTGGCATCCCGGGCGACAGAGAGTACAAGAACTACAGATCCAGTACTACACACTCCTGCAGCAAGACTTGAGGGCTTGGGGCAAGATGAGAACTCGCCAGGTAAGTTTGTCGCGCTTGATGGCATTGCCTGCCACACAAGGACTACCCTCTGTTGCACGACTATTAACTGGGTTTTAGCCTAGAATCCGGTGCAGTAGCTCGAGACTGTACTCGACATGGACTCCCAGGTTCTCTGTAGAACCATGTTGGTGAGTCCCTCTTTTCTACTTACCCCTGGCGGAGTCTCCAGAACGCACTAGTCGAGAAGTCTATTTGTCGCATAGTCGCCACCAACGTCAACCCAGCATCAGCTATACCCGGACACTCCCGTCTCTACTCTCCATTGGCCACTACTTGCAGAAGACAATCTAGGGGAGTTTGAATCTTCCGGTAGAACTGGAAGGCAAGAGTTTCGAGCGAAGACTGCCAAGACCATGTGGTTGGCACTAGTTTTGCATTTATCGGCCCATATGGGCGCCACTGACCTGACCACTAGTCCTCGTGTATTCCTCCACCAAGCCACCGTCCACGATTGACTCCGTACCGAATATACAAGCTGGTAGCTCTCAAGCCATCTAGTTGGGTGCCCTGACGTTTTAATAAGAGTTGGACCTGGTCATAACCGTTAGAAACAGTCCCTGTCGACTGAAACGGGTGGACCACGGCGCCTGAAGAAGCCGAGGGGCTACCCCGTGATATAGGTTCTGATAGCTGTTATATGTATCAGTCTATTTGAATCTAATAAGCCACTAAAGAAGAGACTTGCTCTCGTTGAGCAAGGGGTAAAGCGGCTGTCTACTGACGCAAAGAAACTTCGACGATTGCTCGCGATGTGTGGAGTAAGGAGGATTCAGGAAATATAGGCAAGGTAATACCCGCCCTGGAAACCGTGTCCAAAAGGATGCTAATCCCGTGTCGTGGCTCAGGAACTGGATGGGAACAACCAAGGGAGCAGTAATCCCTCCAAGTCTCGAAACCCATTTGTCCGGCTCAAGCACACCCATGCCAGAAACCTCCGTTGATGGATTGTCCTCCCTCCCCTCCTCCCGTTTCAAAAAGGTAAATACACGCGCCGTGATTTCTCCTTGTTGT
The DNA here is from genome assembly GCA_911649645.1 of Thelonectria discophora. Taxonomy (NCBI): domain Eukaryota; kingdom Fungi; phylum Ascomycota; class Sordariomycetes; order Hypocreales; family Nectriaceae; genus Thelonectria; species Thelonectria discophora. The sequence goes on along the minus strand of CAJVRK010000008.1, from coordinate 4,019,076 downwards.
GCTACATCTAGACTCTAGGGCAAACAATAGGAACCTCGTCATCCTGCCGCCGATGTCGAACTACGACGTCCTCTACTTCAAGAATCCATCTCAACCAATATCTGACAAGAGGAATCTTCGCTGCAGTATGGGAATGCTGCTTCTCGGTGGGCTGTTGATCTTCCATGTTATGAGTAAAAAGGGGCTTCTGCGGATCCCCTCGCCATTCCACAGCACGTGGTCCATTTCTCGAACTATAGCTGATCTTTCTCTTCTCGCGCTGCCTAGGTACGTGATACTCTATACCGATCCTCGATAACCCGTTCGATCGCCCGTCGGTGTCAATGTCAAGACATTGATGGATAATCTTCTCGACAAAGAGCAGCTGCGTGCTCTGGACACAGGACTCCTCAAAACAAGTTGGGCCTGGTGCAGCGGACGGCGACGAAGGTACTTAAAATACACTGACTAGGCTTCTTCGCCGTCTGTCAAGGATATTCCCGAAACCAAGACAAAGACAATCCGACTTGCGCAGCAGGTACCGACGCGAACCATCAAACCTCGTCGATCTTTACAGCCATGACCAGGTCGAGCATTGACATGGCTGAGGTAGCCCTCGCCTTCGAAGAAGTCATTTCTGGCTCGAACGATTCTCAAGGCGCCGGTAGTACTACATCGATGGAAGATCATGGCATCGTGGACTCTACCTATAATACGGCATCCTCGACGACCCAATGTCCAGAAGCAGATTCGCGATGTCCTCCATGTGCACGGCAAAGTACTGATGGAGCAGGGTGTTATCAATATCGATCCCAAAAGTGATGTCTCCGTGATCTTTCGCTGTCCACTCGGAAAGTAGGTCAGGGGCAACAGCGATATTGAGTGTCGTTCCCGCGAGCTTGGCCACGCGTTCAACCATAATACGAGCACTATACATGGATGTAACAGATGAGCTACTTCTCCTGGGGCGATCAGGTTTCAGGGCCACTCTCAGGAGCGGCCGGCCTTAAGTGCGTCTACTTTGAGCACGAAGATGGGATAATGCAGACTCAAGCATAAGAGAAGACTCGGACTCCGGTGAGAAGGAGAGTATACACCTTCAGGTCCTTAGAGACCGAAATAAGTTTCAGATTCGTCCCATAAATGTCAGAAAAATGCGAAATCTTTTTTATAGTTATTGATGTTCCTATTACTAGTTATTTAGCATTTAGCATTGGATAAAAATGGTGAGATACTTGGAGATTATTCTTCAACTCTTATCGTGATTCAGAACCTCCCAAATCTTCTTTTTCCCCAGTACTTATGCATCTCTTCTCATTGGCATTGGCTACTAGGCACGAGAAGCAAGCCTCGACCCTTGGCACCTCGCGTTTCTCTGCGTTCACTCTATTACCAGCCTGCCTCTCGACTTGATTTGCATCTCCATCGATAACCAGCTCGAAGACCTTCAAACACGCCTTTCTTCCTCTATTTTCTCTTCCAATTTCTCTTCCGGGTGCTCCTCGATATCTTCCGCGACAAGCTCATCGACTGGATCCTCGACCTCTTCCTCGCCGACCTCATCGATATTTTCCTCTACATCCTCCTCGATATCCTGCCGTTTTGGATCCTAAAGCTACTCCTCGATCTGCTCCTCGAAACGCTCCAGAACATCGTCTGCGATATCCTCCCCGTCATCCTCCCGGACATTCTCCGCGTTGTCCTATTCGACGTCCTCCACGATTTCCTCCTCGATATCCTGCTCGAGATTCTCTTCAGATACTTCCTTGATAGCCTCATCACTATAATATACCCCTCAAGAGTACTTCCCGACCCCGTTGTCAATATCTCGCAGTTCTTCGTCAACCGCCTCCGCGGTCCAGATCCAGAAGCTACGAGAGGAACGGGATGTCAGCCTACAGAGCCGCAAGATCTAGAACCCAAACTTATCTGACACCAATGGAAGTCAATAAGTCATGGGAGGAGAAGTTTCAAATAGGAAGAGAATGCTTGCGTGGAACCTTCAGTGATGAGAAGGAGTGGGCAACTATTGTTAACCAATAGGATGTTCTGAATCCAGATTGTGCCCAAGTATAGATAGGAATCTATGAATGGGGTTCGTTTTATGGCAATGATGCTCCCAGAATGAGTTCGTGTCTTCAAAATACGCGAGTGCTGTGTTTGGCAAAGGGGTAAGGGGCTGGAACCACGGCAGCTGATTGCTGTTGAATATACTCGTAAATATTACTATTATCATGGGGTTACAGCATATCTTAGGCCATTCGTGGAAGATTGCCCAGTTGGAAACTTTCTACCTAGAGAACTGATGGAAACGTGAGTGTTTTACGAGTCCCCACGAAGATGACCTCCAGCAAACCTCAGCGTTGTTGCTCCCCGCAGGCAAGAAAATCGGTGGGATGTAGCCATATTCGTAGAAGACTTCTATTTAATGGACTCGAGGTTTTTAAACGGCAAATGGGATGCTTCTCTCAAATGTGATTGTCGGCTACGGATTCCAGCATCACGGTCCCCGACCCCTCCTGAATCCTGAAGCCAGTGGTCGAGCATTGGCATCGTGGATGGTGCGCTCCCCGTACAAAAATTAGACCACGACACGAAAGATGCTTAATGAAATGGAAACCATTATTTATTCTCCGACAAATTGTCGAAAACTCGATGGGACTGTTCGTGGATTCCAGTGTACCACCCAATTCCCACGCTGGTGCTGCAGTGAGAGACTTGGGAAGACCGCCCGCTCCTTACTTAAATCATATCAGACTGCTTCAAGAGATCGTAATTAGCACAGAATATCAAACAACCGAGCAGTAGAGTAAGATGTACGCAGAAATCCACATCAGTCGACCCAAAGATCCTCCCTGCGCGAGCATGAGGTCACAGGTGATTCACTCAAACAACGTAATGCTTGATGACCACTAGCCTGTGACTGGCGTTTGTTTTTCCGGTGCCGCATCGAAGAAGTAGGCACCTTCTGTGAGAAAAATGGGCACACAAAGAAACCTCGAGGAGCCTCAAGCCTGAGGCCACACTTGAATTTCCCTCGTATCTTCGAACCCAACACGGTGTGCCATCTTCGGCGCTCTTGCCTTCGAGCTCCTTCCAACAGTTTTGACCAGCTCCTGCCCTTAAACAATCTGACGCCTGGAGCATCGTGAACACGAACTCAGCAGCCCACGGCCGAGCAGGCACCTACCTGGCGGGAGGCCCCATCTGATCCCAGGCCCTCAGATTTCTTTCAGTCAGCTAAGGCACTGGCTGTCCGGTGTGTTCCTTCCTTCTTCGCTTGATCCCCTCGCTCGATGTTCACCATCGTGGCCGTTACCTTCCCCCTCGCCAGCCCCAGACAACGTAACGTTTCTCGAAGAGGCAACCGGAGACGAACGAGACCTTTCTCAAGACTAACTGCTATTCTCACACAGCAGGCATAAGGTTCAGCCTTTCTCCTTTCGGAAATCATTCGCAAGTTGTTCCAAGAGTCTCACAGCACCTACAACAACTCCCTTCCGAGACGGAAAGGCTTTCCCTGCGGAGCTGACTCTTGACTCATCAGAAGGCACGTGGGATCTGAATCTACTTGAAATGGGTGGGTGGCCAAGGAACTGTGACAGCAACACCATCACTTACCAGATCCCAGCCTTCACCTACCTCGACACTCTGACGCCCCATTGCTAAGGAACATCATCAAACATCCCAGTGCTATCTGTATGTATGGAGAGAATCAGCTCGAATCAACTACAGCCTGTGTGTCTAACAGTTGTTCATGGAGAAACGTCCTCCGCCCCTCATTTTCAAATTCCACACGGAGTCGACCAACAACTTGACCACATCGTTGCGTGGAAATGTCTCCTCCAGCTGATTCACCCAAGGGCGACTCTAGCCAGAAGAATGCCGCCCTCAAGGGTGATGAAGGAAACGAGCAGTCTGGAGTTGAATCCAGTGACGATGGGCTCTACATAAAGCCCATCCACGTGTCAGCGAGGTACCATGCTGATGATGCCCGTTTAAAAAGCCTGATTGCTCTCCCAAAGAGAGCGATTCATATGGGAGAGACTGCCGAACAAGGGCCCAAGGCTGGCTTTGTCGATGCGGTTGCCACTGCCAACCAAGACTCTTCCTCGAGTTCCTCGGCTTCGTCAGACGACTATCCAAGCGCAGTCGCCCCAGAAGAGACGTCGTGTTTATGGTCGAACAAAGGCAAGGAATCCCAAGGCGCACGTCGAGATGGTGCGGCTAGTAAACGCCGCTATCTCTGGCTCTCGCGAGACGCATCTGACATTGGACAACATTCGGAAGGTCGGGTCCCAGTTCTTGGCAACATTTCTGTTGACTAACAAAGACGATAGAAGAACCAGCTAGCAGCGGTGATACTGTCATCCGCAATCCAATCCTTTCTCGAAACTCGGATACATCTCTCGAGTTCGAGGTTGTTCGAGAGCTGAGAAATCCAGCCGAATCGAGGCCCATCGGGCCGGCACAAGACGTTGTGCCCCCTACCCAGGGCTCCTCCCGTCAGTCCTACATGGCAGAGATACTGGGTAGACTGCTTGATCTGATCCAAGGTCTGTGGCAGCAGCGTGACTTGGGAGGCCACGGCAAAAACCCAAAGAACACTCGATCGGCGGGACAAGTCGAGAGCCAGGTTCGTCGCGCTTCGCTATGGAGCCAAGTCAGCCAACTCCTGGGACCTGAGGGATCTCGGGCTTCGGGCGAGGCAGAGCTTGACTGGAAGGCTCACACGGGACAAGACCAGTCCCAGGCCACTCACTGGCTCGCTTGTCCGTTCTGGAAACGCAACCCAGAGAACCACCCGGCGTGCATTGTTCTGAGGCTTGAGAACATTGAGCATGTGAGGCTTCACTTGTTTCAGAAGCACCTTCTCGATTGTTATTACTGCCAGGTCTGTTTTGAGGCATTTGAGAATGAACAAGACTATCAACAACACATCGCCTCGGAATCTCCTTGCCCTGCCAACCCTGGCATAACCCTTCCCGAGCTCATGGGCCTTCAACAGCAAGCTCTCATTGACACCATCCCAAAGAATGCCAACCTGTTTCAAGAGTGGCTTGCGATTTGGGACGTCTTGTTTCCTGGCACTGGAAGACCCTCTTCGCCTTCTATGAACTTTGAGACTTGGGAACATCTGGACGCTTGGGTTGATTTTTGTGATCGCAGAGCATCGTATCTTGTGGTTGACGAAATTCTCGACAGCGACGTGGGTTCTGGGTTGAGTCCCTCGAATGCTGCACGGCTACTTCCAGTGGTCCAGAAAGCATTGCGAGCTGCCCTTCAGGAGTTTGTCTTCTTCCCCATGCCGGAGTCGTCAGCTGGGTCCCGAGCGACGGGATCTGGCTATGAAGCCGACACCGAGGGGTCTGTCGAGTCTCAACACGGCAAAGCTGTCGGAAGATCTAGAGCCCAGATAGGCTCTTTCAAGGGGAATGGGGCCGCTGACAAGACGGTCGCGGAGGGCTCGAAGTCCGGAAAATCGGTGCCGAACCGCAGCGGGAGGCAATTTGAGGGACGCTCCCGATGGTTGGGATCGACCTCAGAGGACGTTTCGATTTTCATCCCCAGCGACACGATGGATTCAGGACCAGGCAGTTCAACCCAGGCTAGAGTTTACGAGCGTCCTCGGCCAGCTTCGCATGATGGCCTCCCCGGCAACATGCAGAGGATTTTCCCAACCTTTTGGGACGAGACTCTTCCTGTCGACAATGACAGGGAGGCGGTTGAAACCCTTCCGGGCATGGATAATGCTCGTTCGACCACCAAGAGAAACGAGAATGTTTGGGGTTCTAGTGTTGATGAGGCACCGGAGGAATCTCAGCCGCGTCGCCGTTGGACCGATGGTTGATTGCACGCCAACGTCAAGGACAAGTCACAAGACGCAGTCTGGTCAAGTTGAGATATTGGAGCAGTATTCGGTTATCGGTAGCAGCAGATGTCTTGGTGTCTTCTCGAGGAAGCTGGCGGAAGGAGTCGAGCACCGGGGCGAGGTAGTCTATGGAAGAATATCGTTAACGGGGCTGGAGAAGAATATATTTCATGGGGGGCGTGGTGAAGAAGGTGAAGAGCCATGGCTATTGAAGGTGCTGCTACCATGATAGAAGTCTAGCTCATATCAATCAGTTTTCTTACATTGCTATGGCTTGATTTGCAGGTGAAACAGCCTGCGACGGCGGGAAGTCAACGAGGAGCATTGCAGTGCGAGGCACCCGATCAGAATCCAGTCGTCTGGCTGGGTTGGGGGACGCAAAGCAGACAGACCGCCTCCAAGAAGACTGTATTCAACAACGAGAACCAAGAGGAAGTGATTTGAGTACCCACGGCTTGTGTAGCATGTCTCAGATTCACAACATGAAGTTGCTGACTAAGTCTCTGGAGTGTAACCTGGGCCTGGCGACGCGGATGTGTGCTCCGTGTCGACACAACAGATCAGGGTTGTCTTTGACGCCAAGGGCGAGAGAAAAGTATGTCGAACAATTCTTTGGCTGATAAGTACTGATTCCTCTGTTCTACTTGGGATCCGAAATAGCTAACTGGATTGCGGTGAAACCGCCGGACGCGTCGCCAAGTTCAATCTCGTCCCAACTTCCGACACAGAATCCTTCGAAGATGCCCTCGAAAGCCCGACTCAGAGTGAGATTTGCGTGAAGAGGCAGAAGAGGCGCTGCTGACATGCTGGACGACAGCTCGGTCCGCGATTCAGCAAAGTACAGTCACGACTCATCCCCTTCGCACGCGGAATCTATGTCTTGGGCCGCTGCGGCAGGACGCCCTCCTCGACCGTTACCTTCGATACCTCCTCTGTCCTCTTCTTCCCTCGACTGAAAGAGTCCCTCGCCGTTATACCGGAGTGTACTCCTTCAGCGACCCCCTGAACTACCCGAAATGCTACCAGCTCGTCTTCAACGTCCTCCGAATCGAACCGTAATATCCTCGACATGAACTACAGCCACTACAAACTTATCTCACACCTAGCGCACTTCGATGTTTCCTACGAGGACCAGAACCGCGGTCGAGCTGACTGCTGCCCGCACGATCTTTCTACACCTCGCCACACTGGCCATCTGGCCCTCGAGACATCCGACCCTCAAGACATCCCGATGTCGAGATATCTCCTATCTAAATATATAGCTGGTGTTGAGATACCCCACTGTGAAGACATCCGACCCTCAAGACATCCAACCCTCGAGGCATCCGACCTCAAGATATCTGGCCCTCGAGAAATCCACTTTCGAGATATTCCACCGCCAAGACATTTGGCTCTCGAGATATCTGACTAGACCCTCAAGATGTCCGACTCATAAAACATGTCACTGCTGAGACATCCCACTATCGATATATCCCGCTGTCGAGAGATTTTGCGCTCAAGACATCCGGTCCTCAAGACATCAACCCTCAAGATATCGACCCTCAAGGCATCGGCGCTCAAGAAATCCAATGTCGAGATATCCCCTGTCGAGTTATACAGCCAGTGTTGAGATACCTCACCGTCAAGACATCCCGCCCTCGAGACATCTCACAGTTGAGAAATCCCACTGCCAAGACATCTGACCCCTGAGACATCCTATCATCTAGACATCCCACACACAAGATATCCCACCGCTAAGCCAACTAGTCCTCAACACATCTGTCCCTCACAATACCCAACCCTTAAGATACCCCATTATCGAGATATTCCACCCGACAGTCTATATATCACACAGCACAGTCGAGATATCCCATTGTCGAGTCATCTGGCCCCCGAGACAATTGACCCTTGAGACAACCGACCCTCAAGGCGTCCGGCCTCAAGAAATCCCGATTTTGGGATATCCCACCGCCGAGACATTTGACCCTCAAGACATCGACCCTCAAGACGTCGGCCCTCAAGATATCCCAACGTCGAGATATCCCCTTCAAGATATCCCACCGTTAAGAGACCCCACCATGGAGACATCCCACGTGAACGCTGGCTACCTCTCCTACTCTTTCGACTCCTTATCGCCTGCCACGTTCTGTCTAGGAAGAATGGTTGGCACCCACAGCTACAAAGGCCTCCTGCAGCCAACGGAAGTGCCTGGCCCCTTGTATGACTGCATACGCAGGCAGTCCGTCGCCAAGGGGATACGGCCAAGATTTAGTTGGCTATGCCAGCCGTGAAGCTGTCACCGAAGTTTCAAGTCCTAGTGCAAGACTCCAGGCTTAAGGCGGATCTGAAGTCGTTGCCACAGCGGGAGGGGGCGATGCAATCTTCACACATGAATTCCTTGCTACACTGAGTTTTTCCTGCCAGTCTACCAAGAGCACTTGGCTGTTTGATTCGAGATCTGAGCTGTAGTAACAATTTTTACTTCCAGTCCTCCACAGAACGCTGCCCTTACCCTCCTTCATCGAAGACTCGCTCAATACTCCGGTTGACCCTACCAAGGACAAGTATGCACCACTCAACCCCCCTGAAAGTACAAGGCGCCCAAACACCTTGTCTCCGTCAGGGACCGGCTCGCGAGGGCCAGGAGGATATATTTGACGATTTGCTAATTGCAGGCTATTGGTCAATTTCTCGGGTTCGATCCTAGGACTGGAGAGGGACGGAGAGGAGAGGGAGATGGGTTCTGAGGTCTAGATACCTGCGATGAAGAGACGAGCGGACGAGTGACTGATCATCCTCGACCGTAAAACATGGTCGAGATGTTAGACCCCGGCGAATTTAAAAAGTCATTGGGCGACTTGAGCGTCGGTGAATCGAGTCGGCCCAGGTGCAGGAATATCTTGGGCTCTGGTAGTAGACCTTGAACATGGCGTTGAAGTGCAAGATCATCAGCAGCCAGGTGAGCAGGGAGTGCAAGACGAGAAGAAAAAGAAACATCGTGTACAATTACAGAGCGCACGGAAGCCGTTTCGAGAATGTAATTGTTATGTGGGAGTCTGGGTCAGAGAGTCTGCACACTGCATGCATCGCGTTCACACGTGATACACCGACAGGCCAGCCTACGTGAGTCACTTACATGCAGTCTACTGGCTGTACCCAGGCCGGTTCAACATCATCAAGTATCTCTCCAATCAAATCAAAACGGAAAAACAGCGAATCCTTCTCCAATGAACAGATAGTACTCGATACCAGTCAATATCTTTGCAGAACCACCCCCCCCCCCTTTCCCCCAGTGATCTCTACGACGGAGAGCTATGAATTGCTACCATTGACAAAGTAAAAGGGGGGGCGAGAAGGTATAATCTCTTTCCATTGCCGCCCGGCCGCCCTGTCTCCATGTAAACTACAGGCCTGTCAGGACGGCACTCTGCCCCGGAGGGAGTCGAGTCAACGTGATCCCGTCTAGATGAGGACTGGCAGAGTCAAATGAGCTGAATGAATCAACCCGCATGTTCATGATCCGCATCGCCACCCTCTCGGTGACGACACTTGGAAGAAACACTGCCAATCACTAGCGTATCTGAATAGGAGCCATCTTTCAGATGTCAAGCCGGCTCGTTGTTCGGCCATTGCTTCCAGGGGACAACGTTCGCACTCGTTGATCCAAGGGCGGCAACTCGGCCGGTAGCTGAGGCAGGGCGTAAGTTGTCTGGAGATTTGCTGAGGATGAGAGACTTGCCTACTTGGAAGGGCGTACTAGAGTGCGTTCATCTTCATGTTTGTTTCCTTTCTCTGTCCGAGTGCTCCCGTTGGGTTTACCGCGTTGGCCACCCCCGTACTCTCCAGGGGGGTACTCTCAATAGCTCTCCCTACTGAAGGATTTTTCTCGACTGAATTAGGTCAGGTTAGCACGTGAAAATAAAGGAAATGGTGGTCCAATAGAACGAACTCTGTTCCGGTGACATTGCGGCCTTGCTGCCACAGAAGATACGAATACTGATGCTCGATGGGCTATACGCTTCAATTTGCTAACTAAATACCTTCAGATCGACGGTCCCGAGTCCCAACAAAGGATACTTCGAACCCCAAAAACAAACCACGAACCACACGATGGACTACCCTTAGTATGTGGTACGTCACGAAGCATCCGGCACCGCCAGGAAGGACAAGTATAGCGACGAGTCTTTTGAAAGCATAAGCGTTATCGAGTTTTTGGAGCTTTGGAGCTTTTGTCTGGAGTGATGGCTTGGGATGAGAGATGACATAGGCGGAACAGCTGGCTCGCTGGCACGGGTACAAGTCAATCAGAACCAGAGCAACACTGGCCCAAAGACAGGGATTGCGAGCCGAAATGCCCTGCGTTCTCCCAGCCGCAAGGCTTCTATACTACTGGGCGGCAAGATAGTACCGACGCATAAAGCGCTTTAATACTGACGATCTAATGCGTCTCATTGAGATAATAGGCTAATTCTGCTACCTTGAAACGGCTATTGACATTTACGACTAGCACAGTAAAATATTTTCGTTAAGAACTTTAATACATAATACGCCATACTGACAAACGATGTCTTCGAAGGCGCACCGATAGTACTAGCTGGCTCAGCACTGCCTAACCGCTGGGATATTATCTTCTCCCTGGACCGAGCGAGTGGGCGGGCGGCTCCTGACACGAGACACGACCAGCCCGGCATCTGGAGGATGACACGATATGAGATGAATAGATGTGGAATAGTGTATTTGTACGAGGTCAGCAGAGCAGGCAATTAGGGTCGAATGGAATGGATGGGGGTGTGTCTAGTGAACAGGATGTCCATGTCGCATCGTTTGTTTCGACGTCGAGACTCATGTACATTGTACTTCCCCTCCAGAGTCCCCTAGATAGTCATCTACAGGTCATCTCCCATCACCAACTGCTCCCCAACAGAGTCAACCCAACTTTCACCCCCGTCCACAACCCCATGTCCCCCCTGACTGCCCAGAACCTCTTGGCTCCCCTGGCTCTCCTGAGTCTCTCCACTCTCACTCTCGTCAAACCCCCCCTCAACAGCCAACAGCGCAAAAACGCCTCCCACAACCGGCCTGGCCGTAAACTCGATCCCCATCGGATACCCGCCGTCCACCGCATCGTACAGGTCCGTAAACGCGCGCCACGTCTTGCTTGCGAAGAGCCACCCGGCCACGCGACAAATCAGCATGGCCCTGGCCTCCGAGTTTGCGGCGGCGGCGGCAAACATTTCCCAGTCGACTTTTGTCAGGGTGCCGCGCGTGTCGAGGGCCACGCCGTAGGTGCGCTGCGTGGAGAGGTAGAAGGCGGATTGGGCGTCGTAGAGGGACTGGGGGATGAGGTTGAGATTGAGGAGCTTGTCGGTGCCCCCCCCCCCCCCCCCCCCCCCCCCCCCCCCCCCCCCCCCCCCCCCCCCCCCCCCCCCCCCCCCCCCCCCCCCCCCCCCCCCCCCCCCCCCCCCCCCCCCCCCCCCCCCACTCACCATGTGTTTCTGGCTCGTCGTATTGGAGCATGCTGTGCTTGATGGCTGCGTCGGCCTTGATGGCGTGGTCCATCCAAAACGCGAGATACTCGCTCGCAATGTCGGCATAATAATCCTTCTTATCCTCGTGTCCGCTCAGCGTGGCGACTTCAGACATGGCCTGCAGAGCAATAATGCCCTTGATGGCAAGATTGGTCTGGTTCCTATTCCTAGTAAATCCCTGTCACCACCACCAAGAAGCAATGTAACTCACGCGAGATGCCCGGCAAAATCGTCCGTCGACAACTGCTCGGCAGGAATCTTGGCCTTGTCGATCAAGTACTCGGCCCAGCCCTTCATCAAGTCCCAGTTGGCCACGAGGTAGTCGTTGTCGGGCTTGCGCTGGGCGTAGGCGAGCATCATGATGATCATGTTGCCGCATTCCTCGAGGGGCATGGGCTCGTCATCGCCCTTGGGGTGGCCGAGTGCCTTGGGGTATGTTCCCAGGTCGTGCTTGGAAGTGTGGTCATCAGAATACATGTAAGTTAAGGGGATATGAACTCACCTGCGCAAAGTCGTTGGGGTAGTGGAAGCGGGCGTTCTCCAGGAGGGGAGCGAGGGTCTGTCGGATCAGATCGGGGTTGAGGTATAGCATAATCGGCAACGCGGGGAACAAGACGTCCACTGTCTGGATATCGCTGTTGGAGCTGATCTCTTTCAGAAACACCACAACATCATCCCCGGAGCCCGTCCAGACCATTGCGGCAAAGACCTGACGCACGGCGAGACTGGTAATGGCCAAGTAGTCCTTCCCGCCCGCCGCCTTGGAGGCCTTTGCGACGCGAGCGTCCAGGGCGTCGGCGTGCTCGACGGCAAAGGCGTAGTCGTTGTAGAAGAAGGTGACGAGGTCGGGCTCGGCAAACCACTCGGTCCAGAGAGACGGGACGTGGCGAGGGTCTTGGCCCTCGCCTTGAAAGAGGATGGCTTCTTCCTGGGTGTAGCCGATGGTGAAGACGGTTCTTGTCCACTCGCCGCCGACGTTTCCTAGATCGCGGGAGAGGGCGAAGACGGGCCTAGAGGGTTAGTTGGCGCTGCTGGACTTTCAAGAGTCGACTGGAACCTTACCATTTGTCGTTGATGGCGCGAAAATTGTCGTCGATTTCCTCGGTCAGGCGGCCGCGCCTGAGGAACTGGTTTCTAACCTTGTAGTCTCTTCCGATCTGATAGCTGACGCCTTTCTAGAGATTGAAGGTTAGTTCGGTAGGCTCTCGAGTCGGGTCATGACTTGCCTGGTCGCCAGTGGCCCAGTACCAGTTTCCCCAAGACGCACTCTCTTCGTGCTCTTCAAAGACGCGCTGGTCCTGTCGGGAGAAGCAATGATACCTGACGCCGTCCCGGGCGTGGCTCTCCCACTTGATGAGAGCCTTGTCGTCGGCCGAAGCCCATTCTGCGTCTGTCAGCTCAACCGTCCTTCTGGACTTCTACTATATCCAGACCAACTCACCCCCAGAGACATCGCAGTACACCTGCACACTATGCAGGCGGCCGTCGAGGGAGCGCACAGAAACTTCCAGGTAAGACGACGTCACCGACTGTCTCTTCTCGTCGTTGTAGTAGACGGGAGACAGGAAGGTGATCGACAGCTGCACGCGACGGCCGACGTTCATGGTGAAGACGGTCCGGGTCGACGTGTACTCGAGCGACTTTTGGCGCACGGGAAAGGCCCCGGGGGCGTCGCCCATCCAGTTGTACGGACGGCCGTCGACCCTGACGAAGCCCTGCCAGCCTTGGTTGCGTTGGCTGGATGGATTAGCTGAGGCTTGAAGTGTGGACTGGTTGATCAAGAACTCACTTCCACGACTGAGGCCACTGTCCCGCCAGCTGAGCCGGCTCCCCGTCGCGCCGGCCGTTGAGCCAGGTGTTGAGGTACGGCGAGCGGACGGCCAGAGGAGCAGCCGGCGGGTTGGCAATGTTGTCCACGTCGGTCGACTCGCAGTTGTAGTTGTACATGACCGTGGCCCAGACAGCCAAGGCGGCCAGCATTGCGTTTCTCATGGCGGCGGTGCGAGGTGATTACGAGAATCTGATGACGAGACGGTAATGACGGACGTGGTGGTGAGATGGCCAAGATGAGGCGCAGCTGAGGACGGCTAAGCCGATGGTGGGAATAATTCAAATGCGGAAACCAGAGACGGGAAAGATAGTGTCTGCTCGAGGTTAGACAGACGTAGATAACCCCGGCACACATGATGCAGGCGGGAGGTTGGGTCAGGGAAGAGATCGGATCAGAACCCCGCACTCTGCACCCTTTCAAGCCTCAAGTGTCAGCCGAAATGCACATTGCTCACATGTTTTTGCCGGATAAGGAAGATGATGAAAAAAAAAATGAAAAAAAAAAAAAAGAGAAGAAAAAAAAGAAGGAGAGGTTGAGGGGGAAAGACTTGGGGGTGAGAGGTCGTGATATCGACACTGGGCTTAAACTAGAGCATAGGACAGCAGTGAATCACACACATCGTCATCCACTGTGAGCCTTTCTCTTCATACTGCTTATCTGGTCGATCATGGCCGTCATGAATTAATAGCCATTGCCAACTAAGATTAATTAATGGGAATACTGGGAATCTATACTTCTAAATAAACTACTTATTCTTATGATCGAATAGTAAGAGAAGTTGTGCCTTAGGTAGAAATCAGTACTCCCAGCCAGCAGTCGTGGACCGCAACTTGTTACCCTTCAAGCCTCAACCAGTTGTCAGTGACTGGCAACCTCAAGTCGTTCCATCCTAGGCAGCATCCAACAATCCATCACGCACATCAGATCCATCTCCCGGCACCCGAGAGCTAGGAGATTAACGAAACGAGCCTATTCCGACCGCTAACCAGTTCTCGTCCACGGGACTCCTCCCGCATGCACTATTCCCAGAACCCATCTGAATCTCCGGTTCTGGTCCCACGTGGAGTCATGGCGAACATGTCGTGACGCGGACCGTTGTCCAAAAACGGCCCCATGTGGGCGTCGATACGTAAGAGTAAAGGTAAGAGGGGGGGGGGGGGGGGGGGGGTTGGACCCAGACGGTAGGCGGTTGTTGTCTTGACTCGAACTGAAAAACTTGATGTCGTCAACAGGGCTTGTGAGTTTAAGAATCAAGAAACCCGAGACCATCAACATCAGCCTTGAGCTGGCCAGACTCACAACCATGGGCAACTCAACCTCCTCCCAAACCACCCCCATCCCCCTCCCTCCCCTCCCCGAGTCCCTCATCCGCACCGGCATGCCCACCGCCTTCCGCATCGCCCAAGAAAAGACGTCCCTTTCCCTGCACGTATCCTGCCTTCTCTACTCGCCCCCCTCCTCGACAACGCCCGCCTTCGCCATCTCCCTCCCGCGCGGCTGGTACGGCGAGATGCTCCTCCACGCGGGTCCCACGGCCTCGCACCCGGCCCTCGCCACCGTGGCCGAGCAGGCGGGCGACTCGGTCGACTTCGTCGTCGTGCTGCCGGCCGCGGAGAGCCTCGGCGTCGTGGGGAGGTCCGAGGTGGTCCGGCACGTGATGACGGTAAAGCGGGACGCCTTTTGGTTCGGGATCCGCGTGGGGTCGGGGAACGAGAGGCGGTCCGAGAAGTTTGAGTGGCGGCATTCGCGGGGGAGCGAGGTGCGCAGCGTGGGACAGGCCGGGGTCGGGTGGAAGCTGGTGCGGTTGGGGAGGTCGGCGCCGGGGGGAGAGGAGGCGGAGGCGGAAGGTCAAACGGGGATGGAGGCGAAGGAGGCGAAGGAGGGCTTCACCAAGGACGGCAAGGAGATTGTGGCGGTTTGGGCGCAGGGGAAGACGCTCAGTGGCGTCAAAAACATGGGCGAGGTGCGGTTCTTGGGGGCGGGGGCGACGGGCGAGTTTGGGATCCAATGGAGTATCATGGCTGTGATGAGTTGCTTCTGTATTTGGTTGCGGACGTCGCAGCAGTCGACGACCATGGCTGGGGTGTAGGCGTGCGCCGGTTATTGGCAATGGTTCTGGAGAAGGGTTAGCAGATGCTCGTGTACATAATAGATGGGATGGGCATGGTCGACCTCAGTGGGATACCGTCGGATGCAGGAGGGTACAGCTGGGTGCTGTCGATTGCGTCGCGTTTAGGCGATGCCAGGAGGAAATTGATGTTGGTGTTTGGCAATGGTTGGAGTGCAGTACAAGGTCATAGTACCGGACAGGTCACTGAAGAGGGGTGACACAGACAACAGTGTACAAGAAGGGGAGGGCAGAATAAGAACAAGTGCGACATTCTTGACAAGAATATGGACGGGCATTTTCAACCAGTATTTGTTATCGACAGAGTAGATGCCGAATAATGAGTTAATCCCTCTTACATTGCGGTCTCTGTGGTTTTCTCTTGTTCTCGATAAAACCTTGCGGGCAACCATCCTCTTACCTACCCTACATGATTCATCCGACACTAGATAGTTACAACTCGGCCAAGACCCCCAACGACCATTACCTCGGGTCGCATTGCGCGAGGACCCGTCCTAGGGAGATGCAGCAATAGAACCCCTCTCACTCGACCAAGTTCCAGCATCTGCACAACCTACGCCTCGCCCGCCTACAGGACTGTATATCGAGCATGGCGCCCACTCAATGGGAGCTGAAGCACACATTGATGGAGACGTTAAACTTGCATACTGAGTCACGTCTTGACATGACTCCAGAGACGGATCGATATTAGGTCTTGAACAAATGCTATAATTACACGGCTTCCACATCTCGCTAACATTCCCGTCACGCCAGCGGCAAGAACTTCATCCCTCCGTCCGTCTCATCCTTCTTCTCTGCCTCTACAGCACTCCCACCAACCTCGACAACCGGCGCACTCTCCTCGACCCTCCTCTCCTCAACAGCCCTCTCAACAGCCTCCACAACCCCCACCCCCTCAAACCCAACCGGAACCCCCGACACGACCCTCGACGCCCGCGCCGACCTCTTTGGCGACACGGGCGGCAGCGGAAACGCGTCGGCGCCGATGAGCGGGCTGGACGTCGTGTCGGGAGAGTCGGGGCGGGGGGGTGAGGCGGCGGGACCGGCGTAGGCTTCGTAGAGGGCTGTGCTGTCGGCTTGATGGGGGGGTTGTTGCTGGAGGGAGGAGGGATGGGAGGGAGATGTAGTAGTGGGGGTAGTGCTTGAGGGGATCGAGGCTGCCCGTGTCTGAACAGCTGCGCCCTCGACTTCTACAACATGCGGTGCAGCCAAGTCCGTCCCTACGACTCCCAACCCAGCAAAAGGCCGAGACCCAAACTCAACCGCACCGCCATCAACCTCCGCGACCAGTCTCTGCCCCTCCCCCTCCTCCGTCCTCTCTCGCCCACCCGCAAAAGGCGCGAACGTATCCTCATCAAGCCTCAAGATCCGACTCGCATCCATCTCTGCAACTCCTCTCCTAGTCTCCTCACTCGTCCTCTGCCCACCCGCCCCAACCGCAACCGCCACCCCCTCGGCCCCCAACCGCGGCGAATCCGGCACCAGAGTCCCCGAATCAGGCCTGATGATGTCCCTCGCGTCCATCTCCGCCACGAGCGTCTGCTGCTGGTGCTGCTGCTGCGGCGTTGACAGCGGCGTTTCGAAGCCATCCTGTCCGGGCGTCGTCGCTGTTGAACCGACGGGGACTGCTCCGCCGTCTACTTCCGCCAGGTGCTGCTGCTGTAGATGGACCGCTTCGTCGTCGAACCCTCCGTGTGTTGTGCTCGTGAAAGCTCCCGGAGCATGGCCAATCACCGCAGCGCCGTCAACCTCGGCCGCCTGCGTAGTCCCCGTATTCAGCGACTTTGTCTCTTCCCCTCCTCCCCCTCCACCACCACCACCATGCAAAGCCTTTCCATCCGTTTCATTCCACACCGTCCCAGGACTAGCCTCCACCTCTGCCACGTCCGGCTGCGCAACAGGCTTCAACTCGGTCTTATCCTTCTCTCCCCCTCCTCCCGCGCTCCCCGTCTCAACCGACTCAGCCGCAATCGCAGCCTTCCTATCCCGTCGCTTAAAGTAGAACAACCCAAAGGCCACGAAGCCAATGACGAAGAGGCCACCGACGACGCCGCCTGCGATGGGACCCGCGGGGGAGCTGGAGCTATCGTTATTGCTCGAGGTATCATCGGAGGAGTCGTTGGATGTCGAAGTAGAGCTCGCGTCCGAGCTAGATCCCGTGCTCGTCGAGTCTGCGCCGTTGCTGCCCGTCGAGTTGGACACGGTGAGTGTGTACACCTTTGCGCCGTTGGAGCAGCAGTCGTCGCCGCCCGAGGGGCAGCAGTACTTGTTTTCGCCGCACTTTGTCAACGGGAGCCAGTTGTTTGCCGTCTCTGTTCAGAGTCAGTCCATGATTCCTAATCTTTCCAGCACCCCCCCCCCCCCCCCCCCCCCCCCCCCGCATTCCTCTCAAGCTATCCCCCTCTTCCCTCTCTCCCCTTCAATCTGTAGCTTCTATCTCTAAACTCACCATCCATACACGCCCTCGGACAATTATCCCAATCCGCATTTGCGCACGCCGCCCGGTAGTAGTCGTATTTGCCCGGGTTGGAGCACAACCCGTTGGCCAGGCACTTGTCCCCCTCGCCAAAGTAGCAGCACGTCGAGAAGCCGTTGTTGCTGCAGGGCTCGTAGTCGTAGTCGGTGGCCCGGCTGCCGTCGGGGTAGTAGCAGTTGCTGGCCGAGACGGAGGCGGCCAGGCCTAGGCCGGCGAGGAGGGTGGTCCGCGTGGGACGCATCGGTGATGTGTGTGCTGTAGATGTGGCCGTCGCTGTAGCTGTAAGATTTGGTGTTGTAAGATGCACGACAGGAGTGACAAAACCAAACCTCCCCCAAAAGTAATAAAGGAAGAAAAACAGAAAAACAACCACCCCAAGCCAATCCCCCCAAGTCCAAATGCATCCAGCCCGTCCGTCCCGTCCAGCCCGTCTTCAACACTCAAAGGAACCCGCGTGCCTCGATCCCCAGCGAGCTGAACGACTAGCGGCTGGGACTTGACTGCGTGGCGTCGAGACCGGTTGCCGCCACTCAACTTCTGCCCACTGCATTGGATCTAGGCCTAGGTGGAGACTTTGTCGAATCGAGGGCGAGTTTGCCCTGAAATTGCCAAATTGCCAAGTCTGTCAAGTTTGCCCCTTGGAAAGGGGCTGGTGGTGTTCCCAAGCCTTCGGTTGGGCACTCTCTTGCATGCCCTTGCATACCTCATGCGTCCCTCTTGCATGCGAGATTACAGCCCGCAGGAAGAATGATCACTCGCCTCGTCAACATATGCCAACCCCCTCATCAGTGGCGGCAAGTCTCATGCCAATCTCTCTCCCTGATCCCTCCGTGGCTCAGACCTCCGATCGGAATGCTACCCGCCACGTTCCCCGTAGGGCTGACGTGCTACTGTAAGGTACGTCTCTGACCTTGCCCGAAACAAGAACGAGGATTGTGCCAACAAACTCACCACATCTCACCCATCGCCCATCACTTTCTCCAGCCATAAAAGGCACCGGTTCATTATGTGCTATATACAATGAGACGTCGAAACCTCCCATTCCCCAACTGGATCGAGCTAACCAAGGCAATCCAGTAACTTTTGCGCATCTCGATTTTTTGTGCCCAAATCCCCCGACCGCAAACGAACTCCAAGATCATGCAAGAAGTAAAAAGACTAAATCCAAACATGGTATCCGATAAATTGTTGGAACTGACAAGGCCTAGCCGTGCAGACCGCAGGTGCGCTCCCTCATCAGCTCGCGTCGCTTCTTATCCTTTTCTATTCGGGGTCAGCTTCATCCTATACCACAAGACCTATGCAACTCACCTCCATCATACACGAGGAATTCGTGCAGGCCGGATCCGGCAGGCACCATGGGCAAAACCGGCACCTTCTTGTCCGTCACCACCTCCAGCAGGGCCGGGCCGTCCGTGTTGATCAGCCACTTCAGGCTATCCACCACATCCTCGGGCTTCTCCACGCGGCGGCACTGGATGCGCATCGCTTCGGCCAACTTGATAAAGTCGGGGTTGGACTGATGCGTGTGCGCATATCGGTCCTCGTAGAAGAGGTTCTGCCACTGCGTCACCATGCCCTGCTCCTCGTTGTTCAGGACAATCACCTTGACGCCAATGTTGAACTGCGCAGCCGTCGAGAGCTCAGTTAGAGTCATGTTGAACGAAGCATCGCCGTCAATGTCAATGACCAGGGCGTCGGGCTGAGCCACCTTGGCGCCAATGGCTGCTGGGAGACCGTATCCCATGGTTCCCAGGCCACCAGAAGTGATCATGGATCGGGGATGTCTCCATCGGAAGTGCTGAGCAGTCCACATCTGGTGCTGGCCAACACCGGTCGCAATGTACGTCTTGTCCTTGCGGTCGGCTGTCAACTTGCTCAGCTCCTCAATAAAGGTCTGGGGCTTGATGAGGCCAGTGCGCTCGGCACGCTCGTAGTGAGACAGAGGCCACTTCTTCTTCCACGCCCGGATCTTGTCGAACCACTCCTTCCGGCTCTCCATCGATCGCTCCTGGACGTGGGGCATCAGAATCTTCATGTTGGTCGCAACGTCACCCTCGATGGCCTCAACAGCCTGCACAACCTTGTTAATGTTCTTAGGCATAATCTCAAAGTGGACGATACCACCCCGGCCCTCGGCAGCAGCAGCCTTGGCACCAGGAGCGAACTTGCCAATGTTGAGAGTCACACGGTCGTCGAAGCGAGCACCCAGGGCAATGATGAGATCCGACTCCTGCATGGCCATGTTGGCGTAGGCAGAGCCGTGCATGCCCAGCATGTGAAGGGACTTTTCCTCGAGCTCGTCGTACGCACCAAGGCCCTGGAGGGTGGTGGTGACGGGAATGGAGCACTTGTCAGACAGCTCCTTCAACAGCTCGACACCGCCCTTGGACTGGATGACACCTTGGCCGGCGTAGATGATGGGCTTCTTGGCAATGTTGACAAGATCGGCAACGCGCTTGATGGAAGCAGTCAGGTGCCTCTTGTTCATCTCTATGACGGCGCGGGAAGCGGCGCTGGGCAGAGAAGGCAGAGCAATCTCCGTGGGAATGGCTCTTCGCAGGATACCGGCAGTAACATCCTTAGGGAGATCGACCAGGACAGGGCCAGGGCGACCGCTAGTGGCAATCTCAAAAGCCTCGTTGATGCGTCGGGGAAGCTCAGCCACGTTCTTCACCATGACATTCCACTTGGTGCAGGCGCGCGAGATGCCAACCACGTCGGCCTCCTGGAAGGCGTCGCTACCAATGGCAGTAGTGACGACCTGACCGCAGAAAACAACCATCGGGGTTCCATCGGAGAGGGCATCCTGCATGGGGGTGATGACGTTGGTCGCACCAGGGCCCGAGGTGACCAGGACAACGCCGGGCTTGCCCGAAGCGCGGGCATAACCCTCAGCCATGTGACCGGCCCCCTGCTCGTGACGAGGCAGGATAAAGTCGAAGTGTTTTGAGTTGTAAATGGCATCGAAGACGGGGAGAATGGCACCGCCGGGGTACCCAACTGGTGACTCATGTTAGTGACTGGTCCAACTACCCCGCGCAAAGAACGTACAAATGTGTTTCACGCCATGACGGAGCATCATCTCGTGGAAAATCTCGCCTCCAGTCTTTCCAATAAATCTATTCGCGGTCAGGTTGGATCGAGTGGGCTTGGGACTTGGGAAGCGTACGACTCATCCATCTCACTTTTCCGGGGGTTGACGAGGGGCTGGACATGGCTCTGGTCCTTTTCGGCGTTGAAGGCCGGGCTGGGGACAGCGCGGGCTTGGCTGCTGCTGCTCAAGTTAGCAATTGCTTTCTATCGCGGTGATGCAGTGATGCAGTGATGCGCCGGCATCGTCCTCAACTCGTGCAGGCGGAACACGAGGGGCAGCGTGGCCAGTGCATCAAACGTCACCAGCAAGACGGCCAATGGCAGACTTTGACTTACGGAGCAGCAGTGGACTGATTCCGCTGGCTGGGAGAAATCTTCTTTGAGGCCTGGACGGCAGTAGCGGAAGTCGTCGTGGTGAAGGCGCGGGTGTGGGCGACGGCCCTCAAGGCGCGCGTGGCCTGGCGAGTTCGGAGCATGGTGGAGGAGGAGGAGGAGGAGGAGGAGGAGCTTGGGGCGTGGCCTTTTCGGGGAGGGTGCGAGGACAAGAGAGTGCGAACCAGAGAGCCTTGCAGGCTCAGAGGGAACGGGACGACGGGGTATTTGAAGAAGGACTTCAATTGAGGTCGAGTCACAGCTCGGAAAAGGGATTTTGCAAGTTTGTGTCGGGGGCAAAAAGTCAGTCGTCGACCCAAAAAGGGCGTGCCGGGGAAAAAAAATCACAAGCGGTCGGACGGCCGGTGGCCGGAGTGGAACCGGAGAAGATGTGGGGTAACAGGAAGGAGCGAGTCGCCTGCAGCACCCTGACCTGACAAGAAGCTTGCTCCGGGCCAGGAGCCTTTTTCTCGGCGGCAGCGAGGGTGACTCCTAAGGGACGTTCTGGATGTGGTTGGCGGGAGGGGGAGGGGGCGCACGGAGCAGGCAAAATCTACAGGGTTGCACCTGCCCAAACCCGAACAAGAGAGATCGGTGGGCTCGCGACCAATCAGGGGCGTTGCGAATGGCCGATATCGCCACTAGCACGAACGCCTGGCATTGGCTGGATGTTGGTCGCTCGCGTGTTTTGCTGTGCTTTCATTGACTGCGAGAGGTGGTGGGTGGTGGTGGGTGAGTCGGGGATTCGGGAGGGACGACAGATGGGAGCTTCATTTCCTTTGTCGTGAATGGGCCAAGGGAACGGGAGTGAGCCACGAGGGTTGACCGGTGAGGGGATCTTCGGCGCGGCATGCATGGCAGGGCGTGTTTTCCGATCTGGTGGCCGGGGCTACTTTTACTGCCGACGATAACTGCTTCGTGCGTACGGATACCTTACGAACAGATACGGTAACTTATATCAGATACTTCCAACATGAATAGATACGGTAAACAAATGTCCAGATGCCAGATGCTCCTGGGTCATGAACTGACCGGTGCGAGACCATCTGCATCCGTACCGTGCCTTCATGAAACCCAGCCCACTCCGAAAATGACCCCATCTCCGTCCAATCCATGCCCCGTCGGTCATCGTCCGTCCCGAGTATGATTGAGACACGCACTCGCTCAAACAGGACCTCCATCGCTGACTCCCATCTGCGTCGCACAGTCATCCTCTCAATGTCTTGGATCTTGTTCCCCCGCGTTCGGCGGCACGGGCCTGAAGCCGTCTTTGCTTGTCGAGCGTCGCGTGGGAAAAGCAATTCCGTCCCGCCAAGGAATTGCCATCCCGCATTGCAACCAGACTCGACAAGGTGCAATTGGGCATTCGGCGTATCGCGTGCCATGTAAGAGAATGTCAAGTGCTGGTAGGTAGTATTGCTCACTGCTCGAAGCATTCACTCATGCTCTCGCCAGTGTCCGTTCGCAAGAAATAAATTAAGTTGCAATGGAATCTGCTTCGCTAATCTTGAACATGGCAGTTATGGCCCCATCTCAGATCTTCCCGCCCCTTTCTCTCTCTCGCCGTGACACGAAAAGGCAGCTCAACACCTTCGCCACGAAGATATCGCATCAGATAACCGCCAAAGCATCGCGGTCATATTGTCTTTGCGACTTTGAAGAAACCAAGAACCCATCAATTCCCACTTTAACGCCAAATTATCCACTCTTCAACCATCTTCACCACCCAATCATCGTCACTCTCCCTCGTATCCTCCTCACCAGTTGAGCCGTCGTCAGCTCCATCATCATCCAAACCCTCTTCGCCCTTCGGATCATAATCACCACCCGATTCATCACCAGAATCATCATCATTCCAGTCCTGGTCGCCCTCAGAACCATCGTCACCACCAGAGTCATCATCAGACTCGACCCAACCCCCTGGCATCGGCTCTCGCGGGCCTTCCAATATGTCCAGGATTTCCTCAAGTCCAGGGCTCATTTCCCAACTCCAATCCTCCGGACGAGGTCCATGTCGCAGCGTGACCTCGACCTCGAACGGCAAATCCGGGCGCGAGGGGTACGTGACCTCAAACTCGAAAGTCGCATCTGGTCGGCCGTATGCCTCAAGGTCCACAACCGCCTTCATCAGGGCTCCAGCCAGATGGAGAACGTTGGAGCTATCGCATCTCTCAAGCCAGAAAATATCGAATAGGAAACGGCACACCATACTAGGGTTTGAATAACATCCCGAACTGCAAAGCTCAGTTCGATAAGATCCTCTGCAGATGAGCCAACAAATGCCCACTGCACCAACGCGCGTAGCCTCTTGTAACGTTGCGCCAGCCCATCCATTTCATTTTCAACTTGTCGTCTAACAAAAGCAGAGCGTATATAATACTCAAACATAAAAAAAAAAAAAAGTCTTGCTGGCATCAATCTGCCGGCGGAAGTGTTCGGGCGAGATGCCTTCCCTGGTCAGGACGTCCAATAGACCTTGCGGGTAGGCAGCTGTCCAGAGGAATTTTCAGAGCAGATAGTTCCAGGTCTAATTGGTACCTTCCCCGGACCATCTCCAAAGCTCCAGGGATACTGAAGAGTGCTCTCTGTAGTATGGGGTTCCGAACAGGAAGAGCTATATCCTCACTCAAGAGGTCTAACTCGCCGTCGAGCTGGCCTTCATCGAGGAGATATCGAAAGACATCACCTGTTTCCTCCATGAGGATAAAGAAAGGCGCGTACATATGTTGACGCCACTTGACAGCGTAATCTAAGCGTAGGCCCAGGTTAACCAAAACCTGCGAAGTCCTAGTCCATCCCGCAAGTATCGCCCACTTGTGTAGTGGTTATCAGTGCGTGTCTTCATGAACAGTCGAAAGATGGGGGTCAATGCTGGACTCACGTCAAGCAGAGTAAACCCTTGCAAGTCACAATCATACAAGGAGGCTTCTCTTGCTTCAAGCGCCGCAATTAGGTTATCCGTCTTTCCAAGTAATGCATAGCAAAACACACTCGTCTCATCATGCCACTGACGGATGCACCACGGTGTCGGCTGAAACTTCCATCCATCGCAAGCTCTGCGAGCCTGGAAGTCCCATGCCTTACCCATTAACCACAAAGGCAGACGGAATTGGGCTTGGTAGACCAAGTATTCAAATGTTAGTTTCTAGGCCACGTCAGGCATCGAAAATACCTACTACATTGGACTGTCATGAGCGAATGTCCATTTGTCGTCGATGTTTCGTACGAGAAAGTCGGCCAGAAACCCGAGCTCGGCTTAAAGAGGCTCTTAAAATCGCATGTTGAAGATGCATTACCACGAGCTTTTCTGTCTTCTCTCGAGGATAAAGCTTGGGCCAATGTCTCCTGTGCGTCTGTGTCTTCGTCATCTCGCTCGGTGGTGGGAAGGGCCTTGGTCTTCGTCTGGCCTCGCAGCGCCTCGAACTCGGACATGACAACCGAATGTCGGACTCTTGATAGGGCGCTACATCTAGTTAGAGAGTTCATATTCGCAGGACGTCAAGTAAATACCGACCTTGTGTATGATTGTTGTGATATCGATAGCAAGTGCAGTGAGAAATGGAGAGGTTTCTCGTACTCCTCAACCACATTGCGCTTCAATGTGACCTTGGCTTTGGACAAGGTCCTCTTCCCCTTGCGTACCGATGTGAGCTGCACTTCCATGTCGTTGATGAGCTTCTCCAGGGCGTCAAACGCCCGCCGACAATAGTCCAGACTGAGACAATGCTCCGAGTCTGCTGGAACTCATTCTCTGTGTCGTCGAGGGTCGGAGCCAAAACTTGGAGCTGCTCCATGTACTCTTTGATCATTTCGGGGACATTTTGGATCAGAGGCGTTTGAGCCGCAAGGCACTTGAGCCGAGCTTGCCCGCCGTCTCAGTGATGGTAATGATGCTGGAGGCGATGCCGAGGACTTCGGCCATCGCAACGGCTCGGGAGGTATCGATGGATGCGCAAGAGGTGAGAAACGATAGTGATTATGATGATGGAAAGTTAGCGAAGGATTGATGATTGTGTCAGGTTTCCCCTCACCGATCGAGAACGCAGAAAAGCCAGAAAGCCCAGTGAGGCTGTGACCTGCATGCGCCCAGCCTCATCTGCCAATCACGCGTTGCAACCGCCATGTATCACCAACCTGCATGAAAAGAACTCGTTAGCAAAGATGCCAGTTGAATTCAAGGCCATGAAACGGTGACAAAAAATAGGTTGGGAACCAAGGTCAGACGAGGCATCTTTACGTACCCACGACCGACTGGACAGACGACCAGAAGGGAAATGCGACGTCAATGCCTAAGCTCGCTCAGGGGAATTGCCATCCAATAAAGGGAAAAGGAAATTATTGAGCACATGTAGTAATTAAATACGAGGTTGAGAACAAATGTGTTACCACGGGGAGTTTGAGCATGGAGAAGGAAACGAGGCAATTGGTGAGGTTGACCTCGAATTGTCTTACTAGTAAGGTACGAATAAATCAGCGAGATGGGAAGGAGCAGCCAGTCTCACCCAAGGTAGAAAAAGGCATGACTCATAGCCCATGCATCACCTTGACTAGATAGTAGGTACCTAGGTTGAGAGTAGGCTCATCCACACTCACTCGCGAACAAGCAGAAAGTAGTCTTTGAACGTCCTTCATTATAAACCCCCGAAGGCTACCATACACGCTCCCATCTTCCCAGTTCCTACTGGCATAAAGGGTATCTCTATCTGCCAATCCCATCCCGCCCGTCCATCTCATCCCATCTCGCTGCACTCAGCAAGCCAAACATTTTGCTCCTCCATCTCCTCCCCCTCCCATATTCAACACACAGAAACAGCAAAAAAGCAAAGAAAATCCCTGGGAGACTCCCCTATTTGAACAAATCCCCCTCCCTTATCCCTCCCTTTCCCGGTTTCCATCTCTTCAACACCGTGGTATCTCAAAGCACAAGGGAAAAAAGCAAATAGGAAAAAACAAACAAGAAAAAGTACACAACAGCAAAAGCAACGACTAATAGTGCCAATAATGCGAAAGGGGAAAACAACAGAGGTGAAAAGGAAAGTGTGGTGGTAGTAGGCTCTTGAGTGAGATTTTTTCTAACAAAGAAGAGTAGTATGGAGGATGATGTAGGTAGGTTGGTGTTGAAGCCTCATCCAAAGAGGCAAAGAAACTTGGGTATCCCGGTCATAATGTTCGGCAGTGATGCATCTCTTTCGTTCTCGTCCCTCTTCCTCCTCCTCTCCAGAGGCAGGTAGGCAAGAGTCCAGATCAAGAACGAAGAGAGGTGATTATTAGTACAGCGTATGTAAAACCGCGCGCCGGTCATGTTGAAACCAGTGTAAAGATCATGAAAATTAATGAAAACGCTTTTCTTTTCCGTTGCCCCGTTTGACGTGTATATGGTTGTATCGTATTGTCATCGACGTTGTCCCTTCAGAGTCGGATGTCTCCGTCATCCAGGTAAAACGTCGTTGGCGAGCCAAGCTGCTGCTGCATCTGCGCATGTTGCATGTAGCCTATGGGGTTGGACGTGAAGCCCTGGTGGTGCTGCTGCTGATGACCCATCCTCATGGGCAGGTCGTAGCCCACGGGCACTGACGTCGGCATCATCTCGGCGGCGTACATAGACGGCACGGGCGGCACGGCCTCGGTGTCGGACGCCGGGCTGCCGTAGATGCTCGTGTTCTTCTTCTTTGGCCGCAGGTTCTCCAGGCTCAGGCGTTTGCCCCACGAGCCGGGCCGCTTTGAGGGAATGGGCGTGGCCGGGCGGGCTGATGAAGGCTGGCTGGTCTGGGGCGTCATGTAGACGTTGGTCATGATCTCGTCCTGCTGGTACTGCGGCACGGGGCTCATGTTCGCCGGGCTCATGTTGGCCCACTGCTGCTGCGGCAACTCCTGGCCGGGGAGGATGTAGGTCATGGAAGCGTCGGCAAAGGTGTTCATCTGGTCGGGGGCGAACTTGGGGGCATCCACAGGCCACACGGTCTCGTTGGGGATCGGGAAGGGTGTTCCGGGGTGAGGGCCGGTGTTGATGTCGTCCTGGATCATGGGCTCGGGGATGCTGTCCACGGGCGTCGACGGCCGCGTCTCCTGCTTGATCCTGCGTGCCGGCAGCGCGGGGGGCTGCGGCGTCGGGGGCTGCTGCTTCGATGTTGTCGTCCCAGGAGAGCTGGCGTTGGCCGAGCCGTTGGAGGACTCGGCCTTGGGCTGGGTGCCCTCGGCATGGCCGACCGTGTCCATTAGACACTCAGACCTGATGGGCAGGGGGAACTGGAGGTCAATCTCGCTGGGAGGAGGCGTGTTGGGGTTGGTGAAGGGAGAGGTGCCGAGGATGAAAGCCAGCCGCACGAGCGTCGAGATGTCCTCACCGAGATGTCTCGTCTCGAGCATCCGCTTGAGGTCGCCCGACGACCGTTGACGCCACGTCATCTGCGACCGCCTCTCCTTGGGCCAGATGCACGTCTTCCAGATGGACTTGACCTTGGACTGGCGCATCAGGTTGTGCAGCTGGACCTTGTACTCCCAGTTGTTCACGTCGAAGCCGTCCTCAAAGTGCTTGGCAATGTGCTCAAAGTACTTGTCACGGCTGTTGGAGGCCTGCTCGCTGTTGGTGGCCTCGAAGATGCGGTCCTTGCAGTTGCCAAATCCACAGGCAAAGACGACCTGGGGGCACAGCTCCGTCTTGGCAGTGCTGTTGGGAAGGGCGTCCAGGCGATGCGTCTCCTTGGCGTGGGTGCTGTAGGCGCGTTCCGTAGCAAAGGACAGGTTGCAGCCCTTGGTCTTGCACAGCCAGGTGGTGTCGGCTCCGTGGAAGTTGTACAGGTGCTTCTTAAAGTCGCTCTTGCGGCCAAAGCCCACAGGGTTGTTGTCCAGGTAGCACATGGGGCATTGGTACTTCTTGGACGTTGGGGTAACGTGTCGCGGCGAGGGATGCGAGGTTACGTCGCACGACGGGAGGGGAGACTGCATTAGGGCGGGCGAGTCGAGCCAGGTTCGCTCCGACGACATCTTGGGCACGTCGCCTTCGTGAATGGAGGGCACGTCGGTGTTTCCATCGTGCCAAGTTGACTGGGTGCGTATCGAGGCAGCATCGGAGCGGGCATGCGACGCCTCGGAGCTGCTCCATGTGAGCGACGGCGCGCTCGTATTGCTGAGCAACGTCGTGGCGGAAAAGGTTGAGGCACGGGCTACGAGTTCACGTGTAAGTCTCGACGCACGAGGTTGCGAATGGCCTACGGGGGCTTACAAGGTGTCCCGAGACCGCTCAGGGCGCACATGAGGCTGGAGACGCCATACCGACGGGCGAGACCCAACAAGACCTGCTGATCCTCGTCGGATAAGGGCCTCACGGCAGATTCGTCCTGGATAGGAAAGCCGAACATGATACTGTGGTGTGGGAATTTCACCCCGCTCGAGTCGTCGGACAAGGGCGATGACGCGCTCTCAGCGCTGGAGAGAAGAATGAGAGCAGAGCGGAGGGCTTCGGTGGCGATCGGATAAGGAATCCCGCTAGGAGTTGATTTCGGAGGCAGGTGTCGGCAATAGGGCGCGCATGTGAATTCTCGGAGGATGATTAATGACGGGTTTACGGTCGACGACGAGCGGTATCGAGCGGTTCGAAAGATATGACGGTCGAGTCGCGAGTAGTCAAGTCAAGGAGCGTCGGTGGTGATTCGCGCAAGGGATTGGCAAAGGACGGTTGTTGCAGCCGTTTCCGGCGAGAGAGATATTAAAGGAGAGAGCAGAATCGCCAGCCCGCGACGATTGGGAGGATGTCGAGTGGGAGTATTGGTGGTGTGGCGGTGGTTGGTAGTTGGTTTCCGGATGAAGAGGAGGAAGAGGCGAAAGAAGAGAGAGGAGGGGCTCTCAAACTCTGGGGGGCCAAAGGAAAAAAAGCTAAGTCAGAAAGCTTCTAGAAGGCTTCTGCGAGGACTGGGTAAGGCGTGAGACATTATAACGGGCTTGCCGGAGGCCATGCTCTCGCCGTCGGCCCACGTTGGTCCTCGACCACCCCTGAGCCCTGGCTAGTTCCACGGTCTAGTGGCCTCGTCGCTTCAGGGGGCCCTGGTCTAGAGCCAACGCCGTTTCAGGAACGTCATTTGTTGAAGAAGTTGGAGCTGCTGATGCTCCATGCAGGTGGTTGTTCTGTGCAGGTTGCGGCTGGAGTGGTTATGGTGGTGGTGCTGCTGCTGCTGCGGCTGGTGCTGCGGCTGTCGCTCCAGTGCATCTCATTTTTTTTTCTTTTTTGCTTCTTTTCTTCTTTTTTTTTCTTTTCGTTCTTAGTGGGTGGGCACTCACTTCCGTGAGGGCTCAGCTGTGTCGCAAAAGGGACGTGGTTGCGGAGGATTTAATGCGGAAGGAGAATGACGGGATGAAAAGTCTGCCGTGGTTGACAGTGCAATCAGTAATGAAATGCATAGGGGCCGTGATTCACACTGTGTTTCGTTGTGCCTGGGCAGGTGCTTCCGCAACCGACCCCGTACTTAACCTCTAGCATCCTCAGGCACGTATCTCAACGTCCCTCAGGCATCACTCCCTATCCATCTCACTCCTCCCAGGCCTCCAGGCCCAGGCTCCGTCTTCTCACTGCAACCCCCTCACAAAAGAAATAACATCGCCCATGCTAGATTCGGCCTCTCTCTCCTTTGAGTTCACGTTACACGCACCTCCAAGCAAGGAATGCCCCCGTACCGGAAGATGCGGGCGGGCGTTGCGGTCGTCGACGGGCCAAGTCTCCCTCCAACGAATGCCCTGGACTTGGCTTGTTCGATAGCGCCCCTTTTGCGCCTGCTGAGCTGCTTTGGCTCCTTTTCGGTCGCTTCCCTCCTCTGTCCAAGCCCCAAGGTGGCGGACCGTTACAAGCCTGATCCCTGGTCTTTTGTTGCCCATGATTGATCAGCTTCTTCCGCTGACAGGCTTCAGTCTCTCTCTATCTTCCTCCTCCTTCGAGACCCTCTTCTTCCCCCGGTCTCGTCGTGATGATGATGTGAAGCCCAGCGCCCGCAATTTGGCCCCAGCTTTTTGCATCGCCTGCGCGACCCTAGGCCAGTCTTTGGTCCCCTGCAGCTGCGGGCAATTGCCTGACGATCCCCGTCCGAGAAGGGAGAGACACAGACAATCTGTGCTGCTTGTGTTCCCCCCTGCGGCGCGTGTTTCCCTCCCGTCCCCAGTTCGCCCTGTGCCTGTGACACCCCTCACGGGTGGAAAAGAGAGGGAAAAAAGAGACAAGAGAAGGCATGGGAGGGGCCCTTCTGCCGCCCTTCTAGAAAAACGCAACCGTGGACCCCAGCGGTGATGTTGTACAACTGCTGCAGCTGTTGGGTCGAGGTTCAGCAGTGGAAGCATAAAAAGGTTCCTATCAGACGGTGAAACTCGTGCTGACAGTGCCGTGTCTCAAGATTGCTTTGCTCTTAAGCCGTCTCTCAGCCATGTCTCGTGTCTGCCTCGAAGTTGCTCCTGACGTCGACCAAACAGACGGATGGGGATCATCTCGCATCCTCAATCACACAATGGCAATCAAAGTTACGTACGAAAATAAGCACCAGAGAAGCAAGTCAACCATTGCCGGGCCTAGCGCCGTCCAATCCCAATGCAAAGGCCACCACGCCCGTTGGGCGACTCGGGTCTACCGAAGGCCGGATCGCGCAGAGGAAAGATTGCGGTGACCAAATGGAAACACGAACGAGCAAGCAGCCTCTCCACACGCACACGTCTCCGACTGATTCGTGATGGATGAGGAGTCACTTTCAAGTGGGCTCGGGGCCCCGTCGTC
The DNA here is from genome assembly GCA_911649645.1 of Thelonectria discophora. NCBI lineage: Eukaryota > Fungi > Ascomycota > Sordariomycetes > Hypocreales > Nectriaceae > Thelonectria > Thelonectria discophora. Next base: position 3,988,067 of record CAJVRK010000008.1, on the reverse strand, counting down.
CCGCTGCACATCCCGCTGCGGTGCGTCCTAGATGGCAGGTCGAAGCATCTGCATTTGGAATTGGAGGGAGAAGCAAGTGGTACAGTAGTGTGCAAGAAAGAAGGGGCTTTGTTTACGACTGCAGGGAGCCAAGATGACAAGGCGATACGACGCAAACAAGACGCAGCACGACTCGCTCTCAACACACACTTGATGGGCACTGCAGGGAGCCAAGATGACAAGGCGATACGACGCAAACAAGACGCAGCACGACTCGCTCTTGACACACACTTGATGGGCTTCGAGGCGAGCACCTTCACATGCCGTTCAACATGCTAACCACTGTTCGACCCTGTTTCAGCGGGAAATGACCACCTCCGCACGCGACGAATCGAGCAGAGCAAGGAACAGAGACACGAGGAGGGGGCCTGGGAAGCGTGCGGAGCAGCAAGACTGGCGGCCATTGGCTCAGCCGCGAAGGTCATGCCATGACCCGTAAAAAGTAGCGGCCTTCCTAAAGGGAGATGGGCTTGGAGGAGGGGACTTGGGTGAAGGAGAAGGACGGTTTTAGTTTCTTGGTTTCCCATGCAGTCATGGTGTGTGGACGATGGGTGACTGTGGGCTTGTGTGTGTCAAGGTGGTTCGTGTGGCGCTCGACGATGTGATAATATGTAGTTTCTCGTACGTACATTAGTTGTGCTTCTCCAGCGGTGGATGGTGGGTGTTTCCCGTGAAGCAACGGGTCGTTCTCCAGTATCTGGGCAGCGGATGCAGAATTCGTACGGATAGGCACAAGAGGTAGGTAAGTACCTGGATATGCACTCCAAACACGACCCTTTCCATGGCGCTGACCGTCTTGTCTCGGTTCCTCCTAGCGCAAAGCCATGTGCTGGGCTTGCCTCTTGTTAGGGCCAACAGCTTTTCGAACAAAGCCCTTGTCTTGTGATTGCAGCTCCTCCGCATCCCGTGATCTTAAATTCGAATCTACAAGAAACCAGCTGAGGAGAAAAAGAAAGAAAGAATGGAGGCGAGATTGGACCTAAGTTCCAGAACCCAGGCAGGTCCAGAACGTGGAAAGATTGCTTTTCGTTTCTTTTTTCCTTGCTTGACATGACGGGTTAGTTGTAAGCGCCGCATGATGAATGCGCACACACACACGCACACAAGTCCCCCTGCTCCAAGTTTTGTGCGTCAGACAGATGCAGGACCAAGTTCCACCCCTTGTTACGAACAATAACGAGGGAGGGAGGGAGGTCTTGTTTGGGGTTTGTTTGTGAAGAGGGAGGGAGAAAAAAAGGGGAGAACGGGAACGAGCAAGGACCAGGAGTGTTGAGTCGGCTATGGGAGTGGTGGTTGAGAAGAAAAGGAAGAAGAGGAAGGATATATGGTTCAAGAAAATGAAATAAAATACGAAGAAACATGAAGAAAAAGAACAAAGAAGCAAATATGAAGGTGAATAATATTATCAAAATGAACCGATAAAAATAGGAAATAATACCAATCTCCTCCTCCTCCTCCTCCGCCTCGCCTCGCCGCCTCCTCTCGCCTCCAGGTTCCAGCGGAAGAAAAAAATAAGAAAGAATCGCCAGATCTCCGATTATCTCCTTGACCTCCATGTCCGTGATTTCTGCGGCCCTGTTTTGCTTGCCACTCTTTTTTTTTTTTTTTTTTTTTTTTTTTTTTTTTGCTTTTTCCTTCCTTTTCGTCTTCTGCTTCTCGGCCCCCAGTTCCAGTCCCATCATCCCCAACCCCTTTATTTTCTCATGCAAAAGCCCTGGCTCTTTTTGCCTCTGGTTGACGATATTCATTCGGAAAACAAACCGCTATCCACCAATTTACATGGTCATTTACGATATGTGCATGGTCTCCATAAGGCCTCCCTCGACTCGACCGACCGACTCGGCCGACTCTGGTTTCCACTCGCTCGATGCAAGCTGCTAAATGAATGTGTTGTCGTTCAGCTTGCGGGGTTGAGGAATGCAAATTGGATGGATAACCATGCATCTAGGAACATGGGAGTTTTTCTCGTCGCAGATTGGAATGGTCCTTTCTGCAGTCAAGATGCCCGATGCTGCTGGCTCGTTGTCAATCTCAATCTCGTCAGAAGTTGCCACTGTTCCTCTTTGCTCTGATGCAACATGTTCATTGCTGTTGGTTCCGGAATGCTATCCCATCCGGGTCTGCTGTCGCCCCCTTGTCCTGTTCTTTCATGTCTTCTCCTTGACTCCTTGTTGGACGCGCATTTGCATGATGTCGACGACGCGTCAAACTCTCAGCGTCGTACAGCAGAGAGACAAAAAAGAGAGTTGTTGTTTCTCGAGGATTCGACTCCGATTTGCCGGCTTCCCGTCCCGCCTTCACAAGGCTCATCCCTCTTCCATCTTCCCTCCCAGTATCCGTAGACTCTTCATCATCAAACACTCGTGTCCATTCTACCTCAAACTAACCCAAACGCCGATCCCCCAGGTCCATGCTTCCTGTGCCCTTCCCTCCCGGTCCGTCCCCTTCCCTTCCCTCCTCCGCAACGAGTCGACAAGAAAGCCCATCCTTCACACAAGGTCCCATCCCTTCCGATCACTCCGAATTGGCTTACCCCTCCTTCACAGAACAAACTCTACTGCATGTACAAGAAAGTCTAGACCGTTTTACCTTTGGGGTAGCACTTGTCAATCTATCAGACTTCACCTCTGCCGCTTGAAACCGGGTTGCAGAGCTTGTTTCGTGCTTAGCAACGACTGACTTATTCGTCTCTGCCCTCCCGTTGGCTGTCAACGTTCCCGGTTGCCCAGACACACAACGAACGCACTCGCTCCCGCTCGCTTCAAACCATTGATTTGGGCTTGTTGGTCCCCCCTCCCATAATACGGGTCCCCTTCTGTTTTCCTTCATCATAGCCCCAGATATAGTACATCCAAGGCCCGGCTTTCCCCCCCCCTAGTTCGACCTCGAAAGAACCCTGGTCCTTGAAGGACACACAGACACACACCACCTTGCCTCTGCCTTTGCCTGCGTTCTGCCTCGCGTTTTGCCCTTGCCCTTTTCCTCTCTGTCCTTGGCTATCTTCGTCAGGAAGCAATCACATCTTGTTGCTCATTTTGCAAAGCAAACAAACGAGGGCCTCACAATCTGACTGATTCAAGCTGTTGGTTCCAGGGTTCCCTTTTTTTCCTCTGTTGCTCCTCCACGTGGGAAGCATCCCTGCGAGCTCGTGTCATGCCCCTTGCCGACGCCCGTCCATCCATGATGATCTGCCTCACTTCACTTGACTCTCTGATCCTTCCTTGCTGCTTATTGTCGCAACCCATTCGTAACACCCATCCCATCCCATCCTTTTTTTTTTTTTCCTTTTTGTCTACCGGGGCGCAGCACTCTATTTCGTAACCAAAACGCCCTCTCTTCTCCCTCGAGACAAGGGCCCCAAGAACAAACCTCGAAGCGAAGTCACCCCCCGGCGTTACATCCGCCTCATCCTCTCCGTCCTCCCTCCCTTTGGTTTCTAGCTTTTCTGCTTCATCCCAGTCACGGGTGTTTCCAAAATGAGAAGGCTTAGCGGCGACTATAAATCCTTCTTATCGAACAATCCAAACCCTTCTTGGCGCGGCCACGTGAGGGACACTACTTTTTTTTTGCTGTTCTTGCGACGACGCTCGCACCCGAGACGAACGAACGGACGGACGCACCTCTTTGCGTTTGGCGGATGAGACTTCCGGGAAGAAAAGACTGACGCCAGTTTCTAAACGAGTAAGGTTCCGTTTGTTGATGCCGCAAGGTCGAAGTGAAAGGTTGTTGCGGCTGTTGTCCCTCGTGAAGATGCCGACTGTCCTCGAAACCTGTAAGCAGCAGGACACCATTATCGAGTCGGGGACTCGTCTTTCTCCTCCGCCTCGTCCTTCTTTTGCCAGGGTAACTACTTTATTCTCTCGTCTTCAAGGCCTGGACCGTTGCATTCCGTCACTACCATGCCACAAAAAACCGACCCATTCCCCTCTCTTCCCCCTCTTCCCCTTCCCGTGCCGTTTTTACTTACTCGCCTGCCCTTTGCAGAGTCCCCGAACCCCCTCCCCTGCCAGTAGAACATGTCCTTATCACGAACATGGGGTTCGCCCCCCTCTGAATCGATCGTTTTCCCCGCACACAAGATTGCTGCTGCTGCTGCTACCGCTCGCCTTTTCCTGCGCCGGCGCGGACGCATCAGTTGACTCGGAGACGAAACACACGTGAGTTGGTTGCTTTTTCGGTTTTCCTTAGGTTCCTTCGGCCGTAAGCTCCGGGTGGCATCCATGCCGAACCGACGGACTCTTCGGGCTAAACGGAGACGAGATTAGTGAGCTGCGGTGCGTTCTAGTGGCGACATACTCGTCCTCGCTTGAACTTGGCTTGCCAACTTACCCTGGAGCCGAGGGTGGTGTGGCGTTTGGGTCGGGTCGGGCGCCGTGATGGATCCTGTTAATAATTCGGTGATGGGTTTCGGTGTGAGGATCTACGGACTACGTGGGCTAGTCTAATTTTGAAAGGTCACTGTCATTTTTGTATTGTCTGGATTGAAATGCTGACATAAGTCGGTGAGTGTTTCGCATGTTGAGGTCCCGGACTGCAGTAGCATGTGCTTTTTACACTAGATGATTGTAGGAAGGTGAACTAACCTGCAGACGACACATGGAAGGAATAGCATCCTTTGCATTCGGGCTATACGTGACTAGACGAGCGCGTGGCTTGCACGGAGATGCTTTTACTTTTCCCCAGACTGTTCGGACTTGGAGTGCCTGCTGCACGTCACTCACCCTAGATGCATGGGACGAGTACCCATGAACGGTGCTATTGGGATCAACTCTGAGACTCAAGCAGGAACACATCATCTACTGCAGGGTGAGGAGCGAACCGGTACTCGTAGTCATCCGCTTTCACTTGTATTTACATTCCTCAGTTCATTATTCACGTCTGGAGCCTTGAGTGACATGTGTAAGTCCTCGCATGAGATTAGGGGCGAGTGCACATGTGAAGAGGACCACTTCGACAAGGCAATCTCTCCAGCATTTTACAGAGTACATGCAAGCTAGGACATGTTTTATTGCCGTAAAATGGAACCACGAGACACTACCCGGCCTCATAACCTGCCTCTCCGTCCGCAACTCCCATCTAATCTGCGTTGACAACCGACTTTGCCGGAGAACATGCTGGTCCAGCCCTTGCGAGTTTACCGGGAAGTTTACCTCGAAGCTTGTAATGGCTAAAAGAACTTGTGAGTGAGCGACTTTAGGTATTTCCCTGCTGCATTCGGGCATATGCGTGGCGAGTTGAATGGCCTTGTTCTTGTGGATGAGTGGAAAGGTCAGGAGACTAATAGTCAAGTATCTAATAATACATTAACCGCAGAGAGCTTAGCTACCAAGCATAGATTGAATAAGATTAAGCAAGTCTATGCCTCAGTTTACTTGGAAATATGCTTGGGTGAGTTGTTTAGACTTATCCAACTGTGAATGAGTGAAGGGGGTCCGAGGACAGACACTCTTGTACCTGTGCTCAATAATACCAAGCCCCGAATACTTGAGAGCATGAGAAAGAAATTGAAAAAGACAATAGCTCTCTTCTCTGGTTCATTTGGACATATGCTCGGTGGGTTGAAGAGACTTCATTGGTCGTGGATGAGTGGAAAGGTCAGGAAAGACTCTTCAAGTACCCAGCAATACATTAACCCCCAGAGTACTTTGCTATAAAGTAAAGAATAAACAAAAAAAGATAGCCTCCTTCCTTGCTTTATTTGGAAAATCTGTTCGGTGAATCAGATAGCCTTGTTTGGTTGTGTGACTAGACGGGTCTCGATCCATAGATGTATCTGTTAGGACAGACACTCAAGTACTGACAGACAAATCAATTCCAGAATGGTCAGCTGCGTAACTAGAAAGCTAGCCTTGACTAAAAGTAAGTCTTTTCTTTCTTCAGTCCATAATATGCGCAGGCGAGTTGAACTAGACGTCTATGTCGAGTTGTGACGATATTTGAGAAAATGGTCATGAGACACTCAAGCGCCTAACCAAGCGTGAACTCTAGAATGCCTGACTATGTATCACGTCTTGAACAGTAGTGAAAGCTATTTCTCTTGCTGTATCATGACATATGCTTAGTGAGATGAATAGATCTGTCTGGAAGTAGTTGTAAATTAGGACTTTGTCGTCTGACAACCCAAGTTTCCTATAACACTTCAAACCCTGCCATGATCATCCGCAAAGCACACCTCGACCAAGAGCAATAAACTGTTTTTTTTTTTTTTTTTTTTTTTTTTACACTACGGCTACAGCACACACCACATTTCCGACTTTCCCCTCCAACGTCACCGATCGAGCGTCAAGCACAAAACCGCAACACCCAGAAGACACTGGAAGTCGACGACCCTCGAGCGCTGGAGATTTGCACGGCAAAGTTATATGCCCTGATTGAATGAAGCAAACACCTCAAAAAAGACTGTTTAAATACCAGAGGACATGGCCACGTCACGATTACGAACATAAAAGATGCTATGCTGGAATCCGTCGCGTAACGCTGAAATAAGACTCGAACTCGCAGGACCAACACCCCAAGTACGATTCATGGCTGTATACTAGCTACATAACCTCTCTCATGATGTCTAGACTGTATCTGGCGGGAACTATTCTCCCCGCGGTCAGGTGGAGGTCTCAGGGATACAAGTTCCAGGTATGAGGACATACTGGTCGCGGGCGTACTGGTCCCCCTGGCTGTTGAGAGGTGTCTACCCGGGACCTTTGAACTAGTAGCCACGTGTAACTTAGTAGGTCTTTCAGCCATATGGACGACCACGTGGCTTACTTCCGTTACCCCAAGCGTCTTCAAATACGCGTATGTATTCTCGACGCTGTGTGTTTTGCTCTCAGTTCGCAGTTTGCACCGAGAGCCTAGTCCGGAACTCCGAAAAAGTTGGTCCTTGGTAGATGAAGCACGGTATTGGAAAATCTTTGATAAGGTTGGAAAAGATCCAGGGTCGCCGTGGAAGCAGGGTATCGTCTATATTAGGAGACGAGATGAACTGTACGGTGAGAACATCAGGACAAGGAGGCTTCAACTACGAAGAGAATACTCGCCCTGTTAACAAGAAATGCCAGACCATTACATTGTAAGGAGGAGGAAATTATAAGTACACCATTTCTTAACGATCCAGCTGAATCCTTTGGGACGCGAGAGCACCTGCCAGACCCGGACCTGGCACCGTACCGGCCGAACCATTGGGGCCGTAACCCGGACATCTCGGACTCACTCTCAGGCACTCACTCACAAACAAACAAACACCAGTCACAAACCACAAGCCACAAACCTAACAACAATAATAAAGAAACCCAGCCCATCTACCGTATATTTTGCATGCACCTTTCGCACCACAGTGCCCAATCCAACCCAATGTAATCACCTGCAGCACTCCACTCTTCACTCACGCACTTCTCCTCATGTTTCCGGGGTATCAAAATACAACTCCTCCCTTCTTTGCCATCTCCCTCCTCATCCACCCTCCCATCCTACACTTTCACCCCGTTTCCAAGTTTCCCACACTCCCTTGACAGAAAACATCTACCCAAATTTTTGTGCCAGCCCATTGCAAAACAACAAAACAATATGTATAATGCCCGAAATATGCTTTGCCACCCCAACCCGTTCCCGTTTTGGCGATCAAGTAAATCCTGTAAACAAAAAGAGAGGTAAAAGAGAGTGTTTGTGTGTGTGTGTGTGTGTGTGTGTGTGTCCATGCGGGGATACTATGTCTAAAGGATAAAATAATAAAAACGCCGGTTTGGCTCGTTTGGTAACGGTTTGATCCAAGTTGGTCGTTGGGAAGAGTTGTGACTTGTCTCTTCCCACGACGGGTCTAATCATGACGAGTGTGGAATCGGTTTGATCGTCAACAGACGCGAACAATGCCCGAGGCATTCAGTGTCCTGTCCTGTCCTGTCCTGTCCAGTCCAGTCCTCTACTATAGAGTATAGTAGAGAACCCCTCAGTCGAATACTCAGTAGAGCACTCCGCGAGCCCTCAGTAGAGCACCCAGGCCCTCAGTAAAGCCCAGTCCTAGTAAGCCGCTGAGTCGTACGAATACATGTGATCGCCCATCGGCGCCCCCGTCACGCACGCCCCGTCCGGCGCCGGACTCGGGATGCCTCCCTGGCCATACGGCCCGGAAAAGGCCTGTTCCTGCAGAAACGTCGCGTCCAACATGTCCGTGTCGGCCATGTCGACGTCTTGCTCCGAGCTGCCGGCCATGGAGCGCAGGCTCCGTAAATCTTCGGCGATGATGCCGCCGTTGGACTGGCCCATCATTGCAAACTGCTGCTGCTGGTGATGTTGCTGTTGCTGTTGGTGCTGCTGCTGCTGCTGATGTTGTTGTTGTTGCTGCTGCTGTCGTGGATCAAACATTGGCGCCTGAGGTACACCTTGATACCTAAACTGTGGCGGCATCGACCCCTGAGGCGCAGCATTCGCCATCGTGTGCCTTGGCGGCCTCGCCGACCTGCCCGCCCTGACGGGACCCGGCCGCGGAACAAACACCCGTCGCTGCGACGCAATGTACGCCGCCAGGTTCGGATTCGTCGCCCGCGAAATGCGGTACTGGTAGTGATCTGGATCCGGCCCGGGCCCCGAGGGCGGCAAGGGCGGCGCCCTCGACTTGTGGCCCGGGATCGGCTGGCGACACTCGTCTTTGATAGGCGTGATGAAGTCCTCCCGGAAGATGCCGATGCTCTCGGGCTCACTGCCCAGCGCAATGGCGTACTGCACCAGCAGGGCCACGTCGTTGAGGTGGCGCGTCTCCAGGCGCTTGCGCAGTATGCTGCTCGACTGCGGCTGCCATTGCAACCTGTTCCGCTCGGGTTCGGCCCACGACGACTTAGCCCAGGCGTTGACGAGGCCCGTCTGCCGCAAGAGGTTGCGCATCCTCGCCGAGTAGGTCCACTCGCACGTCGGGGCGCCCTCGTCAAAGTGCTTGACCACGTGGCCGACGTACTCCTTGAAGGTCGAGTCGGCGTCGTCGTCGGACGGAGACTCGAAGACGGCGCTGCACGTCTCGAAGCCGCACGCAAACACCGTCTGCGGACAGAGGTTCACCTTTGCCTCGTCGAGCGTCATCCGGCTACCGCTGTGTGCCTGCTTTAGATGCGTCTTGTACGCCGTCTGCCAGTCAAACACCATGGTGCACCCGCGGTGCCTGCAGAACCACTGCGCATTCATGTTGTGAAAGTCCTCAATGTGCCGCTTCAAGTCGTTCTTGCGCGTGCACGTCTTCTGGATGTCCTCCTCGCGACAGAACCCGCACGTAAAGGAGCCCTTCTGCTTGGGCGTGGCCGAGGACGAGGCGGCGTCGCTGGTGGTGAGTATAGACGAGGCATCGTCTTCTCGAGTGGTCGACGACGACTTGATGGAGGTGGCCGACTTGATCGAAGCCGCGGCCGAGGACCCAGGCCGGCGACCCAGCAACTTGGCCGTCCGGGCCGATACGTTGGAGATGAGGCTTCCGGCGACGCTCGACGTGTCCGAGGACAGGGTGCGTATGCTAGCCGTGTCGAACAAGCTGGCGGCGTCTTCGGATTTGACTGACGAGAGGGTGCTGGACGAGATGACTGAGGCACCGTCGTGTTCTGTGTCAGAAGTCAGTCAACACGAGAGCGGCCTTGACAGGAAACGCACAACATCAAACTCGTCTACCAAGTGTACCGTCACTGGTCACCTAGACTCTGTCACAGGGGAGGGACTCACGGGCAACGGCAGGCGAGGTGGCCTCCTCTTCCATGAGCTGGGCGATGCCTTCACGGCCATAGCGCCTCATGAGGTGCCTCAGCAGCTGACGATCCAAGTGGTCGTCCTGGCCCGACGAGCCCGACCTCAGCTGAGGCGAGCCATCGTCCATATCGTGGTTTGGTGGAGCCGAGAAGTCCTCGGTACGTGCCGGGAGAAATCAATGCGACTGGCGATTTGTGGTTGAACCGAGGAGTGGATAGACAGACAAGACACAAGATTATCTTTTGGTTGGTGGCGGTTGGGATAATCGAGCCAACCGAGAAGGGGGGGGAAGAGAAGGGGAAAGAAGAGAAGCATAGAAATCAAGGCAGAAGGAAAAAAAGGGCACTCCTGTGAAGCCCCCAAGGCCGGGAACAATAAGGCGAAAGGAAGGAAAAGAGAAAAAAAGGGCAACAGTCACGGCTTTTGCGAAGGAGCAGGGGTGTGTTGGGATTGATAGCGGCCTTCTTGTCGAAAGGGTGTGGGAAAAGATAGCGAGGCCTTGCTCTGACTCTGGGGTAGAGTTCAGATACGGGAGTGTGAGCTAAGACGATCTTTCAGGGCCTCTGGCCAGGGGATTGGGCAGGGGTCTTGGGGCTCGAGGAAGCCTTGACAGGTTTGAAGGTGTAATACCTGGGTGAGCCTGAGAGAGGTGCGTGCAGGAGGGTCGAGACTGGACGTGTAGGCACTGGACAGCCAGAGCCATGTGTTTTGGAACCGGGGGCGAACAAGCACGCATCCGGGAGAGACAGAAAGAACATGGAAGGGGTCCGGCGTGAGGCTCGGGGAGATGGAGAAAGGAGGGGAGACCCGGCTGGATTGGGAAGAGGGGGGAAGATGAGGAGAATTCAACCCAAGTGGAGGCCACGAAAGGTACAGGCAGGCACCTTGGGTACGTACTCCGTAGTGGTACGGGAGGGTACCGGCAGCCGTGGGCGGGTGAGGGGGTTTAGGCGTGTTCGGAGGTATCGCCGGGTCTAGACGGTGGAGGTGGAGATGGCGATGACGGGAGGAAATGTGTGATGGATTTGATCAAGCAAGTGTTGTGTTTGAATGTAGAGATTTCAACGAGATGAGACAGAATGATGCAATCCAGCCAGTCACAACCCTCTTCTGTGTGGTCGACTGTGGTAGCGCTGACGGCGAACCAAACAATTCCTCTCCTCATCATCGAGCACGGAGCCGAACGAGCATGGACGATGGAGAGAGGGAAACGAGGAGAAGCTGGAGACTGGAGACAGGCTGGAGGCTTGTCCCGAGGTGGAGAAGAGACGGCCGAGAAAGCTCGGGGCTCGGTGACGGTTGGGTGAAAGCATCTCGTGATGGTGAAGAGGACAGTAGATGTTAAATTCTTGCCTAGTGAAAGCAAAAGAAGGCATCGCTGCTCGCCATTCCCGTTGCACAGCATCACTGCACCATAACCGTGGGGGCTCTCTGCCCTGGAATTTGAGTCTCGCAGGGGACAAGCCCGATAAGTTTTCCAATGGAATGGCGCTGCTAGGTTCACATCCCTTATTATGTAATGCGTGTTGCGTCGGGTCTAGCGCTATCGCACTCGGTTCTCCACGATCTTGGGCTTCACGTACTTGTCGTTGCTCTGCTGGACGTCTCTGTATCTACGGATATTCTGCCTGTAGATAGACGGAGCACTGTACTTACTTCTTGTCCCAACCTTGTACGATGGAACCATCCACTCCCAATACAACTCCATCAGCGAGGATGACTGGTGTTTCTCAATCAACAAGCACTCGACAAGACAAGATACACCCCCCGCAATCCAATCTTTCCTATCCCCACTCCCCCCATCTCGGCGCATTAATCACCAAAACGCCAAATCTCGAGCCAGCCCAATTGATAAGAAGAGATAGCGACGACGCCACTGGCTTGGCCGTCTGTAGTTGTCAAGACGCCTCGAGACTGACTTCCTTTTGTCCATTTTTGTCTGTCAACTCGAATAGAAGCAAACAGACAGGAATCAGTCAGTCATCTCCTTATAACTCGCCATCTCACCTCACGTCACCTCACGTCACCTCGCCTCATTCCATCACAGACTCACAAAGCCACATTTTTTCAACCCAATCCCTCCTCCTGTCCCATCATCCATCAAGATAAACTCGCAATACCGTGGCTCAATTCTCTTATCATGCCAAAACACGCTGATTGGTTCTTCCTCGATTCCCCCCCCCCCCCTTCTCCCCCAACTCTCCGCCCTTCCAAGTTCCAAGCCCCAACCCTGCCTTCTTCTCCCTTGCATTTGTGCCACTCCCTTTTCAATGTGTCTTCAGTCCATGGCGACTCGTAAACCTCCCGAAACCCAAACCCGTCCCAACCACTCCCGAGCCTGCTTGCAAAAACGTGACTTGTTGCGCTGACACACCATTTGGTAAAAAAAATAGCCTGGCTCGTGGACTCCATGTTGCGCTTCCCGTGTTCCGTGTCCCGTGAGTCCCGTTTTGCCGTGCCGTGCCGGGAGGAGAGGGGAGAGAGGGGGAATCTGGGGAAGCGGAGTCTTTGAGTCGTGAGTCGTGAGTCTTATGAGTTGAACGCAGAGACAATGTCTGAGTCGTCAGCGTGATGCATTACTGTCTCCCGTTACCATCTCCCATTACTATCCAATGTTGTCTCTCGTAGCTACTTCCTCTCCAAAAACTCCAAAATGTCCGCATTCACCTCATCAGCATTCACATTCGGCAACGCATGCGCACCCCCCTTGTACACCTTCAACTCCCCCTTCTTCAACACCTTGACCGCCTTCTCCGCCGCCGCCTGTATCGGCACGACCTGATCATCATCCCCGTGCAGCAGCAGAACCGGCACGTCTATGCCCCTTAGGTCCTCCGTCAGATCCGTCTCGCTAAACGCCGCGATGCAGTCGTACGCGTTCTTGAAGCCCGCCTGCATGCCCTGCTCCCACCAGCTCCGGATCATGCCCTCGCTGGCCGTAGCACCCGGCCTGTTGAACCCGAAGAAGGGACCCGTCGGCACATCCAGGAAGAACTGCGCCCGGTCTTTGAGCATGGCGGCGCGGAACCCGTCAAACACGCTCTTCGGGAGTCCCTCCGGGTTGGCTTCCGTCTGCAGCATCAACGGCGTAATCGCCCCGATGAGGACCGCCCCTTTGACTCGCGCCGTGCCGTGCCGGCCGCAGTATCGCGCCACCTCGCCGCCGCCCGTCGAGTGGCCGACCATGGTGACGCCCCTGAGGTCGAGGTGCTCGAACAGCTGGTGCAGGTCGTCGGCGTAGGTCGACAGGTCGTTTCCGTGCCAGGGCTGGCTGGAGCGGCCGTGGCCCCGGCGGTCGTGGGCGATAACGCGGTAGCCGCGCGAGGCGAGGAAGAAGAGCTGCGAGTCCCAGTTGTCCGAGGAGAGGGGCCAGCCGTGCGAGAAGGTGACGACGGGGCCCGAGGGGTTGCCCCAGTCCTTGTAGTAGATTTCGACGCCGTCTTTGAGAGTGAGGGAGGGCATGTTCTTTTAGCCAAGTGTGTGATGTGTAAGTGTTTGAGGTGCGAGCTGTCACTGCTCGAGTGAAGCTATCCTGTCGGCTGTATATATATCTGCAACTCAAAGCACCTTTAAGTGACGTAGTTTCATGACAAAAGCTGACTGATCCCCCCAACCCTCACGTAACCCCCCACCTCGGCCTCGTCGGCGAGCAGAAACAGGCAAAACGGTAAGAATTTGGAATACGTCTTGTTTGCAACACCACCGTTTCTACAAGCGCATCCAAGAATAGTCAAGATCCCTCGCTTGCTATGACGAAACGGCTGCCGCGTAAGTGACCTTCACTGGACATCAGGGTTCATGGCTGCGTAGACTACCGTGGGGAAGCGTGCGACTTACATGGCTTCTGGAGTTGGGTGCATGGCTGTTTGCTGGCAGATGAAATGAGGAGGTTCTTGGCATGAGGCAATTGGCTTTGTAACGGTTCGTGTGAGGAATAAGATTCGGCTTAGTCTATGTATTCGCATGTGAAGCATCATGCTCGTCCCACGTGTCGTAACGACAGAGAATGCCGGTGTTGACGAGTTGCGCAATGCAACCAAATATCATCATTGGTTGAAAGAGGTGTTCTATACGAAACTATTAGTTGTGAAAGTACTATATAGAAGATAGACTCGACTGACCTGTCAACTGCTCATATGAGGTCGCTTTGTACGTCTCATTATCGCATCCATCTCGTCGCGGGACCCATTCCTTTTCTCACATGCAATCTTTTCTCGATCTCCTCCTCAGCACACTGACCTTCTCTTTGCTCATCTCTCACATTCCTCTTCTCTGCCCCTCGTCCAACGTGTCCTCCTCATCCAACCCGCCCGCTGTCCTCAACTCAACTCACTTCTTCCCTCCTCAACACCCTCCATCACTACCCCCGAATCATGAACTTGTGACTCCATCATGACGTCTCCCCTTCACGGCACTCACCCTGTCGTCGACATCTCGTTGGGGCCGCATCTCCACCTTGTTCATCCCGCTGACGCCACCGCCCACCGCCGGGATATCCGCGAAGAAACATGCGTGTCTTTAATTCCTTCCGTGCCACTGTTGCCGTAGCCGATGGCACCTGGGTAAGCAGGTCCTTTATCGAAGACGACACGGAGGGGTTGAGATTCCGTGTTGGATGGGTTTGATGTGTTATGCTGTCTGGTGTCCTCATCGACTTGGTAAACACGACAGTGGCTGGACACTCATTCCGAGCAGTATTGCCGGAGCACGTAAGACATTTGACGCAGGACTTCTAAAGTAGCCCGTGCGCTGTGGTGAGGGTTCCGATGCTGCGTATCGCACGGAACATTGCAACCATCATGGGCAACAGGAGAGGTCCTTCTGCTGGAGGGGGGGTTCAGTTTCAGATTCCAGTCTGCCGCGGGCAAGATCCGTTGTGAACATGCTCACTCCTAGCCTTCCTCTAATACTCGCCCTCATATGAACTTAAACCATCCCCATCACACATCCATCCATGAAGATCCTCTCCCCCAACCCCATGTGCATCTCAACCTGAGTGCTGAACGATAACGATATTGCCCCCCAGACTCAAAAGACGACATTACTCTAGCTAGACAGCCTAAACCACGAGTCGTACCACTTTCCAAACCCTGCGCACTCTTCGCTGGCACCTCCGGCTAGCAGCAATGCCTGGGTCGATAGGTGCAACCTGCTGGAGGAAGACTCTGCAGCCTTGAAGCATTGCGGCTGTCATTGCCGGCCGAACAAGGGAACCGATACCGCCACGTTGACGAAAGCGGATTGCAAAGGAGATGACTAGAGTTTGGTCACTATGGGCAAGGTAGCCGTGTGTAAGATGTTGGTTGGGTCAAGGCTTGTGTGGCGAGAGACGGCTGCTCTCACTGATGGAAATTTGCGTGCTCTGTGGCTTTGTAAGAAAGAAAGTGTCCAGTTGAAGTGAAGAAATGTGCGAGCTGGTTGGGCGATGAATGCATTCCCGGATAAGCACCCGGGATACAATCGGATGGTTTCCTTGGAGGTCTGAGAGTTGGCAAGCAGCTATGGCTGACTTGGAGTTCTCATTCCACTGCGGCATCAACGGGTACCATTCTACATAGCCAACATCAAGGGAGATTGACGAGATCGATCGGCGAACAAGCTCTGAGTAGGCCGTGTTGAAGGACAGGGAGTTTCGTAGAAGGTTGTCGATCCAGAAAGAAACACAAAGCGGTGGTGAAGTATAGGGAGCTTCGGAGGGTTGTCGATCTGACGAGAGAACGGCAAGACCCAATGGACTGGATCAACCTGGTATTGGTCCGGTCTCAGTATCGTTTATAACGGTAGAGTACGAGGATGCTTGCTTTCGAGATGACTGGCATCTAGGAGACGACTAGCCTTTATACTTGTGCACTGGTCTACCCCTGGCCTTCTCTGCCAGAGTCTATCAGACCAATAACGTCTTTAACATATCTACCACTAACAACCCCGAAACTCATCTACAAACACTCCACCTTCTACGACATGATCTACACCAACTCCCCATCCACATAATACACCGCACTCCCCCCCGCCGGCAAACTCACCACCACCGCATCCCCCCTCTGCTCTTCGCTCAGCTCCCTCTTAGAAAAGTACTCCCTCTCCAAGGCCTCCGTCACACCTGCCACCCTCTCCGCCGCCACCAAATGCACACTGCAACCCCCCCACCCCGCCCCCGTCACCCTCGCGCCGTACGCCCCCGCGCGTCTCGATATTGCGCAAATGTCGTCCAGCTCGGGACAGCTGCACTCGTACAAGTCCCGGCACGAGTCCTGCGTCTCGTTGAGCAGGTCGCCCAGCTGCTGGTTGTACGCGGAGGTGTCCGCCGCGCCGCCGGTGCCGTCGGGCCGCTCGAGGAGAGCCATGAATCGCAGCACGCGGAGCGCCTCAGAGAAGACGTGCAGGGCGCGCTGGCGGAGCTTGAAGCGGTCGGCGCGGACGGGCATGCGGGACACGAAGCGGGCTTCCAGCTCGGGCACGGAAACGCCCAGCGTCGCGGCGACCTCCTCGCGTGTGTACCCGTTTTCCTGGGTGAGCGTCTCCCTGGTGACCTCGAGCAGCTTCTCGAGCTCCTCCTCTTTCGACAAGGTCTCGGCCGCGGCGCGGTGGTTCCGGAAGTAGGCGTCGTGGAACCCCCTCAGGCTGACGCCCAGCGGGCCGGCGTCGTGGGGCAGCTCGACGCCCGGGTTGAGCACGGCGTGGAGGTAGGCGGCGGCCATGCTGACCTCGACGACGCGCAGGTTGTAGTGGACGGGGCCTGTGACCTGCTTGTTGGACGTGACAAAGGACTGCACGATGACGAAGCGCAGCTCGGGGCGCGTGGGCGGGAACTTGACGGGCTTGGCGGAGAGTTCGGGGCTGAAGGAGACGAAGAGGGCGGAACCCTGCTCCGAGAAGATGGAGGCGCTCTGGTCCATTCTGGGAGAGTTAGTCGAGTACTTGGTGGTGAGAGAATACGAAGGCTTACCCTCCCGAGTTGACTCCTACGGCTCGCTCATTCACAATGGCCAGCTCCGTCAACTCCTTCTTATCCACGCCCACCTTGCCGTTCGCAACCATGACGGCCAGCGAACTCGCGCTCACAACGGCAGCACTCGAACTCAGACCGCCGCCCACGGGAACTGTCCCATCAACCAAGAGGTCCATGTTCACGGGCCTGAACCCTGCGCCACGCTTCTCCCTCAACAGCTCCAACACGCCCCGCAGCCCGCTCTTGAAGTAATTCGTCCACTCAAACACGGTCGCGTCAATCTCGACCCCCCCTTCGACAGCTACCTCAAACTCCCTCGCCGCAAACTTTTCGTCCTCGACGTTTGCGATGCGCACGCGGAAAGTGGTCGCGTCGGCAGCGGTGGGCGTGTACGCCACGGCGAAGAGGGCGTCGGCGGTGATGGCCATGGGGAGCACCGAGTACAGCGAGTAGTCGATGTGCTCACCAATAATATTCACGCGACCAGGGGAGCGGGCGACGAACGAGGCCGGACGGGCGTAGATGTCCTCAAACTTGGACATGAGCTTGTTCCATCGCGGGGCTTGCGTGGCGAGGGAGGCGGTGGGATAGATGTCGCTGAGGGATTTGGCGACGGGGACTTGGGGGGGCATTGTGGTTGTGGTGGTGGTTGTGGTGGTGAGTGAGCTGAATGAGTTTATGAGGATGCTGAATAGAGGGAGTATGAATGAGGTGTCGTCTGTTTTGTTGCGAGGTTGAATCTGGCCATGTAGATGCAACGTCTCAATGCCCCGCAGTGCCCCTCGGTGACGTCGATTTGGAGGTGAGGATAGCTTGACCAGATGAATAGTAATGTTTATTGTTTGATCACCAGTCAGTATTGATCAAATAAAAGACCAAGTCACATACCTCCCGAATTCCTCTGCTCTCCTTCATCATGGCTGAATGCCTGGCTAAATACCAAACCACCACCGCAAATCCCCACCTATCGGCCTCTCCTCCGGCTTTTTTCTCGGCACGCGACTTGAACCGGTGGAGAGAACGGACGACTCTCGGCTGCTCCCAACTGGTGCGCTTGGTTGGTTCCGGAGCTGTCACGGATCTTTCGGCAGGGAGGCGTTGCTTTGAAGCTTGTGCGTGTTGCATGGATGGCCCCGCTCTATCCTTGCATCTATTGTTCCTCGCAACAAGTCGCATCATGACTTCCGAATAGCTTCATCCCCACCTGGTGGCTGCTATACCGAGCGTCTGTGAATCACCGACAACACTCACCTTTGTTGACGTCCATCCCAATATGAATACATTCTCACAATACCCAGAGCCCTCTCGCGTCCAACAGTAGCAAACACAACACAATGCTCTCAATAGCCCCGTTCAGCACTCAACTGTCTGCCAGCCCGCAGACGCGTATAAAGCCATGTTTGCGTTTGCCAACTGCCAGACATTTGCTCCTCAACACCTCGTATCCGAAACCACCAAACGGTCCGCATCCCCGATCGCGCCCTCTCCGTCGCCGTTTGTTCATCAACTTCAAACCGCGCCCTCCACCGACGAAAACAACCAAAACAACCAGCACAGCACCATGGCGTACCCCATGAAGGCCCTCGAGCCCGGGAACCTGTACCTGACCATGTCCATCGCCCACCAGCCGGTCGGATACGAACCCTTCGTCGAGGCCGACACCCGTGCCTACCTTCCCGGCTCGGAAGCCGTCAACTCGGGACAAGCCAACGCCGGGCATCGCGCCCGGAAGCCCAAGGAGCAGTTCGTCTGGGGCGTCTACTACCACCGCGCCCTACGCGATGGCACCACGTACACTCTGCGTCGCCTCGACCCGGACGCCGGCCTGACCACGGTTTCGACCGCCGCCTCGAACGCCACCCCTGATGCGGCCAAGACCACCCTGGACGCCACCCCGGCCACAGCTCCGGCCACAGCTCCGAACGCCACACCGGCCTCGGACGTCAAGCCCGCCTTCAAGCTCCGCCGCCGCACCGTCCGCGAGTCCCCCCGTCTCGACTTCGCCGTCGTCGGCCTCGTGCGCATGCTCGCCTCGCCCGCCGACATGGCCGTCGACCTGACCTCGTTCCTCGACCATCTCGCGCCCCTCGAAGCCGCCCTGGCCCAGCAGACGTTCGCCTTCGCCGCGACCGTGGCCTTCCGGGCTCGCCGCCATGTGCTCGAGCTGCAGCGCCGCCCAACCGCCGCCCACCAGGAGCCGCTCCCGCTGTTGTTGGCCGAGTGCCTGACCTTCGCCCACGGCCAGGTCTGGTTCGCGCTGGGCCGCCAGCTGCCGCGGCCCATCCTGTCGTCCGCCTGGGCGAACGCACCGCTCCCGGCTGATCAGCGGGCTGCCATTGCGGGTAAGGGTCGAGGCAAGGGGCCTCTGGGAGACGACAAACCGGCCGCGGGCGGGCGTCGCAACACCAGGGCCCGCAAACCCCGGGGCGTCCAGAACCCCCGAGGCACTCGCTAAGTGCCCAAAGCCGGGTGAGTACCTTCGCCTTCATCGCGGTAGCCGAGATCTGACCTATATCAGCGGCCAACCCACCGGTGTAACCCGGGTTGCAACGTGTCGCACCTCGACTGGGGACATGTGCCGAGAGCCATGTCAGACCGGTCGCATGCAGTCATTCTTGAGGAGCGTGGGATGGAGCAGGATTGAGCATGATTGCGGAACGCGGGCCGTCGGAGGATTTGAGAAAGGGGACTTGGGGATCGAGAATTGAGAGATCAGGGTTTCAAGCCTTGATGGATGCGATGCCAGCAATGAGAGAGCGACACAGCAATGAGAAGAGAATTCCAATTTCCATGGATCAAGTCGGTCGAATTGAAACAAGGGTTCACAGAGTTTGGTTCCTGTTCCTGGAAGTGGGTGAAGTGGTGGGAGCTTGCCCCGCACACATGAGGCTTCATGGGCAAATGGGGCACTCTTTGAAGGTGGGTGATGTGCCTGTGAAGTACTTTTCGAGTGTTTGTAATTGCGAAACTGAAGAGAAGACCTCAATAGATTTCTCTTCTAAATATCGATCCCCACCTGGTTCAGGTAGTTACCACGCCGTCGTGGCCGTGAACACGAGACCGAAAGCCTCCCATGACGTAGCCGCGATTCCCTCTTCAGACTTGCTCCAGCTTATTCCTTCCCTCTCGTGATTACCTCCCATTGGGCGCCACCTTCCCAATGATTACCTTCGATCGACATCCTTCTCAAAATGGATCACCGCCGGGGTCCCCCAAGTCCCCCCTCGAGCCAATGGCGTGGCCGACAAATGCGGAAGCGTCGAGGAGGGCGGCACGTTTCTCTCGCAGCTTGAAACCTTCCGGATGCCTGAGGATCGAGGATGCCACCCTCTCTCTCCTTCTTCAGGTACGTATAAAAGACCCCCTCATTTACACGCCCCCAAACTTTATCGTCTCTTTTCTCCATCATTCATCACTTCTCCTCGAATTCAACTCTGACCAAAGATCAATCACTACCCGTTACTACCAACCACCACTAAACAAACTCATCCATCACCATGGGCGACTGCGGATGCTCCTCGAGCGGCTCGTGTGGCTGCGGCTCTGGCTGCACTTGCTCCGGCTGCCCTGTAAGTCCCACGCTTCTTTGGTTCCGGGACCAGACACTAACGGACCGCTCCCAATCAAGCATAAATAAACCCCCCTCGATGAGAACCCTGAGGGCTTCAACGGACCGAGACCAAGGAACAAGGACATGGGTCTACAAGGGGACGGAATGGTGAGGGATGGGTGACGAGGGACTCGCCAGATTGCTGGGCTTGCTCGACTTGCTAGTTGATTGAAATTGAGTTCTCGTTTGCGCCGTTGACTATCTGTCTGTGTCTGAGTGATGCTGATGTGCCGGCAGAAGATCTGTCCACTGTCTACCCATGTGTCCATCTAATGCCGGTCTAGATATGCCTCCCGGATCATGCCAATCTCATTCCCTCCCAAGGTGCCTTGACCCCGAAGGAAAGAAAGCGAGCACTGGGCTCAACGCCTGGTCAGTCTGATCCTCCCTGGCCACCACTCCCCTCTCCTCATCACTGTACTTCTCCTCTTCCCTCCCATCCCCAAACTTCTCCTCCCCATCCACCGCCATCCACCCCTCACCACGATGCCTCCATCTACACACCACCTCACAACCCCGCCAAACCAACCTCCCAAAGTACAACCCCGCCGCCAGAACCGAAACCCCAAAACTCGCCTGCGCGACTCGGCAGTAGTCCCTGTTCGACGCCCAACCCTCGGAGCACGACCGCACGAGGTACCACGGCCGCGCGCTCGGATGCGCCGCGTCGCTGGCATCCCCAGACGTCTGCCCGACCAGGCTGACGGTCCAGAGCGCCGCGAGCAAGAGGTCGTAGAGCACGTCGGCGCACGTGGGGAGGTACGACAGGCGGGATGTGGCGGCGCGGGAGAGGAAAACAACGAGGCCGAGGATGGAGATGGCGAGGTTGGAGTCTGTTAGTCTGGGGTTAATTAGTACTGCTAGATCATATCTTTCTTTGTGTCTGGCTGACTCACCTCTGAGACCAGATTAGGGGAATCTCAGGGGGTTCGCGGTGGTTGGCGTAAAAGTAGATGCGCTTGTTCGGGTTGGAGTTCCAGCCTTGTTCGCCGCCGTTGGCCCAGAGCCGCGACCGGAAGCGATCCGGGTAAGCCAGGCTGAAGAGTACCACGGTCGCCGTCGCGACGGAGAGCTCGAGTGCGAGGAGGCAGATGGAGAGGATGTTTGAACGGGCCATTGCGGAGGAGGGATGAGTTGAAGGTGGTTCCTCGAGGGCAAGGGGGGAGGATGTGTTTCTGTTTTATCATCCAGTTTATACCCCTTTGT
This sequence comes from Thelonectria discophora, assembly GCA_911649645.1. Lineage (NCBI taxonomy): Eukaryota > Fungi > Ascomycota > Sordariomycetes > Hypocreales > Nectriaceae > Thelonectria > Thelonectria discophora. The sequence goes on along the minus strand of CAJVRK010000008.1, from coordinate 3,966,549 downwards.
TTACTGCCCCCAAAATATCCTCGTTACCCGTGACACTCGCATGTCACGAGCGAAGCCAGGCGTCTCTCGCGCAACAGGTGGCGAGATTTTGGCGGACGGGTGAGGCCAGAGGAACGGGCGAAACTTGCTCATACGCACGCAACGGGTGCGCAGGGGAAGGGAGACGAAGGAAGGTGGAGGGGTCTGTGTTTCGACCGTGAAGGCGGGTACCCGCGATGAAGCTTGGCGAGAGTGTTCGTGAAGGGGGAGAATTGGAGGGGGGAGGACTGGAATTGAGATGGGTTGAGTGGTGGAGGGGAGTATGGTTGGTTGGCCGAGGGAGGGGGGTTTAAAGAGACGAGGTGAACCATTACTTATCTTAATGGGAGAAGACGTACCCTGGAGAGGAGAAGGGATCTGATTTTAAGAAAGAAGGAATACATATTATCAAATGGTAGACAAGCTACGCCGAGAACGAGCAACACTCCATCCTCAAGGCAAAGTCCTGCTTCGAAGTAGGCATTGCGAAGATGCGATTTCAACCCCCACACGTGGGATACCATTCGCGATCAACATAAATGAGTAAACAAAATCTCTTGGTACTTCCGGATCCTCATTCAATAGTTCATCCGGGACCGGGACAAGGGTGAGCGGCCGAGTTGCATGTCGTGAAGCACGGAGGGGGTGGAGCCACACTTGAGTTTGGAGGCAGGGTCTTTGGTCATAATGGATGTGAGGTTTGGTGGTGCTGTGGTTCGATCACAGTTTTTTTATATCAAGAACAGGACATGTGTTCTAAGGATTGCGTTGATCTGTTCGGTTCAAGAGGCCGTTGGGTATTCCTCGTCTGACGACGGCCAGGGTCAGTCGGCGACTGCCTGAGTCGCCGATCCGAGTCGAGTGACTGCCAAGTGAGAAAACCATGGTAGAAGAAAAGTATGTATAACTCCTCGGAGGTGAAATTGGTCGTGTATTGGGGTCCATTATCCCTGTCGAGAAGGCCCGGAGTACGTCTCAAAGATGCTGGACGTGGGTTGTTGGGCGTCATGCAATATCTGTCGGCCTTGTATGTACATTCTTTTTCGTCTCATATTCAACGTTAATCTATCTACTTCACCCTGAAAAATATTCAAGTGGACTCTATCTCGCTGACTCGGATTCGATGGTGCGTACCTGCACCAAGGCGAGTGGGGAGTCTACCCCTCTCCTGGCTGGGTCTGTAATTCATAAACACCGCTCCGGATGAAGAAAACCGAAATCAATGATTGGGGGTTTATGCATGTCGCAGTGGTCAACTGCCATAGAGATACGAATAAATGCTGCTGTTAACTTGAAGTTGTTGCTTCTCGACCCTGCGCTGGAAGTCGAACTGGAGCTTGGTGGGTACGCACCCAGATGATGATGTAATTCCAAACCAGTCAGCCTTACTCGCAATTAGGCCAGCGTCGAGTTTCTCCAAACATCAACACCATCAATCGACCACCCTCCAGCATCAACAAGAAATTCATTATCGTCATCCCCCCTGTCTCGACATGACATAATCCTCGTCGACGCACCTCCGACCCGATCCGATCCTCGGCCGATCCACTCTCGCGTCTCTCCCCTTCCCCTTCCCCACACTTTGCCCAAGCTCCAGCTGATCCAGCATCGCATCGCGGCTTCACTAATCAGTCGCCCGCTAGAGCCGGGCAAGCCGCACGCGACACGTCGTCGCCAAACACTCATCATGCCGTCGACGCCTACTTCTCGGTCTGACGCGGCCGCGTTCATGCAGAGGGCCAACAGCCGCTCGGCCACCACATCCCCCGCGGCTCCCCCGCCCGGCGACAACCAGCGACGATGCTTCATCTGCCTCACCGATGAAGACCCGTCCGACCCCCCAGACTCTTGGGTCGATCCCTGCCCGTGCACGCTCGAGGCTCACCAGGACTGCATCATGTCGTGGGTGACGGACCTCGAGCGGTCCAATAAGCCGCTCCAGTGCCCCGTTTGCAAGGCCGCCATTGCCATCGAGGGACCGTGGGATCCCGTCGTGGCCGTGGCCGACGTGGTGGCCAAGCGCTTTACCCGCGCGAGCCCGTTTGTGCTGCTCACCTCGGCCGCTATGGGTGTCCAGTTCAGCATGCAAATGTACGGCGCCTGTGCCATGTGGGCGTTTGCCGGCCGCGAGACGCTGGTGCGCTTCATGCTGGGGCCCGAGGTCAGCGTCGGCGGCCATACGTCGAGGATCATGCGCGTGGCGAGCGAACGCCTCGGAAACGCCTTGATTTTGATGAACGTGGCTCCCGTGTTGCTGCTGGGACAGCTGGCGCCTTGGTTGGGAAACAAGATCTTCCTCCCATCAGCGTCGTTGGTAAGTCGTCTTCTTCCATGCGCCACCTTGACTAACGTGTGCCTCAGTACGGAGTGTACCATGTCATGCACGACGAACACTTCCTTGCCTGGCCCCCGTCGCCTCAGCTGGCCATGGCCATCTTCCCCTACATCCGATCGGCATACCTCAACCTCTGGCGCGAATTCGTCTTTCCCTACGAAGTCAACCTAAACAGGCGCTACCTAGGACTACCCCCGGTCGAACAGCAACCCGTCGACGAACAACCCCAGGCCGAGGCGCCCGCGCCACCCCTTGAAAACGGGCAGGGAGGCGGCGTTGTTGGCTTTCTCAACAACCTCATTGATGCCCTGGAGCCTGATGACGATGACGACGAAAATGGCGACGGGCCCAGGCGCCAGGTCATGATTGATGGCGAAGAAGTTGAGGGGGGCCTGGTGCTTGATATTGTCATTGAGGAGATGGACGCCGAGGATGAGCGTCCCAACCAGCGTCCCAACATCGGCCAGCGCAACGACGAAGAACTCCCCCGACCACCGGCTAATGTCCCTGCTGGCGCTGTCCCTGCCGGCGCTATCCCTGCCGACGCGCCGGCGGCTAATAACCAGCATGAAGCTCCTCAGGCACCTCCGGCTCGCCGACCCGGCATCGGCACGATCCTATCGTCCGTGTCCAACGCCATCGTCAGTGCCCTGATCCTCCCGGGCATCTCGTACGTCATGGGCGAGCTGCTCCGGCTGGCCCTGCCAAAGTCGTGGACCACGCTGTCTAGAGGCCCGTGGTACCGACCGGGGGGCCTCGGACGGCCCGGGCTGTTTCAGCAGCAATGGGGACGAAGCCTGGTGGGCGGGTGCCTGTGGGTGGTGATGAAGGATGTGCTTAGGCTGTACACCAAGTACCGCAAGGTTGCGGCCATTGGGCAGCGAAAGGTCAAGAATGTCAAGCGGAGTCGAAGGGAGGGGTGATTACGAGACGGCTACAATGAGGCTACAATGAGCTACAATGACGGCTACAATGACGAGCAGGCATTTAGATGGAGTTTGAGCGTCTTGTTTCTGGTTGTGCAAAGGGGTAATGGGAGATTTTGTATGAAATGGGCTGGGTTCGGGGAAAAGATTCCGTTCTAAACAAGGCATGGTTTGGTTCAAGTGGCTATGAGGGACTAACGATAAGTGTCTTTACACGTCCGGAGAGTAGACTATTGTTCTTACCTATATACCTACGGAACACGTATTGGAAGTTATCGACTTCCATCGTATGGAGCTCTACATATCGTCCGTACACATGTCGGAGCCTCCCCCACATTCAAACCCATGACGGTTTGAACCCAACTCGATTTTGCCCCACGTGGAACCTGCCCTGAGCTTGGGTCTTGGGAGAAGATTCGGTTTGGAACCTTCCAGCCCAAAAAGGAACACGTCGGATACTGACAGAAGCCAAAACCTGCGACGGCCCGAAGGTGCGCGAGTCGGTTACCTGAATACGGCCTGCTTTGCCTATAGTACCTGGACACTATTATTATCTGTCTTTTCGTCGGCTACGTGCTAATATACCAATTAACCGTCGTCGAGTTAACGAGCCGGGTCTCAAGTACCGGCTGGTCCCCTGCGGATTTTCCCCCACCAACCAAAACCACAACTGCTTTGCGTTCCCCGCCACTCTTCTTGGACCTGCTACTACGCATCTCTTCTCTTTTCCTCTCCTTCAACCCACCACGAGGCTCCGAATCTCTTTTTCGTCTTTTGGCTATTCTGCTTTTCGACCTCATTCCTACTTTTGACTACTCACAGTTCACCATGGTACGTTCGACTGTTCATCACTCTCATTCTCTGCGAACCATGAAACCTTACCCCTCAAAACACCACGACCGGCTGACCCTATCTAGGCCTCCCAAACCACAAAGCAGCGCCTCGCGCTCGCCATTTGCGAATTCCTCGCCACGTCGGCCTACGACGGAACCCTCACGCCCGATGACAAGGACTCCATCGATGTGGCCATCAACTGCATCGCCGAGTCGTTCAAGGTCGACCTCTCCGACAAGGCTGCCGTGCAGGCCGCCGTCGGGCCGCAGAACCTGTTCCAGATCTACTCCGCCTACGAGAAGCTCAAGCCTGCCGCGAAACCCCCTACCGATGCTCCTACACCCGCAGCTACTCCCGCGGCTGCATCGAAGACCGTCTCCGACCAAGACAAGCAAGCCTCCGAAGCTCTCAAGTCCAAGGGCAACGCCGCCATGGCCGCAAAGGACTACCCCTCCGCCATCGACCTCTACACGCAAGCCCTGGCCCTCAACCCCAACAACGCCGTCTTCCTCTCCAACCGCGCCGCCGCCCACTCGGCCGCCAAGGACCACGCCTCCGCCCGCACCGACGCCGAGGCCGCTGTCGCCCTCGACCCGGCCTACACTAAAGCCTGGTCCCGCCTGGGCCTCGCGCGCTTCGCCCTCGGCGACGCAAAGGGCGCTATGGACGCCTACGCCCTGGGCATCCAGCACGAGGGCAACGGGGGGTCCGACGCCATGAAGAAGGGCTACGAGACGGCCAAGCGCCGCGTCGACGACATGGCCGCCGACGAGGACTCGCTGCCCCGCAGCTCGCCCGGCGGCGTGAACCTCAACGTCGGCGCGAATGCCAACGCCAGCGCTCCCCCCGCGGGAGGTGGCCTGCCCGACCTGGCCTCCATGTTTGGCGGCGCGGGCGGTGGCGGCGGCGGCATGCCCGACCTCAGCGCCATCATGAACAACCCCATGTTCGCCAGCATGGCCCAGAACCTGATGAACAACCCGGACATGATGAATAGTCTCATGGGAAACCCCCGCCTCCGCGAGATGGCCGACCGCTTCTCTAGCGGAGGCGGTATGCCCGATCTCAACAGCCTGATGGGCGATCCCAACATTGCCGAGATGTGAGTAACAGATTCCTCACCCCTCCCTCCCTATATTAAACCCGCTAATTCTTGAACAGGGCCCGAAATATGATGGGAGGCCAAGGCGGTAATGGTGCCCAAGGCCAAGGCGGCAGCAACGGTGCCCAACAGTAAAGAGCAGGATAAACCATTTGCTAGAACAGCCTTACACTCATCACGAAACCATAAACAGCATCGGGTCCAAGACGCAATGCAATGCGCTAGACCTACGGAAAAGGCAATACAGATGCGCGACGAAGCATGCTTGGATTTTCTCTTAATTAAAATGAATTACTTCTTCCACCTGACGCCTTCCATATCCTCCATGACTGACTACCTGTATGACTTGCCCTCCATTTCTACTGATAAATCCCCCCAAACCAGCGTAATGCTCCATAGACCGACCATACTTTTGCTCCCTCCTCTATACCTACATACGCAGCTCATAATCTCCATTGTGGCAACCATACTCGCGTGCTCCAAAAACAAACCCCCAATCCCTTGTCGTAACCATAGTTAAAACTCACCCATCTTGTCTACAACTGTCGAGCGGAAAAGAGGCCCAATGTATGCTGTGCCACCCAGACGGAACATAACTAGTTAGAATTGGTCGATGTCGAAGTCCCTCTGGTGGTTCCTCGGCGTCGTCCGCGGTACCAACCTCTTCCCCGTCTACCACGGCTGAAACGACGTTGGCTGGGCGTTGCCGGATCCGCCTTGTCCGATGGCTGCTGATTCTCCCTGCCCAAAGCGTCTCCCTTGTTTTTCTTATTGGCCTCTGTTCCCGACACCACCTCGCGAGAAGCAGACGCTGTTGCCTTTACCAAATGGGGGTTCTTGCTGGCATTGCGGAGAGGAGCCTCTTGCTTGCGAGCCTTGGGCGTCTCACTTGGGAGGGGAACTTTGGCAGCCTTGGAAACGGGCGTCTCAACCTCCGTCGCAGTCACTGGAGGTTGAGCGGCACTGGGGCGAGAATCAGGCCTAGGGATCTGAGACCGACCCATGGGGATGCTCTGCTTCATGGGAGGCGCCGAAACGTGACGATGAACCTAGACAAGGTCAGAATAGCCAACAGCAGGAACAAATGGGCATACCGCAGTCGCCGACTCTGCAGACACAACTCGCGACGCCACCTGGTCCTGATCTGGCCCTTCCGAATCATTCGACAGCTGATGCGGTTCACTCTTGGACTGCACCCGGCGAGAATAACATGGGTACTTTGGCTGGATCGGTTCCATGTCTTGCCCCTTCTCAACCGTCGACGACTCCTAGCCGTGCTTGGTCTCATTGCAATCTTGGCAAGTTAGCATCAAAGAAAACATGTGTATTGACGCGCATACCGTGCATTTCCCCAATGTCGTCATTCTGTGGGTTGCGGCTGCTATTCAAGGCGCGATCCATTGCGGCTGTAAACGCCTTGTGCCGCTGTACTCTGCTAAGGCTCTTTTCTCCCAGTCTTGTGTTCTCTCCATCATCGCCCGCTTCTGCCACGCACGTAGCCTTGTTCGCCCGTAGCGAAATTCCCCTCTCCTCTTCTTGAGCTGCGACCTCGTCGGACCATCGAGAGCTCATCTGTGGCGTCGTCGTCGCAGTGACGGTAGGCATGGCATTGGACTCCTCCGAACCTGTCGACCGCTCCGTACTTTGGCCCGACATCTTGGCCAATGAGCGAGGCGTGAATGTCGGGGCGATGGGGTTCAATCGCGTCTTCTGCATCCAGAGGTTAGAATCACCAAAGACTAGTTCTCTTTGGCATCATCTACCTCTTGGGTGCGCTTCGGCGTCGATCCTGTCACATTCTGGCCAGAGCCGCTTCTTTGATCCTTCGAGTCTGCTGGCTTCACCTTTGAGAGCTCCGTCTTGGTTTGCTCAGAGGATAAGTCATTAAAAAATCCCGCTTGCTCGGCTGAAGTTTTGGCCTTCTTGTCCTCGTCGTCGCTAGGACGAATGAAGACCTGCTTCGACCACAAGTCGGCATATCGGCCGCCGGCTACAATCAGCTCATCATGACCACCTTGCTCCAGAATTTTACCATTCTCCACCACGATGATTCGGTCCGCATTCATAATCGTAGACAGGCGATGACTACTCTTGTAAGCTTCTGGACTGACGTGTTTGGGCATGCGATACTTACGCCACAATGAAAGTGGTACGACCTTGACAAAGCCTCTTGAAGGACACTTGGATCTGCTGCTCCGTGTCTGTGTCTACAGCACTAGTAGCCTCGTCCAGCAACACAATGTCGGGCTTCTTCAACATGGCTCGAGCAATTGCAATTCGCTGCAGCTCTCCACCCGAGAGTTTACTAATCCTGTCAGCAGTGTTTTGCGTGATTCATTATGGACACTTACACGCCCCGCTCACCGACTCTTGTCTTATACCCTTCGAAATGTTAGTAAATGGCCGTCTTTTGACCGTTGTAGCTTACCGTGGGTGAATCCCTTGATCTTATCATGGATACAAGCCGCCTTGCAAGCTTCAAAGACATCCTCGTCGCTTGCGGTGATTCTTCCATATCGGACGTTGCTCATGATGGTGTCATCAAATAGAATCGGGTTTTGAGGAACGACTCCGATGCGGTCGCGCAAGCTGTACATGGTTAGTGAGGGAGGTGAGTTAATAGCGTTTCAACATACCTAAACAGGTCGACATCTCGAATATCTTGCCCGTCAATGCGGATGGAGCCCTCCACCACATCGTAAAAGCGATCCAGAAGTTTGATGAGTGTTGACTTTCCCGCTCCCGTCGCACCGACAAAGGCGACTGTTTGACCGGCAGGAACATGGAAGCTGACATTATTGATGATGGCTTTTTGCTTGTCGTAGCTGAAACTGACATTGTCGAACTGTACTTCGCCAGCTTCAAACTTGATGGGACGGGCTCCCTTGTGGTTTTCTACCGTCGGCTTGGTGCGCATGATATCCAACAGGCGTTCGGCTTCGATGAAATCATCGCTGACAGTCTTGCCCAACTTGGCGAAGAATTGGAGAGGAGAAGTAAGCTGGGCCCAGTACATCAACAACATGGCGAATTGTCCAGACGTGGCAGAACCGGCGCGGATGCGGTAGACGGCCAAGAAAGCGCTGGCCAGGAGACCACAGGTGAGGACGAGCGTCTGGAAGCCAATTGAAATGTACCATTTAAGCACGTATTGCTGCTCCCTAAGCCAGCGATTGGTAACGGCGTTTGCGTGTCGGTTGTCCTCGTAGCCAATCTGGTTGAAGGCGCTGACAGTTTGCCAACCGAGGAACCCAGATTGTCGGACGTAGTGCTCTTCGTACAGCGCATTGACACGATTTCGGCTTGCCGCTTTCGAGGTGGACACCAATCGACCGGCAGTGAGGAGGAAGAAGATGCCGGTTGTGACAGTGATCAATCCCTCATAGGGTCCAAACGTAACGGAGAGGTAGACGACGGCAACGCACATGTCAATGAGCATTGGGACGGCATACAGCAGGACGTTTTCGACAACATTCGAGACGGCGCTTCCTCCGTAGATGGCCATCATCATGTCCGATGAGCTCTTGGAATCGTGAAAGTCGGCCGAAAGGTGCATCATGTGCGAATATGCCGCCCGGGTCAATGCATCGTGGGAATAATACTTGACTGGAACCCACAGCCACTGTCGAACGAGCTCGATGCCGGATTCCGAGGACGCCAAGCGAAGAACCGCGAAGAGCAGAACTGCGAGCCAGGGATTGGCATTGTTGGAGCCACTCAGGCTATCCATAATAATACCCGTCTGGCGAGGGAGAAGCAAGTGGAGGGCGTTGGATCCGAAAAGACAGAGGCAAACTGCAGCCGCTCGGAGCTGAAGACCGACATTGCCCACCGGCCAGACGTATGGAAAGAGTATCTACCACGTGTTATTAGCATTTTTCCAAAGGCGAGACACTTGAAAATCCAACTGTGGCAAGGGGAATCCTACCTTGAACCCCTTCACATATTCGATCCAGGTCCCGCCTTCTTCAAGGCGCTTCTTCATAGCCTCTTTGGCTTCTCGCTCACGTCGCTCCCAATTGTATTCTGGGGCATCTTCGGTTGCTTCTTCTGCCTGTGCAGTGGAACCGTATCCAGACTCCTGGGTGCGGGTAGAACTTCCGGAGCTGGCGATTGGGTCCTTGGGTAAAAGGGATTGCTGCTCCTCATCGGTGCCAAGGGGGTTGGTAGTGGCAAAGGTGAAGAGGCCAATCAAGGTAAGGAAAAGAAGACAGCGAACGGCGATCAATGCCACATCGATGATTTCGACGGAGACGAGCTTGAGGAAGGCACCCTGACATGCTGACAAGGCAACTAGGATGAGCTCAAACAGCAGAGCGAGTGCGCAGGAGCCAACAAAGGGATATGAGGCCGACTTCTCGCTGTCGTACTGGACGAGAATGATCCCGAAAACGAGAACGCAGGACAGCTGGCTGATGATGACATGATCTTGCGTCGGCCAAGTCCGTGATATAACGGCAAGGGTGATAATGGTAGCCAGTTGACCAACATACGTCAGGATGAAGATGGTGGAAAGAGCCCAAATCGTTTTCAGGCCAGGACGGTTCTTAGAGGGCTGCACAGGCTCCTTGGCTGTCTGAACCTCGCAAAGAGCGATGAGAGACCCAACACCAAAGTAGATCAAGACAACTGCTGGATACAGGTAGTGCAGCACTACCAGTGCGGCCTGGAGAGTCGAGGCCATGGTGATGGCGACAGACGGGGCGTGTTTGGGCGTGACAAGAGGATGGTTGAGAAACGATGTGGAGATGAGTGAGGTTTGAGGTTGGGGAGGGGAGAAGAGGAGGAGAGATGGAGGGACAAGGGAGAGAGGAATGAGAGATGATTCAGTTGATGGGGGCGACGACGCAAGGGAGGCTGAAGTGATGGGAACGGTCCCTTATCGAAGGTGGAAGGGTGAGAAGGGAGAGAAGGCGAAGAAGGCAGGAAAAGGCGTCTGCGTGTCGGTATTCGCGTCGTGGTCGTACTTGTTGCTGTTGTCTTTCGTTGCACGCCGTCTCAAGTCGAGAGTCAGGCGCTTGCTTCTGCTTTCTTTGAGTCGCACTTTCTCCAAGGGGAAAGACTAGCGTGAAGGGCAAGAGTGACCCCCGAGAAAAAAAAACGAGAAAAATCGGTCAAGGATCCAAACAGGGAAGGGAAGCCACGACAGAAAATGCTGAAACCCGAGGGAGGAAGAAGTGAGGTGGAAATGGGCTCGGTTTTGATCGAGAGAGGTGTGCAGGGAGGGAGGACGACGTCTGATGTGTTTGTACGTAAGTTGGTAATGACAGGGGATTCCTTTTTGTTTCCCTTTTTTTTTTTCCTTTTTCCCTTTTTTTTCCTTTCTTTTTTTTCACTCCGGCCCTGGCTTGTACCTGAATTCGCGCCCCTGCACCTGACGTTTTGTATATTGACACCGACGACGAAGGGTTATCTTCCACGTCAGAATATGTACGAAGTACAGTGCTCGGTATGTGGGTAGGTACGCCTGCAGTTGTGGTTGCCTCACAGCGCCGTTGGTGCCGGTATGGATGCGTTGCTGCTGAAGGTGGTGATATGGGAAGGACTAAAGGACGAATGCGGGCAGGGCCGATTTGCTGTCTTGACGCTCAAGTCCAGCCACCAGGATGGAAGGAGTAGCGGGCTTGCTCTTCTCCTTCCCTGCCTTCCCTGCCTTCTCTTGCCGTGCCGTGAATTAATTAATCAAGATCGAGCGCGATATGACAGCCGAAATCGCCGATGCTGGTCGCTTTGCGACACTCTGCCGACCCAGCTTCCCGCGATCGTCCGGTCTTGCCCTTTTCTTTACCTCAGTTTGCCGAGCTCAACCAAGGCTCGCTGCAAGCAAATTCGCTTCTGCGAGTCAATAATGCAAGTGCCGATGCAGCCCACGACACACCGAGCCCATTCCCCCAGCCAATGGCTGCCAATTGCTGAAAATCGTCGCGGTACGTGTGTGGTCTTGTGATAGTTTGAAGCTCACCGGCGCTGACCCAACGTCAGCAAAAACACGCGACCATGTACCGAGTGCGTCGTTCCGAGGCGAGTTTGAGTCTTCCACAGGCAACAATTGCAAATTTTCAGAGTCGAGTCCCAACCAACAACGACGACGATGCAGAAGAAGAAGGACGAGCCAAGATTGGGACCTGGTTGGACTTGAGGATGGACTGAAGGGGAAGGTTTGGAGCCATGGGCATACTTCCTCTCCCAAGGACAAGGGTCGTTCAGCAACGAAGCCATACCCACCCAAGGCATGGTCATGAGCGCAGGCGCACGTCCGGAGGCTGATTGGCCTGCACGAGGTGGACCAACTCCTTCTCGGCAGCCCCTGAGTCCCTGACTGACGTCGTGGCCAGCGACTCAGCTTCAATCCCGTCAACCGCTAGCGCCAAGGGAACATGGCGCGCCGTCCTGCAGCCTGCGGGACAACCTGGTCGTGGCGGATTGGCAATTGCATCCCCTAGCGGGGAAAGAAAATATCTTCAGCTTCACGGTCAAGCATCGCTGCATCGGAGCCCAATATTCTTTCCATTGTTCACCAAGTACTGCGCTCCCTTGTCGAAAGGAGCTCCCCTTCTCGTCTCACCGGTCAGAATGAGGCCCTAACTAATGTCGACAAGTGGATGTTGCGCGGTCCAGATCAGTTGATCATCGCCACACTCGACACTCCCGCTTCCTGTCAAAACCAGCCCACGGCGTGATGTGTCAAGTCATGTCGCACAAAGACTGGGTTCATATCTTTTTCAACGGGCGCTACGGTCAATCTGGAAAGCAGAACAGACGTGAAGCCCGAGTGGGAAAAAGCAATGTGCCACGGCACACAATGCGCGGCCGAAACGGCGAAACCTAGCTGCGCTTATCGGCCGTGGCGCAGAGCAACACGAGGTTACACAGGAATTTTCGTGCGGCATCACCACGATATCGATATCGCATTCCAGTCTACCCCATCATGGCTACAGCAGCAGCTTCTCCTCGCTCCGACGTCGACCTTCCATCTAGCAAGGCCATTTCAACCGACAGCAAAGGCGCCAACTCGATAGCGTCAAGAGGTTTCATGTCCACGCGACCATTCTCCTGCAAGCCCAAGGCCATGGGGCCCATACCAGCTGCATTCATTCACCGACTTTCTCTTCGAGGACCAGACTCGACGCTTTGAGGCCCCTCGACGCCCGAAGCGGTGAATCTGGGCACAACTTTCAGGCTGGATCATCCATTGCGAAAGCTTCATGCAGCAGTTCAGCCCACAACAGGGGCAGGCATGGCTGGGATCTCACTTAACCCCGCAATCCGCGATCTCCGCGATGCGAAACGATCCACCCGTCACACTCTCTGATAACAACATGGCATTCAGCGGGCTGTGAAGGAGGCATTTTTCATCATAGAAGACGCTTCTGATCCATGGGAACAGCCCACGTGCGTTGTAGTCCGCATTGGAGCGACTCCTGGGCTGGGCGCCAAGTTCAAACCTTGATCAACAAGTGACGTTGGGTCGGATCAAAATTTTCTGTACCAGGCTGAATGGCCTCTCCCCAGCAGCTTTGTGAGCCAACACGCTTCTCCAGGAGTGGGTCACTCGTTCATACACTGACCACACTCAAACACGACTCCTTGACGCTCTGCACAGACTCATGAGGTTTCTGGGAAGCTGATCCTTGGCGAGGATCGTGCTTGAAGTTCGGCATAGTCGGTATGCTGAGGCGGAGGCGCTGGAATGCGTCGAGGTCGCTCGGCAGTTGCGTTGGGTTGCTACGCAAGAAGTCGCAAACGCGTTGCTATGCATCTTTGTCCCATGCTCGACTGAGCCCTAACATGGAGAACTATCTACGCTTCAGGTCTCGTCACAGAGTGCATTGCCAAGTGCATGTCAACGAGTTACGCATCAGCTTACAGCGATGCCGCAGACGCAGCATTGGCATACATCTCGAACTCGCCGGCTTCAACCTGGATATCTACGCGTACCGAGTGGACAGTAACCAGAAGACGTGGTCAGGACGGACCACACACAAACGCCAGAGTCGAACCCAGGTCTCAGAGGTTGTACAGCCAACTCAAACGACGTCGTATTTTTTTTTCGCCTGTCCTATGGATCGCTACCTAAAACGCCGAAAACAAAACCCTCAAACCTCCCATGGTGATCCCCAAATCACACTGTCAGATGGCTGAAGATGAAGACCCGGGCCTACCCAAGCCTCATGGTAGGAGCATGAGTGCATAGTCGACATGGCTGGCATGTGGTGTGATGGCACAGGGATGGTTTCTTCTTGCAAAGGTTCCAGAGCCATGTCCAAGCCGCCATCTGGCGACCTGGAGCCCTGCTGAGAGGCATCAACCCATGTCGGTGGAATACTCTCCATCTCTGGAGTGCGGATGCCATGTGAATCCGTGGCGCTGGTTCCGCTGCCACTTGAGCTTCCTTGATAGTCCACCCAAGGCGCGGCGCTGGGTTGAAATGGGGAAGGGCAAGGAGGAAGTCCGCTGACAGACTTTCTTGCCTCGTGAGCAATGTACTTTTGGATGAGAACGCAGTTGCAGTCATTGTGTCGCAGCAGCTGAGTCTTCAAGTGATAGATCTCAGCTGTAAGATCTTCAAAGATTCTCGACAGGTGACGGTTCTGATCCTCCATGGCCTGCTCGCGTTGGGCAAGCGCCGATGCTTCATCCCGCTTTCGCATGCGGCACTTTGTCGCAGCGATTCTGTTGCGCTCGAGGATGCGTCGCCGCCGGGGATCCTTGGGCTGGCCTTCACCATCCGAGTCCTCTAGCCTCGTTGATTGCAAGGACGCCCTGCGTTGGTTTTTGGGTTTTCTGCCTCGCTTGTTGCCTCTTAGGCCGTCCGCGATGGGTTCGGAGAATTCATCTTCCAGTTTGACGGGAACTTCTTGGTGTTGCATTGAGGCGCGACGTCGACCAGCATTTTCGCTAGCCATGGGGGCGGGTGCTGCGGCCTGCAGGGACTCGGAATCATTGGGGAATTTTGCAGCAGGAACGTGCTGGGAAAAGCACGGAGAAAAGCCGAAGGGTGCTTGAGTCGACATGGGCGAGGCGCTGATGGCTTCGTCAAAGAAGGACGAATCAGTGACTTGGTTCACGGCGGGCTGAAATACCAAGTCACTTCGAGGTGCTGGGGAGTCGGTGTTGATACGGTACGATGGCGGGGTACCCAGGCATCCTGACGACGGCGTGGATGCGGTGGTGTTGAAGCATGGCCCGAAAGAAAAGTCGTACCCCGGCGTGGGGTAGTTGGGTGTAACGAAGTCCGTCATGGGATATCCTGTTGAAGCGGATGGGCCGAGTTGGTGATATCCGCGGAGCCGCGGATCACAGACGAGACGTCCGACGGCGTATGGATCTTCTTTGCTCTGCGTCAAAGCAAGGGAGTCCGGGTGTGGGCGTTGATGTGGAAGCCTTTGGAAGCCGTTGGGGAGTTCTGTGCGTATTGTCAAGAAGCTTGGTGGCGCAGGGACTGGTTCATCAAGCAGAGACAAACGATATCACTACCATGTGTCTCGACAAGAATCGGATGAGAGGGGAAACAAAGGATGGGCGATTGTGGGAAGTGGCTCGATCAAATACGGTTGACGGTTCTGCAAGCCATCACCTCCCACGACTGCAATACGACGCCAGACGCAATAGCCAGAAGCTTGGCCAGGTCCTAGCACAACCGGAGAAGCAGCCAAGACGAAAATATGGAGCGACAATTAAACTTTTACCAGTCAGGACACGATATCCAGTCGGGAATCTTTGTTGCTGTAAGGCGATTGAGGGGAGGGGGGCGTTGGCGAGGGCGAGAGAAAGCGAGCGATGGATTTGTGAACTAAGGTATGGCTAGTCGATTCCACCTCATCGTTGGTTGACGGGTATTCCTAACGCCGCGAGGTACAGAAGAAGAGGGGGTAAGAAGGGCGATGCGTGGTTGTGCTCGGCTTTGTTGGGCGCAAACTTGCAGCAAGATCAGACAATAGCGCCATGGTACCGGCCGGAACGGTTGGCACGGAGTACAACACCATGTACCGGACGTGGAGGGGAGCCGGAGACATTCACCGAAGCTCTCGAGGTGGACCCTGGACCCTGGCGATGGGGAAAACTTGGCAATCTCCCTGTCGAAAGGACTCGAATGAACCGGGGACATGGGCATGGACCTGGTACCTTCCTGAGGTGGCGTTTAGATTCGTCGTCCTCGTTAGGGAAACCAGCCGCCACCCCAGGGCAAGATTGGGATCAAGATTGCTCTGATGCCGTGTGTATCAATGTACCTCCTCCTCACACAGGCAGCGAGCTCCCCGCTATTGAAAAACTTGGCAGGCTCAGACACCTTTTGAGGACTCGATTGGGTTTTCCCGAGCGTGCGCAATTGGCGAGCCGGGGCTTCCAACGTGGCAATTCCCACTACGCAAACCTGCCAGGCACAGGGTGCTGCTGCACAACATGGCAGTCCTTCACTTGTCCTGGCCGAGGGCTCCCCGGAGATGGCCATCTGGAGAACGAGCAAAAGATGGGGGATTGGAGATATGGGACAAGGCCACACCCGACAAGGCGTTACGTACACACCACCATGTCCCGCAGGAGCTGGTTGCATCGCGAGAAACACAAAGGCCCAGCTCGCCCGGCCCCTGACCCCAGCAACAGTACATACTCGGCCGAAGCTTCAGCAATGGACCCGGAACGGGATCCGTCGGAGAGAAAGCTGGTGTTGGTCTGGGGAGAAAGCACGGATTCTCATGACTGGACGAAACATGACCAGGCTAAGCTCCGATCAAGCAGGCGAGGGCGGAGTTTGTTGAGCGCAAACGACATTTTCATTCAGGAAGCAAGGAGCTAATCGTTGAAGACCAGACGGCGCTGAACGCACAGCCCTCCAGGCATGGATGTTTGTTGCAGGAACCGCAACGGGCGGGCATCAGAGAGCAGCTGGGCAACCTTTACGAAGTGTGTTTGCTGCATTGGCGAAAGCGGGGTTTGGCCTCTGGTCACGGCTCAGATTGCCAGGTGCCTTGAGGGCAAAGCAAATGGTGTGATGCAAGCTTTTCTCGGGCTTGTGGACAAAGTACACACGTCGTACAGCACCATGAAAAGCTCCCCGTGCGTTGAGATGTCGACGTCAAGGAGAGTTCAGCGGAATTTGACTTGTTGCCAAGCTGCGCTGGCTCGGAGAAAATTTCACGTCCGGAGCTCGATGTCACCGTTTGTTTTGACTCCCGGTGCCGAGATGGCAGTTGGCGAAAGCGAGGGGCAGCAGCTCTTTCAAGCACAGCAAGCATTGCCGGCTGCAGGTCATTTCCAGTCGCTTGGACCAGGTTTGCGTCGAGTTAATTACCAGGACGCCACGCCTCTCCGCTTCGCCACCAACCGCTTGGGAGGGCTTATGTCCGGAGGGCAGTTCGACGAGCGAGCTGGAATGGGCATCTGCCATGCAGACAGTGGCTGGCTGGGATTTCCAAATCAGCAATAGGATCTACCGTCTGTTCAGCCCTGATGTGATGGCACCGAAAACTCCAGAGTCGAGACCATGTATTGTGGCCCGTCGCTGTCAAGGTTCAGCCCGGTCTCACGGGTGGCCGTTTTGCCTCCGCATCAACTCTATTCTTTTCCGATGCAACAGGTTTCGGCTTGTTCGCATAGACTCGGCCGCCTCTCTGTGTGTGCCTCTTTCTCTCTCACTCTCTGTCTCTCCCTCGCAAAGGATGCTGCAATTAATTTGCAGGACCTGAGCCTTTCCCCCCAAGGCAAAGCCAGCCAGCGAGACCACAAACCTTGGCGCCCTGTGATCAACTCCGATGCGTCGCAGGATTACGAAGCCATTCCATAAGCCGGCAATTGGTCCGTGTCACGGTTTGACTTTTGCTGATCAACCGAGGGATTGAGGCTCTCCAGAGGCGATCCTCTCAAGGCCGAGACCCAGCAGCGCCTTTACAAATCTGGAGAAAATCACGAAGCCTGGGCTAGTGTCCGCATTTGAACGTTCCGTTAGGGCCTTCAACGTTGGGGATACGAAGCGCGCCAAGCTGTCGGAGGGCGCCGGCCAAGGGCAACTTGGCGGAGCCAGGAGCATCGTCTCCTAGTCCTTTCAGAGTTTGATTCTTGTCAGCTTTTGAGAGGTTGGCCGCAGAGAGAGTAAACAAACGGCGTGCCGGCGAGCGGGCGCTGCTTGGAGCTGGCAGCGACAGAGTAAGCGCTGCATATCAACCCCGCACCGCGATGCAACATCGCGTTAGTGGGGTGCGGATTTGAGAGGGCGAGTCCGAGAAGAGGAGTACAAAGACGGCGATCAACTGCGAACCGTTGAAAGATGCACATCACTCTCGGCTGTCTTACGTACTTTGTGCGGCGCAGGCTCCTTGACGCAGACTCCTTGACGCAGGCTACAACTCTGCGCAGTCCGTGGGCAGTGAAGCACCACCCTACGGCCATCTGAGCAGAGGCCGTTTCACATGGAGGAAATGCTAATAATAATCACCACAGCAAAAGACACGCGAAGCACTTGCTCCTAGCGAGCACGGCCAACACCAACGACTTAGGGCTACGGCTCGGGAGGGAGAGGCCCCGTTAGTCCAGTGTCGCCTACGCTCAACTGCCTGGAACTCGGACGGGCTAAAGAGCTCTCTAAATTGCCAGTGGCTGCCACTCCAGCTAGAGTTTGAAACCATTCAGGCTGGCCCAGCCAGAGTGGCGACCATGGCAACCTGCCGTGTCCCAATTCGTCCACTTACATATCTGACCGCCCTCGGGGTTGAAGGTCCGTGGACGGCTGTTGGTCCAAATCCTGTTCCCTCACAGCGAGCTACGTTTTGCCCTCCTAGCACATGTCACTGCCGCTTTGCTTGTGTGATCTCCTGACACCACACCATCTCGGGACTCCGGCCTTGGACGAGAGAGAGGAATGCTGGCCTCTGCGCCTCGTCGCTCCTGCAATTTGGCTTGAAAAAACTCAATGAGAGATGGCTAATTTGGACGGGCCTCGATCTAATCGGATCGCCATCGATCCTCCTAGCCTCATGCACCGGCACGGGTAATATCTTCCCCCAAAATTTGACCCGCCCAGTCATTGACTGACCTGACCTGACCTGATGGAGTTTTACTCGGAGGGCCCCGACTCTCGTTCCGACCTTGCACTGAAGGGGTAATCCGAGTCTGTGAGATGATCATATCATGGAGCAAACATAGCTTGGCTGTTCGGACGTTGCACGAAGCCACCGACCAACGGATGCTCGACACAAGATCACGTCGATCGAGTTGGATGATTTTGCAGTCTCGGCACGGCGTGGTGTTGAGGAAGAAGACCACTCGGCTTCGAACACGTTACGTACATCCTTGCCATTGCTTTCCTCAACACTCCTTATTCCCGTCTCTCCCCCCCAAACCCCTCTTGATTGCAACATTGGGGGTTGGGTTTGCTGGGCCCCCCCTTGGGCCCAGGTCGCCACTGCGAGAGCCCGTTTAGCGTGGGCTTCTCACAGTGTCGCCGGTTTTCGTTTATCCAGGTATGGCTCGCATGTCGTGCCCCTCCAAGGGTAGGGCGGAATCAACCCTTGAGCGTTTTACCAGGCGCCCGGAATCGATTACCCAAGATACTGATGGACAAGATAGGGATTATTGACAGGCCAAAGCCGACGACTCGTTGAAAGTGTCGGCCGAGCGACGCAACGACTCAGGATAAGGGTGTTTTATCCGGACGAAGGGTCTCGGAGAATAAAGCGAGTCATGAACCCGGCTCTGTCAATCTTCCCAAGGTCAGGGTTCATGGCCTAACTGTGGCAAGATCCAACGTCGTTTGTCTTGGATAGTTGAGTGGCTCGCGCCATTTCAACATGTTTCGGGCCTGTTCCTGACATTGTGGCTGGCAAAGGAGTCTTAGAGAGGCAGTTGGCAAGCCTGGCGGAAGCGCTTTGGTATATTCGACTGAGGGATCTATCTCTTGCACGACTCAAGACTGGACTTGTCCAAGCAAGTGGAGTTGATGAGGAACGTGCCTCGCTGACAGTTTCCAGGGTTGTTGAAATCACTCATCCATCGGCAAGTTTCGAGAGGTTGGTTTCCCGTCTCGTCAAAACGCTACTAGGAAGCACAGGGTACGGAATACCCAAGAGGCTCGGCAAAACAGCCGGGATCGTGGCGAAGTCGAGGTCATGGGACTCTTGTTTCCCCCATAACGAACTACCCCGTTATCCCTCGACTCCAACTCGCACGTTTCGATGTCACTGGAAACTCAAACACTAGGCAAGCAAGGCAGCAAGGCACTCCCTTCTGCCGGGAGCTTTCCCGATTCATCGAGCTCCGGAAGGTCAACCAAGCCAGTGGAGTGTCATTTGCGAAGAGGCACAGGTCGAAGGGGGAGGGGAGTTTCAGAGCTTCCCCTCACGACGACTCCCATGCCGCATTTTGCATTCCCAGCATCTTCACGCCAAGGCGCGGCCCACAAGGCAGGCGTTGGGAGAATTTCAAAGCGGGGGATGAGACAATATCAGGTTGCGCTGTCCGTCTAGTGCGAGCCCTGAGGTGATACCGTGAACGGCGCCAAGTGGACGGCCCAAGAGGCGGCGGAGGGGGGGTTGTTGTATTTACTGACACTCGGCAGCTCCCGACCGCCCTGTGACATCTTTTTTGTTTTTGCAAAAGGGCTTGAAGGCGGAACTCCCGGGCCCGTGAGTAGCAAACAGCGGGAAATCCGGAGGGATGGAGTTTCTGGCCAATTCCCATGGTAGGGTTGGATGGAACTTTGAGGCTTTCGCCGTCCCAAGCCCCGTCGAGCCCCTCGGCCCGAAGACGGAGAGGCTCGACGGCGATTTCTTCCCGCCCGAGCCGCGACCCGATTCGGGGGGAAAACTCGGGGAGCGAGTCATTGTTGAGGTTGAAATGGTGGAGAGGTTTGTTGGATTTCTCTGATTTGTAAGTGAGAGCCGACAGCTGGTCGGCCTCGTCCCATGTGATGCCGCATACGGTATTTCTCTGAACCGCTGAGCGGCCCGCGGAGCGGCGAGAGGCGGCGAGGTCCATGGGATTGAGTCAAACTGTTTTTGACGTTGGGGGCGGCGGAGTCCGCTTAGGATGTTTTGGCACTTCCGTTTCGAAGTATCCAGGACCATGGCCTTGGTGGCTAGGTACGGTGATTCTAACGTTCTTGTCGAGGGTTTGAGGAATCAAGGCTTCCGAGTCAGGAGCAGGTGTTTAGCTTGCGGGCTTCGGATATCTATTTGCGCGGCGGGCGAGATGAGGCAGGGGCGAGGCAGAGGCACACGGCTGAGTTTACTCTTCTGGGCTTGATCTTGAAGGTCACGGGTCAACAACAGGAGCAACTGGTTTGTTTTGGGATGCATAGCGAGGCGTGGGCCTATCGATGGAGGGAGTCGTCTTTGTCTCCTTGACGCTGCCGAGGCTCCCGACGGACAAGCAGAATCAAATGGAAACTCGCCCCCAGCTGGCCTCAGAAACACCCGACCCAAGAGTTCAAGACTTTCGATGGTTGTTTGTCTTGGTTCCCTTTAGACAACTCGAGTTTCCCCTCAACTTGTCCCCCTCGAGCTTCTCGTTTCATGGGGAATTGAGGACTGCGTCCCCGGCTTGGGAAACCCCTTTGCTCCCGGCTCCGGCTCCCCTTCTTGATCGTGATGGGGGTTCGTCGAGGAGTACCTGAGGGGGTTTGTCGTCTAGTCATGGGGCTTAGGGGCGTGTGTGTCGGTCCGTCTGGTCTCTAGCGTTTTTTTCTATTGGGTTTCTTGGGTGACTTGGCGGTCCGTGGTCCGTGGACATGGAGATTATGAGGATGGAAGTTGAGGGAGGGTAGGTAGGCCAAGGGGTTCTAAGGGAGCCACAGAGGGAGCAAAGAGGTTCACTTGGATGGGCTTGTCCCTTCTTCGACAAAGAGATTATGTTTTCTAACCTTTGAATCGAGGGAATATCAGACGGAGACAAGACACAACGAGGGTCTTTGCTCATCTCGCCGACTGGACTTGGTTCAACCCTGTGTCCTTTTTCGCAACCCTTTCACCGGCCACACCAGGATTTCTAATACCGATATAGGACAGAGGGGGGGTCATGAACCGCGAGGTTTTAGTCATATGGTGCCATATTCTACCGGATGCCACAGCCGAGCCCGACTTAAAGAGTAAGGGGCTTGGGTCGACTAATCTCGTGGAGTCGTGGGGTTGAACCCGCTTTCATTGTCTTTTCTATGGTACATGGATGATATGTTGATCTCTTTGTGAGTCTTGTCCTAGCAAGTTTGTTGCTGTTTCAAGGCCTTGACTTTGCTTCTTAGTCGCGGAGTAGTATAAAGTCATTAGTATTGAGTTGACCTGCCGCCGCTACCGTTCCGTCTTTGGGCAAAGGGGGCTGCCTTGCGATGCCAGGTTGCAGAGCAACATTGGATCATAGCAAGAAAAAAGCCCTTCCTCAAGGCCAAGCGAAGAGGCAGAAATACTTGCGGAGAAACACGTCCAAAGGGTATTAGACAGCCAGCAATTCCACAAGGTGGTCGATATGGGCAGGTAATAGAAACTTGGCCATTGGGGGCTCGTGATCAGAAAGGGATTCGAGGGTTGGAAGCGTCTGTGGCGCAAGCTAGAAACAAAACTTGGAGTGGATTGGGTGCATGTTGTTGGCAGATGCCCTTGAGTTACATCACAGGACAGGCTCGAAGGGATACGTGACCGATGAGCTCGGGTCTAGTGTTGAGGGCTAGTTTTATATGTTCTCTGAAAAGTCGCAAGCTTCCTGGGCCAGAAGTGACGCTTTTGTGGTAAGAAATGTTTCGCCCAGGGCTGATACCAATCCTATGATGCAGCAAAATACGTATATTTTACAGTTTGCGCTCCAATTCATCTCTCCAGACGCAGCCTCAAAGCTGTCAAACCACCTTATTCGCTATATCTACTATTCCTTCTAGTCTACTTAGAGCTTACTTTCCACCATCATAGCAGCCACCTCCTCCACCTCCTCCTCTTCATCCTCCTCAGAACCCTCCCCCTCCTCAGCACGCCTCTTCGCAACCTCCTCCTCCTCCTCCTTCACAAGCATCTCAGCGAACCTGTCCGGCCCATAGCAATACATGAAGATATTCGGCTCGATCCACGCGCCCCTCCCCATCCAGTTGACTCCATGCACCAGCGAACATCCCCTCTCCTCGCGCACCTCCTCATAGTCCGGGTCGTCATAATCATAATCCTCATCCAGCTCGCCATTAGAACCATACTCGGGCTCGTAAAAAATAGTCGGCAGCGTGGTTCCGTACATGTACTCGGTAAACACCCTCATCACGTCCTCCTTGCTCACGCCGGTTTCATTGGCGACGACAATGTTGGGGGATACCTCGGGGAGGCTGCACGGACAGCCCATGCCGGAGCGGTCGCGGAAGAGGGTGATTGTGAATTTCTTGACGGGCGGGGAGGTGATGTAGAAGGGGATGGACGGGTCGGTTTTGACAGATGTAGCGAGGCGGGAGAAGACGGTGCGCCAGTAGATTTGGAAGGCTTGTTCGGAGAGGTCGGGGTCTTGGGGGCTGGATGAGAAGGCGGTCTTGGTCGTGGTGGTGATGAGGTTGACGAGGGAGCACCATTGTTCGGTGCGGAGGCCTTGGTAATTGATGTCGAGGCTGGGTTCGAGGGAGGCTTGACCTTCCTTCTGCTCGGCCTGTTGGGATTGGATCGGGTCTTGGGTGTCGGGGTTCATGATGGGCGATTGGGAAGTGCGAGATGGCTGTGTTGTTGTGAAGAATGAAGACGGTCGTTGGTTGTTATATAATATAATAGCCTGCAGGCAACAATCATCCAGGACCAACACCGTACCGGTCTGAGTCATAGCCCGAAGCAACTGCATTTGCATGGACAACCAAACCTGGTATTTCAACCCAAATGCGCTTGAAAATATCCACAGATGCGGAGAATCTGCCTTTATTTTATTAATCCATTTCCTTTGAGCTGTGAATTAATGGAGAGTTGTTGTCTGCTTGCGCAACTTTGGCAAAGGAGGTTGTTGGTTCGCGGAACTTCCTCAACGGCGGCTATATATGAACGGTACTTGGTTCTCTTTAATAACAGCGACTTATTATCTTTTCGCATACGAGTTGCGCTTGAGTTCAATATTACCTGGCCTGTCTACCACATGGCCATCGACTTCTATAACTGCTCAGCTCTGGAAGAGTTGTGTTGCCATGTCACGTTCCTAGAGCAAGTTAATCTTTTGCTTTGTACAAGCAATACGAATTATTTTTGTCCCAACTGCGTCTTTTCAAGACCTTGGTTCAGTCAAGGGGGACGTGTTCTGGCGCATTGTTTCAAATGTCTACCCCATCGCAAAGAGTAACCCAGAAGAAATACGACCTTATTTTATATGAAACAGTGCTTTCATATGTTCTCGATGCGTCTCGGATAACGCAACTCGTAAGCAGGGGCATGTCTGGTTTATTGGAGCGTTGTGACGAGACTTGGCGGCTACTATCAATCGTCGCTTAACGGTTACCCTATAACAGCGGTTTATCTACATGACTGGCGGTCTGATATGCTATTAATGCTAGTTTGATCATTCGACTGCGTTCCTAAGAAATAAATCAAGTTCAATGTGTTTTAATGTCGTGCGAACACTTGTGTTGGCATGGAGAAACCATACCTCAGCACCTAAGTAAGAACAAGGGCTAATACGGATGAGGACACATCTCTGTTCGTACAGTACGGCATTCATGCCCGAATGATGGGGATAACAAAAAAAAAAAACAAAAAAAAAAAAAACACAAATTACAAATTACAAATGATGGATGAACAAAACATATACAAGTATTCACACAAATGGATATGTAGGTACCTTAACCATCTCTACGGCTATTGTCATTGCCCTCGGATAGACTACGTCACACTTCCACCAAGGCGATGGTAAAGTTGGTACTTGGGATACAGGAGATGGGAAGTGTAGGAAAAGGGAAGAGAACTATTCAGGCGTATGCGGTCCTTCGTCGTACTCGGTTCGTGTGAGTGTTGCATTGCATTCCCACATGAATGTCGTGACAGGTCGAGGGAGCACAGCGCACAATGAAATGGAGTATGGAACAACATGTCCAATATTACTCACATGTTCATTTTGCGAAAAGCGCAGATGGCGAGTCAACAAGTTGATCAAGTGGCTCAATTGCCCCAAGAACCAGCCATGTCGTCACGCCTCAGACAAACAGGTCATCGATAAATTGACCAAGACGGGCCAAACCCTGCTCGACTGCGACAGGCTGCATTGAACTTGCTGCATCGCGCTCGGAGGCCGAAAGGACAGCAATCCTAGTCCGGGCTTGCTGTGCGATCGGGTGACCAAGGCGCAATCTGGATCCTACCTACCTACATATGCACGAGGGACGCGAGATGGCCTGTGATGCTGTCAAGTCCTGGGGAGAGAAGGCCTTTATTTGGACGACGCGAGTCTTGAGTGTGTCTGGATTCTCTCGAATTCACCCCGTTGCGACAGACTTGGGAAGCACCGGCGAGGTGTTGGATGGTAGGGACATTCAGGATCGCACTATTCTTCGCGAATACCGAGTTGAGTCCGTTTCTAGTCGTATTCCTCCCTCTGGACCGGATCAACTTGCTCTGTGGGAAGGTGCAAATGATTCCTATCCAGTCATTAGCAACCCAACCGGACGGTATTCCTCCATTTGGGCTCACCAGATTCATTCTTTTTCCCCCCCGTGTGGCCCGGACAGACTTGCCAACCTGAATCAATTCATTACCGCGCTTGGTAAGTTTTGCCCGAGACTAGGAGGGTAATGCACCATGTGGCGACGATGGAAAAGTGGCCATGCTCACGTGGAAACGGGCTCGTCTCAAGATGGGAATGACGGGCGAAGAACGGGCCCGGGAAGGGGAGAGGGGAGAAATCGTGGCGGCGTGCGTGCATATGCAGCGGCAGTTGGTCTTCTTCTTCAAGTTCAACCTGTTGGCCTTTCTTCTTGATGATGAATGCAGAGACGGACTTTGACAACGTGGGGGAAACGGCATGAATTGGCCGCCATCATGAGTGGCGGAGAATAGCTGCGGGCTTTTATTTTTTATTTTTTATTTTTTTTTGACCTGGTCTTTTTTCCCCGTTGCTTCATTGACTGCGGTGCCTGAATATCGGCGCTATTGATGTTTGATGGCGTGTGAGTTTTTCATCAATGACTTCTGTGCGGACAAGTCCTAACATCATAATGATGGAGTACATACGGACTACATTACAGTACACGACAATTCTAGATGGACCCGGCAATGCATCAAGTACCGGTTTCCGGATACGGCTCCCGGACGTAAGCAAGATGCGAGTTCATCTCGTTCCAGGGATCCCGGGGGGAGAAGAGAGAACAAGACAAGGGCGCATGCGAGATGCGAGATGCGAGATGCTGCCCCTCAACGTCTTGTTCTCGAGTGCCGAGACCCTCTTGTTGCTTGTCCAATATCCGACTGATCATTACGAAGAGAGTCGATGCATCATCAGCCTTGTTTCTGTTTAGTTGTTAGCGCCGCCGTAGTCAAGACTCGAGACGGGAGTGACCGAGGGGCGTCATGCAACTGCGGTGCCTGGATTGCTGGACTTGTCCGGTAAAAACCAGATCGGCGAAGACGTGCTGTTCAACGGTTTCTCCTTCGTTCTGGAGTCTTGCCCAATTGTCTCATAACAGCCATCTCTTCAGCCATCTCTTCACCCCGCGTGACGTCTAACTGAGAAATCTGGGTCAATCTGCCCCCGCGAAATGGAGGAACCGTGATGCTATTCTGGATCTAGAAATCATGGCCACCCCAAAGAGGACATGCCCGGCGGCGCTAGAAGCAATTCTCATTCTTTCTCCTCACACTCTCAGAGAAGGAAACACGCACGAACAAATTTAAAATATACATGAACATCTAAACCCTTTCAGACGAACTCACACACACAACAACACAACACCATCTTCATCAACACTACTCAAATAGGTTTAGATGTTCGCGCAGGTTTTAGATTTGTCCCTGCGTGTTCCTTGTCCCGCACCTTCAGCCTCTTCCTCCGGCGGCACTAGCCTCTTTTGTTCTTCTCGAGAGAGAAATTCTTTCCGTTTGTGGGACTCTCTTCCCCAGATCTCGACTCCCCCGGCGACACACCTTGGGAACAAATCTCGAGTAACGCTGGTTGCGAGCCTTGTAATTGGTTCAACGTGGAGTGTACTCGGCTCCGATTGTGCGGGGGGAGACCAAGATGGAGAGTTCACGTTGGGACCGGAACTGTCGAGTAGAACCGGTCGAGGAGACGTTCGAGATGGATATATAAGACGGGGTCGTCGACGAGGAGAAGGCTTTCCTCTCATCATCATCACTCGAAGACAACCACTTCACCTACATAAACAAACACCTTACACAAACTTAAACTTCATTCATTCACAATGGCCCCCGCCGCTATCGCTGACCTCAACAAGGGCGCCGCCCTCGAGGACATGGCCGACAAGATCGAAGAGGTCAACGCCATCAAGTATGACTCCGAGTCCAAGTTCGACTCGGACAAGAACAAGAAGGACTTCCGCAACTACGACGACGCCGTCGACCGCGTCAAGAACTTCTACCGTGAGCAGCACCACAAGCAGACGGTGGCCTACAACATTGCCGCCCGCAACCGCTTCTACAACGCCTCGCGCCCCCGCCCCGAGATGACCATCTGGGAGGCCATGGAGAAGCTCAACACCCTCATCGACGAGTCCGACCCGGACACGTCGCTCTCGCAGATCCAGCACCTGCTCCAGTCGGCTGAGGCCATCCGCCGCGACGGCAAGCCCCGCTGGATGCAGCTCACGGGGCTCATCCACGACCTGGGCAAGCTCATGGTCTTTGACCCGGAGCTGGGCACCCAGGGCCAGTGGGACGTGGTCGGCGACACCTTCCCCGTGGGCTGCGCCTTTGACGAGCGCATCATCTATCCGGACACGTTCGCCGAGGGCAACCCGGACGCCAAGGACCCTAACTACAACACCAAGCACGGCATCTACGCGCCCAACTGTGGGCTCGACAACATCATGCTCAGCTGGGGCCACGACGAGTACCTGTACCACGTCGTCAAGGACCAGTCGACCCTCCCCGACGAGGCCCTGGCCATGATCCGCTACCACTCCTTCTACCCCTGGCATCGCGAGGGCGCCTACCGCCACCTCATGTGCGACAAGGACTGGGAGATGCTCAAAGCCGTCCAGGCCTTCAACCCCTATGACTTGTACAGCAAGAGCGACGGTGTTCCTGATGCCGAGAAGCTCAAGCCTTACTACATGGAGCTGATCAACGAGTTCTTCCCCGTGAGCAGCATCAAGTGGTAGACATAGACTAGATAACAAAAGAGCCTATAAAAGGGCGAGGGTTGGATACATGGAATTAGCGATATGAATGATAAATTGTTATGGACTGCCAGAGTACTTGTCTCTTGTGAATGTTCACTTGCAGTAGTCGCTGACGTTGCTGTAGGAACTCTAGGTTGACGCCCCTAAATATTCCTTAATTGCTACAGCCGTGGTGTATGTTTTTTAATTTGGCTGATATACTTCAAGATTTTAACTGCTTTCAAGACAAAAATATTTTTTTAATAATTTCTTCCATTATAGAATCAAGCTCAATTCAATTCTATTCCTTACACTGTCCCATCTGCATCACCGATGTTCTCTCCGTCACAAGCAACTTTTTAGTGGAGACACTCTGCGATAAGCTGATAAGAAAAAAGTTGCAGCGAAATTTGTCTCGATTTATCCCATCCATTCACGCTAGTCCGCGCAAGGCTAGCTCATCTCATTTAAGCCCAATCATTGGATGGTCCGAACAGCAGCCCCTCCATCGCCCAAGAAATTTGGAGGCAGCATCCAGAGGTTGGTGATTTTATCACGTCGCTGAGAAATCGACAACCTCACAACCCGACGTCTCCGAAACACAAAATGGCCGGCGAAAAGAGGAAGCGCGACCAGGCCGACGAGCCCCCGGCGACAACGACAGTCGCCCAGTCGGAAGAACCCAACAAACCCGAACCCTCGCAACCTGAAGAAGAAACTTCGTTTGCCCAGCTCGGCCTCGACCCTCGTCTGCTCCAGGCCGTCGCCCAGCAAAAGTTTGCGAAACCGACCCTCGTGCAGCGCAAGGCCATCCCGCTCGCCCTCAATGGGCAGGATGTTCTGGCCAAGGCCGACTGCGGCTCTGGAAAGACGGCGGCCTACGTTCTTCCGTTGCTGTCGAGCATCCTCAAACGCAAGACTGTAAGTTCGTCTTCGATGCGCCGTCTCCCAACCTGCTAACTCGTGTAGACCGACTCTTCTGCCTTCACCTCCGCCCTCATCCTCGTCCCCACCCGCGAGCTCGCCGACCAGGTCTCCAAGGCCATCGAACAATTCTCCGCCTTTGCCGCAAAGGACATCGCCACGGCGAAGCTGACCGACAAGGTCTCCAACGCCGTCCAGCGAGCCCTCCTCTCCAACTCGCCCGACATTGTCATCTCGACGCCCGCCACCGCCTGGCACAACCTCGAGTCTTCCGCCCTCGCCCTCGACAGGCTGACGCACCTGGTGCTGGATGAGGCTGACCTGGTCCTGTCGTACGGGTACAACGAGGACCTGGAGAACTTGTCCCGGGCGATCCCCAAGGGCGTGCAGGTCATGATGATGAGCGCGACTTTGACGGAGGAGGTAGATACGTTGAAAGGCATCTTTCGACGAGACCCGAAGCTGCTGGATCTCAAGGAAAAGGAAGTCCAGGGTGAAGGAATCACTCAATTCGTCGCCAAGTACGTGCTGCAGCTCCCGTGTACTTGCATCGCTAACAATCACAGGTGCGGCGAGGACGAAAAGTTCCTTCTGGCCTACGTCATCTTCAAGCTCAAGTTAATCAAGGGCAAGGTCATCATCTTTGTCAGCGACATTGACCGATGCTATCGGTTGAAGCTATTCTTTGAGCAGTTTGGCATCCGGAGCTGCATCTTGAACTCGGAACTGCCCCTCAACTCAAGAGTGCACGTCGTGGAAGAGTTCAACCGAAACGTGTACGACATTATTATAGCAGCCGATGAGAAGAATGACATGCTTGGCGACAGTGAGGCTGCCGAGGAGAAGGATGAGACCGAGGAGTCAAAAACGGACGAGGCGACCAAGGAGAGGCGTCCGAAGAAGAGGTCCAAGAAGAGCGACAAAGAGTATGGTGTTTCAAGAGGTAGGACTACCGGCTTCACGCGTCTATTCAAGGCTGACATGTCACAGGTGTCGATTTCAAAAAGGTGTCGGCAGTCATCAACTTTGACCTTCCCACATCCTCCTCGTCCTACACGCACCGCATAGGCCGCACCGCGCGAGCAGGCCAAACTGGCATGGCGCTGTCCTTTGTGGTGCCCAAAGACCAGTATCGGAAGCACCTACCCACTTCGACGACGACGTCGGAAAAGGATGAAAAGGTCTTGGCCAAGATTATGCGGCAGCAGGCCAAGAGGGGCAAGGAGGTGAAGCCGTACAACTTCAACATGAAGCAGGTCGACCCGTTCCGCTACCGAATGAACGACGCCCTCCGCGCCGTCACAAAGGTGGCCGTTCGAGAGGCCCGGACCAGGGAGCTGAGGCAAGAGCTGCTGAAGAGCGAGAAACTCAAGCGGTAGGTTTCGAAGCCATGTGATGAACTGAGCATAACTAATCTTTGTAGATACTTTGAGGAGAATCCCACCGAACTGACCCATCTCCGGCACGACGGCGAGCTCAGGACGGCCCGGCAGCAGGCCCACCTCAAGCACATCCCTGAGTACCTACTGCCCAAGGACGGCAAGCAGGCCATTGCCGCCGACGTCGGGTTCGTGGCGCTGCGCAAGGACGGGAAGGCGAAGAAGGGGCACAGGAAAGGAAAGGGGTTCAAGGTTGGTTCAAGGAAACGGGATCCGCTCAAGACGTTCAAGGCAAGGCGGAAGAAATAGGGTGTTTAAAAAAATAGGGTTGTGGTGGGGGGTGTTCGAGTTGTGGTTGGATGTGCATTGGGGAAATACCTTTAGAGAAGCGTTTCTGTTTGAGTTGAAAAGGTGGGTGTTCAATTGATGCATGGAAGGGTATTGGAGTTGTGTTGATCGTATGATGCGACGAGGTGATGCTTCTCAACAACTCTCAGCCTAACCATTGGTTCCAAACCCATACCCATACCCAACCCAACCCAATCAACCCAACTTCAAATCCAAGCCCAACCTCTCCGTCATCACTTTCAAGTTTTATCAATCATATATCACATTTATCCCCCCTCGGAACAAGACCGAAACACTCCCCTATCCCGGTCCCCCTTTTCTCAGGAGAGTCACATTCATGCACGCCGCCGGGGCAGACGGGCGGCTCCGGGTCCGAGGCCGGAGGTCGGAGACTCCGCTTTTATCAGCCGAGTGACACCGGCGGGGATCCCGGGAAGCCGGGGGTGGGTGGTGAGGGACGGGAAGGGACGGGAGGGGATGGGAGGGGTGATGTGCTTCTGAGGATGGGGATAGGGGGAGAGGGGGAAGGCAGGTTGGTTGCTGAGTGCGAGGGTTCACGAGAATGCAATCTTTGTCAACAGTCATGGACGCCGTGGTACTTGGTACTATCCTCTTCACGACAGCTTCATTGCCGGCGTCTTACTTGCAAACATCAACAGTGCAAGCAACCCTGCGCAGATCCCTCTCGTGAGCACATCATCGACCTTGGTCCCTCCTCCTCCCCTTTCCCACCAAACACTGTCAGCCCCCTATAGAACCATCCTTCACACCTCACTCTCCGCCGATACAAACTCCCCGCGCAGCCTCCATCGTACCGATCGGTTCCCAACGACATATCCCATCATCGACTCCGTACCAAAGAACCGAAACATCACGAGCCCTTTGCCCACAACTACGAGGACTCTTCGCGGGGGAAACATCACGATACTCCATCGTCGAAGCTGATGCCCGTCATCACCAACACACCCTTCCAAACGACCAGAACACCCGACAAAAAACACATTCACAGCCCACCAGGAGTCATCTCCTCGCCAGCAAACCCACGCACAAAAGACCAAGATACGCAAACAATCCTCTCCTAGATAACGCAAAAGCACACATCACAAAAAAACCCCCCCCCCCCCCCCCCCCCCTCCTCGACCTCCACCATCTATCTCTCCCCCCTCGAACTTCAGTCCATCTGACATCGCGGAGCCGCTCAAAAACATACAAGTCCCCATTCAAACAACGGGGACTTGTCCCACCACGTGCATCGCCACCGCTCGTTCGCTCGTCTCCGTCTGCCCCCTTGCGTGTTTCTACAAGAGCAATGTTGCATGTTTTGCTTCAACTGGACGAAGAGCGAGCTGCCTGGACGAGCATTGCCTCCTGCTCCGAGGGGGAACCAACAATACGCTGGGGGGGATACGACACCGCAACTCCTAACAAGACCTGAAGAGGGCGCAAGCGAAAACAGACGAATGAAACAAAATAGAATAAAATGAACAAATAAAAAAGGGAAACCCCGAGTGGGATGCCCAAGGATAACAAAAAGGGTGGTGGTGCGTCTCCATGAAAAGTACTCGAGACATTGACCAACATCCTGTCGAGTCAGACCTCTCCCAAAGCACATGTTTCTCGCTTGCTTCCTGGCCCCTCTCCGGGCAGGCATTGCGTGCGTATACGGGAAATATTTGTTTGTATGTAATGGATATGCCGGGTTTGGTTCCATGAAAGCAAAACAAGATGATCATCATGCAACGGATTCCGAGAGGACCACGGGAGAGACAGAAGCAGAGCAACTTCTCCCCTGCTGCTTTTTTTTTTCTCGTCGTGTCCATGCCTTCAAGAAAAGGAAGCTCAAACTTCTCCACAGGCGCGAACCCCATGTCTTGATAATATCTGCTCACGGTCAGATGAGTCGTCACCTTGGGTCTCTTAATCATGGCCTGTTTCGGGGGGGTAATTTTTATTTATTATTATTATTTTATTCACAATCACTACTTTTTTCGCATCGTAGGGAAGGCTTACTGAAACAAGCCTGCCCCGAGGGGTCCAGCCCAACCTTCGACCCAATAATTTGTCGCCTTGTTGTATTTGCATTCTCGACCCTGTCCCACGAGAAGAAGCTCCACCGGCGTCCTTCCGTCTCTCGCCGACGACACGGTGATCACGATGAGACGAGCCGCTTTAATTAGTTGCCGCATCCAAGTGGGCTTTCCAGATTGTGTCCGGATATGGGACGTGGGTGTGGGTTTGTCAAAGGAGCCGCCCACCGAGAGAGGAGGGAGTGACAGTGAGCGTGTGTGTGTTCCTGGATGGCTTCAAGGAGTCGAGGCATCGACAACGCCTCCTTTGGACTTCTTCTTGCGGTATGCCCAGGGTTGCATCACTAGTCCACGGGAGCCGGTAGTAGTGACCTTGGGCTGAGCCGCTCCCTCACCGAGACCTGTGGTTCGGAACTTCTCCGATTGAAGCAGGGCGTCTCGACTGACGCTGTGGGCATTCATGGTATATGCTTCACAAACGCGGCTACCGGCCCGCGGCGGTGAGGTGAGTCGAAGGGCAGGCGTGGAACGACTCCAACCAAGGTCGGGAATAAAAGACAGCGGCATTTGAGCAATCACAGGGCACACCTGCTCACCGTGACGGCTCGTTGTTGACCTTATCGGCTGTCGTCGTCGGTCAAGGGAGCGCGGCTCAACTCGCACCAAGGTCAGCTCAGCATCCTCTCTCGAATGCGGCATGCGGCCACGCACACAGCCACGCTAGTAGGGATGACCCTCGAAGCTCATCCCACGTTTTTTGGGCATCTGTCGTGAACACCGTCTGTCTCGTCGTCGGCGAGGAGAACCGTCGTCGTCCTGTCCCCGGATTGTCATCTTGATAACTTTCTCCAAGATTTCACGGGGTAAAAAAACACGGAGGCGAGATCCTGGAGTCGAGGCGAGACACCTCATAAAATCTGGGACCGAACCGCGATAGCACCGAACGTCAGCCCGGAACCAGAGAAAAGAGCGGCCGTCTTCTCGAAGAAAAAAGCAGGGCGCAGTTCTGATCGGAGCCCCCACTCCGTCCTTGAAAGGGGGATCCCTACACCTTGGGCATCGTGCATTCCCGGCGGCCTACCGACGCGCATGGACGCCATCGACACAAGGTGTGATGATTCTCGTGGGAGCTGCTCTGCCTCATGGGGCCACGATGGAGCGGTGGGAGAGGAGAGAAACACGGCATGGCAGACACAGACGACCCAACAGCCATGTCCCTCTCCCGCCGCATCACCTGGATCACCATCAAACAAACCCCCTCCGACGCAAGGCGACGGGGTAAAATAAGAAACGAGTCGCCTCAAGGCACAAGAGTCGATCCATTCCCCACCCCTCCCGGTGTGTGGTGGAGTGAAGACAGCCTGGTCCATGGGTTGTTACATGAGCTGTAAGGAATTTGACTGGATGCTGATGTACCGCCGCGGCGTTCCTCCAGCGCCGCAAGAATACCTCGTGGAAGAATCCTCGACGCCCGCTCCCGATAAGACCCTGATCTTTTTTAGCATTGGACGCTATCTGTACCTACAGTACCTGAAGTACCTATAGTACCGGTCCAGACGGCACGGGAACTCGCTCAATTCTCGGCATGGTGCATTCATTGCCTTGTATTCCTGTCATATCGCACATGGAAACATGTATCTCGGAGCCGTGTCTCGTCTCTTCGCGAGCTTCCTCAAGGGACTCGAAGGAATAAAGGGGCCCGGAGCCGATCCTTGAGGCACAAATTGGCGGAGAAATAATGCTTGGGTATGCGATCCGCGGCCGCTGCCATTGGCAGACGCCTAAATCAACAGGGCTGGATTAAGCCAAGCCTCCGAAATCTTCCTTGACGCCTTGTAAGAGCTGGAGCCGTCTATCGTACTTCGTATGGGTGACCTCAGGAGTTGCTTTACCAACTCAAACCAGGGTGGGTGTGTGAAGGAAACTTAAATCAGAAGACGGAGCGCGGCTACCTTGTCTCAAAGGGTGTGAGCTTTTGCGAGTGTGAGAGTGAGCCTGTCGTGTAGTTAGCCAGCTTGTTGAACCTCTTCGCAGCCAGTTCGTCATGTCCATCCAAGACTCCTATCCCATTAGCGCATCTCTAAAATAGAGCTCTTCTCTCAACGGTTAGCTGGCACTTCTTTTTGCCCCCATCCCATCCCCGAGATCTTAGTTGATTGTGTCATCTCGCGATAGGAAACGAAGGCGCCAGTCGTCGAGCAGTTAGCAAGTCCGGCTGGTCCAACCCGGCCAGCACACTCCCTCTCGTCACGACGAGGCGAGGGCGGCTTGCATCTTCTCGTGGGGGTTTGACGAAGCAGCAGCCGGGGGACAACTCATGCTCGCTCGCGCGCACATGTGCAAATGGTGTAGGATGGAAAAGGACTGCGGTTTGGCCAGATGAAGTCGATGGGGACATATGGGACGGCTCCATATGTCGTAAGACCGGGTCGCATATCAGCCCAGCGACAATAGATGCGCCTGCGATATGAGAGGAAGCAGATACTGCAATTCCAGAGCGGGTCGGCGGTGAGAAGCAACGACGAGTCAGCGGCGAACAAGGTGACCCCCATGTGCCGTCTTGTCGGGGAGGGCCTGGCCGGGCTATTGGGTGCCGTGGTGGGTGGATCGCGCATCCTACACCTAATTGAAACGGCTGATTGCGCACTCGATGGCTTTTGTTAGTCGAACCGTGGCCTCCCGAAGCCGTATCAAGAAGTCTTTGAGTCGACAATTCTTTCGAAATTGGTGCTTCGTGGTTCGACAAAGCCGAGGCTTGCCTAGGAACGTTAGTTGTCCAGGTTCAGGCACCTTGAGGGACCTTGATGGACCTCCCACCTCTCCCAACTGTTGGTCTCCCTCACCCATAAATTACTCGCCTGTTCCCGCGGCGTTGCTGTCGACAACCCCCCTTTGACTTTCTTTGACACCTCTTTGGCCTCCTTTGCCTTGATCAGTCTCGAGTCACATTCCTTCATCAACCCTGAGGGACTCGCAACACTTACCTCTCTCCCCCATCCACGAAGCCATCGCCAACCCCCACGGTGGCGCACTCATAGCCCTCGATCTTAAAAAGTCCGAGGCTCCCTCTTGTTGAGCCCGTGTGCATGCCGAGCTCACCCCCGACATCTTCCACCCACCATACCACCCTTCTCGTGAAGACGGCACTTCATCACGACCATGGCTGAGGAACCCATGTTGATGCGGGTCCCGGCAGAGGTCCGCATGATGATATACGAATACCTGTTGGACAATGGCGGAACAAAGGCCATTGCCATTCGCAACAAGTCGAGACGGGAGCACCAGAAACGAAAGCCCGACACCCTGAGGTCTCCCTACCATGTCATGGAGAGGTCCTTTGCCAAGATGTCATACGAGACCTCCTACTGCGCCGACACCAACGACGAGCGATCGATGCATACCGCCATCATGCAAATCAATAGAAAGATTCGGGAGGAAACGTCCTACTTCCTGTATGGAGGACACTCGTTCCACTTTGGAGAAGATATCGAGGCCGTCGTGCCTTTCCTCGAGGATAAGGTGCCGCGGACCCGAGAGCTAGTCCGGGAGATCAGTTTGTACAAGCGCAGCCCAACCAACTCCATGGAGCCGGACGCTTTCGACTGGGCCTCCATCTGTCGCTTCCTGAGCAACTCGAATGGCTTGGAGAAGTTGACGCTTGTCATTGAGGGTGGCCGACCTCGGTTGCCTTGGGATGGTCCGCAGAGTCTGACTGTGTCCGACTTCCGGCTGCTGTACACGACTCGCCACGAGAGCCTTGAGTGGGCGCGAGAATTGGCTGCCGTCAAGTCCATCAAGGAGGTTGAGATTGTCGCCGACATCCATTATCTGCCGGAGCCGCAGACCAATATGATGCTGGTCTTAGCCGCCTTCTCGGCGTCGATTGAGACATCGTTGATCGACTTCCTTCGAGACGACCTCGGTATTCCTACTCGGCTCGGAAAGGGAACGTTTTGCGGTGCGGGAGCGTTTGGACGAAAGCCTTGCGTGCGAAAGGGTTGTGCGACGAACTGAGCGGTCAACGAGCATGGACGGACATTGATTTCCAGACTGATATTTTTGCTTTTTCCTCTTCATCATTCTCGACTTGTAGCTTTATCAAGAGTAGCATTGGGTAGGAAGGCGAGGCGTTTCTGGGATGGCGATTCACGATTGAACGATCAAACGGGTAATGAAAAATCAGATTGATACAGGATTGTTTTCGGAGAAAGAAAATGGCTCAACAAAATGCGGTGATGATTGAAAAAGCATCCTCGCTTGACATCTGCTGTTTCTCCCCTCCCCTGCCACCACACAGATGAACCAACCTGGCCTGAGGTGTTCATCCAAGTGCGTCAGGAGCATTCGAGGCACCGCCAAACGGCCGAATGAGCGTGATTCACGTGACGTAGTATCGCTTATCGGCACCGAATGTCGCTGGAATTAATGAGGAAGGCGGCATCCAGTTTCCAAGGGGTCAGGAGCTAGTTGACAGCTTCCTGCCGTTTTTAATACATGCCTCAGCGGTGCGGATAGTTAAAACGGTGCCTGCACAGCCCGCACCTGTCTGTACGACCTGTACGACTCGAGACCAGTGCTAATTTGAGCTCAAAGGTACCTGGCGCGGTGGAGCGTTGCTGCCAAACTTTCAGGTACCCAGCGCCGGCTTCCAGGCCCCTTTCGTCAAATTCGTACAGCGCTCAGGCTCCGTATCCGCAGTTGGATTGGACCCATCTCCTCAGCCTCCCCCATTTACTTAGGCCATCGTCGTCACCCTGCGCTTCGCCTCTGTGTGCGCATCTCCCGACAGCTCCAGGCGCCCATCGAAGCTACGTCCCGACTCCTCCGCACCCGTCATCCATATCGCAATTCTCCATTGCCATCGACGCGCCATATCCTTGAGAGAGCTTGGCTCTTCACGCCTGCCGAAAGCTACCCCGCCGTTCTAGAGCCCCCCCAGGGCTGATAGCTCGACATGATGGCCACTCCAGCGCCTCCGGAAGACCAGGCGCGCTTGCTTGAGGATGCCCTGGTCGCGGTCCGACAACAGACTTCGCTCATGCGGAAGTGTCTCGATACGCCTGGCAAGCTCATGGACGCCCTCAAGTGTTGGTGAGTCACTGTCTCCTATTCCTCCAAGGGCGGCTCCCGTTGGACTGTTTGGAAATGCCCCAAAACTGACATCATGGCTTCTTCAATGACATAGCTCGACCCTCGTCTCCGAACTTCGAACGAGCAGCCTCGGCCCGAAGCAGTACTACGAGCTTTACATGGCCGTCTTCGATGCCCTGCGATACCTGTCCGTCCACCTCCGCGAAAACCACCCCATCAACCACCTCGCCGACCTGTACGAGCTTGTCCAGTATGCCGGCAACATTGTCCCCCGACTTTACCTCATGATTACGGTGGGGACCGCCTACATGTCTGTCGAGGACGCCCCCGTAAAGGAGCTCATGAAGGACATGATGGATATGAGCCGAGGCGTACAACATCCGATTCGTGGCCTTTTCCTTCGATACTACCTATCCGGCCAGGCGAGGGACTTTCTACCAACTGGAGAGGGCGACGGCCCTGAAGGAAACCTCAGCGACTCCATCAATTTCATTCTTACCAATTTTGTTGAAATGAACAAGTTATGGGTTCGACTGCAACATCAGGGTCATTCCAGGGAGAGGGAACAGAGAGTACGCGAACGAAAGGAGCTGCAGTTACTTGTTGGAAGCAACATTGTCCGCTTAAGCCAACTCGTTGACCTCGAGACGTACAAGTCCGGCATCCTTGCGCCTCTCCTGGAACAGGTGGTTCAGTGTCGTGATGTCCTTGCTCAAGAATATCTTCTTGAGGTCATCACCCAAGTGTTCCCAGACGAGTTCCACCTCCACACCTTGGATCAGTTCCTAGGGGCCGTCTCAAGACTTAACCCTCACGTCAACGTCAAGGCCATTGTCATTGGTCTCATGGATCGATTATCCGAATATGCCGAACGGGACGGACCAAACGACAAGGATGAAGAAAAGGCCAAGATCGAGGCGGATAACCTTGCGCAGTTGTTGGAAAAAGTGAAGCTCAAGAAGGAAACCAAGCCGGAGCCCGCACCGACGGAACCCAAATCCAGCGACGAAGATGCGAACGCAGGCAAACCTGCCGACGAAACTGGCGGGCCATCCCAGGAGGCTTTGGCCAGCCCTACAGACGGCAGTGTGACCGATGGGGCCAGTACACTGGCAGGGGAGGATGCGCCATCGGTTGCAGGCACGGAGACCACAGCTGTTAACGGAGGAGAGGAGCCAATCACGGAAAACGTTCAGCTTTACGAGGTGTTCTTCGCCCAGGTCAAGAACTTGGTCGAGGCTCAACACCTTCCCATCCCAGACGTCGTTGCGTTGCTAGTCTCGCTTTGCAACCTCGCGCTCAACATCTACCCCGACAGGCTCGACTTTGTCGACCAAATCCTAGCTTACGCGACGACCAAGGTCCGAGAGAACATCAACAACGCGGACCTCCACTCCGCCCCAGCTCAGCAAAGTCTTCTTGCCTTGTTGCAAGCTCCCGTCAACCGCTACGTCTCCATTTTCACCGCTCTCGCCTTACCCACTTACGTCCCTTTGTTCCAAGCGCAACCATATCCGACTCGCCGAGCCGTGGCTGGTGGTGTCGTCCGGGCCCTTCTCAAGGATCAGATCAAGATTTCGACGACGGATCAACTGGAGAATGTGCTCGACGTGCTAAAAGTCCTCATCAAGGAGGGCTCCCAAACTCCTCAGGGGTATCCCGGAGTTGCGCAACGGCGACCAGTGGAGACGGACGAAACCATGGAGGAGCAGGGATGGCTCGCGCGTATCGTGCACTTGTTGGCAGCCGAGGATAACGACACCCAGTTCAAGCTACTTCAGATGACGTGCAAGGCATACTCGGAGGGCAATGAGCGCATCCGCACAACGACGCCGCCACTCCTGACGGCGTGCATGAAGCTTGCGAAGAAGTTCAAGACTCGCGAACATCTTGACGACAACTGGGAGACGCAGAGCAACGCCCTGTACAAGTTCATGCACTCTGCATTGAGCACGCTGTACACGCGAGTTAACGGGTCTGGCACAGCCGAGATGGCGCTGCGGCTGTTCTGTTCCGCCGGACAAACAGCAGACATGACTGGTTTTGAAGAGGTAGCATACGAATTCTTTGCGCAGGCCTTTACGGTCTACGAAGAGGCTGTGTCCGACTCAAAGGCCCAGTTTCAGGCGGTTTGCGTCATAGCAACAGCACTCCACCAGACTCGCAATTTTGGCAAGGAAAACTTCGACACGTTGATTACCAAGTGCGCGCAGCACGGAAGCAAGCTTCTTCGCAAGCCAGATCAGTGCAGAGCGGTGTATCTTGCGAGCCACCTGTGGTGGGCAACTCCGATCGCTTCCAACGGGGAGGATGAGGAGACGGAGGTATGTACCGTGTTCCAAATGAGAGCTACAAAGACTGACATGCAACAGCTATACCGAGATGGTAAGCGCGTCTTGGAATGCCTCCAGCGAGCTTTACGAGTGGCCGATTCGTGTATGGAAACGGCGGCTTCGATCGAGCTGTTTGTGGAGATTTTGGATCGATACGTATACTATTTTGATCAACAGAACGAATCAGTAAGTTTCGCCATCCCTAAGGATGTTGCACCGGTTGCTAATCAACAACAGGTGACTACCAAGTATCTCAACGGTTTGATCGAGCTTATTCATTCGAACCTGGCGGGCAACCAGCAGGACTCGGCATCGATCGAGAGTAGCCGGAAACACTTTCACCAGACTTTGGACAACATCAGAAGTCGGCAATATGAGGGCGTCGTGCTGGATCCTAACTGAGTATACCCAAGCGATGAGGGATCATGAGGCGACCGAGGTGGTGTAAGTTGCGATTCAGGTATTACTTGGTAGATCAGGTAGATAATGGCTTGGCCTGCAGTTGGTTGGAGGATGGCGAATTGCAGGTAGTTGTATATATGTATACTTGTTTACAATGTCAGTCTGATATTGTCGTGTTGGTTCGGGACAAGCAAGCCGGGGGATGCAATTAGCTAAGCAAGGGGCCTCCAGTTGTGGGGTAGTTCACCTCAAGGAGAGGGTCGAATCGGCCATCAGGAGATAAGGCACCTTGACGTACGAACGGGGGGAGATGGGCTGTACGTACCTGTATCTTTTCAGACGATACGAACCAATGCGTCAAACGAGAAGGCCCTTCCCCCCCTGTAACACGAATTGCCTCACAATGCCGAGACAGCCTGGGGCAACAAGTGCTGATGGGCTTCCAAGATTGCCAAGCGCGGCAGGCGGATTAACTCGGAATCCATGGCTCCCCTAAAATAATAAAGCAACTCCCCCATTTAGGTACTCGGTTTAGAGTGGGTTCGATCAAGTAAGTCCCTGGGCGTTACGTGGACACTGGGCTCTCACGTCTCGAGTCGCAATCCATTCTCTCTATTCGTACATTTGCCATTGCAACTTTTGTTCCAAGCCTTTCTCGACCTCGGCGGAGGATGCAGCTCGCGTGTCGGCGTCTCGTCTCTCCTTCTCAACGCTCATTTCTCTTTGTTCTTGTTGCTTCTCTTGCCTCACTCCTTTAATCATCTCCCATCTTCCGTCTCCCCCCCTCATCACGAGCACGACACACGAACGACGACGCTACCGAACCGACGCAGGCTGTATGGCCGCCTCCCTTTCATCCCCCCTGTGGCATCTACATCCCCATCCGTAATCTCATCTGTCGGAGAGGGCGCGTCGCCTATCCCGAGCATCCGACTCAATCTCCTTCACCATGCCTTCCGAAAAGGCCCCCTTCTACGACCCCATACCTCCCACCTACGATCAGGCCGTGGCCAGCGGCAGCCGCTACGACCCCGACGACTGGGATCCTACCCCGAGGTCCCCGACCGGCGAGCGAGATGCTCCCCAAGAAGAGTCGCAGTCTCTGCTGCGCAACCCCGGACACAATGCGAGCTCTTCTTCCCGGAGGCCCGATGGCTATCGTGCGCCCACGGTCGAGACGGACGACGAGGACAGCCTGTGGGGTAGCGACACCGACACCGATGACGAGATGGCACAGGTGCGACGCGAGGTTCACGAGATGGAGATCGAGGAACCCGACAGCGGCCGCAGCTCGCTATGGAGCAAGCGCATAGGCTTCCTGTCCTTGCCGCGGTGGAAGTGGTCGTGGAGACCCAGGTTACCCCGATTGCGAATCCAGCTGCCCTCGCGACCGAGTGCTCCGGCCGCCGACTCGGCCGACGCGGAGGCCAATGGTGGCGCCGATAGCGAGGAGACGTCAACGCGGAGGAGGCGATGCTTCACGTGGCCCAAGGTCGACAGGACTACCGCCTTAATCATGGGCGTTCGCGCCTTTGCCATCCTGATTATTCTTGGCTTCGTGTGGCTGCTCTTTGCTAGCGATATCTTCGGTAGCTTGGGCTCGCGCCTCGGTGGTGGCCTCCGTTTCAATCCCGAGGATCTCCGCCTCCACGTGCTCGAGAGTGTCGATCCTAGGCGATTGCGCGCTTCCGTCCAGCACTTTTCCAACTACGCCCACATCGCCGGCACAGAGGGTGACTATGCCACGGCCATGGACGTGCAGAGCATGTTCAGTCGCGCCGGCCTGGACGAGGTGGACCTCGACGAGTACAAGGTCTATCTCAATTACCCCAAGCAGGACGGCCGAGCCGTGCAGATCATCGACCCCAAGGACAGCAAGAAGGCTATTTGGACCGCCAAGTTGGAAGAGGAGGAGGTTGGGGGAGAGACGGCCGGTCGTCAGACGTATGCTTTTCACGGCCACTCCAAGTCTGGCGACGTCAGGGGGCCCCTTATTTACGCAAACTACGGCTCCCGGGAGGACTTTCAGCTGCTCATCGACAGGGGCATCAACACCACGGGCGCCATCGCATTGGTGCGATACTACGGTACCCAAACCGATCGAGCTCTGAAGGTCAAGGCTGCCGAGTTGACGGGCTTTGCGGGATGCATCATCTACAGCGATCCTGCTGACGACGGGTTTCTCAAGGGAATCGTCGCACCAAACGGTCCCTATATGCCCAAGGATGGAGTTCAGAGGGGAGCCGTCAGCTTGATGAGCTGGGTCGTTGGTGATGTGCTGACGCCCGGTTGGGAGAGCAAGGACGGAGCGCCTCGCATGAAGCCGGCTGACTCGCCCGGCCTTGTGCACATTCCCAGCCTACCCCTTTCATGGCGAGATGCCCAAGTCCTCTTGCAGAATCTCAAAGGACACGGAAAGCAAGTGCCCGAAGGATGGGCCGGTGGTGTTCCTGATGTTGAGTGGTGGACGGGCGACGAGAAGTCGCCCATTGTTCGCCTCAAGAACGAGCAGGACGAGATTGCGCAGCAACCTATCTGGAACGTGTACGGCAAGATCATTGGCATGGAGCAGACGTCCAAGTCTGTGATTCTCGGTAACCACCGCGACGCGTGGGCGTTTGGCGCTTCAGATCCTCACTCGGGCACGGCCGTCATGATTGAGATGGCTCGCATCTTTGGCGATCTCGTGAATAGGGGTTGGCGACCGTTGAGGACCATCGAGTTCATGTCTTGGGATGCCGAGGAGTACAACCTGATCGGCTCGACCGAGTTTGTCGAGAATAACCTAGACTATCTCCGCGAAAACGCATACGCCTACATCAACCTGGACGTGGCCGTGGAAGGAAACCAGTTCCAGGCTGCCGGGTCTCCCATGTTCCACAAGACGCTCCTGCACGCCCTAGGTCGGGTCCAAGACCCGTTTGATAACGTCACCCTACGAGAGCTTTGGGATCGTCGCCAGGGCCAGCTCGATGGCCTCGGGGCAGGCAGCGACTACGTTGCTTTCCAGGACATTGCCGGCACCAGCTCCTTGGACCTCAGCTTTGGCGGCGGCGTGCATCCGTATCATTCCAGCTACGACAAGTTCGACCTGGTGGAGGAGCACATTGATCCTGGCTTCGTGTACCACTCGCTCATGGCGCAAGTGGTTGCCCTGATCATTCTCGATCTGGCGGACCGAGCTATCGTCCCCTTTGACATGACGGCGTATGGCCAGCGCCTCGAGGGGTGGGTCAACGACCTCGAGACGTGGATCGAGGACAAGTTGAGCAAACGAGACAACTCGACCGAGGAGGGCCTTTCGCTCAAAGAGGTCAAGGACGCAGTGAAGCTCGTGCAGCAAAAGGCGGCCAAGTTTGAGAAGTGGGAGCTCGACTGGGACCGCGTCGTACTGGCCAACGGGGGTTGGGAGTCCAACGACATCGGCGAGAGTCGACTGGAGTATAATAACAAGATGGCCATGTTTGAGACGACACTGCTCGACTTGGAACTAGGCGGCGGCGTAAGTTGAGCCATGTTTAAGACGAGAGAGTCGGACTAACCATATGAACAGGTGCCGAATCGAACGCAGTTCAAGCACGTCGTCTTTGGGCCTCAGGCTTGGTCTGGATACGACGAGGCCTTCTTCCCCGCCATTCGCGACACAGTCGAAGCGGGAGACATGAAAGCTTCGCGCACCGTCATTGCCAAGACTGCGGCCATTATTCGCAGCGCAGCGCATGTTTTAGAGATGCGATGATTGTTTCGTATATATGAATTGTTTTTGAGGCGCGCGAACTTTCTACGGCCTCGGGGCCCAACTGTCACCTATCTTCCCTTTTATTGTCTACCACCTGAGCCTTGTCCTGCTCGAAACGGCGCGTTCCTCCTGGCGAAGCAGTCTGGGCTTCCCTCTTCCTCTTCTTCTTCTTTTTTCCGCGTGATCGCACCTACGCGTGTACAGGAGGCATGGCATGGAGTTTGGTTTCGTTTGTGTGTGGCGCTGCGAGTTTTTGGTTTATTTGGGTAACTATGTCCTCGGGGACAAAGGACAAGCCTACGATGTTCCCCTTTTCATCCCATTCAGAGTGCGGAAGGGGGGGGGCATGGAATAGGATTTTATTCAATTTGTCGCTCTTCTACAAGTAATGATAAAAGGATGGGGAATTGAATGTTGGTTTGTCGAGCTGCTCTTGTGAGAAGTGTGTAGGTAAGTAAAGTCGTGATTGGTATGTCACGAGGATGAGGCGCGTAGGTCAGTCAGTTGTGGTCAGCTCAGTTGTGAATAACGCTTCTTAAATAGGGCACCTAAAGTAGGACCCTCAGTGAAAGATCAATGCATGCATGTAATGCGTCAACCCAGCTCCCATCGTCCCATCGAACCGTCCCATTCTCACCCTCACTCACGCCTTCTTCCCAGCCTCAAGGTCGGCCACCGAAACCAACTTCCCCACAACCTCGTACTTTTCCAAGAACCGCTGCTCCCAGCCCTCTACAGCCTCAACCTGATCGGGCGTAAGATCCTCGCACTTGTCCAGCGGGCCATCCAAATCTTTTGTCAACATGTCCTCGTCGAAGCTCCCGCACGCCAGTCCCCGGGAGGCGTCCCTCCCCGCAAAGTTGGAGTATGGCCCGCCGGGGCCGTAAAAGTTGCGGCCGCGCGAGACGTCGAAGACGCGGCCGCGCACGGCGAGGTAGACGGGGGAGTCGTTTTCGCCGGAGAAGGGGAGGAGGGTTCGGGGTGTGTAGGTGCGGAAG
Organism: Thelonectria discophora; assembly: GCA_911649645.1. Lineage (NCBI taxonomy): Eukaryota > Fungi > Ascomycota > Sordariomycetes > Hypocreales > Nectriaceae > Thelonectria > Thelonectria discophora. Next base: position 3,921,835 of record CAJVRK010000008.1, on the reverse strand, counting down.
AGGGTCGCGGGGGGGTCGCGCGGGAGGGTGGGTGGCGAGGAGGGGCGGAGGAAGGAGTAGAGGGTGTAGAGGACGGCGGAGAGGAGGACGATGTTGAGGGGGGAGAGGATGGCAGAGGAGCTGGAGAGAGTTAGCTAGAGTCTGAATGAGGACATGGGAGGGGACGTACGTGGTGAGGTCTTTGGCGGCCTGGTCGGCCATTTGCTGTTCGACGTGGTCCATTGCGAAAAGACTTGAGGGTCGGAGTTGAGGGGTCGAAGTTGAAAAGGTCGGAGGAGAGGAGACCGAGTATGTGGAGGTGCTTTGGCTTATGTTGTCGGGAGCAAAGTTGTGAAACGTCAGGCTCCGTCACAGCGCGGAAGAAGAAAAGGCGATGCTCTCGAGACCCGATTGTCGGAAAGAGGCTGGCTCTCGCGGGAGGAAGAACAGGAGTTGGGAGCAGGAATAAGATTTATCAATCGAAGAGGAGGAATGCGCAATGCGCTCCGAGGTGGCCGAGGTGGAGGATGGAGGATGGGGAGCTGGGCCGGCGAGGTTTTCCCCACTTTGGCGATGGGACGGGAGAAGGCGCGGAAAGGAAGAAGTGAGCACCACGCGGGATGTTGCAGATTGACTGCCTGATGGGCCGTTGAGGGCAAGAATATCCGATGTTTTGGATACCGAATGGGTAATTCTCAAGCGAGGTGTATTTCTGAATTCAGACTCCTACATAAAGTAAAGCACAGGCTGCTCGACTATAGAAGACCTGCTTCCATCGGATTCCACCACCAACGTGATGCATCCCGCCCTCCTCGGCCGGAAGTGCGAAACGTCGTCACCCTTCGCGCTTTCGGCACCGCGGAATCCGGACGCTAGCAGGGCTGGGCTCTTCGGGACATGTGCGATTGAGTCTTTGTGGAGGGTGATTGGCCAGGTCATTGGAAGCAATCCCCTTTTTCATCTCGACAATTAGACGTATACAAGAAAATTATTCTCCTTTCTTCAGGACCCTGCTTTTTTGCGATTTTAACCCCCCATCCCGGCAGTTGCAGGGCAAGGGAAGGAAAGGCCTTCCGATCGTATTCGGGTGCTCGTGGACCCCAATCAGTTGGGGAGGGATGGCAAACATGGCGTGACTTACGTGACGGTTTGGGGAGGAGAGAGATGAGGACGGTGATAGTTTTCACTTTGGGAGAAGGAAGTTTTGGGAGCCTAGGAGAATGGTCTCATTACCTATTTGTCAATTAAGAAAGAATACTTATTCGAAGGGGATAGAGAGGAGTAATGCAGCAATTGTGTGTGAGCTATTCGTAGAGGGTGAACAATTCGACCGCAAGCAGGCAAGACTGATGCGAACCCTGTTCTGTTCGTTCAAGCAATCATCACGGATCAAGCACATTCATTGGTTGAATACTGTTCACATAAACAGCCAGCAAAAAAAAAGTCCGCAACTCATCATGAGACGGGAACGGCAAAACGATGTGGAGATTGGGGGAATTGAACCCCCGACCTTTCGTAGACTTTTTGCATTCACGTCAATGCAAAACGAATGTCATACCCCTAGACCAAATCCCCTAGTTCATACTGTGAAGTAGCTTAGCAATACTTACAAGGCATTGCTAAAATTCGACGATGACGACGCGACTCGGTTGACAGCAGTCCAACTCCTTTCATAGTTAAAAAACACTCTTGTTTGATCAAGTGCATTGGGGCTCTAGAGAATGATGCCAGAAACCTCGTCCTGATTAGTCATTCACGCCGCCACAGGCCATTCCCCCACGCCGAGATGGAGAACGATGTTTTCGCGCAGTCATCAAACCCGCATTCACGCTCTCAGCAGGCCGGCAGGCTCAAAATGGACCGTGACCGAGAACAAGGACTAAAGCATTCTCTGTGCTCTAGCCACACAGCAATGCCTCCCGTTAAAAAAGCCCAAAGTCCAAAGCCCACCAACTCTCGGCGCGTGAGTCAACGGCGAAAGGACGGGACTCAGCCCCGGAACCAGGCGTCCGAGTCCCACAAGGCTGACCAGCACCAGCCACCCACCTGGTGAAGCCTATATAGAACCCCCGGATTGTTCAGCTCTTGTGTCTCGAAAACGTGAAGCTCAAAGCATTTCACATTGTCGAGCTGGAAAAATGGCAGAACTCTCGTCTCCCGATCCCATCTACTTCTGGCGCGAGACTGACAGCGAGACGGGATGGCTGTCGCAGTGGTACTACTGTCCGTTCAAGGACGACAAGGACCCGAGCAAGACGTATAAGACGGCCGAGCAGTAAGTCTCTCCCTTTCTCTGGGGGGTTGGGCGGAGGCTCTCTATTCTTGGTCCAGTTCGTTGGGGCTTATCCGCATCAGCTACATGATGCACCACAAGGCCCTCCTCTTCAACGACGAGGCCGTCGCCCTGCAAGTCCTCCAGGCGGCGCACCCTCGCGGCGTAAAGGCCCTCGGGCGCAAGGTCAAGGGCTTCGACGACGCCACGTGGGAGGCGCACCGGCGAGACATTGTGCGCCGGGGGAACGTCCTCAAGTTCACGCGGGCCGTGTCCGAGGAGGGCCTGTACAAGGGCACGCCGCTCAAGGCCAAGGGCGCCAAGAGGCCGCTGATTCCGATTGAGAAGTCGCTGAGGAGCATGTTGCTGGCCACGGGAGATGCCGAGATTGTTGAGGCGAGTCCGTTTGATCGCATTTGGGGGATCGGGTTCACGGCGGCAAAGGCGGAGGACGCGAGGGAGGCTTGGGGGCTGAATTTGTTGGGGCTGGAGTTGATGGAGGTGAGGAGGATATTGCGGGAGGAGGAAGATAGGAAGAAGGAGAAGGGTGATGGACCGGCGCAGAAGAAGAAGAAGCTCGAAAAGGATGTCGAGGAGTAGCTGACTTGCAAGAAACAGCTTGAGAAGGATATCGAGAGATCAGTTCCTTATCGCGTGTCTTTACAACAGATACTAGAATGATCACCCAAGAAGAGTCAGGACGTTCAAATAGACATTTTCACTTTCAATGATACTTCAACCGATGCCACTGCATGGTTGGGTACAGTGCGCATAAACAGTGATGATCCCAGTAAACACTATGCATCCGTACCTTCCCTCTCGAGTTCATGCCGCCACGTCCTCGCAGTCAGATTGCTCCCTTTCACCTTTCAAGTCTTCTTTCGTGAGTTCAGACTCACGCAATTGCGCACAGCGCCCGGCTCATCGATAACAGAACCAACTGGCGCCCTCACGCCCCCTGCCCACGCCAACGTTCTTGTCGAGTTTAGGCGCCGACGGCTGAAAGCGCCCCCAACGGCGACCCCTTGGACCTCGGAACTTGGCAGCGGCAGGCAGAGACAGGAGGGTAGTAGTTATGCAAGTAAGCCTCCAGCTGGGTTGAAATAATAAGAATTCTCTTGTCAGATGGGCAGTCCTCAAGCTAATATGGAAAAGATGGACACTGCATCCATGGCGTCGACGAACCAACGTTTGCGTCTCTTACACCTCGAGACATGATTCGAGAGGATGCCCCGTCAATTCGGACTGTATGCTCCATGTCTTCGTGGAGGCACTGCCAAAGGAATCGAAGCCATCGGAGACACGTATTATGCATTCTCAGCTGCAGAAAAACCCACCACCCTCGATTCGGACGCGAATAACGTGAGGTTCGGGTCGTGTATGCACCGGAGATGCATCCTACTGTGCCTAGCGAGCCAAAGAGGCTGGGCGGTGCGCCCATTGAGGTTGTGAGGCAAATCGCACTACGGTTTAGCTGCAGCACCCAACCGTCCGGACGGTGAGGCTGACTTGACGCTCAGCTGGATTAAGAACCCCGCGTTGCCCCATCCGTGAATTGGTTCTTGGAGTCTTCTCCAGATTCCAATCATTCGCCTGCAAACACTCACGTCTTGTCCGATTCGTCCCTTTTTACCTTTGATTGGACACTGTCACCGAAATGGGAGACGCAATCCCCGAAACGAGCTCCGAAATCAGGACCGAGAGCAGACCGACCGAGGACACGGAAGATGGTGCCTCGATAGACCTTCTCGAAGACCTGGCTGGTCCGCGAAGAGTATCCCATCACGGGAGGCGGCGGAGCTACGATAGATTCAACTTACGATCTCCTTTTACTCCCAATAATTGGGACTTGCCGTCGGGCGATTTGTATGTCGCTTTTGGTCGTCTTCCCGTAACGTTGGCTAATCATCTGAAGCATCCGAGGAAAGGCACGAAAGCTCGATATCCCAACAGAATGTAGAATATGTGATCAAGATGGCTCTCCTCGCGACTTGGTCATGTGTGGCGGCTGCGGTGCTCCCAGTTGGCCGGTTCACCGTGAATGTTTACAAAGCCGACCGGATCATCGTCCTAACCGGAGACCGGGCGATACGGGTAGGAGAGCACGCCAATGCGTCGAGGTAGACTTCAAAGAGTATATCTTCACCATGTATCTCCTCGACCCGCAAGCCATCGATGCCACCAGCGTTGAACTACACACGGCCGATGTGTTCTGTACCTGGATCGGCCTTCCCCCGATTCAAACCGACCGCTTTCCTCAGATCTACGTATGGCCACGACTACAAGAGCTTCTAAACGGGTCCGGCATTCAATTCAAGGAGCAGTATCCCAACTTGGTGTCATTCATTGGCGAGTCGGGGTCGGGAAAGAGCACTCTAATACGGGCTTTGATGCACATGATCAGACCATATGAGATTGGAGGCCACACGGTGCCTGTGCCTGGGACGGCGAATGACCGGTGGAAGTCGACCAGCAGTGGCGTGCATCTCTACGGAGATCCAGAGACGCTGTCATCCAAGTGCCCGACCTTGTACGCAGGTAAGCTACATCGTCTTCAAATACGAGAATGATTATCTGACCTCCTCGGCAGACTGTGAGGGCTTCAGCGGCCACGAGATTCCAGTCGCCTACGAGGCCTTGGCCCGCAGTTATCAAGACAATCGGGTGCCCACGGCTCCTGCCAGATACCAACGCGGTCACATTGCGCTTCAACGGAGGGAAAACGAGGGTATTGAGACGTTTGTCAATACTCCCAAAGATCGCATTCGCCTTCAATGGGGTCGTGTGACTGAGAGCAGGTCTGGTAGCAGGTCCGGTGGAAGGTCTAATGGTGGAAATGTCGATGCTGAGACGAGAAGAGTTATTGTCGACAACATCTATCCCAGGCTGCTCTACGCCTTCTCGAATGTCGTCTGTTTTGTCACAAGCCAGGGCAGGTATGTAGACATATCGATGTGCATTGGCATGGCTCTTAATGCTGACTCCGGACAGGGCATCGAGCGATTTCCTCTCACGATTAATTGAATGGGCCAGGGAGGGTTACGATCGGGTTCTGAACCGCCGTCTGAAGCCCGCGCTCATCATTGTCCTCAATAAAGACACCGACACCAGAGACAGAGGCGCCGGGGACGATGGTGGCGCGTCATTGCTTCGCAGCTTTGAACGAACCGAAGAGTTTGAGAGGCTGAGAATTAGGTGGCGGCACCGAGGCGTCCCTATTCCGACAGCCAGAGACCTCATTCTCCGTTACTACACTTCATTCCATGTCCTGACGATACCTGTTTGCCCTCCAGAGAGTCTTCCCACCCTGACCCAACATCTTGCCAGCCGCATCAAATCACTCTACGAGCTGATTCAAAGTTCGTCACGGTTGCTTCAGCAGGAACGAAACGACGATGCCCGACTCGACCTGTCATCCTTTGATACATACCTGGCAAGGTCTTTTCGGGTCCTCGGGCGGGATTATCGGGCTTCGCTCAATTTTCATGATCTTGCAAAGGGAGACTCGACGGTGCCTGTCATATTCAGTGAGCACATGGAGGCAGTCATGGCCAGTATGGTTGCAGAGCGCCGTCTTGAGGAGACTGACAAGCTTGGCGGCGAAGAGAAGATTGTCGACCACATGGCGCGCTACGCGGCAGCTTCCATCAGCGCCCAGCTTCCATGGAATACGAATGCAGGTTTGTACTGCCCATTTCTGGTACTTGATGCACTTGAGACTAACTGGAGCAGATACGATTCGAGAAACGCGAGAAACATTCGTAAACGGGGCTCAGTTCGGTCTCGAGCTCTTCCGAAATCGGCATTGGCGGTGCGAGGCTGTCGACCGTGGAGGAAGAAGATGCAAAACGAGAGCGAGAGGCCATAGAGCCGAGCATCAATTTGATCCGTACTCGGGAGACGCCGTATATGAGTATGGAAATAAGGCATCAACCAAACTCGGCCACCAATGCTCGTGGAACCCCGACGCCTTCAGAGATGAACTTGAGAAGCAAATCCACAAGCTGAAGAATCGCGATCAGGCCATGGATGCACTGGCGTCAGTGGCCAGGAGGATAGGTCTTTTGCGAGTGCACACACAGCGCACTTGCATGGCCTGTCTTTCTAATTCACCAACCAATATGCTGCCGTGCCACGGCGCGAAGCACGGCATCTGCCAGGCTTGCCTTCAACGGTTCGCCCGTCGCGGAGAGCACGATGCCATCTTGAAGCTACACAAATGTCCTCTGGGCTGCGAGTTGGAAACGGGGGAATGGAACATCCGAGTAAAGCCAAGAGACGCAGGCCCGCGTATCCTGGCACTTGATGGGTAAGACGAGAAGCTTGATTTTGTCAAGAAGAAGCTGCTAACATGACGACAGTGGAGGAGTACGCGGAGTTGTCGAGCTTGCCATTCTCGCAGAGCTGGAGAAGCAGGTGGGATACGGTATCCCAATCAGGGAGCTGTTTGATCTAGTCATTGGCACAAGCACAGGTAAGCCATCTCCGCGTCGCACGCCTTCTTTTACTAAACTATCAAGGCGGTATTGTTGCAATGGGCATTTTCCACCAGAACATGTCCCCGGAAGCAGGGCTCGGTATGTTCCGGTTGCTCGCGTCAGACGCATTCTCTCTCCGCCTGAGGCTCAAGGCGCCCATTGTAAAGTCGATGGTGCAGCCGTTCTGCACTTTTCTGTACAAGAGCAGGGGCATCGAGGGCGCCCTGCAGAGACAATTTGGCGAAAATTCGTATCTCTTTGGCGCAGACGAGGCATCGCGGACCAGCAGCGATGAGGTTAAGGTTGGAGTCGTCTCTTGTCTTGAAGGGAGGAATGTGCCTGCACTGATTGCGAACTACTCTCGAAATCCAATCAAGTCCAAGGACGAGGATGCAGACTATCTCGTGCGGAAAGAGTCGCAAAGGGATGACTTTAAAATATGGGAGGCGTAAGTGAATGAACACACGGGCGTGAACAGGGACTGACCATCTTCCAGGGCAAGGGCAACATCAGCAGCGCCCATCTACTTTGAGCCGTTCTCGCACAAGCAGACAAGATATGTCGATGGCGGAGTCGTCCGCAACAACCCCATCCAGCTGGCTTTCAACGAATATCCAAAGATTTGGCCAGATTCGCCCCAGCCCGATATTCTCGTGTCCCTCGGGACCGGGGTCGTGGTCAACCCCACGTCAGGAGAGATTGATGAAGGAGACCGGAAGAAATACGAGGCATTGATACCGTTCGTGCCTCCCGGCGTGCGGAAGAAGATCGAGACGGGCTACGACATGGTCAAGAGCACCATGAACTGTCAGAAGGCGTGGGTCGACTTCAAGCAATCCATTTCACACAACCCGCGCCTCATGCGGAACTCGCATCGGCTCAACGTAGGCCTCACCCGGCGCGTCAACCTGGACGGCGTCCAGTCCATGGTCCAGCTCCAGGAGGAGTCGCGGTCGTATCTAGACGCACGCCCCAGGCTGCCGTACCTCGACGAAGACTACGGCACCGCCTTTGAGCACATCGGCGTCGTGGCCAGGCGCCTCATCGCCACACTGTTCTACTACACAGGCGCTCTGCAGGAAAACATGACTAGCCAACGCCTGAGGGGCTGCATCTTTTGTCGGCTCAAGCCCGGCTCCGCGCACGCCATGAACCTGCTCGAGGACGACATCCGTTTCCGGCTGCGGCAGGTGGCGCGCGACGGGAGGCGCATCGTGCAGCAGGTGAGGTACAAGTACACGCCGCCCTTCAACCCGGCCGACTTGAGCGCCGATGTGCATTTCAAGGTTAGTGAGGGCGTGTTTGAGCGGTGCATCGAGGTTAATCTCCCGCATTGGGGGAAGAATTCGTGGGAACCCATTTCGGGGTTTTGAGGGATGACGGGTACTGGATAAAGATGCCAGAGGAAGATGCCAAGAGGATGGGCAGTATGATATGAGTGAGACACCAGTACGATACGAGCACGTTACGAAGATACCAGCAAGACGTCAATGCGATTACCAGTCAGATATTAGCAAGATACGGGTTGGATATTAGCTAGATAACACTCGACGTCAAACAAGAAGTCTGAATATTCACAAGTCCCCAGCTGCCCAACGCTACGAATGCTGAGAGAAGCAAACACAGGAGCCCAAGTCCACACGACGGCTCTCCATGTACCAGTCACAACAAAGTTGAACCCAATGAATCAGTTTTCATGTCTCTGACTGCGACATGTTCAGTTGTTATATAAATCGCGGGGGAATCAACCGTCCCTCCCAACTCAAGCGTCTATATTTTCAACCTCCTTCATCCATCATGACTCGCCCCCGTTTCGCCTCTCCAGAATCTCCCCGTAAAATCGTACAAAAGCCTCGTTGGTTGTTGTTTCCGAGGCGAGCAGAGCGGTGTTGTGGTTTTTCCTTCCTTGATGATTTCCCATCGTACCCCTTCCCCCCTTCCTAAAATACACGCAGGTTATGTCCGTTTTGTTCTCATGTCGACGACCCTGCCCTTCCATCTTCCACATGAAAATACACATACTATACACAGATATTAACACATTGTTGGTGGTCGTGCGATTTTTGCCACAGGTCGAACCAGGCCCCTTTTTCTATCCAACAAAAGACTCCAAAACCCCGAGACGCCGGTTCCTTGGAGAATGAGAAATCGTAAGCTTTTAATACCAGTCCCGGCCGCTCTTCTGCATCTCAATCAGGCGCCAACCGCGCGTCTCGGGGTTGTTCACGTCCTCGGGCACGCGCGTGATGCCAATGGCGTACGTGACCAGCTGGACCTTGTCCTCCATGCCCGCCGCGAGCTTGTTGGTCTTTGAGTTACGGTAGACGTGCACCTCCTGCGTGCGGCACGTGATGATGAAAACGGGAACTTCGCCGGGGTCGAGCATGCGCGCCCGGAGAATGTCCACGTTGCGGATGTCCAGGATGCGGCCGTCTGACTTCAAGCCTGCCTGGAGGTACTGCTTGGTCAGCGCCTCGTACACCGAGTACTGCGCCGCCGACAGCCACAGCCGGAGCGTCTCCGTCTCGCCCTTGACGTAGGCGTCGAGGACCTCGGGGAGGATGTACTCTCTAAGCTCCTGCAGGAAGGGCTCGACCTGGAAGGCTGGGTCCATGGCGCGGAACTTTTTGATCACCATAGCCGTCTCGTTCTCGGCGAAGAAGCCGCCGATCCGGTCCGTAATGCTTCGGGCAGTCGAGACGAGGGGGTTCTCCGACTCGTCGTACTTCTCGCGCATGCTGAAAACACCCTGGACGAACTTGTTGGAGTCGCGGAATTCTCTCCACGCCTCTTTCCAAGCTGCGTCTTTGTGAAGGGTCACGTTGGTACCGGCACTAGAAAATGTTAGCATGTGTCATTCCAATAGCTTGCTGGGGAATCCATACTTGGGGTCTTCTTGCATGACCTCGGCCGAGTGCCCCCGCTGCTTATCCAGAGCCTCTCGTCGCCTACGACGCTCCTCCTTCTCAACCCAACCGCCATATCGCGAGGAGCTGCCATCGTCGATGACGTTTTTCACGTTCTTGTAGGCTTCCGTTTCTCGGATGGGCGCAGTCGCCTTGTCGAGGGCATCGGCAGTGACGTTGGTGGCCTTGCGCACGCCCTTCATGGCAGAAGTGTCCCAGGTCCATGCGGCGCCCTTGCCGATGGCTCCGGCCGTGGTCTTGACGGCTCCTCCGACGGTATCGGAAATGGCGCCAGTGGACTTCTCGTAGGCCTCGCGGGCACGTCGCACTGATTCGCTCTCGGTGAACTGATGAGCGGCAGCGCCGATCTGCTTCGTCGACTCGTTCCACTCCTGCGATTTCTGGAACTCGGTGTTCATGGTCTCCATGAAAACCTGCCAGGGAGTCTTGTCGCCATGAGGGGGCGGAGGAGGGGCATCTTCCTTCTTTTCCTTCTTGCCTTCCTCCTGACCTTCTTCCTTGCCTTCCTCCTTGCCTTCCTCCTTGCCGTCCTCGGTCTTCTTGGCCTGGTCCTCCTGAGACTTACCCTCAGTCTCGCCGTCAGTAGGCTTCTGTTGCTTGGCCTCGGCGGCGGCTGGCTCTTTCAAAGGCTTTTCCGTCGAAGGCTTCTCTGTCCGGGGCTTGGCGTCTTGCGACAGCCGGCTGGACTGGTGGAAGTGGCGAGCTTGAGCGGCGAAGGCGGAAGCGAGGCGTAGTTCGGCGGGGACGAATTGGGACCTCAAGGGCGAGCGGACGGCGCCGGGGAGCATTGAAGTCTGTGACCGACCGACATCGCGGCTGGCCGTCTGAGCAAGCTGCGTTGCTAATCTGCGGTAGGATGGGGATCTGCCGGAGGGGTTGAGGTGGACGGATACCCGAGACAGGGCGTTCTCGGGGTGCGCTACCTTTCTCGTCAGGGAATTCATGGTTACGACAGCTCGAGGATCCCTCCACAGAACGCGATTGATCGTGGAACAAGGGCAGGTGGTGAGGAAAAGAGGGATGGAAGTTTGTGGAATTCGCAAGAGGAAATTTTGGTTTCTGCGATTTCGGTTGCGGGCGGGAAGGAAGGCGGCGAAACGGAAAAGCCTCGGCAGAACTGGCCGCGGTTCGGCGCTCCCGCCAGCGCGGCCGACGCAAAATTCAGAATTGCCGGAGCTGCATGTCAATTGCACCACGGGCATGCGAACACCATGAGCCGCTCATTGACAAGCCGCCTCGCGGCTCAATCGCTCTTCAAAAGCCCCAACGCCACCACAAATGCCCTGAGATGCCCCTTCCAGGCCGCGAGGCCGCTCTCCCACACGGCCGTGAGGCCCGCGGATGATACCCCTCCTCCCGCAACACCATTCACCCGGACCCGAACCTCAAAGCCCAACTCGGCTTCGCTCCTCGAGAACATCTACGGCAAGCCCCAGTCCTCTGCTCCCGCTCAGCCGCCTCAAAATGCCATGGCGAGCCTCTCCCAGAGCCTCGTCTTCCAGTCCATCAACCAAACGAGCAGGACCGGTACCCCAAACAGGGCCAACTCTCGATCGGCCGAGCCAAAGGAGGACGACTACGAGCCATTCCACTTCCACATCTACTCGACCAAACACAACACCCACATCACCTGCACGAGGCCCAACCGCGAACCCATCATCTCCCTGTCCTGCGGCAACATCGGCTTCCGCAAGTCTAAACGAGGCACCTTCGATGCCGCCTACTCCCTGACAAAGTACGTCATCGAGCGATTGATTCACGGCGGCTGGCCCATGAAGATTTCGCGGTTAGAGGTGGTGCTCCGAGGCTTCGGACAGGGCCGAGAGGCTGCGCTCAAGGTGTTGATGAGCCCCGAGGGCAAGCTGTTCCGCGACAAGATCGTCCGCGTGGCCGACTCGACGAGGATCAAGTTTGGTGGAACCAGGAGTGAAAAGCCGAGACGTCTGTAGTCTCGATCTGGGGGACGTCATGTGGAAAACTACTGCGAGGGATGGAAATCCATTGTATCATACTATGTGCAAAAGTGTACCCATAAGAATAAAGGCTGGTCACGTTCCGTTTGGCCTATTGAAAGAATGACTTGCTCCTTGTACAAATCCCGTGGTATCATGCTGACCCATTGCAAGGAGCGCCGGCCTCAAACCCCAAAACGCCAGTACAAAGATTGACCCAAGAACAAAAGAAAGCAGGTGAGTCCCTCATCGCTACCAATGAGGAGCTCTCTCGGACGCGGGGAGCTGGCGTCCGGCAGAATCTCTCACAGCCTTTTTGCCTTTGCCGCTGCCGCCTCTTCGTCTCTCCTCTTCGCTGTCCCAGTCCGCGATTAGGCCCGAGTTGCGACTTTCGGACAAGAGATGCGAACCAGGGTGGTGATTGAGCATGCGAGATCGCTCGTCGTCGTCGTCGTCGTAGTCACCAAGCAACTCGCCATCGGCGCCGTCATACTCGGGAGGCTCAATCCACTCCCTAGGAACAACGCAGGGCAGAGCGACGCCGATGCTGGCGGCACGGTTGAGCCAGGAAGGGCCAGGCTGGCCGGTGAGTTTCATACACAAGTACGACGTGAAGTGGTTGCAGTTTTTGGTCAGGAGGTTGTAGGAGGTACCAAGGAACTCGTCCGACGCGCGCCTAAGGGTTGACTCGATTTCTTCATCGGTGGCGAGGGTAAAGCCGTGTAGGATTTCGCAGCGAAATGTGCCTCCGGGAGGCTCGGTCTTAGGCTTGGTCCAGTACACGCCCGTCACGCCGCGGTTCTCGTGGCCGCCGTAGGCGTATTCTTTGCCGTTGATGACAACGCCGGAATGGAGAAGGGAGGCGCCGATGGTCCAAAGGACGGACGACAATCGGCCAGGCTACAATAGCAGCAATGTCAGCGGGAACCTCCACCTTCGGTGGGTGGTACGTACAGGCAAGAGGTCGTAGACATGGATGGTAATCTCCGTCTTCTGCAGCGACAGCGTAGATCGGTGTCTGCTGGCGGTCGAGTTTCTACCCTTCCGAGGCATCGTGTTACAGCCCTAGGTCGGGGCTTGCTAAGGGCTACAATGAGCTGCGACGGGTTCCGACGTCAGTGTCTCGGAAGGCAGTTCTTGAAGCCTGGAGCTGGAAGCGGGGCTTTCTTTGGCCGTGAAGATGGAGCTCTGACGTCGAATCAATGGGAGATTATTACAGAGGAAACGAGGTGTTTAGCGGAGAGCCAGGAGCGCGAGAGGCGGAATGCTGATACAACAAGGAAAAGGAAGGGAACGAAACACAGGAGAAATGATACAGGAAAGAAAATGCAGGCGAAGCTACTGTTGTGCCTGATTCAGAAAGACGCCGCAGCGCCTCACACGGCGGGCTATCACTTGATGCGTGCCGCGTGCGACAAGTCTGAAAGCGGGTTCGGCGACGAGGAGGTACGTACCGACCAGGCTGCGATCCACCGCCGTTCCAGCCTGAAAGCTGCGTCAGCCAATGACGTCGGGATCACGCTGATGGTCGCGGATCATCAGGATCCTCCGGGCGCCGGGCACTCATCAGCCACACCCACAAGCCCCAATGCCCAACCTCGCCAAAATAGGTCAAGGTGGGGTTAGCATATCAAATTCTCATCTCATCATCTCGCTTTTCTCCTTCAAATATTCCTCGATTCGAAAGAACTTTTCCTTTCTTTCTTCCTTTTCCTCTCATCGACGTCGCTCCCATCCGAAGCCCGTCCAAGGCGCATTGAGGGTTGGCAACAGCCAACCACGCTTCCACCACGAAGCTCCTCACGTCCTCCATCACCTTCGCTTCTCTTTCCCCTCTCTTTACACCCCGCGCAGCAAGCTCTGCCGCACTTGGAAGCTTTCCATCATCGCGTTTGCTTGTCTTCGTACCCCGTCGCGGCTACGCAAAATCAAGAAAGATGCCTCCCAAGAAGCAGGTTGTCGAGGAGAAGATCCCGCTGGGCCGGCCCGGCAACAACTTGAAGAGTGGTATTGTATGCCGTCGCCCCAGCTTCTTTGTCGCTTCTCAATCAGCCCATGGCTAACCCCCCACAGGTCGGCCTTGCCAACGTCGGCAAATCCACCCTCTTCCAAGCCATCACCAAGTGCAGCCTTGGTAACCCAGCTGTATGAAGCCCCCTTCGCCGCCTCGTCGCCCTGAATTGGGGTGCTGACAGCTTCCAAGAACTTCCCATATGCCACCATCGACCCCGAAGAGGCTCGAGTCATCGTCCCCGATGACCGCTTCGACTGGCTTGTTGAGAAATACAAGCCCAAGTCGGTTGTGCCGGCCAACTTGACCGTCTACGATATTGCTGGTCTGACCCGCGGTTCCTCTACTGGTGCTGGTCTTGGAAACGCCTTCTTGTCCCACATCCGTGCCGTCGATGCCATCTTCCAGGTCGTCCGATGCTTCGATGATGCCGAGATTATCCACATCGAGGGTGACGTGAATCCCACTCGCGATCTCGACATCATCAGCGAGGAGCTCCGACTAAAGGATATTGAGTTCGTCGAGAAGGCTCTGGAGAACCAGAAGAAGAAGACCCGCATGGGTGGCCAAAGTCTGGAGCTCAAGAAGGCTCGCCAAGAGCAGGAGACTATTGAGAAGATCCTGGCCTGGCTCCAGGACGGCAAGGATGTCCGCAAGGGCACCTGGGGCCCCAAGGAGGTAAGCTACTACTTTACTTTCACTGCAATTCCACCGCCCATCCGCTTTATATGATGACAAAAGGCCTATCGGCCTGAATCTTAACCCAGCTCGTCGATTGTCTCAATATACAACGCAGAGACACCATGAGAACAAAAACCCATTCTGAAAGCATCCATACACTGCTCTTTGTACAAGACTATTTATTTTGAGCATTCGCTAACATGCTCTTCAGATCGAGGTTATCAACCCTCTGATGCTCCTCAGTGCTAAGCCTGTTGTCTACCTTGTCAACCTCTCTGAGCGCGACTTCGTCCGCAAGAAGAACAAGCATCTTCCTAAGATTGCTGAGTGGGTGAACGAGCATGCCAAGGGCGACCCCATCATTCCCCTTTCCGTCTCCTACGAGTCCCGACTCTCCATCATGGAGGACGCCGAGGCCAAGGAGGAGATGAAGACTGTTGGTGCAGACTCGGCTCTGCCCAAGTGCATTCTCCAGATGCGCAAGGCTCTTCGCCTCGGCAGCTTCTTCACCGTCGGACCCGATGAGGTCCGTCAGTGGACCATCCGCACCGGCTCCAAGGCCCCCCAGGCCGCCGGTGTCATCCACACCGATTTCGAGAAGACCTTTATCCAGGCTCTCGTCTTCAACTACAGCACCCTCTTCGAGTTGGGTAATGAGTCCGAGGTCAAGGCCAAGGGTAAGGTCATGACCAAGGGCAAGGAATATGTTGTCGAAGACGGCGACATTCTTCACATCAAGGCGGGTGCTGCCAAGGGTTGAAGATGAAACATCCTGCCCTGGTTTTCGTTCTGGTCTAGATAAAAGTAAAATGTGACGATGTGATGACGTACATTCCGTCAATATGACCAATATTATATTATGCCCTTGACATGTCCTTCGTAACTCTATTTGATCTGTGATGTGCAGATGCCGTGCTTAATGTATTGTGGGTAAAATGATATGTTCCTAACATTCCATGTATTGACGTAAGAACAACTTCATCAACACCCGTCCTCAAACTCCCCTTGAACAAGGGACGTGTCGCGATATCCAGTGACTACTTCGGGGCGGTGAAGTTGTTGCAGAGGGGGAGAGCAGTTTTGGCCAACTTCGATCGTTGGCTTCTATTGGCACACCTCAGACCAGCTGTCTTTTATCCGTATAGGCACGAAGGCTCAACATGTCTCGCCACGAACTCTGCCTTGGTTTTGTCTTTCCAAAGGAGATGATGGCAATGCGACAAAAGGCCTTGCTTGCCCTTGCGGTTAGTTAATCTGGGCTATGGTTCGACACAATGCAGAAGAGTTCAGTTTCCAACTCAACGAGTATCACTCAAGGAGTCAAACGAACCAAAAAGTATTAACAATTTTAGTTTTTTGTATATTAAATAGGTAGGCAACTATTTTTGTTTTGCTATTTTTTCAAATCCTTTCTATCTTGAAGAAGGGAATTAAAGTAAAAAATCATAATGCGCTTGTCATCATCATATTCCGCTTTTTATGTCAAAAGAAACACAACTCCCATCCTCAAAGTTCAGCCATCAAGGAGAACTTTGGTCTTTGTATTGGCGTTTTCATCAGTTCCCCTTTTACCTATCAAAGGCACAAAAGAGAGAAAAGTGATCAATACGCTTTCTAAAAGAATAGAAAAAGAAAAAGAAACAAGGGGATGACTGAGTCCCTCAGATGCCACCATAGCGAACGCCACGCTTGCCGAGCTCCTTGCGGCCGATAGCATCCTCGGGCCAGACCCAGCCGCGGCTGCGCTTAGCCTCGCGCTTCTCGGCGAGCTGAGGCTGGGGAATCCAGGAGTCCCGAGGCTGGGCCTTGCGGCGGGTGCCCTCGGCTGGAGCGCCAATCTCGGAGCGCCAGACGGCCTGGCCCACGGGGGTCTCGTCGCCAGCCAGCTGGCAGAGACCCCAGAGAGCGAGGCAGGCGGTCAGGGGCGTCTCGGCGGGGGCGACGGAGGCGTCGCCCTCGGGGGCCGAGGCGGCGAGCTGGACCGAGGTGACCTCGAGGTCGCCGAAGAAGGGAGTCGACTCGGTGCCGTTGCGGACGAGGACGAGCTCGATCTCGGTGAGGATGAAGCCGTATCGGCAGCCGTGCTCTCGCATGGCGTGGTGAATGGCAGCAAGACCGCGGAGGTACTCGACGCGCTTGATGTTGCCCTCGACACGCATGCCAGTGTTGAAGCGGTCGAAGCTTCGCACAATGCCGACGACGCGAGCGGTGGGCTTGCCACCGAACATGGCCGCGGCAGTGGTGGACTCACCGGCACCGTTGGCGACGAAGAGGAGATCGTTCATGCCCTGGGTCTTGGGAGGGACAGAGAGGTGGAGGGGTCGGGTGGAGGAGAGAGCCAGAGCCGAGTTGAGCTTGGGGAGGTAGTACGAGGCGTAGATGGAGTGGAGAGCGCCCTCGGTCTCGGGATGTCGGGAGCTGAAGCCGGGCTGGGGGAGGAGAGGAGCAGCAATGGGGGTGGTCAGGAGGGCAGAAGCACCGGGGAGGGAGAGAACGGTGTTGGCGTTGAATGATGACCACGAGCGAATGTTGCGGATGTCCCACCAGAAGTGCTTGGTGTTGGGGTCTCGAAGAGGGAAGGAGATGTTGCGGACCAGAGACGCAGCGGGGTTGGAGGAGGTGAGGAAGGTCATGAGAGTGGTGCTGGGGACGGGGTCAGGAGTGGCAGCCAAGCTCAGGGGAGAAGGAGCACGGGGGCTGTAGTTGTTGCAGGTCTGGAAGCCGTAGTCGGGCTGTTGAGGAGCCGTCGTGGGCACGTAGGCGGGCATCTGGCGGTAGGTGGGATAGCCATAGCGATCGAGGGCGCTGGTGTCGAGGCTGCAGCTGGAGGCTCGGCGCGAGTGAGAGGGCGCCGAGTTCTCTCGCACAAAGGCGGCGGGGGAGGCGAGCAGAGAGGCTGGGATCTCTTCTGGCTCGCTCGTGAAGGACAGATGTGAGTTGGCGGGAGACTGGTAGGGGTTGATGGGGGTGGTGTAGGCGAGGGTCTCTGGTGAGGTGTAACTCCTGGCATGACGAGCAGGTCGGGGAGCGGGAGGAGTGGTCATGCGGTAGTTGCAGGGAGTGGCATCGATGTTCTGGTCCTGAGAGCGGATCTTGGGCAGGAGAAGAGGTCCATGATGGCGGACGGGAGGCGAGGCACGGGGAGGAGTGGTGAGGCGGGAGCAGAGCGAGTCGGCGTTGGACTCTGCGGCGGAGACGGTCGAGTAGACCGAGGCCTTGGAAGACGATCGGGAGTGATTTGAGAGGTTTCCGGCGGCGTGGCTGTAAGCCATCTCCAGAATTGACTGATCAAAGGGCAATGAAGCCATGGCGGGAGGAGGGCTGGGGCGCTCAATCGAGGCTGAGGGGAAAGCAAAGTCAAAGGGCATGTCGACTGCCAGACTAGAAGTGATTGTTAGCCAGCGTAGCGTGTAAGTGGGTTAAAAGACTTACGTAGACATGTTGGCGGTGAGATGGGGGGTTGAGAATTAGATATTTGGTGTAGTTGTGTTTCAGATAGCAGAGACCAGCTCCAACAACGAACAATAGGAAAAAGGAACAAAGAAAGAGTCTAAAGAGAAGACTCCTCTTGCCAGAGATGTTGATTTGCAAAACCAAAAAAAGGCGGTCCTTGAAGGGGGAGAGTGTCGAGATTGAATGCCAGATCCAATATTCAGACTCGAGAGAGATGACACACACAAAGGAGAAAGACAGCCAAAAGGAAAAATAGAAAGAAAAGGGAAGATTGAGGTTTAGGAAGTCGGGATGATTGGAGATTGACAGGCTGGTGGTGAAGAGACCGAGAGAATGGCCCAGGCCGGGGGTGCGAGAGGCCGTCTTCTTATCCTTTGGATGGGCAGGCGGCTGGATGGATTGGCAGAGAGTCGTTGAAGTCGGGAGGAGGCACTCGGCCCATTCGCGCGGTCGGGACCCCATGCCCTTGCGATGCCGAACGGAAGAAGCCATTCTGAAACGCACAGAAGGCTAAGGGACGGGTAGCTCAGAGACCTACCTGGACGCGCTATGGAAAGAGTCGCGGGACGGGGATTCTCCACGGTCCACGGTCCACGGTCCACGACCACGTCTCCCCATGTTCCTGGCGTCGTTGTTGTTGTAAGTCTGCATGTACCCGCGTGCGCGCGAGGAGGGGGGGAGGACCGGAAGGAATGGGCGGTGGTGGTGGTGGTGGTGGACTGGTGTAAGTCGGATGGATGCTTTCGTTCTGTGAGGCGGTGGAGTCTGAGAGAAGGGATGCATGGGGAGATGCTAAAAATTGGTGGTGGGTTGGTGGAGAGTGGAACGTGGATTCTTCCGTGGCTGCCCGTTCTGACTTGTCCAAACACACCCCGTCATTGGTCCAAAGCTCCAAGATTTGCAGAGCCCCGTACCGTGCGACCGTGCCCCGGCTCAGCATTGCGATTTAAGCGCGAAGCTCCTCCATGGCCACAGCGAGAAAGGTGACACTCTGGGCAGGCACCACATGGGAAAACGCTGCAGCGCAACGCTCAGACCAGTGCGCGGTCCCGCCTCCTCCACACGGTGCAGCTAGCCGTATCCCTGCCTCGAGAAGAGAAGAAAAGAGAGAGAGCTTCTGCTCAAGCCGATTGATGCGCGAGCACGACCGCTGAAATGGACCCCAGGGCGCCTATGACTCATTTTTAGATACCTGCAGCTAAGGTGTCTCGGGTGTTTCTTGACGGAGCCTAGTCGCGAATGGAAACCCAGATTTCCCGCTACGACCGAAGCTTCCAACAAAAAAGACAGAAACCCAGGAATCGCGCCTCGCGACTGGGCGTTGCTCCATGGACGAGACAGACGCGATGGCGTCGTACAAGTGAGAAAGGAAACAAGCTTCCCAAGACGGCATCATGTCGACGCGAACGAAGAAGCGCGTCTTCGTCCTCTGTACCAACCACCGTGTCTTGGGTTCCTCACCGTACCCGAGTGCTTTTTTCAGGGTCAAGGCCGCTCCCACTTCGATTCCGTCCTCTGTCCCCCACCCGTCGAGACCGCTCATTCTCGACTGCTGCAGGCTTGCTGCACCGCATCTGCAATACACCTGTCCCCATCACAGGCCCTGTCCTGTACGTAGTGTCCCGCCCTTTGTACAACGGACACGCGCACGGCAGGTCATTCGGGCAGCAGACGCAAGGTCAATGTCACTCCGTCAGTCAGTCAGCAAAGGCAGTCGTTCAAGGTAATCTCGCTTCATCTATTAACACTGCTTAAGCGCCCGACAAACACGAGCAGCAGCAGCATCTTACAGAACATTCTACCAGAATAGAAAACGAATAGAGAGTGGTTCCTTCAGGCTTCAGCAGCCGCACATAGCAGTGTCCACGCAACTACACCCCCCTCCCCCGGCCTTTTTCTAAAATGCCCGAGCTGATCTGACCCGGCCTGTCCAGGGCGATCAGTGAATGATGACGGAATGGAGGCTCACTGAGGACCAGCCTGGCCTGGGCCGCAACCGCCTCCGGGCGTCTGTTTGACACTTTGAGACACTGAGCGTTGGGGTCCAGAGCGGCGCTTACAATACGGCTGCCCTTTGAAGGGGCGGCCCTCCATCCCTTCCAATTCGCTCGCCACGGCGGTTTCGCGGCGGCTGTGCTCGTTGTAGGGTAGGGAGCCTCGTTTGAGAATTGTTTCTTTTATTGAATATATTTAAAACTCCTTCCTTCCCCATCTGCTCATCTTCAGGCGCCCGACGAAGAAGAATATTGGGCAAATTTCGTGGTTCATGGGCGCCTAGGGAGATTGACTCGGCCCACGAAAAAAGGTACCTACGGACGGTATCGACTGCTCTCGGCTTCTTTCTCATCATGTCACCTTTTCTGTACCTGTCCGTACCTGTCTGTGCCTGTCCGGTGCCTGCGTCGCACAGCCTCCCCCGTAGCGTTCGTTTCCGCGTCGCCATCCGATCCCATTTGCTGATGACAACCATCTTCCTTCTTTTGCTCCCTTCTGCTTCCATCCTCTCTCTCTGCCCCCTCCATGTTAGCGCGTCCTCCCTCATCCCCTGTCTCTCCCCGCTCATTCGCCGCCCGACACGCGCCTTTTCACCGGACGCGGGCCACGTCAAAGGTCCAAGAGGACCGAAAGGAGGAAAAAAGGGCGTCAGGCCAATCGGCAGCGCGCATCCTCCGCGTCTCCGCTTTTCGCGTTCGCCCCGTTTTTTCTTTCCCTCGCCGGCCGTCGGTTTTGGTCGTTTTGCTTCAACGACTGGCTCTCGGCTGCTGCATGTTTTAGTCCCGGGGACATGGGGCATCGTGGTCGAAGCTTGGCAGTCCATTAAGTCAGGCAGTCAAAGTCAGTCCATACCGGTATAGACCGTATGGGCACCGAAAAAGAGGACCGGGGACTGAGCTGGCAGCTCTTCTGGACTGCCCCTCTCAACGGACTTCGGATGGGGAAAGTCTAGCGAACATCGCGGGAGAACTAAGCCGAACCCGTTTTGGGCTGGTTTTGTGTGTTTTGTGCCGTTTCGTTTCCATGTTTGGTCTTTGTTTCAACGCCCGAAACCAAACCATTTCCTCGATTTTCTACTTGCTCTGCCAGAACCACTGACTGCCGTGACTCACACCGTGTCCTCCTTCACAAGCGTCTTGTCTGTCTCGGTGTGGCACGCGTGGCTTGCCGTCGACTGGCCATGCATGACTCCCCCATTTTTCACAAGTTGCGAACCTTTATATGCCCTGTTTCTCGTCTCCCTTGCAAAACCTCCTTGAACGTACATACATGCCCGGTAACACTACCACATGCACGCCCGCCCTGCGAGAACCCGAGGTGCTAGCTTTCCGCACTACTGTATGTACTCGTCTTTGCTGTACACATGGGCTTGTCCTGTAGGGATACATTTGTCCGCTCGTTTGCAGCCCAAGTGCGATTCCGTTGTGGGAATATTTCACTCAAAGCCTACCAAAGTACATGCATCGCCACATCATCACTCTCACCGTCGTCCGCCCTGGGTAGCAGCATGCGGGAAACTTGGACCATCCGTCCGCTTCCCCTTCCCATCCCCTTTTTCTTCCCAGCCCATTCCTCTAAGAATGGCAACTTGAGGGAAAAAAAAGTGATCATGGAGAAAAGTGAGAAAATTAGTCTAGTGTTTGCTACGTATGGTCGATAACCATGCCCGCCCTTTCTCCTCTTCGTACATGCGAGTTGTCTTCTAGACTCCCTTGTGATTATGTATGGCCCATGGTCGATGCACCCGCTTCCCGCCATGCCATCCCATTGCCTGACCATGTCTTCTCTCTCTATACGGTAATATACCCTGGTGCTCCAACCGATCTGCCGACCCAGCCCAGATAACAAACAAAAGGAACAAGAAAAAAAAAAGGACCACCTCGAGACGAACATGAGGCCACGCCGTGTGATCTCCGGCCGCCCCAAAGGCCCTTCCTCCTCTTGCCGCGACCCTTTGGAACTTCTCAAACAGTCATGCTATCTCCTTGTCACAACTCCAAAACTTTCATCACAATTCCACGGGGTATCCATCGGTGCATCTTCCCATCACATTAAATCCCTTCTGCGAGCTCCAGCCCAGCACAGCCCAGCACAGTCCATCCATCCAGTCCAGCCCCCCCTGAAGTCAGGCTGCATGCACATCACGAGCCATCCGCCTCATCTCGTGCCCTTGCCCGCACCATCCCACGCCATCCCCGCACCATTCTCTCAACCCGTCTCCCTATCCTCCATCCCACGCCATCTCCGTCGTGTTGGAAATCGCCTCTTGGCCGTGCCATTTTTTGCCGCCAGGAGGGCTTGCTCTGTGGTGTCCGTGTCTATGCCGAGCAGCTGCTTGTCCAGTCACACGGCATCGCTCATCACAGAGCATCATCACACGGCATCGCCGCCCGGTCCCGGCCCGTCCATTGTGATTCCCTCGGCCTCGGGCCACGGGGCTGCTGCTCCTGCTCGTGCTGCTCGTGCTGCTTGTGCTGCTGCTGACCTGGCCTCGTTATCTGCTCTCTCCACTTCAGCTTCTTCGTTGGCCGCCCTAATCCTCCTTAATGCTCGCATCATCCCATCCAGCTTCATCCGTTCCTGGACCACCATGCCCCGGGCGAATTCGCGAATGGCACGCCTTCCCATCTTCTCATGCAGGTCCTGCCACCCGGCGAGCTCCCCCGCCACCGTCTGCTGCGTGTACCGGAGCTCCTTGGCCAGGTTATCTGCCTCTTCCCGGGACTTGCGCGCCCGCTCCTCCTTCTCGTCGTACAATCGCTGCCTGGTGTCGTCCAACAGCCCCAGTGGCCACCTGGATCGGTTCAGCGAGTTGTAGTTGCGGTCTGCCTCTCGCTTCGCCGCCCTCATCTGTGATATGATGTTTGGTGGCCGGGACAGCGACGCCAAGAGTGCCTGCACCGTTGATTGGAGGGCTAAAAAGGTACTATGGAGGGTCCCCTGTGCGTTCGACTGAGCTGGCACAATGGACCTTACATAAGTCTCAAACGCGTCGATGTGTGATGGGGGGAGGAAGGGGAGCGTGGATACCGCTCGGTGGAGCAATACCGACGAGTCGTACATGTCTGTTCATCCGCTTCGTTAGCCCAAATGTCCCAAGTTTTGCCGGAGCATACTCACCAGACATGACGAGTCCCAGGTTGTTAGCTCGCCGAGATGCGCTCTTAGTCGAATAGTTGACGCTCCGGATCATCTCTTGCGCGTGGTTGACAAACTGTTCCACCTCCCTCACGTCCTCGACCGGCTCGTACTCATCTCTGACCTTTTCCGACCTCGTCTCGGCCTTGAGGACCGTCCGCGCCTCCATGGTTTCCAGCTGGAGCTCGGGCACCAGGAAGAACTCCCAGAGCATCTCGTGCGTCGCAAATGTGGGATGCATGAGCATGATCTTCAGGAACCAATCAGTCCGGGCCTGCATGTCTCGCAAGATGGCTCGAGATGGCTTGGACGGGATCTGGAACGGCGATCGCATGTCCGTGAGCGAGGGAATCCACGATGCCGGGTTCTCCAGAGCGAGCAAGGTTGGCAGGTGTTCAAAGTCAGATAGAGATCGACGACTCGTCGTCACCGTGTAGCTGTCGTGGTCGGTAGGCGCTGCCGACTTGATGACCAGCCGGACCGTGGCGTCTTCCACGAAGAAGGCCCTCACCACTCCCGTGATGCGTGCGTCGGGCCCCGGAGGCATGCTGAACAGGGAGAGGTCGTCAATCTTGTTCCTCACGTCATCGTCCTTTGCCAATTCCACCGCCGTGAGGCCGCGAATCTCCTTAGCCGCCACGTCCACCCGCGGGTCGGCAAAGAGCGACCGCACCATGTCATATCTGCCGTACTTGCTCGCCACCATCAGAGCCGTAAACCTCTTGTCATTCGTCGCGTTCACGTCCACGTCGCAGAACTGCAGGATCCTCAATGCGAGGCTCGCATCGTTGACGACATGCAGGAGCGTATTGCCCTTGGCGTCGACATGCTCGTTGACGTGCAAGGGTAGCCCGTCGCCCTGAGACAGCATCGCGACGTTGAGGCCGGCCTCGACCATGTCACGATAGTTTCCGTGGTCATAAGACCGGCACAGCGCAAACAGTGGCGTCTGGCCATTCTTGTCTTTTTGACGCCAGGGTATCAAACGTCCGATTTTGCTGATCAGCTCGGGCGCGTGGAAGAGGTAGTGTCCGACGCTGCGACCCCAAATATCCTGAGACGCCAGGTATTGTGTCAACTGCTCGTTTGTCGTATTTGACACGACAAAGTCGAGTAGCCCATCCGTCAAGTCTGCATTGCCGAGCTGAATGGCGGCGCTCAACAAAGTCGTGTCCTCGTTATCCAAGTCGTCGAGGACCAGGCGTGGAGGGAAGTATTCGGTAAGAGACAAGAGGTATTTCAGGACCGGCACTCGCCCGGACTGGATGGCCATCATGAGAACCGATTCGCCAAACGAGTTGTTCGTCTGAGACAGCCTCTCAACTGATATGTCGCCCTCCAAAGCACTGCCGACCGTCCCGACACTCGTTCGCGAGTGGAACGACGCTTCAGACATGTCCGACAGACTTCGAGTATCCATTGCCACCTTCTTGACTCTTCGAATGGGTAAGTGAAACTGTGGCGGCTGCGCATCGCCGTTTGTTTGAAAGGGGAAGACATGACTGAGTCCTGTCCCCGATGAAAAGTGATCCGCCAGGGTGAGTGTTATTGTTGAAGATCGTGAAGATCTTCTCGACTTGGACGAGCCGTTTTGAAGCCCCTTGGCCAAAGATTCGCGACGACTCGAGGTGGGAGACTCGGACAGGTCATCGTCGTTGACGACAGAAGAGTCCGGCTCCATGATCTTCTTGAGGTCGTCCAAAGTCTCGCCCTTGACTGCATCCCACAGCGCCTTGTTCCTCCGGCTCGCGCGACGAAGCCCGGCCGAGTCGAGCACCAAGTAAGCCAGAACCGCCTCGAACGTGCTCAGGGCATACCCCAGCTCGCCGCTATCGACGTCATCGATGAAGATGAAGTTTCGAACATAGATCAATCGGGCCTGGAGTTGTTTCACCTGCGATCGGATGACCACATACAGGAGGAACGAAACCAGTGTGTCAGCGTTGACGGTCATGATGGGCTTCTCCGATGACGAGTCTGCCGAAACTGTCTGCGATTTCGAAGTGTCTGTCAGCTGAGAGACAATCTTGATGGTGGAAAGCAGCAGGTCCAGCATGACCTGAGGGCATGTCGCGGCAGCAATCTTCTTAAACTCCTCCACGGCAGCCCCGAGCTGAATAATGAGATCGTGCTTGGCCTTGGACCCGCCATCAATGGAAATTCCCAGCTGAGATATGTCCACATATTGCATCTTCTTGATCTTGGCTTCGAGTTCTTGGTCGTACGGTCGCTTGAGGGAGTTGAGCTTGGGGAATATCAAGTGGTGAACATTCTCCGACACATAACGCTCAATGAGCTTCTCAACAAGAGGACCCGTCAAGTCGGTCGTGGCGCCCAACAACGACAGTTGTTGCTTGTCGACTCCTTGGAACAGATCGATGGCGGCAGTGACGGCGGTTTCGAGAGAGGCCCTCATGATATCCTCGTCGTCTTCGGCATAGAAGTTCTCCGTCACCGGCAGACCACTCGAGTCCCCGTCCGGCCTGATCGTTAGGCTGTTGGATCGCACTCGTTTCATGGCGTTGCGGATGGGTCCGTCCGGCACGGGATCCGGGATATGGGGGGCCGATGGAGGCGGAGGTAGTGGTTTGCGAAAGACGTTTGTGAACTCGAGGAACAGCTTCTCGAGCCCCGGCTGCATCTGCCTAGCAATCATGGGGAAATTATTGAGGAGATCGTGGAAGCTCTTGATGTCCTTCTTTCGCGGGGCGGCGTTCTCGGTCGACTCGGCGTTTGGTGCTTGCTTCTGCTCGGCGATCCTGCGCTTTCGTACACCAGGGACGAAGATGGCGGGAGTGATTTTGATTTCCTCCCAAGTACCCACCAGGGGTTTCGAAATGAAGTAGAGCAGCCATTGTCGGGGTTCGAACACGTCGGGGTACCAGGTGATGTCGTTGAGAAGTTGGGCCTGGGTCAATGTCTTGAAGCCTGGGGCAGTCGTATCAGTAAGGGGGTTCCCATGCGCAGCTCCGAGTATCTGTCTGTACCTTTGTTGCTGTAGACGAGCGCGTCTTTGATGACGACGCTCTTCCCATTGAGCGTTGAAAACTGCTTCGCCTTCCCCCTCACCTCGCGCAGGTTCTGGTTGCCGTCCTTGCCAGGCGTGGCGCCGGGCGGCCCGGGGATCTTGAGAACATGGCTGGCGAGGAAGTCCTCCCCAGCTATAACCTCACCGGGGGAAGCGCCGCTCTCGGTCTCGCGAAAGGAGAGAAGCACATCCGTGGACGGCACGAGCAGGATGTGGTGACGGACGGGAGTGCACTGGGCAGGGAGCGAGCTCTTGAAGAAGGCGGCCAGAAAAGGGTTTAGAGGTTGCATTCATTCGACTTGGGGGACGGCCGCGGTCCAAGGTCTGGTCGGCTCCCAGAGGCCAAAGGATAAAGTCAAGGTCGGGGACAGTGTTTGTTCGCGGGTGGTGGGCGAAGTGCGTAGAAGTATCGATCGGGCTGTTGATACATGCAGGGAAAAGCAATCGACGTGACTTTGTTGGAGACGGGAATTGGAGAGGAGCTGCGGTTCGACCCTAGTTCAAGGATAGCGGGAGGTAGGTATGGGACGATGACAATGGAGGTCTCGTAGGGGCGGGGGGAGCTATTGCGGCAGGCGGAAGGCGAGTTTCGTGTGAGCGATATAGTTGATAAAGTCGAGGTCAAGGAGTCGACAACTCGACGGAACTAGGAGACGCGATAACGATGGGGCTGCGATGGGGATTTGGCGATGGTGTTGAGAAGAGCTGACCTCATCCAAGGTCGTTCTGTTCGCGGTGCGATCGGATTGGGACAGGCCTGGAAGAGGGAACCTTGCGCTAGCATCACGGCGGCCACGCCCCTTGAAGCGGAGGGGACACACACCCACTGGAAGCCCTGAACCAACGACGGCGCGAATCGATGGCAGATGCAGCGCTTCAACGCGCCCGCAACGACGTGTTGCACGGGCCATCTCGAACCGCAATGTTCGGGTATATGTTAGTCCGTGCTAACTCAGCCCCTCTATCACATGTTACATGGTTGTCAACCGCGTGGTTCTCAGCCACTTTGTTGAGGAAATGTGTATTCTGGGAGTGACATGCCGATGTAATTGATGGATCCGATTGATGCCTGGTAGGAGATTGCGAACTGGGGTTTCGAAATCCTACAGATGAATCCGGGGCGTCGGGATGATGTTTGTGGGTTTGTTACATGCCTCGGCTGTCTCTCAATAATGCGAAACAAGTAAAGAGTTGACATTCCTGCATCTATTCACAGGCTAGTTCAAAGGTGATAATGGGCTTGCTCTGCTCGAGATGGAAATGCTGTCGGATTATTTACGCAGCAAAATGACTACCCTATACCACTGATCAAGGCATTCGAAATTGAATAGATACCCCAAAAAGTAGGGATATTAATTGACAAAACTCTTCATTTTCGTATCAAGGAGACACTAGTCTTTCAAAACTCTCAGTCTCTAATTCTTCCTTGTCGTCTTGTTTACGCTGTTTCGAGATATCATATGTGCAAGTGCTCACAACGTGCCCTTGAGCCTAATCACGTACTTGGAGGGCAGCTCCTCAAGAACGCAAGCAATTTCTGCCCATGACGGATTTTATACTTAAATGTATACTTATGCTGGTATTATTAATGTTTTCATTCCGCATTATACATCTTGGACACAGCGTAAATCGTATACCCATCGCCTTCCCTGATAGTACCCCATCTATCCGTCTACGTGTGCCTATAACTAAGCTCGAACTCTATTCTGGAAACGGAGAAACCCTAAAATGACTGCCAGAACCTCTTCCAGAACGAAGTCTGCCCAGGGACCTCGCCCCTATTCACATTGCCCTTGGCGTCTAAATCAATTCTCCTCCCGCTGTCGAGGTCGATGGTCCAACTACGCTTCAGTGAATCACTCCCGCGCCAATACAGCTTGCCCAGCACGTATATGATGCCAAATAAGGGCAGCAAAATGTACGCGTCGACAAACGTGCCAGCATCAAACGGCGAGAGCGACGTCCACCCCTGGACCAAGGCCAAGAAGACGCACGCCCCCAACCCCAGGTAGGCCAACCCCGGGTACCACAGGGCCTCGTACGGCAGCTCGGCGACGGATCGGCCCTGGGCGATCCAGGCGCGGCGGAAGCGGATATGGATGAGGCTGATGCTCCCCCAGACCAGGAAGGCGCTCACGCCCGACAGGTTGACAATGTAGCTGTAGGCCTTGGAGGCGCCGGTGGACACGTTCATCATGGAGATGGACCCGACAGCGTTGGTCAGCAGGATGGCGTAGACGGGCACGCCGCGGGCGTTGGTCCAGCCGAGCACCCTGGGAGCCTTGCCCGACTGGG
The DNA here is from genome assembly GCA_911649645.1 of Thelonectria discophora. Lineage (NCBI taxonomy): Eukaryota > Fungi > Ascomycota > Sordariomycetes > Hypocreales > Nectriaceae > Thelonectria > Thelonectria discophora. Next base: position 3,893,626 of record CAJVRK010000008.1, on the reverse strand, counting down.
CCATGTACAGCACGGTGCGCGAGCCGATGTAGATGGACGAGTTGATGGCGGACAGGCATGTGACGAGGATGAAGGCGTTGATGAGGTGCACGCCGCCCTCCCAGCCGGCCGTCTGGATGGCAATGGTCATGGGGCTCTTGAGGGCCTTGGACTCGCCGTTGACGAGGCCGTCGGCATCGGCGCGGCACGTCAGGCCGAAGAAGAAGGCCGAGCCCATGTAGACGAAGATGATGCGCCAAAACACCTGGCGGATGGCCTGCGGCACCGCTACGCCCGGGTTGCGCGTCTCCGTGGCGGCCACGGCGATGGACTCGACGCCCGAGTAAAAGGTCGAGCAGAAAACGAAGACGGTGGCCACGCCGCGGAACCCGTTGTGGTTGAAGGCGCCTGGGTCGCGCCAGTAGCGGAAGCCCAGGGGCTCGTCCTGGCCGACCAGCCCTCCGGCGGCGTAGATGATGGAGAAGACAAAGTAGGCCGTGAGCCCCAGCAGCTTGACCAGGGCGAGCCAGAACTCGGCCTCGCCAAAGGCCTCGATGCCCAGCAGCTGGAAGACCATGAAGGCGGTCCAAAAGATGAGGAAGTAGCCCCAGAGCGGCACGGCGGGACCCCAGTAGGTCAGGATGCTGCAGATGACGTTGTACTCGTTTGCGAGTACGGCGGCCCAGATGATGAAGTAGTTCCAGCCGACGGCCACGCTGAAGGACTTGTCGACCATGCGCTCGGCGAGCGAGACGAAGGCGCCTCCGCCAGGGTAGAGGGTGGTGACTTCACCGAGAGACTGCATGATGGAGAAGGCGATGATTCCTAGGCTGGTCAGCAAGTTCCTTGTTTGGGGCAATAGGTTGCTCTTCGTACCAATCACCCCAAAGCCGATTATTAACGACGCCGGCCCTCCACTGCTCAACGCACCGCCCGCGCCCACGAGCAAGCCGGGCCCAATGATACCGGCCAGAGCCATCATGGACAAGTGACGGTTCTTGAGACCCCTCTTGACGCCCGAGTCCGGGTCCATGGAGCCCGAGTCGTCGGCCGGGCTGAATTGGTGGGATGCCGTTTCGTAGTCACCCGCACCATCATCCCCCGCGACGACTTGGTCGTCCTTCTGGGGATACATGGTGGCTGGGAGGAGGGGGGAGGTCTCGGAGGAGGGAATCTTGACAACGGTATTTGTGGAGACACCAGTGGAAGAAAATCTTTCAAAAGTCGAGACGTAGACTACTCAACGGCCACAAAAAGAAGGGGACCAAAGTGGATTATATATATAAAAAAAAGCCAAGAGTAAGAGGAAGAAAAAAGTCGAGATAGAGTTGCAAGGCGTTACGTAGGATCAACAATGGCATCACCGAGTCTATGGCTCCGCTCCGAAACTAACGCAGCAGGCAAGGATGAACCCCCCCTCCCCCCTCTCCTCTCTGGCCAGGGATCCTCAGGCACGAGGGCATCACGGGCGAGCTGAAGATGGCGAAATGGCTGGTGTGGTGTGGTGTGGTTGTCGTTGGTTTGTGGTTTCGCTCGCCTCCACACAACGGACTGAAGAGGTTCGAGAAACGAGCGAACCACTGGGGAGAAGGCTGAAAACTAGAGACCTCTACCAAATCACAAAACGGTAGGGAAAGACGCCATACGTAATGCTGATCACGACATTGACCGGGTCTGTGGGAACTGAAGGCCGGGAAGAGTGGGGGGTTTGGTCCCCGAGGAGTTTCTTCCTACGAAGAAGGAAGTGTCTTCAAACTCTGGAGAGGCGGGTTGGGAAGAAGGCCATGTTAGCTGACCAATGGGCTCGCTTTTGGTTTCGTAATTGGAGCGAGACGGAAATGAGGCGCAACACTACGCAGTAACGGAGGGAGCGTCATTCGATGGACGAGATATTGTGTGGTCATGGAATTCGATTATGCCATCTGGCCGCGGATGGCGATGCTGGTCATGGCTTTGACACAGATTTAACCTGGGTAGATGTCATGGTTTTGGTATTGATCGAGTTACGAGCTCTGTTGATCGTATCGTGAGAGCGGAAGCTGACTTACAGGCAAGGCACGTAGTATAGGTAGAGAGAATGATGGTGAGCATGTTAGTTGGCTACGATGGCTCGCCCGTCTTGATAACACACAACTCGCAAGTCATATACATCAATATCACATTGCTACTCAAAACAACGCTCATCCAACCATCTCTCACCCCTCAAACCTCAACTTCATCCAATATCTCCTCAAACACCTCCAAGTTGCCCTCCCCCCTCCCATCAAACACGGCAAACCACAGCTCCTCCTCCCACCAACCCCCCGCAAACTCCCCTTCCCTCAGCACCTCCAACCAGCAAGTCGCCACCTCCCTCGGCGGGTTCGCAAACGCGCCGCACCCCAGCGCCCCCAGCACCAGCAGCCCGTGTCCATGGTGCGCCGCCATACGCAGGCACAGCCGCATCTTGCTCTTCGTTAGCTCGCGGTCCGACGGCCGCGCGTAGACCTCCTTCTCCGCCAGCCCCCCTTCCGCCGTCCGCACGCGCACCCGGTCCACAGGCGGGTTCCGGATCGCCGCGACGCTGAGCACGCTCACGACGGGCAGGTCCCCCGGCCGCGAACCCGGCGTCGTCGTCAGCAGCCCATGCCCGGACGCCTGGTCGGCGCGGATCACCACCACGTCGGGCGAGTAGAGCCCCATGCGCTGCTGCCACGGATAGTACCGTCTGTGCAGCGACAGCGACAGCGAGGTCCGGTAGCACAGCGCCTCCTCCTGGGCCCGCGCGCCCTTGAGCCACCCGCCTCCCGGCACCACGGCGTTGGCCATGTTGAGCACGGCGACGCGGCTGCGGCGGGGGCCGATGCCGGACCAGGTGAGGGCCATGGCCGCGTTGAGCGTGTCGTCGTTGACGATGCGGATACGCGTCCGGCCGGAGCGCGTTCGCCGCGGGCAGTCTTCGGGCCGGAGCCGGGGCGTCGAGTGGTTGTAGTGTGCCTCGGACCGGGAGGCGTGGATGTGCGGGAGGTGCTTGAGGATGTCTGGGAGGACGGTGCGGGTTTCTTTGGCGATGGCTGCGAGCGCCGTGCCGCGGCGGTAGTTGGTGTTGTCGTCGTGTGCTCTGCTGGGTCCAGACAAGAGCTCTTCTTGTGATGGTTCTTCTTCCCAGGGTTCCTCTTGCGAGGCATCTTCCCGTGCGAGCTCCTCTTGTGATGCCATCTCCGGCGCCGCTTCTGGCTGAGAGTTCGCCGCGGGTGGAGGGATGTAGCTCCCGCCGCTCAACCACCGATCTAGCGTTCCCTGGCGGTTAGACGAAGAAGACATGCTGGATACCGACCGACTATCTTTTCTGACGAGAGTCCAAGCGGAATCGACCCGTTTCCTTGTCGCTGTGCTGCTTGTTGCTGCAAGTGCTGGTCAAAGGCAAGTTGCGTAGTCGTCAAGTTTGGTCAAGTCGCACGAAAATGGCCGAGTCTCGTTCTTTATTAGGCACCCGCAGGGACGAGGGTTTCTGGAACACCACACGATGGACGGAACATGTGTCGCGAATGGAACGATTGATCTTTGAGCGCTGGTTCTGTTACGGCGCACAAGCTCATGATAAAATATTTCTGTTTGATCCTTCCTCAAACGCGCGAGGCGCAGGCATCAGCTGCACAGCCCTCATCACTGGGCCAAGTCTAGGCTCTCCGTCAGCCAACATGTCCCGTCCTCAAGAGTTATACAAGTGCCTCATTACTCACTCATCTACCCAGCATGCAACACCATACTTTTCCTTTCCCCCCTAACGTACATTTTATCCCAGGTGTCCAACACATGTCATTTCCAAGTGGTCATACATATTATACACAAAGAGTAATCGCCGGCGCCATCTCACGTACCGCTCATGCAGGCGTCTTGATGGCACCATCAGGAACCGGCTCCTCGGCCTCAAACTTTCTCGGAATAAGTCCTTCCGCCATGTCGATGGCCCCCCTCATGTCGCTCTTGTTGAACAAGAACAGGCCTTGAATCGCCGCCGTACTCGTGTGCCTGTTGGACGGCTTCCCGTCAGAATTGACCCCGAACAGGCCCAGTTCATCGAGACGCGCGAGGAATTGTTCGCGGTTTGAATGATCTGTGTCAACGTCTCCGTAGAAGCGATCCCACATTTGCGTCGCTTGGAATCGCGTCGCCTCGCCGATGCGAAGCATCAAGTCGACTCGTCCCGGTCGAATCAGGGCGGGATCCAGACGGTCGATGTGGTTCGTGGTCAAGAACGCAATTCGTTCTTCCCCTGCCGCGACGCCATCCAGAGCGTTCAGTAGACCGGAAAAGGTGACGGTAGCACCGTTGTATCCGTCAGAGTCCCGCTGTCGGCGGTTGACAAAGGCAGCATCGGCATCCTCAAGCAGCAATAGGCTCCTCTTAGGGAGCTTGGTCAACAGATAGGCCAGCTTGTCGTCCGTCATACCCATCTCGCTGAGGTTGATCATAGCAACGCTAAAGTCCAGCTCGCCCGCCAGCGCTTGAATGAACGACGTCTTTCCGCTACCGGGCGGGCCAAACAGCAGATAGCCTCTTCGATAGGGGATTCCTCGATCGACATACCACTGCTGACGGTCCATAAAGTCTTTGACATCGTCGACAATGGACTCCTTGACTCCTTCGTCCAGCACGACAGAGCCCAGCGGACGCTTCTTCCTCGGGTCGCCGAGAGGCACCCAATCCATTCCACGTGCCGAGTATACCACTGTTTTGCCTTCGTTCGCCTTGGCCGCCAGCCGATGCGCCTCGCTGAAGACGTTCTCGAACACGTGCCGGTGCGCCCACAGCGTCGTCATCTGTAGAATCTCGTGCGGTTCGCCCGTGTTCATGTTTGCCGTGTTGTGCTTCTCTCGATTGACCGAAATGTAGGCACCGCCAAACTTAACAATGTGTCGTCCGTATCCAGGCTGGAGGAAAAAGTGAGCATGCGCGGGGCCACTCACGCCGGGCGTCCGCGACGCCGTGGTGGTCGAGACGGAGAGGTTGTGGATTCGCGTGAGTCGGGAAGCGATGATGCCCGGGTTTTCGCGCGGCTGCGACAGCCAGGCAAGGATCCACGGGTAGGCGGGATCCTGCTTGCTGATTTCGACGTTGACGAGGAGGCGACGGCGGGCGGCGCCTACGGCTGCCACCGCTCCCTTGCGCGCAAAGGCCGCCGCGGCACCGAGGGAGGCGAGGCCGATGCCGCCCGCGAAGAGCGGGTTGTCGAACAGCGCATTGATGTTGAACACCGACGTTGAGGCTGATTCTGTTGACATGCCGGTGGCTTGAGCTGTCGAGGCTTCAAGTTGACGACCGTCGCCAGGATGGAGAAGTTGGTGGATGACTAAGCAATTGGGTTGTCTGCCACGCCGTGAATCGGGGTTGTCAAGGCATTGGAAGCGGTACGAAATATTGATTGCTTAATTATCAGGTGTGTTTATTATCGCAAATAGCTATATAGGCTCAGAGGAACCTCTTCATTTCAGTTGATAGAATGGTTTCATTTTGCGCATTCCGAGAGCGTTCTGGAGGTTAGCCAAGAGTCTATGGGTTCGGATACCAGATTGTTCATCCATAGAATCACAGTCTACCTATACACAGAGATATCATCTCCTAGTATTTAAGTTCCGTAGATAGACAAGTAAAAAATGATTAGGTGTCGGGAAAAGTACTTACACGCTGAACAATTTGCGCAAACTCGCCTTAGCATTGATAACACTCCTCACCCATCATGATAAGTCTCCAACCCCCACGATTGATCAAAACTGTAACAATAACATGACCAAACTCATTCAATTGCTAATTGCGTTTCTAGAGTCTAATCTCAGTCTAGGTCAGCCACCATGTTCTTACCTTGATTCAGGAGAAAATCTTGCATGTAACAACAGCATTTGTTGATGAGTTGCTTCTATCTCAGCTATTCGTAGAGCAGCCGAGTTTCAGTCCCTGTCAATGATTGGATATCTTCTTATTATCATCCAGGCACCAAGGAGACCAGTGTAACCAAGTCATAATACAGCGAACGCAGGCCAAATCATGTATACGCAGTATGAACTTACAGTACTTCGTACTTACCAGTTATGCCTGAGATCATCTTTGGGATCTGGTATTAACGCCGAAAAAGCAGATCCCCCGCATTGTAGCCATCGACGCGGAGGGGAAATTATCGACCTGTGGAAGCCAAGCGTGAGTCTATCAGGTCCTGGGAGCCCATCTGAATGTCACCCATCTTGAGCATTGTTCGCGGGTAAGGAGACAGTCGGGAAAAAGTGGGTTGTCTCCGGCGATGCGATGTCATGGCGCTAGAGATGAGCGTTGGAGAATTGGAGGGTTGGATGCCTTTGGTGCCAGCAACTTTTGACCAAGACTTTGAGGAGAAGTGGGGTTGACGAGATTAAAAGCGTCTTGGTGGGGGTTGGCATTTCGTAAGGAGCAGACTACGGGTCGTTTCTCCGGCGGAAAGGGAAGCAGGCGGCTGCTTCTTGTTGTTGTTTTGTTATGACAAGATGGAAACGACGAGAAAGCGAGAGAGAGCTCCCGTGTGAATTCTTATCCCGGAACGGTCCCGAGCGAGACACATGGGCGAGTAGAGTTTCAGCGATGGAGCATCTGCAGCATCCAGATCATCAGGTCATGATATCGGGGCGGTTTGGCACGGCACAGGTTGCTGGCACTTGAGCCATCTCCATACCGCCGCATCTCTCTCTCCCATGTCCCGGCGCGACGGGCGTCGGTGAGGGAGAGTGCATGATTCCGTCAGTCCGTTCACCTGATTGCTAGTTGAGCTAGCGGGAGCCTGGGGGTCATTGGTGAAGGAAGGTGTCGACTTGGCTTGTGACGATGGAAAACGAGATCAGGCTGAGGCATTGAGGGTCAATTGCCTTTGGTTTGATTCCTATTGACGATTAATATGGTCATGAAGATGAGTTCAAACGCTCTCCTGAGGAGGCCTCTCTCGGGCATCGTTGGCCGACACCGGGTTTGTGCCGGGACGCGGAGACGCTAGCCGCCAGAGATGGTTGAGCGTAATAAACGTCGGTTACCAAATGAGACGTCGGGATGAGGGGCATGGAGGGGTAAGGTCGAGACGGATTGGACCAGACGGCAGAAGAGAAGCAGCAGCATTGCAGCAGCGGTGCGGCAACAGAGCAGGGCAGCAGTGTAGCAAGCATATCTCGATTTCCCACCGGCACTGCACCTGCGCCCTAGCTCGGGCGTTGGCCGTCTGCGTCTGGGCTTGGCAAATGGTTCGCAAATGGGAATGGCGGATGCGGGGGAAAGGTCAATGGAGATGGGGTCACACGCGAGAATGCTCGAATGCCTACGGGCAAAGAAGGGCAGCAGAGGGACCCAGATGGAGGTCCATCCCGCATGTTTCCGTCGTCGTCGGCTACGGCAGGAGCAGCTGGAAGCAACTTGCTCGGCAACGAGGGCATCGCAACGTACCTCCTTCGTACCTGCCTTGGGTATAAAAACTCTCCCCGCGCCCGCTTTCCCGCGGGCTCCTTCCTCCCGTCTGGTTTCCCCTCTTCCATCGAAATATCCACCCATCTCTTCTTCCAAGTTTCGCCTCCAGAATACCAATTGCTTGAAGCGTGTAAGTCGAGCCACTTGTCAATTGCCCAAGAACCCTGCAAAAAGCAATCCAATCCCGAATCTGGTCCCTATCACCCACTCCCACTGCCCACTGCCCACCATACCTCCATACCCTTTGCCCATTGGCGCCGGCCACTTCCCAGCAAAAAACCCCCACTATATCACCGAGCAGAGAAAGCCCTCAAGAGCTCCAGCGAGCTCCAGGACCACCCGTCATCGGCCGCCGGGCGAATGAGCCCCGGCGTGTCGTGCGCAGAGAGCAGTGTACCGCAGCCCTGGGAACTGGTTCGCCAGCTCATTCGACGTCGGGGGGGGGGGCATCTGCGGCCCGATGTCGCGGCCGCTATTCGGACGCGGGCGGTGTGGTCGCTGTGGTGAGGTGAGGCTATGTGTCAAGGTGAATCAGCCCAATGATTCCATTGCCACACCCCCCGAAGACCCAAGACGCAAAGACGAGCCGCCCGGGAGCTGCTCCCGGGATGGCAGGAACGCTCTGATGCTCCGATAGTTCTGCGTCTGATCTGGGCTGAGAGGTGCGGTGAGAACGAATCCCCCTTTCCATGGAGACTGAGAGGAGCGCTCGCCTCACTTTCAGTCTCGATCCAGATTGCAGAATCTATCCGACCTGGAGATTTGCCTTCCCTGGGAACAGCTAGGCCAAAGTCAGTCATGATACCACGCACGGCACCGACGGACAGCGTCTGAGGGGGGCTGGCTTGTAGTACTGTGGTCTCTGAGGAGGTCCAGCCTTTCTTGCACCACCCCATTCTCGCCAATCGGGACGGGGCATTTGCCAATGGAAATTGGACGAGATCTTTTATCACGCCGCCGGTGGGTTTCACCGAACAAACAGGTCACCGTGGCTTACCTCACCCGACCTCACCTGTCGTCGCAGGGGAAGCAATGGCCAGAATACCGTCAACGCGCAGCCGCAGCATGATGCCATTATTTTTCTCGTACAATGCTGTCCCCTGCGAGCTGCAATTTCACCGTCTATAGCGACGCCTCGTTTCGTTTTCCGCCATTTCCAACATCCCACCAACCCACCTTCCAACTGCCAAACCGCTTTATCGATAAGCTTCGTTGAAGCAGAAAACCCCGCGCCACTGACACACGCCCCTCCCCCCGCCGTCATAGTTCCCACTCACATTCAAGTAAAGCTCTAACAGTCTCCTTTGGCTCAACAGATTCTTCCTCCTCCTCCTCTTCTTATTTATTCCTCGACCAGCTCCTAGTTTCGATCGATCGATTTCCATCTCTCTCCAGAAACCTTTACTCACATATCAACAACCGCAATCATGGGTGCCCAGGACGTTTTGACTCGCAAGACCGGTGTTATCGTTGGCGACGATGTCCTCCGCCTCTTCGAGTACGCTCGCGAGAACGAGTTCGCCATCCCCGCCATTGTACGTTACACGATCTATCCCGAGCTTCATATCTAGCCTTTGCGACGCTTGCTTACCCGAATCTCAGAATGTCACCTCCTCCTCCACTGTCGTTGCCGCTCTCGAGGCTGCCCGCGACGCTAAGTCCCCCATTATCCTCCAGACCTCCCAGGGCGGCGCTGCCTACTTTGCTGGAAAGGTATGTGGACAACAAAAATCATTGGAAAATCATCCATCTGACAACTCCCAGGGCGTGAGCAACGCCGACCAGGCTGCCTCAATCGCCGGTTCCGTCGCCGCCGCTCACTACATCCGCTCTCTCGCCCCCAACTACGGCATCCCCGTCGTCCTCCATACCGACCACTGCGCCAAGAAGCTCCTCCCTTGGCTCGATGGCATGCTCGATGCCGATGAGGCCTACTTCAAGGTCCATGGCGAGCCCCTCTTCTCCTCTCACATGATCGATCTCTCCGAGGAGCCCGTCGAGTGGAACCTTGCCACGACCGCTAAGTACCTCGAGCGTGCTGCCCCCATGAAGCAGTGGCTCGAGATGGAGATTGGCATCACCGGAGGCGAGGAGGACGGTGTCAACAACGAGGGCGTCGACAACGCCTCTCTCTACACCCAGCCCGAGGATATCCTCAACATCTACAACACCCTCTCCGCCATCTCCCCTTACTTCTCCATCGCCGCCGGCTTCGGCAACGTCCACGGTGTCTACAAGCCCGGCAACGTCCAGCTTCACCCCGAGCTTCTCGGCAAGCACCAGGAGCACGTCAAGGCCGCCATCGGCTCTGAGCTCGCCAAGCCCGTCTTCTTCGTCTTCCACGGTGGCTCTGGTTCCTCCAAGCAGGAGTACCTCGACGCCATCGGCCACGGTGTCGTCAAGGTTAACATGGATACCGACATGCAGTTCGCCTACTGCTCCGGTATCCGAGACTACATGGTCAATAAGAAGGACTATGTCAGCACTCCTATCGGCAACCCCGATGGCGAGGACAAGCCCAACAAGAAGTACTTTGACGTAAGTGACTACGCCCCCGTTACCGCCAATGAGCGTATGCTGACATTGTTTGACAGCCCCGTGTCTGGGTCCGTGAGGGTGAGAAGACCATGTCCGCCCGTGTGGCCGAGGCTCTTGCCGACTTCAAGACGGCCGGCACCATCTAAATGTCTCGACGATAAACAAGACACGATGGGTTGTAGTAGTAATGTCCCGAAACTGGCGGCACTCATGGCGGTGATGCATTGAACTTGGGAGGGCGAGCTGGATACTTGTTGGTTTACCACGGGGTGAAAAAGACGAAGCACCCTTTACCTCGCCTCCTCGGAAAGTTGGCAATCCCCTAGTCGATGACGCGGGAGTCTCTTAGGAGAAATCAGTAAAATACGTCAAAAACGGAGAAAGATGGATGTATAAATGCTCTTGACTGTGACGTGTTGTATTGTGATTGAAGTGAGGGCTACGACTTCGACCTTGAGCTGTAGATGCTAAAGTAATACCCTGCATCTTGGTGGATCTGTATCGTCTTGGTTGGGTCTTTGATTGTATTATCCTATTCTATCGGAGCAACCCGTGTGGCTGAAGTCATCGTGATGCCCATTCTCTGCCCAACAAAGACAGCCGGCACTGGAGATTACATGTATCATCTCTGAACGCATCATATCGTATAGTGCCATTCTATAGTTATTACCCGCCCCCCCTTCCAATAATAATGACAGATATAATATGACCCAAAAAAGAGGAAGAACCGGCCGCCGTTTATTATACGCTATCCCCTCCCCTCCCGCTCCCCCCTTTTTTCGTTTTGGCCGTGGTTCATATTGTCTGCTTTTCTCTTTGACTCGCCAATGCTTGTTTGACATGTTTTCCCGCCCGTTATTTGCTTCATGAACTTTTGTAGTTTGAAACCTCTGGCTTGCTTTAGAACCCAACTTTCTCCCTTGAAACAAGACTCTTCAAGTGTGAGCATCACCAGCCGAGCAGCTCCTTCTCCGCCTTGGCCACGCCCTCGGGCGTGAGCTCGGTGCTCTCTCTCTTGGCGGCCTTTTCCTTGTCGAAGCGCCAGAGCCCGCCCGTCTTGTCGGCGTCGCCGTCCAGCGGCACGCCGACCACGGAACCGAGGCTTTGCAGGACGGGGTCGGCGCCGTCGACGGCGGAAAAGTATTGCCGTTCCCAGGAGCGGTTCTCGCCGCGCTCGCGGATGCGCATGTCCCGCTGGGCCTGCTCTATCTTGCCCTTCTCGATGCCTGTGGTGTCCATGTCGCCCTGCTGGATGGCCTCGGCGACGCGAGCCCAGGCGCGGCGGGATTCGAGCGGGTGCTGCTCTTCGACGGGGGCGATGCGGAGTTCCGTCTGCGGGGTGGCGACGGCGTCGTAAGAGGCGACGAGGGTGGCTTTGGAGTTTTGCTTTGCAGGGCCCAGGTAGACCTCGAACGTCTTGTTCCACTGACCCGTGACGTTGTAGAGGACGTCCTTCTCCTTGCCGGTGGGGTAGACCGAGGCGGTCACGCTGTTCTTCTTGCCCGAGAGCCAGCCCTTGCCGCTGTAGTCGATCTTGGCAGTGAAGCCGCTGGACGAGGTGATTTGGCTAGACCCGTCGAGCTCGACAAAGGGCGCCCCGAAGACGAGGCCTTCGATGTGGAGGGACGGCAGGGTGATGAGGTACGACTCGACGTCGCCGCCGGGGAGGGGCACGCGGAGCACGGCGTGGCCGATCTGCTTGACGATGATTGTGGTCTTGAAGGTGGCCTTTTGCGCGTTGTACCCCTCAAGCTCGACGCCCGTCTTGTCGTTGCGGATGCAGTAGGCCGTCGCGGGCGGATGGTGGCTGACCTGCTCCGAGACGAGCGTCGTGGTGCCCGCGTCGTCGGTCCACGTGCCGAGGAAAAGCTCGCCGAGGAACGGGTTGAGGGGCTTCTTCTCGTTACCAAACTGGTCGCTGCGGCTGGCGTACTGGTGCTTGAGTGTCGAGAGGAACCACTTGAGGACGAGCATGGTACGGCGTGCTGGGTCCGACTCGCCCGCCGGCGCGGTGAGGACCGGAGGGTGCGTGGCCCAGTAGGCGGAGAATTCGGTGAGGGACTGCGAGGAGAGGATGAAGGGGGGCGCGGTGAGGGATGAGAGGTCGCCGTTGAAAGATGCGATGGACTAGGAGAGCGCCGTGGTTAGCAAGGGAGTCGCGAGAGGAGGGGAGGGGAGAAGGCGTACCTTGAGGAAGGCCGTCCAGCTACTGCTGTTGGCGACAGAAGGCGTCGTGGTTCCGGACATGGTGTACAATTTGGGATGAAGATTCGAGGGACGCGTAGGTGATGAGGAGCAGAGACGATCGGACGAGGGAGAGAAGAGCACAAGAAAAGGGAACTTGTCGTGTGAGTAGAAACGGCGCGAGGGCGTTTAAAAGTGCGGTAGCGTCTGGTAATGCGACTTTTGGGATCGGCGCGGGCCCGATTGCGGGGTTGTTACAGGGCCGACAGTGCGCTGTGCCTTGTCCAGGAGGAGTCGGATTGGGTTACGTAGGTTTATTCGTTGGCGGCGAAATTAAAACTTGAGGCCGAGAAACGAAGCAATCTGGAAGCGTGAATAGGCTATAGAGGCTGTTGAGGAGAATCGTTTTTCGAGAGCGGAAGGAGGAGGAGCGAGGGGTATGAAAGGGGATACCTTGGAAAAGGCTTCCGTTCCCTTATCCGTATCCGTATTTGCTCGCCCGCGAGGAAAGATGATTCATTACGTCAGGCCCAAGGGACGGATTGATTGGGGGGTTGAGGCTTAAGCTCATTAAAATTTAAAAACCGGGTTTTGCCCCAACAACTTGGCCAAGCTGAGATTGATAGCGGTCGCTTCATTATTCGTATTGAATTTGAATTACCTTAACATGCTAGCCAGGGGCAACTTTGGCTGCCTGTTAGGCTGCCACTAACAACCACGACCCATCGTGACATCGTGGGCTGCGGGGGGCTGCCGCGGATGCTTCAAGAATGACAGGAACTGCATGGTCTGTAAGATTCCACCAGGAACCCGAGATTGGCGTTAGATTATGCACACAACACACAGTCCTCGGATCTTGCGGGTGCCGTCAACCCAACGGTGGCATGTTGTCTCCATATCAACCTTGCCACGACCCTTCGATAGATGCAAGTCATCTCGCTCTATAGTACCGTCTCATTCGGTTATCCTACATGAATCGTACAAGAAGAGTAAATGTACAGATATAAGAAGCTATTCGTTGGGTCGTTCAGTCATTAGATTCTCCCCTTCCCAAACACCATCCGTCCGTCCCTGGACTAAATCATGTGTACTTCCATTTCTCAATTAGATCCGCCACCTTTGATAAATCTCGCTGAAGCGCAACCCCAGCTGGCGTCCCCTGTCGGTACACTCCTCCCCCGTCTCTCTCCTCCCATGCGTCATACACGGCGCTCGCGTGAAACTGTCGCGCCCCCTTCTCCAAGAGCAGCTTGACCGCTCCGATGTGTCCACGCAGCGCCGCATAGTGTAGTGCTGTGGCCCCTTGGTCGTTGCGGTGGTTGACTTCGACTCCTTGCTGGACGAGGTACTTGAGTGTGGCTTGGTTGGCCGACGCTTCAAAGAGAACCGTGTCTCCGTGCGTCGTCAAGGCGTGAGCGTTTGCGCCGAGGCGCAAGAGAAGTTGCACCGTGGAGAGGTGCCCGTGCCTTGCCGCCACATGGAGCGGCGTGCGGCCGGGAAAGATGGTGCTTTCCATGGATGCGCCGCTGGACACCAGACGAAGGAGGATGTCATCTCGCGCATGCTGTGCAGCCATATGAATCGGCGTCGTCTGAGGTTCCGGCACTTGATAATCGTCGTCGCTGATGCTGTCTCGACTCACCGTCAACGATGGCATCCTCGTGCCCATGTCCAGCAGGGCGTTGACCAGCTTCAAATCACCCGCCTTGACGGCATGCGACAACACGCTCATTCCGTCGGGTCCGATGCGCTCCGTGTCGGCGCCGAGTTTGATCAACCGTCGGGCGCTGTCGCCGTTGCCCAGCTTGGCCGCCACCAAAAGCGGTGTTTCGCAGGCGCGGTCTAGGGGATCGACTGGAGCCCCTGACGAGACGAGGAGCTGGAGAATATGTGGCTTGTCCTTGTGAGCAGCCATGTGCATGGCCGTATACCCGGACTGACTCGGACAGGCTGACGGATCGGCACTGTGGGCGAGCAGATATCGCACCGTTTCGTCATGGCCCGTCGAGGCGGCGGCGAGGAGCGGCGTGTTGCCGTTTCGGCTTGCCAAGTTCGGATCGGCGCCGCTGTCGATGAGCACGGCGCTGATGGCGGTGCATCGGAGGCTGATGGCCATGGTGAGAGGCGTATGGTCACGGAGGACTCTATCGACGTTGGCTCCACGCGAGATTAGGAGCTGGGCGAACTCGTGGTTGCGCATCGATATAGCCAAGTGAAGCGCTGTCTTTCCGTCGGGCTGGCGAACCTCGAGATCGGCGCCCGCTTGAATCAGCTTTGTTGCCAAGTTCCACCTCGATTGCTGAATAGCCACGTGGAGTGGCGTCTGGCCTTTCTCGTCGTCGACAATGTTGAGATTCGCACCCGCTTTGATGAGGACATCCATAGTTTCGTCATCGAGCACATTGGATGCGGCCGAGTGGTGGAGCGCACAGCGGCCCTCGTTGTCGATGGCGTCGATGCGCGCTTTGAAGTGCACCACGAGAGTCGCAAACTGCTCCGAGAAGCCGCACTTGATGCCTCGAATGAGCGCAGTTTCTCCCTCTATCGTTGGTTCATCAACGTCTGCGCCGGCCACCACTAGCAGAGCAGCAATGAGCAAATGCTTCTTATCGAACGCTCGGTGCAGGGGCGACAGGACCGATCCAGGCAATAGGATGTTTGGGTCGGCTCTGGCGAATAGGATTTTGAAAACGGCCTCTTCATTGGCGCTCTCAATGGCGTTATGAAGCTCATTCGCCACTTCTGGTTCTTGCCGGTAAATGCAACCCGGTGGCGGTACCAGGGTATCAAGCAGGACCTGAATCTCGGCTGAATCACTGACTCTGGGAAGAACACGGCTGCGGTGATTGGGTGAGCTGAAGCGCCGCCCAAGTTCTCTAAGAGCCTCGTCCACGCCGGCGTCGGGTTCGATAACGCGACGTCTATTGTTCAGATCATCGCTGAAGCTGTAACCCGATCTGACACTCTTTGTTAGCTTCTCTGTAAGTACTCCGGCCATTTCATGACGGTGCTTGCCTAGTCGCAGTGTTGAGAAGAGTATGCAAGGAAGCTTGGTGGGTGCGCATTCGTCCCAGCGACTCCTTGAGGATCGGTTCGTTCCAGACAATGATGAGGTGCGGTTCGGCGAGGTCAATTCCACTATCTCTGTCCTGCGCCTTGATGCGCTTAATCGCGCTTCTCAGTTCGTGGATGTCCTTGGCGATGTAGTTGATGTACTGGTTCTTGGAAGCCCGGACGCTTTCGACGTCCCCCTCAGTCGCCTTGCTCAGATCATGCACCCGTTCGAGGCCACTCGTTATGGCGCGGCATTCCTTGGCCAAAGCCGACAAGGTGACAGGGCCCGTGTTGAGAGAGTTGGCGATGCTGAAGCAGTCTTCGGCGACTTGGCGACAGGTTGAGGTCAGGTCCTCCAACGTCTCCTGCTTGATGCGACTCTGAACAAGAGGATCCATGGCCGAGGTGGAGGGAAGGGAGATGGATACAGGTCGACAAGTGCCGAGACAAGTGAAGGCCTCGGCCGTCTTTTGAGCCTTGAGTCCCGCGCGAGACAGAGGGTGTCTTGGTCCTATTGATGTGCAACGCGGCACACGAGACAATAGGAGACCCCTCCAACACCAACGAGGACCTGGATGGAGACAATAGAAGTCGAAGCCAACGCCGCGTTTGCCCGTTTCACGTCGTTTGAGGAGAGAAAAAATGCGGCTGGGTCTTGAGAAGAAAGCTGAGCATTTTTCAGTATCCCGAGCTGGACACGGCACTCTTCAGCGTGGCTTGATAGGATCCTGGGCCGACTCTGTTAGCGCCGCTAGCGTCGAGAAACCAGCCCAGTCCCAACCGTTGCCCAACCAGTTGGATGTTGTCGCGGATCAGCAGCACTAGAAGGGCCTGGAATTGGGTGTGCGAGGTCGCTGCGAAGATGGAGAGTTCCGTGCTACTTTAAGCATGGATTGACCCCGATGCGTTGGTTGCTCCGGGGGCGGCTCCATGCCCCATGCCAAACACCGAGATGGCAACCTGATGGTTATGTCCCTCCGGTGTGTGGCGTTTGCAGTTGGTGAACGAGAGGCGGCCTGCCTCGTATTGTCCAGTGGGCCGTGGGCCTTCTCAGGTGCTGTGCGCGTCTCTGGTCTGATTGTTCCCTTCTTCTGCACGCTGCGCCTTGAACCAACATATATACACATCACTCGCGCAGTTGTTGCCTCGGAGTGGGATGTCGATGGCACTCTGATTGCATATGGCCTGACCACGGGCGGGCCTCAGGATCGCCTTGTGACGAACGCATTGGGCATCTCGCATCTCTCCGGCAGTTGCAGAGTCATGGCGTTGCGAGGTGGCTGCTGGGTTTCTACACCCATCATGGTGAAACTGCAATAGGGGTCCTCGGAAAACCAAAAGTGAGTCGATGTTCTGGTCGTCTTCTCGACTCTTCCTTTGTCCATGGTCGTAACCGAACGCAAACGGGTGCCGCGTGTTGTAGAGATGCAAGCCGTGGCCATTGAACTGTCTGATAAATGGGCGATAACAATCTGGAAATGACTTTGGCTTGGCAAAGAGCGATGGCGCTGCCCGCGTGCGTGTGGCGACGACCGTAATTATGCAGCCAAACGTAGCGCTCGAGCCGGAAGACTAGGGTGCGTGCCGCGGAACTATCTAAGGGAAATCTCTAATCGACTCATGGTTGTGCGTTGACACTTGTGAAGACTCGGCCGCCGGTCATACATTTCTCCCGGAGTCAATCTCGACGGCGTAACGGAGGCCGGCCTTCTAGCGCACTTGGCAGGTGCTTCTCGGCTTTTAGGTTGCGTCACCGATGAAAAGCCTCCCAGGCTCCCGGAACCAAACCCACAACTGTCAAACGATTCAGAGTTGGCTTTGTTACGTTTCATATCGAACATCTAGATCACACCCAATTGCGTCAGTCGAGAACCCTTCATTGTGGCTGGGTTAATCTGGAAAGAGTCGGCAGACGGCGCCTCCCCTCCGAGGCCGTACCTGCCGAGAGAGACCATGGCTCAGCCGTCTGCGCAGCCTGGTCTGTCTCCGCGGTTCTGTTTCTCATCCGCCGCCGTGAAAGGTATGTTGTTGCATCCTCGACCCGGAATGCAAATTCCCGCTGACTCTGCCGGAGACTTCTTGAGACTCTCAAGGTCTTCAATTGATGACTCCATCGCTCAAAACCTCAATGCGCTGTCGACGCCGTCCCGAGCCGGTTTCGATCCCTCGTCCACCTCCGAACGCACCTCCAGACCAATATCAAGGCCCATCGATTCCCAAGCATGCTCGAAATTTAAGGACCAAGTCCTATTTCCATCGTGGCAGGCTAGGACCAAAGTACTCGACTATTGCGCCCTGGTGGCGGCGAGCCCAGACCCGGACGACCCTGAGCGAACGTTGCGAGATCTAGAGAATCAAAAGGACCGCGAACGCGTAGTCGACGAGCGATTGGATCCATATTCGGGTCGCTTTTCCCCACGGGAGGCGCGAACCCAGATGTTAGCGTCTCTCGTTCGACAAGAAAGGGGAATTGAGAATATCGTGCGACACCGGACGTGGGACATGGTCAAGCAGCGATGTGGCGATTCTGCTGATACCTGGGAGGAGGCTGTGAGCGATTGGAGCAGTAGACAAGCTCGGAAGAAAAACTCGTAGAGACGGAATATTGCATCGGACTGCAAACGTGTCGTTCATAAAACGCATGAGGGAGTGCATGTGCACTAGTATCCGACGAGGCGATATATTTGTATAACATTGTATCACGACGACAAACGAACTGTATTACTAACGGTGGACTCAACTCTCGACGGTTCTTGGGTATGAATCGATACTTTGGATCCCGTGATTAACGGTATCTCAGATGAGGTGGTGTATGGAGTACCTCCAGCGACTGCTTTGCATTCTCGGGCGAATGTGCCATGCCTACGGCCGAAGACACGGGCATGAAGACTGGCTATTTGGCCAAGCACAAGCTGAAGGAATAAACCTATCATCCATTGACAAATACGTATATCGATATTTCCCACATGCGTCATCCTTGTTTGATTGCTTTTGTTCTGGTCATGACGAAAACGCAACGGGCCATCCTCATCAAGCCAACCTCCAAGAGCCCAAAATTACCCCGCCAAACCCGAGAGTAACCCACCAACCCACCAACTTCCTCCTCTCCGCCACTAAGGCTCCGAGAATCTGCCGATGTTGCAGGAATTGCTGTCCACACTTTCACAACCTGCCTCGTTGCAATTTGTCTTTTTCTTGGGCTGCAAAGTAGCTTACAAGACCTCTGCGGTTCCTTGGCCAGGGAGGTCATTTGTTTTTCTCTTAATCTCCTCCCACAAGTCTTCGACGGCGATCCGAATCCTTCCCCTGCGCCCGTCCTTTTTCAACCTCCCGCCCGATCCACCAACCACCCCTCCCACTTTACTCGTCGGCAACAGCTCGTGATCGATTTTCAACCCTCGTCACCTTAGCCCTCTGTCACCCCCAACCGAACACGCCAATCTTTGTTCCAACCGCCGCGTTTCACGATGCCGCAGCCACTCGCCTCGAAGGAGTCGGCCCTCTTCCGCGCCGTCATCCGCAGCTATGAGGACAAGCAGTACAAGAGAGGGTTAAAGTCCGCAGAGCTCATCCTAAAGAAATACCCCCGGCATGGCGACACCACCGCAATGAAGGCCTTGATTCTGAACTCCCAGGGCAAGACCGAGGAGGCGTTCCTGTTGAGCAAAGATGCTCTGACCATGGACATGAAATCGCATATCTGCTGGCATGTGTACGGCTTATTGTACCGAGCGAACAAGAACTTTGAGGAGGCAATCAAGGCATATAAGTTTGCTCTGCGTCTCGAGCCCGAGTCTATCCAGATCCAAAGGGACTTGGCTGTTCTGCAGATCCAGATGCGTGACTTCCAAGGCTACGTTCAGAGCCGGACTGCCATGCTGCAATCCCGCCCGCAGGTGCGCCAGAACTGGACAGCTCTGGCTATCGGCCACCATCTGGCTGGCAATTTGGCCGAGGCGGAAAATGTGTTGACCACCTACGAGGGCACAATGAAGAATACCCCATCCAAATCCGACGTGGAGCACTCCGAGGCGATCCTGTACAAGAACTCGCTCATTGCAGAGCAAGGAGACCACGAACGAGCACTGGACCACCTGAACAAGGAAGCCAAGTATAACCTCGACCGCCTTGCCGTCATGGAAGCTCGAGCAGAGTACCTTACCAAGCTGGGGAGGAAAGAGGAGGCGGCAAAGTCGTACAGGGCGTTGCTGGACCGGAACTCGGAACATTCGACGTACTACGAGAAGCTGCTTGAGGTTCTTGACATTCCTCTCGACGACACGAAGGCTCGCAAGGCCATCTACGACGAGTATGCGGAAAAGTATCCTCGCTGCGACGCCGCAAGACGGATGCCTCTGGATTTCCTATCAGGTGGGCCTGTGTGCCATCCAAGCCAATTGACCGGTGACTAACCCGTTCGTAGGTGACGACTTCGAAGAGGCTGCCGAGGCATACCTGACCCTCATGTTCAACAAGGGCGTCCCTTCTACTTTTGCCAACCTGAAGCATCTCTACTCGGACGAGTCCAAAAAGGAAACCCTGGGTGAGCTCGCTGAGGAGTATCTGGAATCCCAGACTGGCGATGCCTCTAGCAAGGATAAGGGTGAGGCTGCGGCGATCTACTACCTCGCCCAACACTACAACTATTACCTAAGCCGGGACCTCGCCAAAGCGACCGAGTACATCGAGAAGGCTATTGAGAAGGACCCTAAGAGCGTTGATTTCCATATGACCAAGGCTCGAATTCTGAAGCACACCGGAAATCTTCAAAAGGCTTCGGAGATGATGGACTTTGCTCGCAGACTGGATCTCAAGGACCGATATATCAACACCAAGGCCGCCAAGTACCAGCTTCGAAACGACGAGAACACGAAAGCAATCAAGACTGTGGGACTCTTCACCCGCGCCGACAGTGTTGGAGGACCTATTGCCGACCTCTTGGATATGCAGTGTATGTGGTATTTGACTGAGGACGGCGAAGCGTACGCCCGACAAGGCAATGTTGGCATGGCTCTCAAGCGATTCCATGCCGTCTTCAACATCTTTGATGTCTGGCACGAGGATCAGTTTGATTTCCACAGCTTCTCTCTCCGGAAAGGTCAAATTCGCGCCTACATCGATATGATGCGTTGGGAGGACCACTTGCGCGACCATCCCTTCTTCTCTCGAGCCGCCCTCGATGCCATCGATATCTATCTGAAGCTGGCAGACAACCCTTCAGAAAACGGCATCAACGGAGCTGAGGCTGAGGCCCCCGAGGATGTGGCCGCGAAGAAGAAGGCGGCCAAGAAGGCCAAGAAGGAGCTTCAGCGTCTCGAGCGTGAAACTCGGGAGCAGCAGGCCAAGCAAGACCCGAACAAGGCCAGCAAGGATGGCGAAGAGAAGAAGAACGACGACCCCTTTGGACAGAAGCTGGCGGAGACTACCGATCCCTTGGGTGCGGCCATGAAGTTTGTTTCACCTCTACTTCAGTTCAGCCCCAAGAAGATCGAAG
This sequence comes from Thelonectria discophora, assembly GCA_911649645.1. Classification (NCBI taxonomy): domain Eukaryota; kingdom Fungi; phylum Ascomycota; class Sordariomycetes; order Hypocreales; family Nectriaceae; genus Thelonectria; species Thelonectria discophora. Next base: position 3,872,922 of record CAJVRK010000008.1, on the reverse strand, counting down.
CCCAACTCGCCGGTTTCGAAGTCTTCATGCACCGCAGTAAGCCAACTCAACGGTTATGTGGGAAACCTTGGACTGACCCTTTGTCTTTAGAGAAGTATGTGCCCGCGCTACGTTGCCTCACTCTGGCTACGGAACTTGATGCCAAGTCACCCAAGGTACATGAGCAGGCCGTGGCTTTCCGAAAACTCCTGAACACAGCCACGGACATACCCCCTAAGGTCCTGGAGGTTCTGAATGCCGAGTTCAAGACCATCGAGGCATCGACAGATTTGAACAAGTACAACGACGAGTATGAAGCAGCCAACAAGGATAGCGCTCCTCACGTCATCTCTGCCATCAAGACGAGGAAGTTGTTGGGCCAGGACAAGGCCAAGAGCGAGGAGGCTCTCGTCAAGGTTCTTGATATTGCCGGAGCCGAGTTCACCGATGCTATTGAGGTACTGGAGACCTTGAAGCGTTGGAAGTCGACTCAAGTGGCGGCTTTCAAGGAGAAGGCTCTGGCGAAATGGCCCGAGGTGACGAGACTGGCGTGAGGAGGGGTGGGCACGAAGAAATGACTTGCTAGCGAATATCGTGGTCAATGGCGGATAACTGGGGAAAACACATGACGATGATGAAGTATGAGGGTATAAGGAAACAAGGCTGTTTCTTGATAACCAGGGAACAGGGGAACTATGTAGAGACAATGCAGATTCTAGATGGAGGATATGTATGAGGTTCCTTGTTGGCGGGGGGGATGTCAGGCATGGAGTTTTGGGAAGTTTGAAAAGGACGAGCACCCACGCCCAATTAGAACGCCAAAAGCATATAGGTATCTGGTATTGATTTGATCTATTCAATGGTCGCGACGAGACGTTTGTTGATGCATGTTGGAGTCGCCAATGTGAAGCGGAAGGCCGGAAGCTTGTGGCGCGACGTGGCTATTTCTAGCGACGCCTCTCTGGGGAATCCAATCTCGCATCGCGCCCCGCGGACTCCCTGTGCATGCGCCCGTTCCAGTCCGTTCCAGCTTGGCTTGTCCTCGCTGGACTCCAGCGTGCCGCCTAAATTCTCCCGTCAGCGATGCACCTGCGGAAGAACTTGGTTCGACCAGACGCAACTTCTCTTCCCTTCCCTTCTTCCTTCTTCCCCCTGCGTCGCCCGTTCTATGGCATTTCTCTTTCATTGTTTCAACCGCCTCTATTTACTACTCCCGTCACCCTTTCAACCAGTCCACTCTTTGACATCGATGGACATCCGTTACCTCCCGAGCTCACCCCAGTAACTTCAGCCCAGCTTGCTCCAGAACCCACACGTTTCTCCAAAGCTCCAACGCCATTATCCTTCCACGATCTTTATCCTCCAAAACTCCAAAACCCTCCCAGATTCCAGCCAAGTATCCAGCACTTTCTTCGTCACCGATGGAGAGCGACGGGACCATGGGCGAGACAGTGGGCATGCGCCTCCAGCTTAAGAACAAGAGGGCCCTTACTATCGGCATCAACAATCTGGAGTTGCACGGTGCGTACGGATCCGTCGGAGGGTGCCCCTGCAAGCGTATTGTTCGTCAAATGCTGATCGTGGTCAGACCCGGCCACACGCAAACCGCAACGGAACTCTTGTTATCCCTTGAAACATGGTAAGTTCTCCCTGCGGAAAATATACCCGTCGACCCAGCTTACTCTCCCCAGCGGCTTCGTCGAAGCAAACTGTCTCCCTCTATAACGTTTTGTGGGCAGAGGTTTCCAACAACCAAATTGTTGTTGACTTTGCTGTGCGAGAGTCCAAGTCTCTCCTGAAGCCGCGCAAATGGACTTTGGATATTGATGCTGACCCAGAGACCGCTAATGAGGCGTCCCCCGAGACGTTTGTCCGCGCTCTGCTTGCTAGAGCATATGGAGAGGCCAAACCCAAGAAGCGAGCTTATGTCTTGATCAACCCAAACTCTGGCCCGGGCAATGCCCGCCGCCTCTGGAAAGATGAGGTGAAGCCCATCCTCGATGCGGCCAGAATGGAATTGGAAGTTGTGCTTCTCACCCGCGGCGGGGAGGCGACCGAGTTGGTCGAGAAGGCCGACTTGACCAAGTACGACACCATCATGGCCTGCTCGGGTGATGGAACCCCCCACGAGATCTTCAACGGGCTTGGGAATCGGCATGACGCCGGCCATGCGCTTTCCACTATCGCCGTCAGCCATGTCCCTTGCGGCTCTGGCAACGCCTTCTCGTGCAACTTGTACGGGACTCACCACGCCTCGTTTGCTGCCCTTGCCATTGCCAAAGGTATCGACACGCCCATGGACCTCGTGTCGGTTACACAGGGCGACAAGCGTCTCCTATCCTTCCTGTCTCAGACGCTCGGCATAATTGCCGAAGGCGATCTCGACACGGAGCATCTTCGATGGATGGGTAGTCTTCGATTTGACTACGGAGTTGCCACTCGAATCTTCAAGAAGACCTGCTATCCTTGCGACTTGGCCATCAAGGTTGAGATTGAAGAAAAGGCGGATGTCAAGGTCCACTACAAGAAGCATGCTAGCACCACAAGCCTCAACAAGTTGGCCAACGGCGTCGCCAAGGAGGACACCTCGGCAGGCCTACCTAAGCTCAAGTACGGAACCGTCTCGGATCCTCTTCCCGAAGGCTGGGAGCTTGTTCCACATGACAATGTTGGAATCTTTTATGCCGGCAATGTAGGCCAATCTATTTTTGACCGACGTTTGTCATGATTAGCTAACCTGAACAGATGGCGTACATGGCTCCGGACGCCCACTTCTTCTCTGCTTCGCTCATCTCTGATGGTTGTATGGACCTGGTCATGATCGATGGTAATCTGTCTCCCATCACCTCGGTAAAGATGATGTTGCAGGTCGACTCGCCCAAGTTCTTCGACAACCCGCATGTCCAGTACAAGAAGATTTCCGCCTACCGCATCATCCCCCGCGACCAGGAAGACGGCTTCATTTCCATCGACGGCGAGAAGATTCCCTTTGGACCGTTCCAGGCCGAGATTCACCAGGGGCTGGGCCGAGTCATCTCCAAGGCCGGAAAGTACGAGGCCGACGGCCCTGCTGACTGGGACAAGGTGACCGTCTCGGAGCGAATTCACGCCTAAATGTCATTTAAGCTTTGAAATGAAGGATTTGAAGGATATACAGCGAGTTGGGGAGGCGGAAGAAGGGAAGCTGGGATTAGATAAAAGAGGCTTAAGATGATACCCTGAGAGCGGAGGAACAAGGCACAGATGGCCACAGCTTTGTGTGAGTTAGTATTTGATTGTTAGAAGGATACCTCGGTACTAGCGGAACATAGCCTTAGATTGAAGTAATAGAGTACTTTACTTCCTACTCATAGCACCTATTGCTCCGTCCTTGAGGCAATGACGATGGCGGGGCACGAGGCGGAACAACATACATAGTGCGGCTCCCCCACAAGTTCACAACCCACACCTCTTGGTCACCTCTACCCCACCACGGCAACGTCTCTCTTTCAACATCCAACATCGATACCTGTATTTTCCTACTCGACGCTGGTTACGCCACATTCGCTCGAAACGGCACTCCTAGCACTGCCTCCTCGCGTGCCGTCGCGGCGTTAAAGCAGGATGCCCAGAAAAGGCGACAAGGCCTCGTCGAGCGCTTGGGGGAGGTTGCGCGCTCTCGGAGAGGATCCGTTACAGAGCATGGGCCTCCCGTCCAAGGGCGACAAGAGGTACGAAGACTTTCCCCCGGGGTAGAGGCTTGTCTGGGCTCCGTGGTTGACGGGACTGGTAGGCTTCTCGATTTCAAGAATCAAGAAAAGTACTACACGAAAATCATGGAGCGATACATGACCTTTTGCACCGACGCAGGGAAGACGGACGAGTTGACTCGGAGGTTTACCTTGCTCGAGGTCGGTGACGGAGAGACGCCTTCTTCGTCGGGCCCCTCGAGCTCGAGTTTCGCAAAGGAGCCCTCAGCCGCGGCACTCCAGAGCCCTGATAACACAAAGGCGATCACGGACGTCATGATGGCACTGCGGAAACTCAGGGAGGGCATCGTTGCATCCAAGCGCTCAGACGACTTTTCCATCCAGGCCTACATCTTCAGCATCCGCCTTGCCGTCCTCATCAAGCGGCCAGAATCGTACCACCCGGCCATGTTGCACCTGCTCCGGTACATGGCCTTCCTCCACCCTCTGACGTCCGTCGAGATCCAGGAAATCGTGGGATATCTGATTCTGGATACGGCCTGTCGGCGTAGGGAGCTGGCCGAGGCGTACAACATCAGGCGCAAGTACGAGATCAAGGACTCCAAGTTGGACGCGGCCTTGCACGCCCTGACGCATGACAACTACATCCTGTTCCAGCGGGTCAAGAAGGACGTCGACCGACACCGTGCGAAGCTAATGGAATGGGCCGACGACGATGTCCGGCTTCACGCACTGAAGTGCTTCGGGAGGTCGTACTTGGGCGTCGACTTAGGATTCTTGGAAACGGCTACGGATACGAATTGGAAGGACTTGAAGGAAAAGGACGGCGTGGGTTGGGAGCTGGAAGAGGACGGGAAACGAGTCGTGATTCGCCGGGTGAGAGCACGGTGAGCTTGTGGATTGCGAGCGGCATTGATCCCCCCAACGGATTGCTGGGACAGCGAACTGCAACAATAGACTTTGAAGCGAACCGGGAGTTTTCCTGCAAGATCGGTGTCTTTTCCTTTTTTTATTATTGTGCTCGGCTTGGATGAGAAAACTTTGGTGCATGGAAGGCAGGATGAGCGAGCAGCGAGACGGGAGCGGGTTTGCTCGGCCGTGAATCATACCAAGGTTTGACATATTATTGTTGTTGTCATCACTAATACACCCTGTTGACTTATTTGCTCTTAGGTTCTGTTTACGCGTTCGCTACTAACCTTCAATTGTTGTTTTTCAGCTCCAGGTCTCAACGCTTTTGCATCTACCTTTCTTCAATCGGTAATTTCCATACCAAAGGGTTCAGTCAAGTGGACGGCGCCTGCCGCCTGTGAAATATTATAAGTATTCGATCTTCCCACCTACCTCATCGTCCATGCCTCCTGCTGGCTTCGACGAGCCGCCTGCGAGTCCCCATAGCGCGACTGCTGCCACGTCACCCTCCGTCTTTCACCTCTTCTACCTCTACATCTCGATCGGAAGGTGTCTCTGGACCGACCCGACTCTTGCGATGGCGCCCGTGAGGAAGAGAGCGCGAAAGGACCGAGGAGGTCCGCAGCAGGACGACCAGGTTGCGCAGTCGCTTCTCCTGTCCGACTATCGCACCTCGTGGCTAGTGAAGTACGCATCCTCATTTTTGGATTCTTACACATCGACGTTCCGTCTCCCTCGTCCTCGGGTGTGATTGAATTTGGCAATGGCTGACTTGTTTTCTTGCGACGTGTTTAGTACTGACGATCTTTTCGAGCTGAGAGCCAAGGGGGAGTCGTTCAAGGTCCCCAGCAAGGTCCTAACACGAGACTCGGAATACTTTGAGACGTGCCTAAACGGCCAGTTCCGCGAGGCAAAGGACCGCGTCGTCGACTTTGGCGACGAGATCGACCCGCGGTACCTGGCCCTCTACATCGGCCTGGCCTACAGCCACTCGACCATCGTGCCGCACGCCGCCCCGCCCCCGGCCGAGAGCCCCGAGATCCAGGCCGGCAAGACGCCGCTCCGGGACTTTGTCGAGGTGTACAAGCTGTGCGACCGGTTCCTGAGCCCGGCCATGGCCAAGTTTGTCGAGCAGTGCATCCACATGGCCATTAGGGACGGCCACCGCGCGCTGTTCCGCACCGAATCCGACGACGGCATCCAGCAGATGCTGATGCGCGACTTTGCCGACGCGTACGAGGCGCTGAGCATCGACGAGGGCCCGCAGGGGAAGATGGCCATCTTGATGATGGAGTACTTTGGCGAGGGGGTGAGCTATCGCGCGTGGTCCAAGGGCATGGAGACCGTCACGGACAGGTCTCGCTTCGTGGGCGCCGTGTCCAAGCAGTTTGCGTCGAAACTGGAGAGGTTGCAAGGTGGAAAGTGCAAAAGGAAGGAGCTCAAGGGCCCCAATTGACAACCAGCCTCGCAAGCGATGTCGATGGGGACTATTACCCTCTCGCCCAAGACTCTTGAGCTGATGGCTCATTTACGAGATATTTATTATGGATAACGTTTCTGGGGGATTGCTTTGAGATAAGCACGACAGACAGCGATTCGACTTTCTATGGATCTGGAGGGAATCTGGGACGGGGTGCATCATTTGAAGGATGATAGAGGACGGACGCCTCAACTGGTTGTCGTTGAACCCAGCCAACCGCGAAACAGGGCGTTGACGTGATAAGAACCGGTATATGTGGCCACCCAATACAAGAAAACTGGCTTCAAAGATTACCCTACGTAGTGCCATCACATGTGGCAATTTTGACTACGAGTGCATAGCAATTATTGTTCCAACAGTTTCATTCGTTAAGAGTCGCGTGAGCTTTCGTGCTCGTCTCAGAGCCTCTCACGAGGAACGGCTCTTCACAACTCTGATAATCTACCAGGCTTGGCTCCAATTTCTCTCCCTTGAATTACCGCGGTTATTCATCCCTCTCCAAGTGAGATTTCTACCCGACGGCCTTTTCAGTCCCGTCGTGCGCGATAAAACGGTACGTAATCGGCATCAGCACTCTTTCCCGACTGAGGAAGAATCTAAATGGCCCCCCAGAACTCCTCGGGGACACGTTTCTCCCAATCCAAACCTGCAAAAATGGCTGGCGGAACATGACCACCGGAGTCCTTTTCTATCGGGAAGTCGAGGGACTTCAATCACCGCGGCCGCCGCCGAAGGATTACGGCGGGTCACGTGGGCGTAGACCTCGGTATGGGGCGCCGGGAGTGGAGGAAACTGGGGAAGTTCGATTCCACTCTGAGCGTCTCTAGCTCGGGGCATCGTGTTCCGGCGAATGGACCTCGGTTTTCGGTCGACCCGAGCACCTCTTTTCGAAAGAGCGAGGCGAGGTGCTTTGGAGGTGGATGAGTGTTGTTCCGGACGAGAGAGGGTGAGACGAGGCAGGGGAGAGAGACAAATGAGAAAAAAAGATGGTGAAGGGGTGTTGATTGAAGCAAGGGTAATTGGCGGGGTGTCGTATGAGTTGTTCGTCATAAGGGTCCAAGCCCAAATGCGATGTGAAAGTTGGATTGCATATTCAGGTGCCAGTGATAAATAAGAGTAATTGCTTTGTGCCGTGTCCAAAACTCCGTGTTTGGTATTCCCCCAATAATGTAACGCCGTTGATTCATGCAAAATGCGATGACCAGTTGTTGTCGTCATGATGTTCGCCGCCAGGGCGGCTTCGCCAGTGTAGGCCCGAGAAGGTGAAGGTGGTGTCCTCGTCAAGGCAAAGACGACATGTTTGCTATGAAGGTGAATGTGTAATGTCGAAATGGGAAAACGGTGTCCTCCCAAAGGGTTGTCTTTGTCGGGGTCGACATGTTGGCGGGCGGGATTCATCTATCGCTTCTCGTAGAACTCGACGGCCTTTTCGAGGCTGTCGAGACTGGAACGATCGCCGTACATTTCCATGAGCATCTCGTTGCGCTCCTTAATGGCGGCGTGCTCGCGCTCCATGTACTCGACCTGGGCCTGGCGTCTCTTCTGAGACATGTCGACGTACGTCTTGACGCCGTAGCCAACGGCGAGGGCTCCAGCGACGGGCTTCATCCTGTTTTTGACCATGATTAGGTTCGGGGTCTTCATTTTGGATGGGGAGGAAAGGGGTGAGGAGGAGGATGAAAGAGGCAAGATTTCGGAGAATTGAGAAAGAAACATGTAAAGGGAGGAAGGGCTCGGGAAAACTTACCAGCCAAATGGCATTTTCCTTTGGGGTCGCAAGTGGGGGACGATGTTGGGGTGGATGCGGGCGGCAGTGGAGAATGGCTGTTGTCTTGGGAGGCGGTTCATTTTGAAGGCTGTTGGAGGGAGGTGATGTTTGAGTGTAGGTATTATACGAAATTTTTTGTTTGAGGTAAGTGGAATCACGGACGAGAAAATTGTATTTCGTTCAGAACTGCGACGATGGCGAGGACGATACAGATCGGGGGCCGCCGCGTTTATAAGTTGATGTGGATTTCGAGGCGGACTGCAGCCGAAAGGACCCGGCGAGTGGCCCGGCTGATCGAACGACGGCACGGGGGAGAGAAGGAGAGAAAAGTGTGGGGATGGGCGTGTCCTTCAGAAGTTCAGTGCCATGGCCGTGGGAATCGAGCCCTGCCTGAGATGCTCCGAAAGTGTGGGGGAGAGCTGTCCGGTCGTGGCACGATTCGTTCGAGGTGACTATTTCGGTGCTGTAATTGGGCTGCGGTGCCTGACGCAGCGGTGCGGCGGGGGTAGCTGCTTTTGGTGGGATGAGAGACGGTATTCTTGCCGTATTCTCTGAGGATAAAAACCTAATGAGGGCTACTTCTTCTCCAGGCCATCCAGGATCGAAGAGATAGATGTTGAATGGTTTCTGATTCCAGTTCGTAATAATTCTGTAAATCAACGCCCTCTCGCCATTTTCGGCAGTCCACTCACTGCACCTGCCAACTGGAAGCCACCCGGATCCCCAGCGGCGGCAGGTACGATGCGACGGGATGTTGACCTGGTTGACCTAGAAGTTGCGGGGCAGGCGGCAACTCGTCGCAGCTCCCCAGTGGCCTGTCACGTCTTCCCACCTGTCTCACCACCATGACCCCACAAGAGGGTCCAAAGCGACAGAAGTGGCCAGTTTGAGGTTTCACTGTCCCGTTTCCTTTCACAAACGTCGACTTCGGATTTTGGCCCTGCCGACGCATCGAGAACCGTTTTGACGCTCTTCAGTCTCAACACTGTAGAGGTTGTCGTACACGAACTAATCGACGGCAAAATGCCCTCCAACCGTCTCTTGAAACCTTCGCTCTTTCCCCGGATTCGTGTGACGCCACCGGTCAACAACGATCGACCGGCTCAGGAATCATCCCGCATTAAACTGCGGCAAGCGTTGCGGCATGAATAATGCTTGTGGCTGACTGGTGAAAGAATCACAAACTAGTTGGCTTCTCCCACGAGATGGTGTGCAACATCGTTGAATAACACTCCCTCGCTCCCTTTCTCGGGCACTTTCCGACCTCACCTTCTCTCCCCGCATTCTGGCTCCCCACCCTGAATTGTTCCCGAACATCAGACATGCGCTCAACACACGACCTCAATGCTGACTTCTCTCACAGCCTCTAGACACGCTCGCATTTACACGCCAGAAACATGCCACCTGCAACCCCGAAAAAGCAACTATCATCTCTCTTCCGTCTTCCGCACCGTCCCTGTCCCTGTCTCGGGAATCGAGATGCTGTCGGCTTCGGTAATTCCACTTGTGAACCAGCGGGCGAAAGGATGAACGCCGTGCTGGGCACTCGAGGAGGCACGTCTCTCTTGATATTGATTATTTGCTTCTGGCAGGTCGTGTGCCGCGTCTAACCACCAGCAAGTCCATCACCAGCCAAAACGGAGCAACCTTGAAGTCTAGGCGCTGCTTCTGCTGCAGCAGCGCTGAGAGTTTGTGCCCCACGGCCCCGCCAGCCTCCACGATCTCAAGAGCCTCCCCTTTGAGTCCCTGGTCCAGTGCAGGCACTTGCTTTGAGCGGGCGCCATCATATCAACATGCGTCAAGATGCGACTCGACAAAATCATGCACGACCTACACCAACTTGGAAGCCCGTTTTGGATTCATTATGGGCCCGATCCGTGTGACTTCGACGAAGTGATCTTCAACATTCCTCTGCCCCTCATGCACACACTCCACGACCAGCCACCATCCGTCGCCAGGCACCTTTACCAATCCCCCACGACTCTGCCTCACTTGCCGCCGCCACTCAATGCTTCCCCACACCAAAGTGCAGAAGTCTCGGATTCATCGACGAAGACCGACCGTAATTACTAGCAGCTCCGAGGTTGCATTTCCCTAGTGTTACCTCAGGTTGGGCTGAACTTGAACCACTTCGCCTCACGGCAGACGCGGTTCGCATACGGCACATTGTTTGGAATGTTGCTCGCCGTCTAAACACTCAGCCTTTACTCATTTCTAGCAACGCGTTCGAGCCTTGCAAGTCAATGTCCTTTGCTATCATGACCAAGCCCCCACCTCAGTTGCCTGGCTATCTCAGACGGAGACCTCCGTCACCCGGCCCGGACGAGATGGACTCAGCCGGCTACCAGCAGCGGCCCGGTTCGATTTTGTAAGTTTGCTCACAAGTCAAATTACAGAGGTGTGCCTGCTGCAGTCATGCGTCATCCTCGATGGGTTTCAGCTTCCCCGGACGTCGTACAGCCAAGTGGAAATCCTTCAGCTTCACGCACATGTCGGAAAGTCACCGAGCGAGTGTTTCCCGCGTACGGGTGGGTAATGAATGTGTCTTCCATCCTCGGATCACGATCGGCTTGCTTATTTGAGGCAATATCGAGTGACAAGGAAGATGTCGCGAAGCCAGCAAGGCGGGATGAAGATGGACTTGTAGCTCCGAGTGGAAGGGCGGTGAGGTAGCTTCCATGACAGGAGTTGCTTTCCAGCCGGGGATGGGATTCCAGTGTTGAGGGGCAAGGAGTGCTGTACCGTCTCAAGCACGATGAGAAGTCGCTTCACGCTTCCCGGAGAGCGAACGAGGGCGGATATTCGTGAAAGGGATGTCTCATGGCTCAAGCATGTCCAAATGATCGACCCAACTCTTTGGACAAGGCGATGACGTAGGCGTCGAGCAGCAGATATAACACGCCTTCATTTCTATTTAACATAGAGGAGCACGCTTTAGCCATACAACGTCTAAGTCTGGTTCTCGGTCATGGTCGGCGTCTCTTGATGGTGGCCCGACCACATCACGGAGCAAGTGGAGCGGAACGGCCCGTAGCATCCTCACCGAAGTGACCGAGAGTGGCAGATTACCTAATCATGATGTCCTCATGCCTCTATGAACACATTGCCCAGCTTCTGGGAAATGCTTCTAGTTTCCAAATTCAGGCCCCCCCCCAGTAATTCACTGGACGGCTTCCGTAGCTCAGTTGGTTAGAGCTTCGTACTAATAATACCCTCTTGGGAATGATTGGTGATGCGAAGGTCGCAGGTTCAAGCCCTGCCGGGAGCAGTGATCTCACGATGCCATCCAGCTTCTTTTTGCCGTTTGGGTAGGTCGTGGCCGCCAAACGTTACCAAGCGTATTTACGAATACGCCGAGAGGATGCAACTCTCGCAATACGCCTTTTAGGGTTGTGGGCTGACTTGTTCGTTGTAGATGGCCGCGGATGTCGAACCAACTGATTTCCAGACAGCGCCACACTTTGGATACCTCTTCAATGGGGCCGCTCGTGAGCTCGTCGATGGAGATCCTTGCGGGTGCCAATCGCTTCCAGGCGGCGAGGCTGGGCGTTCGATCCACGGGTCTAAGTGGCCTAGACGATGACTGAGGTGACTTGTATGCCTGGAGCGAGGGACTTTGGTCGGATTATTTCAGGTTACAGGGAGAAAGAATTGACAGTCGAACTATTGACCATCTCGTCTTTTTTCCGTCGTTGGCTGAACACGCTCGTGCTTCATCGAATTCACATACATCGTGGCCAACTACGTCTACTCTCCGTTGGAACCCTCCCACATCAGACTCATCAGCGTCCAAGTCGACGACCAGGGCTCGCTCCAAACAACCATTGAACATGCCCTCCTCGACCTGGAGGATCTGACTCCGTACTCGGCCCTGTCCTATGTCTGGGGAGACGCCTCGAACACGGTGCAGCTGCCTTTTAACGGGAAGAATATCAGAATCACCTCGTCGCTTCACCAGTGCCTCCGGCAAGTCATCGAGTTAACCCGAATAGGCTGCTCTGGGTCGACCAGGTGTGCATCAACCAGGAGGATCTCGCCGAGAGGTCGGAGCAGGTCAAGATGATGAATACAATCTACTATAGTACGATCAATATGTCTTTTCAACAGTAGTCTTTGTTTGGCTCTGACAAGGTCGAAGAAGCAGAAACGGTCATCGCGTGGCTCGGTCCCTCGACGAGCAAGGGAATCGACATGATCTCCCGCGTCGCCGCCTTCGCTGCGCCCAAGCTCACCGACATTTCCGCGCCGAAGAGTACGCCGACGACCGGGACAACCTCGAGACCCACGAGGAGGTCTCGGTCGAGGAGTCCATCAGGCTCGGCATCTCGTTCGACGATGAGGACTCCTCGGCGGCGTTCGTCGACTTCTTCGACCACCCCTGGTTCCAGCGCATTTGGATCGTCCAGGAGATCCTCCCCGCCCGCAAGGCCGTGGTACTCTGCGGGACGCATAGCCTCGACTGGACCGAGCTGCAGGCCGCCGCCCGCTGGTTCTACTACAAGGCCGGCAAGATGCACGGCAAGCAACGGCCGGCGGTGTCGGGCATCGACCTCCCCGTCGGCATGCACCTCCCGTGGTGCGCGCGCGAGGGCTCCGAGTACCTTCCGGGCTTGCCGGGGCAGAAAACTCGCCCCGTGTACAAGTGGCCGCTACGGAGGCTGCTCAAGGCGTTTCGGTTGAGGTTGGCCACGGAGCCGAGGGACAAGGTGTATGCGCTGCTAGGCATCAGCGAGGTGGGCATCGAGTACAAGGCGGACGGCATCGACTTTGCGGTTGACTACGCGCAGGACGTGAAGCACGTGTTTGCAGCGGCGACGAGGGTCATGATCGATAGTGGCGACGTCACCGAGGATGACCTAGACATCATAATGGCGGCCCGGCGGCGCAACGCCGAAGACGACTGGCCGTCGTGGGTCCCCGACTGGCGGCTCGAGACGGGATACGGGTGCTCCTGGGGTATCGGATACCCCCTGCCGGACACCTCGGGCGGCATGTGGAAGCACCACAGGAAGCACAAAAGCTTCGACGCGGGCGACGTTTCGCCCTGGGCGTGAAGGGCGTGGTTGTTGGTCGTGGCACCTACGTTAGCGAGTACGCTCACCTCGGCGTGCTGTTCACCAACGACGGCTTCGCAGAGTGCCACGCCGCGCGCCTCACTGCGCTGGATTCGTACCCGACGGGCGAAACAGTCGACGTCGCCTTTGCGCTGACCATGATGGCCGGCAAGCTACCGCAGGACATTGAAGCCAAGGGCACGAGCGTCGAGGCCTACGCGGAAAAGCACCTCGAGTGGCTGCGCATCTTGTTCTTCCCGCAAGATACGGAGGAGCAGCGCCGGGCGCGAACCGAAGAGGCCAAGGTGCTTGGCGAGCTGGGTTTTAGGAACAACTGGGCGTGGTGTCTGATGCGGGCGTACTGCGAGCGGTGGTTCTACCTGACCAACACTGGATACTTGGGTTTGGGGAACCACTGCATCGAAACGGGAGATGTTGTCGCTGTCTTGTTCGGCATGCGGGAGCCGTGTGTGCTGCGGCCGAGGGGGGAGAGTCCCGAAGACAGTTATAGGTTTATTGGGTGAGTGATGCTGCAGAGATGAGGTATGTGACGAGACGATGTGTGTGAAGTTGCTGATAAGTGAACTATAGCGAGGCGGACTGCCATGGCATGATGAACGGCGAAGCAGTCGAGGGCTTGGAAAAGGATGGCCATGGCCATATTCGGGGGGGGGAGAGCGAATCGTGCTGTACTAAGCCCCCTATTTCACTACAACACGGCCACATACTTGGAAACAAAAGACATACACAACCAGCATAACTCATACCAATAATAAGAAAACATACATAAGAAAAATAGTTGCAGTGTCAAGCTATCAATAAACCAAAATGTTTCACGGCAAAGACGGCAATTTACTCCGATCCCGAACCGGCTTATATACATCATTAGCCTTACCAATCCCACCAAGATATCCTACATTCTCAAGCATTTCCTCCTGTGTCGCCTCCAGCGCCTGGCGCACCACCAAGACTCTCCCGTCGTGATCCCCGGCGTCCTGCCTCTCCCATACGGGGTACTCGTCCAGCCACTCCTCCCAGATGCGATCCCACGACGCGTCCAGGTACGGGTTCATCTCGACGAAGCACCCGTCCCAGAACATGTACCAGTAATTCGCCAGCAGCGCCGTCTGGAACTCGGCCACCTGCGAGGCGGTCCCTATGGTCCACGCGACCGACCGGCACGTGTCGTGGCGGCGCCAGAGCTCGACGCGGATGAGGAACTGCAGCGCCACGTCGCTGAAGCACTTCTTGCCAAAGGCGGCGTCCGGACTGATGTAGCCGTGGGCGCGACGCACGCGGTCGGCATTCTTAGGGCCGAACATGAGGTCGCGGAACTCGGGCATGGCCTTCATCAGCGTTGTCTGCAGATCCTTGCGCGTGGGCTTGTACACGTTGTCGAAGCACCAGGCCCGGCACCGCCAAAACGCGGTGCGAACGGGCGGCGAGTCGACGAAGGCCATGATGGCCCTCACCTTGGCCGCCTTGGCCGTGAAGCCGACGAGGTCGGGGAAGACATTTTCGACAGTGGCCCGGACGAAGTCTCGATGGTACCCGAGGACCTGGAACTGGTGTTTGCTGGTGTGCTTGTCAGCGAAGCTGTGCATGGGTGTCTCATAGATGAACTTTTCGGGGGTACACGAGTGCTCGCCGCACCAGTTCAGCCTGGTGTCGGCACGGCCGCGGGCGATTTGCCTCTCCAGGGGGGGTGACCGATCAAGGGCTCGGCGGCGGAGGGTTCGTCGGGCTTGAGAGCTCAACTTCCTGGTACGTTTTGGGGGCTCAGGGGGTGCTTCTTCGCTTTCTGCCATGTTAAGTTGCAGGGTTAAGAAAATTTAAGGAAGGGAAGGGACGGACCGTCTGTTGTTAGTTTAGGGGGAAGGGCTGGGGACTGTATGTATGAGAACAAAGGTCGACCTGCCAGAGTTGATTGAACACCCAGGCATAGGAACACTGGTTCATCGCCCCCAGCAAAGTGATCCCTAACAAAGAGAGCACAAGCTTGACAACAAGCTTAAGAAAAGGGACACGCATGTTCAAACGTAAACACGCAGTGATAGTGTCCAAGTCACCAAATAAATTTCCTGCAAATTTTGCTACCGCACAAACACTGCGTCATGTGGTCCTGTTTCCCTCCCTTGGGCTCTTTCCCCTCATTCGGCACCCCGCCGATATAGTCGAACGTCAGCTCTGTTCCCTTGGGAATGTCCTTGATAGCGAACATGGCCAGGTCGTGCATGTGCCTGTCAGCATGGTCGCCCACGCGTGCAAAGATTCGCATGTTGGGGTCGCACGAGTGGTTCACGAAGCGTGTCGGCCCGGACATGAACTCCCCGTCCACCTCGAGCAGCGGCCCCATGAGACGGGGATCGAGCGAGTTGGGGTCGAAGAACTTGTCGAGGGCGAAGAGGTAGACGTCTTTTCGCTGAGAGATGGCCGCGGCGGACCGGCGACGATCTGCTTCAGTCGACGTGATGATTTCGCCCACGTAGCGATCAACAAACTGGCCCTTTTTTATGTCGGTGGGCGATCTAACGCCTGGCGGGGATGTTAGACTCTGAGTGCCTGAATCTATGATATGCTCACCCCATCCACGATCAAGGGTCCGGAATATCTGAAGCGGAACAGTACGACCTCGCTCAACGACGCGATTCGGGCAGTTTTCAGAACAAGAGCAGCCGAGGTGACACTCATAAATGGGCTTCTTCGAGTCTTGAAAACCCGAGCGCAACAAGCCCGCCTTGGAGCCGTGAGAGTGATACGCATACGTCTTCCTGGGCGCGCTGGGATTGCCCAACGCATCTACGCCGTCCAACTCGTCCCCGTCGTCGTCGACCTGGTCGGCCAGGCAGAGACATTCACTATACTGGCAGTCACCGTCGTGACCGCACGAGCAGCCGCTGCGGAAACTATCCTCGGCGGGCTCGACGCCCTGGCCCAGGACGACGCTGTCTATGAAGGCGAAGTCGCTGGGGAGGACCTGCGAGTCGACCTCGTTGATGACGGTGATGGGACACGAGTTGTGTGTCGGAAAGGAGCGGATCTGGCACCAGTGGCAGTTTTCCTTGTCGATGTTGGCCTACAGGTTGGTTTAGTGTACCTGTGAATGAAGAGTTGAGTGGGCGAGTACCTCATCTCCATGATTGTAAAAGTGTTTCTCTGTAGCCTGCTCCATGGCCAAGCAAGTCGGAGCCGTTGTCTGTGAGTGGGATGAAGTCAACACAACTTCAGCTGATTTCGTGGAGTATCATTAGAGCCATTGACGGAGCCGCTGCCCGTTGGTGATGCGAAAATAGAGGTTCGAGGTGGAGCGGCCTTTCACGACATTGGACGGAACAATGTGAAATGTTCTTGCGGGGCTGATTGGCTGCCGCCAATTTCCAAATTCGCACATGCAAGAAAGAGCTTCACCCAGTGCAACAGCGTTAACTCACACTGGACTCGATTCATCATTCTTCATTCTTCCACGAGACCTAATATTCAGCAAACCTCAAACTCTCGACAAGGACCCCTCGCGTGGCTGCGTGCAAAGTTTCAAAGCCCCCGGCTTGGCAACAAGTTGGATGACGCGGCGTGGCTGAAGGCATGCAAACGGTCACCAATACGAAGCATCTTCAAATCCTCCCTCCTCCATCCATCATGGCATTAGCCTGATTGGCACGGGACAGCTCGTTACCCCAAAAACAGTCGCAACCCCTCTCCCGCTTCGTCGCGTAAACTCTGACGATCACAGCCGAACGAGAACTTCGAGACTGCATCAATCCAGCTTTGTTCCGACTCCACCACCAACACCACCTCGTCTTGTCCACGTCCTCCCACGACGACGACGACGACGACGGGCTTTTGCTTCGTCATGCCGAATGCTTCGTGCTTCGCCCAAAAGAAAACAAAACGGCCGGAAGCTTCCTTTGCACGGTTGAGAAAAGCTTGTCTTCGCCACTGCCGAAGCCGTCGCCTGCTGTTCCGGCGAATGGTTCCATGTCGTAGTCTATTCATCATGTTATAAGCCCATCATGCATGTATTTGTACGGACATGTACTGTATTCGTAGTCCCCAAAGTGCCGTCTGTCCCCCCTGTGCGACTCCTCTTCCTCCTCTTCAACCTGACTCAAAGCCAACCAAACCCCCTGCTCTTGTTCCTCGCTTCGCTCTTCTGTTCGTCTCGTGGCCCAGTCCAGATCCAAACTAGCCGTCGACTCGAACACACGGACTTCATCTGGGCTCTGGCTCCCAATTGTTCATCACTCACTTCCTCCACCACCGACCATCGGGCAAAATACCACCGGCAGCGCAATCAACGAAACATTTCTTTCTTCGTCCTTTTCGCCGCGCATCGCCTTTGCGCTCCCCTCAGTCTGCGTCAGCAATGGCCAGCCACTCCTAACAACTCGTGACCGGCTTGTTGTTCTCTTTGGGTCTTATTGTTGGCTTGCTGCGCAGTGAGGCTGCGCACCCACCAACCAACATCCCACCACTGCCACCCACCATCTATACGACCACCATCGTCACCACCTTCTCCCTCTACCATCTGTCCACGAAGCCCTGTTGTGACCTTCTGCAAACCGCCGCCACAATGGTTCGACCCCTCACTACTACCTCTAGCTGCCAACCCAGCTAACAAACCCCAAACAGGGCTGCTGCTTCTCCCGTCCCTCGGGACCAAACTCGCCCTACCCAGGCGGCCCAAACGGTTCCTCTCGCGCCATCAACCCTCCCCCGCTGCAGCTCCCTGACCCAGCTCACCCCCAGCAGCAGGGCTCCTCCAGGCGCCGACGACAGCGTGAGCCGCGGCCGCTCGACCAGCACATCGACAAGCCGTTGCGCCGCCACGAATGGTCCTCGCGCGACCGCACCTGGACGGCCCGCCAGCTCGACCGCGAGCGCAAGGACTTCTTCGACACGAGGGTCACCGGCCGCCCCGAGATCTGGCAGACGGTCCACGCTGCCCTGCAGGTCCTCTGGGGCGAAGAGGACGAGGACGACGGCGCTGACGGCCTCGCCACCGCCCAGATGATCCTCCGCGCCGCCGAGATCTCCCTCCCCACGGGGAACCTCGCCAACGGCGTCTACGACCACCTCGGGAACTACTACCAGATCCCCGAATGGGTCGTCTGCAACCCGCGCAACATGGTCGACGAGCCGCGCGACGGCGCGAGGGGCAGTGGGGGGTCTGCGGCTGGCGACGAAGATACTACTGCCGAGGACGATGACATGACCGACGACGACGACGACGACGATGATGACGAGATCGAGGGCAGGAAACGAGAAAAGGGCAAAGAAGTCATCGACGTGCGAGAGCAAATCGCCGTACGCGCAAGGTTGAGCGAGAACGGACAAGACATCGGCGTCCACGTCCTCGAAACCGAGCCGGTCAAGACCGTTGCCAAGAAGATCGCCTCGGCAGCAAAGGTAAGCCTCTCTTCTTTTCTTCAACCTCCCGACCGAAGCACTAACACATCTCCAAAGCTCACCTCGACCAAACGAATCCGCATTGCCTACATGGGGAAGATGCTCAAGGAGAACACCTCCCTCGCCGACCAGGGCTGGCAGACCGGCCACGTCGTCAACGCCCTCGTTTTCAACCGACAATAACCCTCTACCCCATCTCATTCCATTCCCTTTGATGTCCTCTAATGACCAAATCCTGGTACACGGCCTCTTTTTCCTTGATCTAAAGGAACGTGCACCGTCGACTGTTTCTCTTACTTGATCACGTCTGGATAATACCCCTGCTTTGTCACACCGGTTGCTGCTTCCTTGCTATTTCATCCCACCCTTGTTTTCGCGGAGTTGCTTTGGTCTAGTAGCGTTGTCTCCTTTTTTCAACTCACACCCTCTCACGTCTTTGCCTGGCTTACATGTACACGGAGACTGATTTGGATAACCTCCTTTCCCCTTGAATCCCATAAGCCATAGTTGCATATACACCCGTCGCCTTGTCATCAACTGGCCTCGTCGAAGCACACAACCATAGATTTATTCAATAATGAAGGGGGGGCTCGTTTTTGTCCCTCTCGTAATCACGTCATACCTATTCATCCCTGTACTCCTTGATACGTAAGCCGCATGTACACATGTCTGAAATTCATTTGTCTACCTAACCTGCTACATTTAACTCTACCCGGGGACCCTTTGCATGGCCTTTTGGTGGGAAAACACCCATTAACAAGCTCCCCCCCAGACTCCGCTCCATCACCGTCATGACTCTTGCAGTGTTGCAAACCGCCCAAGATAGGCGTGTCCGCCGCAATGGCCCTCGGGCCCTTATGAAGTAGATCCAATCTTGTTGAGGCCCTTCAGCGAGCCCAGGCTCAAGGCCAAGCCTTGCGAGCGGCTTCTTATCCGGACAAAGCCAGTAATGGGTCCATCCTCGCCCTCTTTCTCGATGCTCAGGTTGGCAAGAGCATCCTCGCCTGATATCATGTTAGCAAACAAACTCGGGACCTGTTAATTAACATGAGATAACTTACCGAACACGCTCCGGGCGTAGAGGTTGGCACTGAGGAACTGGCAGTCGCCCTGGAGACTTGCCTCGGGGGTCAGGCAGTTCATGTTTGTGCAAGCCATGAGTTGGTGAAGGAATTCGCGTAGTGATTTTGCCTTTGAGTTGATGTTGACCTTGTTCTCCCACTCGAATTCAGTCCACATGGTACGGAACTGCGTCTCAGTGCAGGTAGCGGGCTGGATGTAGTCCATGATGTCCACGTGCAAGTCGTTGAGGATCACCACGTTCGTGTCGGTAGAGTGGGCTCCGTCGTAGACGACGTTGCCGAAAATCACACCAGTGTCCGTGGATGAGACCTTGATCGTGCACTGCACGTTGTGGAAATCATGGGGTCCTAGGTTCTGCGTGGTTGGCCGCTCAACGACCTTGAGGTCGCCCAGAGTGGCGAACTCAACAGACAGGTTCTGGAGGGTTTCGGTGGTTTGGTTGACCAACAGCACATCAAGAACGATGTCGAACTGGTGAACCTTGACGTAGGCTTCGGCATATACGGGATCGGAGAAGCCAGTCAACTGAACCACGCGGCTGAGCTTGGAGGACAGATCTTCCGTTGCCGACTCACCGCCCGTTGCCCTCTCGAGGTCCATCTCAATCTGATCCAGTCCATCCGAGGTGTTCTTCTTGGAGAGCTGGCGGATCTGGACCACATCGTCAACTTGCACCGCCGTCTTGGCTCGCTCAACTGCCTCCTTGGCAGCTCGCTTCTTCTCCTCAACTTGCACCATGGCACGGAAAGCCTTGCGAGTGTCATTCAGCCACACAGCCTCCAGCTCCTTCTTCTCCTCAAACTCGGCGAGAGATCGCACGCAAGACATGATACGATCCACGGAGTCCTCGTCAATAGGAGCCTTGACAAACTGCGATTGGCCCACGCGGATAACTGAGATCATGATGAGCATGGCCTCTGCCCTCAGCGCATTAGTTCGTGCCTTGTCCGATGAAATCTCGGCGTGGCGCATGACAAGCTTGACGAGGGTTGAAGACAGAACGGTTGCGAGGTAGTAGTCGCCATCAAGAATGAGTTGACGCAGAGGCGGCTTCTGAGCAGCCTTGACAGCCTCCAACTTGGCGGCAGCCGAGGACTGACTAGTAAGAGCGGTCTCGGTGGCATAGGTGCCGTCGGCAAGAACCTTTCGTGATCCACTAGGGGCAGCGGGCTTTGAGGTACCATTCACATGGTCATCGGGCTTCTCTCCATCGTCGTGGCTGTCCAACAAACGCTGCTCGGACGCGAGAATAGGCATCTCGCCCAAGCTAGCACGTATTCTTCTCCATGCATCCCTAATATCCTTCTCTTCAAGCGAGTACTCGCCAATAATCCACAGGATTCCACGATACACTTTGCCGGCTCGGACCTCGCCAAGGGTAGCAACCAAGCGCCCGATGATGGTGGTTCGTAGGTTGGGGAACTTCTCAACTACCTCCTTGACAAAGTTAATGACGTCGACGGCAGAAGCATTGTTGAAATCAGCAATGAAGTCCATCAGAAGCTCCACAACACTGGATGCCACTTCGGAGAACTTGATCGCACATTGGTGGATAGAGTGGATGAGGAGTGACCGGTACTCGGCGTTCTTCTCGTACTCCTGATCAACCGTCTTGGAGAGCTCCTTCTTGAGAAGTAGCACAACCTCCTCAACATTCTTGCTAGAGACCATCTCAAGAGCGAGACCCAAGGCTTTTCTCCGCACGTCAATATCGGTGCTGGAAAGAACCCGAAGAATCTCCATGGTCAAGTCGTCCAAGACGCCCTCATTCTTCTTTCGCAGCTGATCAACTCGATCGAGAACGATAAGCTTGACGTTGTTGTCGGCTTCCTTGATGCTCAACTCGATAAACTTGGCGGCGGCGGCCTTGACTGCGACGGGGTTGTTGGTCAACGCAGTGAGCGATGAAGCAGCTTCGTAGACGACCGTGGACACGCCAGCTTCGAGCAAATCGAAGATTAACCTTAGGTAGCGGGCCTATTATGACAATCAGCATGTGTTCATGACAAAGTCCCAATTGACAAACCTTGTTTTGTGAGTTTTGGACGGCATCCTTGCGAATGAACTCGAGCTCGACAAGCTGAAGCAGCTCCTCGGCGTTGGGAATTCCCTCAAACATGACGCTGAGGTAGACAAGCGCCGCGTCATGGTCAATGCTGGCAAGAGCGGCGAATGCGTTCCTCTTGCATGTAGCGTCGGTTTCACCGTCCAGAAAGGTGGCGATGAGTTCTGAGGCATCGGGGATGAGGGAGGGCGAGTGAAGATAGATAGACGAGATAGCGAAGACGGCGTTCTTTCGCACATAGGCGTGTCGGTGTTCGAGGCAGGACCGCGCGGATGACAGGAGAGGCTCAATCAGCTCGGGTTCCCTCAATTTGCAGAGGAAGCGCAGGGTGTTGCCTCGGATGTACTCGTTGGGGTGCTGAAGATCGTTTCGAATGCCATTGCTACATCATGACGGTTAGCAGAGGGTGATGGAACCTCAGGCATTAGGGCGACATCGTACCAAACCAGAATCATCTCCTGCTTGAGCTTGCCGCTGCTGTCCAGCTTCGGGCAGATCTCGTAATAGAAGTAAAGGAGCTTCTTGAGAGGCTTGTGCTTGGAAGGCATAACGAATCGAATAATATGCATCAGCAACGTGGGCATAGGATCGCCGTTGAGCATAATGGTCAGAATGCGCTTCATGGTGTCGACCTTGGTCTCGTCCGTTCCCTTCTCCAACTGCATGCGCAGGTCGGAGGAGGTGGGAACGTCGGCGGCATTGTCCTGGTGGACGAGACTGTAGGCATTCTCGAGAAAACCAGACATATTGGGCAAGATCGCCAGCGGCTGGCCGTGAGAGGTGGTGGTGTAAGAAGCAGTAAATGGGACGTGGCTCGAAGGGGTCCGAAGATGGAAGTGGGATTGGTGGCAGTAGTGTCGAGTCGGCGGTGGGGAGGCTCAGGGGCTCGGGGTGACTTGCAAGCTCTCCAGCTTCAGTGAACGGGACAAATTCGTAATTCTGCCAGGGCCGTCCGCTGGATTATCGCTGCGCGCAATGGCCGGCCAAGGTCTCCAAAGTCCCCGAGGTCGTTGAGGGCCAAATGTCTTGTAAGTCGTCAGCTCCAAGAAGGTCTATCTGTCCTGCTGGCGGGACGTCGAACAGGTGGCACTAAGCCAACGGACAGTGAACGTCACGTGAATCTAGCACGGCCACAGCAAACGCCACAGAAGCAACTTGAGCTCAACGCGGCGAACTTGCTTCAGCCCACTCACGCGAACTGGGCTGCCCCGCCTCTATGGCCCGTGCGTGGCACTCAAGGTGGCTCCTTCACCTTGGCCTCTTTTTACTTGTCCCGCAGTCTCAGCCTTGCGGTCGGTGGTCATTGTGATACGCGATTTGCGATTTTCCCAAGCCCCCTTCAACCCCTTCTACAGTCGCCAACATGTCGGCATCCAACGAACCTTTCTACCTCCGGTACTAGTACGTCACTCGTGTTTCCTTTCCGTCTGTATATTTCAGCGAGTCGATGCTAAAAGCGAGTTGCGCCACAGCTCTGGCCATATGGGCCGCTTCGGTCACGAATTCCTAGGTTCGATCCCCCGCGTCCCGACCTTCGACACCGACAGCAGTCCACGAGCTAATAACGACCTGAATAGAATTCGACTTCCGCGTCGTGGGCGACGGCCGAAGCGCAGTGGCCAGATATGCCAACAACTCCAATTACCGAAACGATAGCTTGATTCGCAAAGAGAGTACGAAAGACACAGGCAGCTTTTTGCGAGAGCCGCATTTATTGACGAAACTACAGTGTGCGTCAGCTCTGTTGTTGTCGACGAGATCAAGCGGATCATCAAGGCGAGCGAGATTACCAAGTACGCGCCTATCGTACACGACCGAATAGTTTACATTCCTAACGTTGATTAGGGAAGACGATTCCAAGTGGCCACAGAAGAATAAGGACGGTCGCCAAGAGCTGGAGATTCGGATTGGTAACGATCATATTGCGTTCGAGGTTTGTCACGCCAAGCTACGGGCGATGGTAAGACTAACGCAACAAAACAGACAGCCAAGATCGGTTCGTTGGTCGATGTGACGGAGTCGGCCGATCCAGAAGGCCTGCGAGTTTTCTACTACCTTGTCCAGGACCTCAAGGCTTTGGTATTCAGCCTGATCGCACTTCACTTCAAGATCAAGCCTATCTAGAGTAGTATGGGAATATTCGTCATGAACTGGGGTGGCTGGGATGAGCAACGGATACCCTTCCAAGACCTACCGGTATGGATGGAACGGTATAGACGATGTTGGGCGTTAGGATCTGAGAAGTCGATGACATGGCCGGTAAAAGGACGGTGTGCAAGGGTCGACTCCAGGTGCACGTCTTACTCCAGGGGTAGGGTATCTGTCGACAGCCTTCGTAGACGGCCGGCAGGCATACGGGATGGTTGGGGTAAACTGGAAGAAATCTAACAGGGCAAGATCGGAACAGCTCTGCCCGAGCTTCGAGGCGAAAGGATAGAAAGAAAACAAAACAGACAAAACAAACAGGCTCACCCGACGATAATCGCGAATGACGTGCGTGAGAGTCGGGAGATTATCGGGATGGATGGGAAGTCAAGGATATGAACCATGACAGTTGTGGTACGACAAGCATGGACAGCCCAGAGGTCGAACCACGCACTTTTTTCCGTCTCACGCACCACACGCACATAAACAACATGCAAAGATGGCATCTGCGCCCACGAAGTCGGTCAAGAGTTGTGTCAGGGGGAACTGAGGCTGGCCGCATGAGAGGCTCGCTGCGATGACAGGTGGCGGAGTTTCCGATGTGGTTTGCTACAGATGTTACTTTCCGGTAGTCGCCAGCCAGTAGATATCATGACAGTATGCCCGGTTGTCTGATTCTTCGATCATGCCGACTTTTGCATATTATCGGCTGAGACAAAATAGAGAGAGGGATGAATTTCGCTCAGAAGTGGATAGAAACGCCAGGGCACCGCTCTGGACTAATTTTCGACGCCCGTGCGAATATTGGCTCGGAGAGCCATGGACGACGAAGCGGCGAGAAACAAAAGACGCTGAGAATGCCGCTGGAGACTCATGGATGATTCTTCGCCGCCCGCCTCAAGCTCCCGCTGGCCCGCTCCAGCTTGCAGGTGCACTTTTGGGCGCGGGGCCCGCATTCGGGCTGTGAGCTGGCTGTTCCGGGGAGAACCACAGTCGCTTCCAGGACCTCAAAATGCCCCCGTGAGATTCTCCAAGAGCTGACGGGTAGCGGTACTTTAGGGTGCATAAGGCCGAAGCCGATGCTCAAAGTACCGCTACCTCCACCTCCACCACGCCAACTCGGCACCGCTGCAGAGCCCTGGCCTCGATCCCCACGCTCAAGCGGCCACTAGCAAATCAGGTCTGGATGCGTCGTCCAGGTCTCCCCATGAAAACCCAGCAGCCCATCATCATCCATCACCGACTTGACCCTTTTCGCCATCGACCCATTTGCGATTTGGCCTTGCTTGCTCTCTTGCTTGCTCGCCATTTCCGCCCTTGTACAACTATTTCTATTTTCCATTTCTTTTTATAACTTGAAACCCTTGTGTCTCTAGTAATGAGCTTTATCTTTGCTCCCTAAAGGCCTCCCGATGCGCCTGGGAATTCCCAAACACTAAAAACATAACCTTCATGAACGTCCTGTCCCGAGATCGCCACCTGTGGTGATTCCCCTACATCCTAAAACGAGCAGCCTCTCCTTCTGCGACCCCCGACACGAACGATCCCTCGACGGCCGGCCGCCATCCCTTCTTCAATCGCCTCACTCATCAAATCCAAACAAGACCTGGATTCTTTCTCCATTACCCTTTATTCTCGGTGATATCTCCCTCCCCACGTCGTCAGTTTACCCGCTCTCTGGACTCCACACGACACAACCTCCGCGATGCCAACTCCATCATCCAATCCTCCCCCCGACCCGTCGTCGCCTAGGTCGTATAGCTTCTCGACCTGTCCCGACGACCTTCAACATGCTCCTTGGCAATCACACGACGCTGTCCAAGAACATGACGATATGGGCGTTCAGCCTGTGCCCTCCACCTTGATCGCACCCCCTGTTTTCGACGCGCCTCCCACGCCCGAAGGCCCGGCCATCGATGATGCGCAGGCATCCGAAGACGCCTCGTCACGCTCAACCACCATGTCACCCGGTCCCCAATCCACTGCCACCGCCGTTACATCTCCCATTCCGAGCGGTCCTGACGGCGACTTGGTCAAGAGTAGAGACGCCGAAATCGGCAGCCAGCTGAGTCGTCAAGAATCAAATTGCACACAACCGGCCCTCGAAGCCGAAATGACGCCACGTGCCGCCCCGCGGAGAAGAGCCTCGCCTATCGACGACTGGGAATCGAGCGATCCCGATACGCAAGACGATGAGCTCTGGTCACCGGCAATGGGGTCCGACTACTCTTGCATGCGAGTGAGTACATGACCAACAAGGCTTCCCTGCATGGCGCAGGTCAATTCATTAACAATTCTCACTGAAAAGGTCATTCCTTCGGCCCCTTCGTCATACCTTCGATCGGGCAGTCGATTCCACGGTACCCAACAATCGGAACGGCAAGTATATGATGTTCAGGTCGAAATAAAGCACGTGGACATGCGCGAGTCCTTCCTCTGCGGATACTTGCGCATTCAAGGTACGCTCCCAGCCTTGAGCGGCCCTAAAATGGCGAGCGCTAAACTCTACAAATAGGCCTCACCGAAGACCACCCGACCCTCACGACGTACTTTGAGGGCGAAATCATTGGGACGAAGCACACCTTCTTCACGGAGCATGATAATTGGGGTGCCAATATAAAGGTCGACCTGAGTCATTGGTCCAAATTCCCGGCCTTCCGTCCCTTCCAGAAGCAGGCACGCAAGGGCCCCGTGTTGATTCGAGACGCCTCCCAACGAGAACATATCTTCATGAGATGGAAGGAACACTTTTTGGTCCCCGATCATCGAGTTCGGACCATAACCGGCGCGAGTTTCGAGGGCTTCTACTACATCTGCTTCAACCAAATCAAGGGAGAAGTCAGCGGGATATACTTCCACTCCAAGAGCGAAAAGTACGTCGTCCGCCACCGTCCAAGATCGAGACGCATATGCTAATATGTCTGCCAGGTTCCAACAATTGGAGTTGAAGCATGTGCCCGACAGGGGTTGTTACTCTGCCACTGAATTCAGGTGAAAGCCGCCCACGTACTTTATTGCATCATATCTTCAGTGACGGTGATGGCAACCGAGTCACTACAGTTTATTTAATCCAACTTGACCGGGCCTGGTTGGAAAGGTTTTCATATACCAACAACGCATAGATGGGAGGTGGTATGGGCACGACCCCTTTTTTTATGATGATTTCAAGGTGCCCCTGGTTGTGGTTTACGAGTCGCGAACTTTTTTGGACATTCTTATATGCGGAGCACGGGAATATCAGATGGAACAAAGGGTGGCCTTCCTGTACTTGTGTGTTTTTTCTTATTCGTCAGCCTCGAACTTTTTGAAATATCCACGTCGAAATGGGTTGAGATCGTCTGCTGTTGTCCCATTGGCTTCGGCTGTCTTACGGGAGGCGTAGGCCGCGAGGGCCTCAGGAGATACCTCCGTGTCGGGCAAGCGACGGTAGGTGATCAATCTCCTCGACCCTTATTCTAATGTCAGTCATGTCTCGGGGCATCATGGCAAATGGATGACTCACACTTGTTGAACACCTGGACGCAAACGTTTACAATCTCCATGCAGGGATGGGTCGGCACGGGGATTTCTTGCTCCTCGTCGTTTGCTGTGGGCATCCAGAAGGACAGTCTTCCATCATCGACCACCGTCTCAGACGCAAAGGTCAGGATGTCGTCAAGCATGGCAAGGAAGCTGTAGGGCTTCTTTGGGGGGACATAATCCGGGTTCCTGTTTGTGGCGTCAGTGTCCGGGCTCGTCACCACTCACGAATGGAACAGCTCCTTACTTTCCCTTCGTCCTGCCTGCCTCGATCAACCAGGGAGTCTTCTCTGGGTCTTTGCATCCCAGCACCCTGAGGCCTTCTCGGACTCCGTACGGCGGATCACAGACGATGCCGTCCCACCACCGGTGTTTTCTGATGGGGGTGTGAATCAGGTCGGCAGAAAAGACGCCTCCCAGGCATGCACCCAACTCATACTGATCAAAGTTGCCCTGGAGAGTCTTCTTGCCGCCGTCGCCGCGGATGCTCCGACCGTCGATATCGCTTCCCCACGCCACGGCTCCGAACTGCGCGCAGGCAATGGGGAAGGAGCCGGTCCCGACAAAGGGGTCGTAAAAGAGTTTTCCGGGGGCTGCGAGGGCGATGTTTGCGGTTATCAGAGCGAGCTCCGAGTCCATGCTTGTGGTGGAGATGTATTTGCGCTTCTTGAGGTCGAGTTTGATGACAAGATCTCGAGAGGAACTCGCCAGGTACCTCCCAAAGTAAATCTTCGTAGGGTCTGGGATGCCAAGGGGAACGCTGTTGAACGGCCATTCCTCAAAGATGGAGAAGAGCTCGTCCGGATTGGACATCTTGATGGGCCCGTCGAAGCCGAGGAATCGGAACGAGTTGATGAGCTCGATCCTCTTTGCGGTGGAGCGTGTTCCCTGGTAGGGTTCGACGGCGAATTTGAACGAAGCCATCTTGTACTGCGACCAAAGCTGCTCCGTGTCTCGTTTCACGGCGTCGTGCACCTCCTGGAGGGTCTCCCCGGTACCCCAGAGTTCATGAATAGATTGTGCCAGGATCGATCTCTGAATCAGACGCTTGGCTGCATCGACAGAGGGTAGCCGCACGATGCAGAAGGGAGACTATCGAGCGTGTGAGGCTGGTGACACTGAATTCCTGTATAGAAAACGTACGTCGAGGCTATACTGCAAAACTTTCATGTCCACGCCCTGAACAATGGCGAGAGCCTCAATTTCCGGGAGACGAAAGGTCTCATGGACTTGTGCAAACTTGATGAGAAAATCCATTTCGGCAAGATCTCTTGACCTCGACAGAGGATCGTTGTTAAAGGTGATTACGTCGGTGTAAAAATGATGGGGGAGGGGCAATGATCAATATCAGGGCGCCATGGGGCCAGGAGGGAATGGTAGGCGGTACAGTCTTGTCGAAGAGCAGTAAATCCTGTAGCAACCGTGGAAGCGAAGCAATGAGCGGCTTTAACTGCTGTTGGAAGTGAATGAAGGTGTTTTAGATTTTGAAATGTAAGTGGGTGGGATGTACAAAACTCCCATAATAATGTCAAAGTCGCAGCCCGTGGGCGCAAAAGATTCGCCGATGAAACCCCGCCTGAGCAAGTCGATTTTCTGGGCCAACTCTGACCTCTTTCCATCTTCTTCACATCACCACCCGACATATCTTCTTATAAATCACCGAAGTTTCTTAATTTGAGGCGAATCGTCTCCAATCAATACTCTTTGAAGACTCTGGCCATGTTTCCTACCGCACCGGCATCGATATATCAGGCGCCAAAATGTTTCGTCACCTACGGGACCATGGGTCATGTCGACAGCAAGCAGAAGCCACACAAGGGCAAGCCATGGGCTGCCATTAAGTCACTCGATTTCATACACAAGGCTCGTGTGTCCTTGTTCTTCGAAGGGTCTGGGGTTAATCCTTATTTAGGTTGATCTCATCATCCCTTCTGAAATTTATGATGTAGTTCATCGAAAGGTCATAGAGGCACGACAGCAGCCCCAGTACTCGAAGGTGACAATGTCACTCGGTAATATTTTGGAAGGAGAGTTCTTCGACGAATACATCAAGAAGGGTACTCTCTTGCGAGTTCTTGGGGCAAAGATATATATGCTGAGGTTCTTGACCA
This sequence comes from Thelonectria discophora, assembly GCA_911649645.1. NCBI lineage: Eukaryota > Fungi > Ascomycota > Sordariomycetes > Hypocreales > Nectriaceae > Thelonectria > Thelonectria discophora. Next base: position 3,843,711 of record CAJVRK010000008.1, on the reverse strand, counting down.
GGGAACGTGCTCATGCTTTCCAAAGGAAAAACAACCACGGGCACTTTATTTACTCTACGCGAAGGTATGCTCCCATTCAAGCTCTTTGTAATAAAGACTAACTCCGACTAGGAATCTTGAACCTCTATCTTGACAGGGAAACCTACGAACGTGCCGGGCTCGTTGGCAAGCCATATGGAGTCAAGGGTGGCAGAGCATCAAAACCTCGATGGAGTAAGTCGTCCAAGAGCCGCCTTGTGGCTTTGAGTTAATGTGTGTCTCTAGTTGTTTCTTTTGATCTAAGAAGCCCAGCCATGTTTCGTGGCAAGAAAGGTTTCGATCGCTTGGTCTACGCTTGCAAGAATGTACTCAACCAACCGACAACATGGCTCTTCTGCAATGTGAGCGAATCGAGTGAGTTACCGTATCCAGATATTTACATTTTAAGCCTATCTAACATTCGCAAGTGCCATCCTCGGACCCCTTGCGAGAACACTTTGCCGCCAGGTTCACCTCATCTCAAACCATCAGTCGAGATATTGTCGCGCGCCAGGCGCCTCTGGATATTCCCGCCGACATTGTCGGAAGCGGGGATCGCGCCAGTTTTGAAGATGCCTCGACTGAGTGTTACGAGTGGCTGTCACTCATCCGACTAGGCAGTCCTCGTGTAGAAGCTCAGGATAGCATCGATCCGTATCTCTCGAGGTATCAAGTACCAGGAGAAGAAGGTGGAGAGGTGACCATGTGCAAGCTAAGTTGGCAGGGTTTCATGTCCTCGAATTGGCTGCACGAGCTGCTGATTGAAATAATTGTCGCTGCTCCATCCGCAAGTTGGTTCTCCCTGGGCGCAACGTGCTTCTCGAGGAGGGTATCTGGGGGTGCGGACGAAGTCGCACTCCTTCGACCTCCAAGGGCGGAAGGGAAGTTTCTAATGTGGGAAACAAAATGTCTGGAGTGAAGCAGGTCTACTCCTGTTTCGATCGCACACTTCTCTCATCGCCAATGCCTTGCCCCATGACGGCTTCCTCGACGAGCCTGCGCAGCGCAGCCTGGCCCTCGGCTGTGTTGAAATCCTCGCGCTGGGCAAGCTCTTCGATGCGCCTTCGGAACTCAGAGTCAATTTCCTGAGGGATATCTCGGGTCTGGTCCATGGTACCCAGTCTCACAGACAGGCCTTCAGGTGGTGGGGGAATCGACTCTGGCATGATGGCCGCAGCGGTGGCCTGGGGATCGCCTCCTCGAGCTGCCTCGACTTCGGCAAGGTATGCAGATACGGCAAGAAAATCCCCCTCGGCTTCAATCTTTTCTCTGGCGGTCAATCCTTCGGATCCCCTGTGGTGAATGTCGGCATCGAGTTCCTCAACCAGGACCTTGGCAGCGGCCTCGGTCTCAACGACGAACAAGGCAGTCTCGTCGTCCTCGTCCTTGATATTGACGTCGACTCGGAACTCGAGGATCAAGGCTCTGAGGAGGTCGAAATGGTTATAGCTCGCAGCAGCGTGGACGAGGGAGTAGCCATGTTCGTCTTGGGAGGAGGCAAGGTCGGGGTTTTCTCGAAGGAGGGGCAGCAAGTCGGGGCTGTTATCAGCAGCCAGCAGGTACGGATTGGGCGCCATTGTTTGATGCTTGGGCGAGTAGGTTGTGAAATTCGATAGAGAGGTTTTTGATCGCGGATTGGGGCAAATGGTAAGTCGTTTTTGTTTCTGGAGTCGAAGACGATGATGGGTTGTGGATTTTTTCCCTGCGCAGGATGCAGGGATGTCAGATGTCATGGTGTGTGGAGGGGTAGTTGACGGGACCAGTCGATCATAGACGTGCCCACCAAAACTCCATGAGTCCGCAAGTCCGTCAACGAAAGCTCAATTACCCGTCCAGAGGCTGAGCCCTGGTGGTAAGATGCGGCGTGACACATTATCTGCTTACATGGGTATCTTGGATGACTTCTCGCACCGTTCCACCAACAGTATCCGGCAAGGAAACACATGGTTCAATAAATACAACATGGGAATCTTAGTAGGCATGTTCCGTAGTCTGACTCACCCCGGCGACTTTAGTTCCCCTGTTCCAGAGAACTGCTGTGATTGAGGCGGTGCGTCAAGGCAGTTTTCTCATCCCACAATCACTGCAGCTGCCTGCAACCTTTGTTAGGTCCCCACCCTAGACTGAATTCACACTCATCGGGTGTTTTAAAGTCAATTTAACCTCTCTAGGGACAAGCAAGTACCTACCCGAAGGTGACGAGAGGTTATAAGTCGAGAGTCATCCTCGTGTCCCCGGTCTAGAGAAGAAAGCCCAACCGACTGGTTTGGTTTTCGTGTAACTCATCGCCCCTGCTCCATCAGGACCAGGTCAAACAAAACCCCTCCACCCCCACCAAACACTTCTTCCGGTCCCTCACTTTCCAGCCAAACACTCTTCAACAAACGCGACAGACTATTTCACAGAGATCGCCTTTAAGGAGAAAGGCACCCACCAAGTCTTCCCCGTAAAGGACGCAAAGGTGAAGAGAAGCCATCAGAATCATCTACCAAGAAGGTAAGCGCGCGGGCGATTGATGAAGGACGACATCATATATATATCTATACAGTCGCTGACTTATACCCCGTCCTAGTTACGCAAGAAAGCCACACTTTTCACCACCATGGATGCGCCTTACGTTGCTCAGGACGTCCAGGAGAACGCCAAGTTATTTGCTGCTCTAGAAGCTGCCCGCAAGGAGAAGAAGAAGGGCGCCTTCTCAGTCAAGAAAACCACGTTCGACGTCAAGGGATCCCAGGATGGTATCCAGGTTGATTCATGGAGATTCCAGGACTGGGACTACAAGCGACGCGATTTGCCTACGTATGCTCGTGGTATCTTTACCACCAGGACGAGGCGAAGGGAGCCCGAGATCGTAGTCCGAGGTTACGACAAGTTCTTCAACACCGAAGAGGTCCACGAGACCAAGTGGTCAAATATTCTGACCAGAACTCAAGGTCCTTACGAGTTGACCCTCAAGGAGAACGGATGCATCATCTTCATTGCCGGTCTCGAGGACGACACCCTCATCGTCTGTAGCAAGCACTCAACTGGTGACCGGAGTGATGTCACGGTCAGCCATGCCAGTGCCGGCGAGCAGCATATCGAACGCCAGCTGGCTCGCCTCGGAAAGACCAAGGCAGACCTTGCTCGGGAACTTCGCAAGAGGAATGTCACTGCCGTGGCTGAGCTCTGCGATGATGCCTTCGAGGAGCACATCTTGGCTTACACCCCCGACAAAGCAGGACTCTACCTCCACGGCATCAACCTCAACGTCCCCAAGTTCACCACCTATCCCAGCAACGCCGTACAGCAGTTTGCCGAAGGCTGGGGCTTCATAAAAACCGGCTGTTTTGTCATGAAGGACATCAACGAAGTCAAGGCCTTCCTCGAAAAGGCGGCCGAGACTGGCTCCTACGACGGTCGGGATGTTGAAGGCTTTGTCATTCGATGCAGAATGAGCCACAACCCCAACGAGGTCCCCTACAGTGATTGGTTCTTCAAGTACAAGTTTGAAGAACCCTACCTCATGTACCGTCAGTGGCGAGAGTGCACCAAGGCGCTTATCGCGGGCAGACAGCCCAAGATCCGGAAGCATGTCAAAATCACCGAGGAATATCTGCTTTACGCCCGGAGACGCCTCGCTAGCGACCCCAAGCTCGCCAAAGACTATAACTTGAACCACGGAATCATTGCTCTGCGGGACGACTTTCTCAAGTTCAAGAACCTCAAAGGTTCGGATGCCGCCAATATGGACGAGTTGGACGTTGTGGCCATGACGGAAGTCACTGGAGATGTCATCCTCTGCCCCATCGCCACCATTGGTTGCGGTAAGACGACGATTGCCCTGGCTCTAACCCACCTCTTTGGATGGGGCCACGTTCAGAACGACAACATCTCAGGCAAAGGTCGACCGCCTCGCTTTGTCAAAGAACTATTGAGTCAGCTCAAAGATCATCCTGTCGTCGTGGCTGATCGAAACAATGCCCAGAAACATGAACGAAAGCAATTCATCACCGATGTGAAACTCCAACATACCGGAGCAAAGCTGGTTTGTCTGAACTTCAAGCATGACGAGGAATCCATGGACGAAATCCGACGCATCACCCAAGACAGAATCATTCAGCGTGGAGACAATCACCAGACGATTCATGCGGCTACCGACCAGGACAAGTTCATCGGGGTCATGGAAGGCTTTATCAACCGCTTCGAAGCTTGCAACCCTTATGCTCGTCCCGATGATGGCTTTGACGTGGTGATTGACCTCGATCCAACGGCCGGAAGCCGCAAGAACCTCGAAACTGTCGTCACCCAGTTGGCCAAGAACTTCCCCAATCTGATGAAGGAGGTTCCTGGAGCTGAGCAACTTGACGAAGCCATTGAAGTCGCCTTGGACTACAAGCCCGACTTCAGACATGACATCGCTAGCCGGGGCAGGAAGAACAGCCCAGGGAAACAGCAGGGTAGGGGACAGCAACAGAAAAAACCGAAGCCCCCGGCCTTGGAATACATGTCTATTTGCGTCAACTCCAGGGATGTCAACGGCGTACTCGAAGAAGCTTTCAGAGCCACTGGCCCCGAGATTTCTCGATTCTACAAGCAACTGAAACAGAGTCGACGCGTGCAAGCAAAGTTTCACGTCACATTGCTGCACCGGGCCGCTTCGCGTGACCATCCTGAGCTTTGGAATCGATACTCGACGCTCCACTGCGATGCCATCAAGCCTGGCAACACCGACACAGTCCACGGGGACTGCGATGTCATTCTGGAAAGGGTAATTTTGTGTGTCTCTCTCTGAAATGACCATACTAACTCTTAATTAGGTTGTTTTTGATGACCGGGTCATGGCTGTTGTGGTCCGTCTCGTAGACGAAGACGGCTCGTGGGAGTGTGTCAATCCGGTAGCACACATCACTATTGGTACTCGAGACCAAAACGTGAAGCCCAAGGAGAGCAACGATCTCCTGGCAAGATGGCTGGAGGGCGGCAGCTCTGCCGAGACCAACATCAAAGAGGTCGTCTTCGAAAAAAAGCCTACGCTGAAGGGCAACGTTCAAGGAAAATCTCCCATGTATCCATAGATGGGGAAGGTGATGTGATTGAAGAGGCTTAGGAGTGAGGAATTTGTTAGAAAGGCTGCCAAAACGTAACAACGCCGAAATACAAGCGTCGCTTTGCGCCCACCTGCGTTCATCAAACTTAGTGAAGGCCTCACCGAAGAGAGGGCCAATTCGACTGTGCCATGCTTCTGTCAAAACTCACTTTAGAAATGCGGTGAACCATGTTAAGAGACTGCTTTCCCTCATAGTCCAGGGCAACCGAATATCTGTGATCTGTGATCTGAAATAGGGGTATTATATAACATGAAATACTATGAAAACACAACGCCTGCCTCGATATATGCTCCTTCTCGTTACTCATCGTCTAAAAACCGACTGGCTAAAGCCCCAAAGAACGGAACCTCAAATCTGGTAAATGCATTAGTGTTACGCTCGTCATTTGGTCTATTGCGCATAAGACATACCGATCCAGGATCTCTGCATCCCGATATGCTCTCAAAGTCAAGAAGGCGATCAAGGCGAGATCTCCAAGGAAGAAGACCCAGCTCAAGAAGGTTGACCAGGAGAATATCAGGTGAAAGACCATAATAGCGGTAAAGAGAAGCGATGATTGCCATGCGTGGAATCTGCCCGTGTGATTAGCAAGCGGTTTCAAGTATGAAGAGCTAGAACGAATCAATTCCACATATAAGGAGGGGTTGTGATGAACATACCTCACATAATCGCTGTTTCTCTCTAGTATCAACAAAACGATTGCGCCGATAGGCGGGCACACCAAATAAGCCAGACATGCTTCATAGTCGAGTCGCATCCCCAAGCTCGTATCAAACTCGCTGACTTCGGCCGGATATGCGCCAGGCATGGCACTCGAAGCGCCGCCGAATGCTCTCATGCTCTCCCCGACGGCCCAGCCGCTGCTCTGGCCGTCGAACCCGCCCCATCCTCGCTGGGGTTGTGGGTGCTGTAAAGGAGGGGGGGACGCGATGGGAGAGAAGGATCGCCTGGCGTCGTATGAGGGTCGCGGGGAGGCGTATTCGGGGGATGCCACTCGGGAGTGTTCTGGAGGGGAGGACTGGTAGGGTGCGAAGTTCATGGTTGTCTATGTATGGAGAATCGACAATAGGGGGGTTGGCATGCTTTTCGGAGCTCCAAGATGGGTGCTTTGGCACATCAATTTGACGCGAGGGTGTCGTGGAGCGACCTCGCTAGAGTTGAGGGTGTCCTTGTAACGGGTTGGGTCGAATGCCACTGTCGTCGGAATTGCGAAGGGGAGTTTTGTCGCGTTGGGGTTTTAGTTTTGGAGCTGCCGAGTATGCCGGATCAAGATTCGTCGACGGTGGAACAGAGATCCTGAAGCAGTGAGGATGGCGAGAAATGGACGAGCCTGATGAAAATCGCGGAGGGAAGAGTGGACAGTCGAGGTGACTGACGATGGACGAGACCACTTTCAATGCGGAGGAGGCGCCATAGCTTGGCACCTACTCGCCGACAACCTGGAATGGAGCTTGCAGGAGCCCCTGGCGCCACATGTCAGCACCTTCCAAGTTAAGGTGGGCAGACCAGTGCCCGCCGCTGTGGGGAACCTGACTGAACTTCAATTCGAAGTTGGAAGTGGTGGGGGAACCCTGATGTCAAATACTTACGGTCGTACGTAGATACGAAGGGGATTTGCAAAGCACAACCAATATCAGGTATGTAATTGTGCAGAGTTCATACAGTGGGAACGGATAGTACCAATTCAACGGCCGAATGCCTAAGGGTACTTATTCCGGCGCTCGAGATGGCGGCGGGGGGACGCCAAGGAGTACTGAAGGTGAGTACCACAGAACACCCATTAACTTACAAATTCAGCATAAAAACGTCTACCTGGTAGTTCAATGCTGTCAATCAGCCGCCTATATGCTGTTCGTACATGTATACATACAATGTCCCACCGACCAGGCACTTTATCCTTACATACCCTGGTTAATCTCACATGTGGTTCGTCGCTTACTGCCCTTCGGCAGGTTTGTTCTCCTCCAGTTGCGTCTTCCGGCCCTCCAGGGCTAGCCACAAGCTTCTGCTTCCACCCTCCAGAGCGTTGGTGATGCCCAACCCGGCTCCCTGGAGGATTCCAACGAGCTGTGCCCGCAGACCGTCCATGTCTCCCTCGATACCGCCGACCCAGTCGACACCCGCATTGTCAAAGATCTTGCCCTCGACCCGACCACCCACTAGCAGAAGCTTGGCCAGCCCATTCTGGCAGATTGGATCATGATATCCAGGGTTCTTCTTCCTTGGTGGTGCCGGGAATTTCCCTGGAACAGGTGCCAGTACCTTGAGAGCTGCGGCGACGTGGGCGGGGGACACTACAGGTAGGACCAGAGCTGCCAGAGGGCCGACAAGCAGCGGTTCGATTTGTGCAAAGGCTGAATCGGCGGGGATCTCGGTGTTCTTGACAGCTTCGTATGCTGCAGCGGAGAGATCATGGATTAGAGGTCCACGAGAGGTTCGCGGGGTGTTGGCAGACTTCGCAGCCACCTCCGGGTCGTAGAACTCGACAATCTTGAGAGCAACACTCAGCATATTGGTCCTCAGAACTTGGAGTTGCACCAAGGGGCTGATGTCAACAGGCTCGCCTGTGGCACCTGCATTGACTGGAGCGACTGCCCCCAAGGTCTTACTCAGCTCGCGCCGCACAGCAGCCCACTCAATGGCAGTTAGGTTGCTGTGTTGGAAGAAGAGGATCAAGGGAGTGGTGCGGAGGAGCGACGTGTAAGTTCGAATAAGCTGACTTTTTCTCGTTTCGATTGGTCGAGCACTGGGAGGCTTTGTCGAGGGAATATAATCGACGGTTGGGCGGGTAGCAGCAACGACAGCCGCAGATTGGTGTCCCGAGGTTGATATGGTGCGAAGTGTCAGGGCCCATGATCGCTGTCGGAGAACAGGTTCCCTGAACAACTTGCGCAAGTAGGGCGCGGCTGTATGCGGGATTCGGGGAGCCATGGTCTGCTCGGGTCTGGAGGATTATGGTCAGCCGCCAATTCGCTCACGGAAACTGGTCGACTTACCTTTGCAGAAGTCGTCCTCGCACTGTCGTCAAAATTTCCCTCTGGCGCGCGCGCTGCAATTGAACGAGGTGAGTCTTAAGCTTGGCCCGTGCTTCCGGATCAACCACATCCGACCGCCCGCGCCGACGTCCCCACTTCGGAGCTCCCTGGACCTTTTGCTTTGCAAGCCAGGTTGCCAGGCTGATTACGCGCGACCTGACTGCCTACCCTTGGAGCCGAACCTCTACTCCGCCGCACTTCAAATCCAACCCGTACACCATCATCAACTCACCACACGAACATTCTGCCCTCTATTCATCGCCCATTCCGTTGGAAATTGGTATCTTTTTTCATTGCATAAAAACACCGCCGCCGACCTGCTTTCGTTCTCAACATGTCCACCCTCGAGGAACTCGATGACCTCGATCGCAGAGAGAAGGAGGACAAGAAAGACGACAAGGATGACAAGAACTCTAAGAAGGGCGGAGATGGCGACGCTGAAATGAAGGACGCCGAGACAGACGACGAGGAAGAAGAAGAGGACGATATCCTTGACGAGGAAGTCTATGAGCTCAGCGCACAGGACCTTCAAACACGGAAACGGCTACTCGAGAACGACTCCCGGATCATGAAGAGCGAATTCTCACGGTTATCGCACGAGAAGGCTGCCATGGCAGAGAAGATCAAGGAGAACCTTGATAAAATTGCCAACAACAGGTTCGTTGCCCCTGTCTTGGCTGCTCATTGCAGGGATTTTGTCCTTACCCATGAACCTTAGACAACTTCCTTACCTGGTGGGAAATGTCGTCGAGTTGCTGAACCTGGACCCGACCGCCGAGTCGTCGGAAGAGGGTGCCAATATTGATCTGGACGCCACCCGAGTAGGCAAGTCCGCAGTGATCAAAACTTCGACCAGACAAACGATTTTCCTTCCCCTGATCGGTCTCGTCGACGCGGATAAGCTGAAGCCTGGTGATCTCATTGGTGTGAACAAGGATTCGTACCTTATTCTCGATACGCTCCCCGCCGAGTACGACAGCCGTGTCAAGGCGATGGAAGTCGACGAGAAACCCAAGGAACAATACACAGACGTGGGTGGCTTGGACAAGCAGATCGAGGAGCTGGTCGAGGCCATCGTCTGGCCCATGAAGGAGGCTGAACGTTTCAAGAAGATTGGCATCAAGGCCCCCAAGGGTACGCTAAACATGCCAAATTACAAGGGGCTGTCGTTGTGCTAACCCAATGCCAGGAGCGCTCATGTACGGCCCTCCAGGAACTGGCAAGACTCTGCTTGCGAGAGCATGCGCTGCTCAAACAGATGCTACCTTCCTGAAGCTCGCGGGACCTCAACTCGTGCAGATGTTCATTGGTGATGGTGCCAAGCTTGTGCGAGACTGCTTTGCCTTGGCAAAGGAGAAGGCCCCAGCAATCATCTTTATCGATGAGCTGGATGCAGTTGGTACGAAGCGTTTTGACAGCGAAAAGAGCGGTGATCGAGAGGTGCAGCGAACCATGTTGGAGTTGTTGAACCAACTGGATGGCTTTGCATCTGACGACCGAATCAAGGTGTTGGCGGCAACAAACCGTGTTGACGTGCTTGACCCAGCTCTTTTGCGATCAGGTCGTCTGGATCGCAAGATCGAGTTTCCCCTGCCCAACGAGGAGGCCCGAGCCCAGATTCTTAAGATCCATTCCCGCAAGATGAAAGTCGACCCAGGAGTCAACTGGGGCGAACTGGCTCGTAGCACTGACGAGTTTGGTGGTGCGATGCTGAAGGCTGTCTGTGTGGAAGCAGGCATGATTGCCCTTCGGTCAGGCAAGAACAAGATTGGCCACGAGCACTACGTTGATGCCATCGCTGAGGTGCAAGCCAAAAAGAAGGATGTGAGTGACAAGTCCGCCACAATGTCGAATCTTACTCGCTAACATATGTGCTCAGACGGTCAACTTCTACGCCTAATTTGGTGGGATTCAAGTTATGGGGAAATGGAGATCTGGATCAAGGTCAGGACAGCAGCGGCAAGGGCCACGTAGAGTAGGGAAGCCGAAACTCATAGACCAATGTATCACTATTACTGGGAGCGGTGAGTTTAGCTGTGTCTGAAGCCCAATTGAAGGTTGTCTTGCCTCATTACCTTGGTATTTTCCAACCTGTTCAAGATTGATATTCGTAAAAACGTTCAAGGAGTTGCTCAATTCCATGCATTAAGTAGGTAATCGGTCCGACCGATTTGGGTAATAAGCTCGGTACTGGTCGGCGGCCTAAGTAGGCTACGTCATCGTGCTGCCTGCTTTCGCGGTGTGTATTCGCCCTTGTGCATCGCGAGATGGATGACGATCTCGATGATGCCGGTGGTGCCCTATCCCGTTATTGAGGATGACGATGGCAGTTGGTGATTGGCACGCATTGGTCTCGGTGAGGTCACTTGGTTGCCCATCGTTTGGATTTTATCGCACAATTCCCAAGACAATACCTGCGGGTACCGACTGCATGTCTCCTGCTGAACGTTTGCAACTGCCTCGTCTCAAGCCACCCGCACACGGCACAGTGACGTTATTGATTCTGCATCAGTGGCTTGCCATATTCATTCAAGCCGTTTTCCTCGTACGTCATATCCGCTCTCTGTTGCCTACCATCTTAACCTCCAAGCTCCGCGCAGGTTATTTTCTTTCTGCACATTCTGCTTGTTCTGCTATTCCCTTCATTACCGCTTCACCTCACGCTTTCTCACACCTGAAGCAGCAACCAGCTCTCGTTGCCTCGCATCTTCACCATGAGATTCACCAATGTTTTGTTGACGCTGGTCGCGACCACGCACGGTGTTGCTGCCAGTGGTTGGTTTCCTGGGTCCAAGCACCGTAAGTTTATCACGACTCTACTTCGGCCACAGGCACCTAATGCGATTTCAGTGTACAATGAATGGCATGAAACTGAGCTCGAGCGTTGGCTATCCGACCACGATATCCCATATCCCACCCCCGTCGATCGTAAGGACTTAGAGAAGCTTGTGGGACAGAGTTGGGACGACTATGTCGTCTCTCCTTACAAGAAGTGGGATACAGACGAACTCACTGCCTATCTGAAGGCCAAGGGAAAGAAAACCCAGAACGACGCCGTCGCCACGAGAGACAGCCTCATCTCCCAGGTCAAGGCCAATTGGTATGAGAGTGAGGATACTGCCTACCAAGGATGGGCCAATATCAAGGATTGGATTCTTGACACTTGGACCGAGAGTCAGCTCAAGGCCTTTTGTGACAAGAACGGCATCCCAGGTAATTATTGCGCCTTCCAAGCAGTCGACAGAGACTGACATAATTCCTTAGTTCCTCAACCCCGACAGCGTGACGCACTGCTCCAGAAGGCCCGAGCAAATTACGAGACCGTCGCCAAAAAGCTGAACCAAGCAACTTCATACCCTGGGAATTGGCTGTACGAATCATGGTCTGAATCTGATCTGAAGGAGTGGCTCGACACCAATGGCTTCCCTGCGCCTCAACCGATGACTCGGGACAAACTCATTGCCTCAGTTCGTCGCAACTCCCGGCTCGCGTACCTTCGAGCTCAGGAGCAAGCGAACAGCGCCAGGGCTAGCGCTCAGGATGTCTACTTGTCTCTCACTGATACTATGGTGGATGGATGGAGTGAGTCGCAACTGAAGGAGTTTTGTGATAAACACGGCATTCCAGTTCCCCAGGGTACTAGAGTTAATGAGCTGCGTGCCCTGGTTCGAAAAAACAAGGCCTCCATCCTCGGCGACACCTTCACTGATCAAGCATCCTCGGCATTTGGCGCAGCGACGTCGAACGCTCAGAAGCAGTATGCCAAGGCTACTGGCAGTGCTTCCCTGGCCGCCCAGGAAGCCTTCGACAAAGCTGTCTCGGCTTGGTCTGACAGCAGACTCAAGTCTTATCTCGATGCTCGCGGCATCCCAGTTCCCCACGGTTCCAAGAGAAATAAGCTCCAGGCCGAGGTCCGCAAGTACTCCCATCTTGCCGCCACCGGAGGAAATGCTTGGACCTTTAACGAATTCAGCTACGACAATTTAAAGAAGTATCTCGCCGCTAATGGAGATGCCGCCGCGAAGAAGGTCGCCCAGAAGAAGGACAACACCCGTGACGAGCTCGTCAGTGCGGCTCAGTCCGCGTACTTGTCGGCTTCTTCTGCCGGAGGTTCTAATTACGCATCCGCCACCAGCTACATTGCTGCTGCCACAGCTACGGCTAAGAAGAATGCATTCGACACCTGGACCGACACGGAGCTCAAGGCCTACCTTGACAGCTACGGCATTCCAGTTCCGCAGGGCTCAAAGCTTGAGGATCTCAAAGCCCAGGCTCGAAAGCAATCCACATATTTTCGATATGGCACTTCTACTCCGGCGGAGACCTTCCTTGCTAAGCTTGAGGAGACTGCCAGAGACGGCTGGAACTGGGTCAGCAATCAGCTTAGGATTGGCAGTGATGCTGCGCAGAAGAAGGCTGCTGAGACCCAGGAAGAGGCCAAGGCCAAGGCGAAGGCTGCGCGAGAGGAATTGTAAGGAAAAGTAGCCTGGTTCAGATTGCCATTGGCAATCATTTGTACACATAGTGTTTTTCGGGGTCACATTACGACGACACGGTGGCGCTGATGACAGTTTGACGTTCATGGCGTGTGCTTTCAATCAAGTTTTCTCAACCCTATCAAGTTGATTGCTTCTTGCGTGTCTTATTGTAGCAACATATTGCGTTGCTTGTACTCTCTCAACATCGGCATAAATTGTAGCCAGGGTGAACAGCATGTGACGAAATAGAAAAACTTTTATTCTCTACATCGATCCGAACGCCATACATGTACCACTGGCAAGATAAGGCCAACTCCCGTAGATTCGACATAGATTATCTGTGTGCAAGGGTATCCCTTTAAGCCCACAATCTACAGGTGCCATCTGCACCTGCGCTGATGCACCACGGGTGCTTGGGGTGCCAGTCAACGTCCATGACTCCAAGCTTCTTGACGACCTTGTGGCCCCTCAGCACCTTGACAGGGACAATAGTGGCGTTCTCCATCAAATCACTGACAACCTTGCCGTGGAAGATTTGAATGGTGCCGTCGTCGCTGGCATCTGCGAACAGCGGCAGACTTCGGTGGAATCTGACAGCCCGGATGGCTTCGGGGTGGAACCTCATCGTCTTGTAGGGTCGGGAGGAGAGGTCGAGATCATGCCAGAGCAATCGGCGATCGTAAGAGCCCACGATGAGATTGTCACCGCCGGGGTGCACATCAAAGGACGAGATCCACCGGGCGCCAGGCTGCATCGTCTTGACCAGCTCCTGTCTCTGCAGGTCGTAGCAGCGAATGGTGCGCTGAGTAGCGACAAAGAAGAGGGGCCTTGATGGATGGAATTGGGCGGTTTGAGCAAGGCCAGGCAGGCGTCGGAAGGGGATTTGGCTGAGATGCTTGGAGAATGTGTGGATAGCAACGGAACTGCGTTGTCCTGTAGGCGAGACAGAGCAGAGGAAGTCACCGCGACGGTGCCAACTGATTACTTTGACAGCAGATCTGACAGTAGTCTTGAGAAGAACGCCCAGCGCCTCTAGCTTGGCCCCTGGCCTTGACCATTTCGCCGGGGGCTCCTTCTTGGGGCCGATGGGGTTGACTGGTTGCGTACCATTCGTGGCATACCCAAAGCCTCCGTCGATAACGTCGCGACTGGCCTTTTCCACAGCGTCGCTCGCGAGGGATAATGGTATGATGAAGAAGATATCCTCGCCAGCGGCAGCCGCGAGGATAAAGGTGTCTTTGTTGGGCCGCCATCGGACCACGTTCACAGGCTCCTCGCTGCTGAGCTTTGCCACCCATTCCTGGTGACCGTTGAGAGACCAGACTCGAACGGTGCCGTCGTCGCCTCCTGAGGCAACCCACTCTCCGTCGGGGCTGAAAGCCACTGAGCGAACTCGGTCTTCATGTCCGCGGAAGATGGTCTGCCCAAGGGTTGGGAATGGCTTCAGGTCCTCGGGACGGGGAAGCTTCGGCAAGAGCGAGTTCGGGTCAATATTGAGTCGGTTCTTGCGCACCCGTGGGGCAAGGTAGAGGTCTAGACATCTCTCAAACCTTTCCTTGACGAATTCACCATAACCGGGCACTTTACGAAGGGAATCAAACTTGGCAGGCAGGTATTCCTTCTCCCTCTCCTCTGGATCCGCGTTTTCCCATGCCTCGCGCTCTTCTTCGGTGGGCAGATACTCGGGTGGAGGGTTATAGCTCATGTCGTAGCCGGGAGGTGCCAGCTTCGGCGCTGGAATATTCATGATGTGGGGATCCTGTGCTTCCTCGTTGGCCCAGATGTCGTAGTAGGTCTCTTCCTTCTCTTCCTCCTCCCGCTGGCGCTCCGCTGGGGGCTTGTATGGCAAGATCCTGCCTTCTTTTATGGCGCGGACCATCTTTGACACCCGTTTGGCCTCATGCTTGGAGGGAACGAATCGACGCTTCGGCTCGGGCGCCGCGCTCAAGGGCATCTTTTCCTCGATGCTAGTGAAGTAAGGTACCATGTCCTAGAATCGACGTCAGATCCAGAACCAATCTCGAGAATTTCGGGGATACAACTTACAGCGTAAGGGTCGTAACCCCCATCATGAACTTCGCCGGTCTGGAGGCGACGGAGCAATTCCAGCTCATCCCGGCTGAGTTCCAAAGGCTTTCCAGTCTCCGGGTCGGTCAAGCCTGTCCATCCTTCCGGAACATCGATGCTGTCGAGAAGTGCGTCAAGTGCTTCACCCGTCGCCGGTCGCATAATTTTCTTGCCGTTGATGTCATAACCAATGTGGGGGTAGGAATCGTAGAATGACAGGGGAATGTTCCCAATGGTATTGACTGGCCCCTGGGCGTCTGAATCGTCGCTGTCGTAGACAGGGTCGATTTCGGCATACTCGTACCGTTCCATGCCATTGGCGTCAGTGACGACTCGGTGGTTGGGCTCGTCAGCTTCCTCATCTGAGCCAAGAAGGCCCCATTGACTATCGCCATTGCGCGAGGTCCCGCTGTGGCTTAGCAAATGGTCCTCTTCGGCATCTTCATCGTCGTCGTCCTCATCGTTGTCGTCCTCATCGTCGTCTTCATCATGAGCAACAGATTCATCTGTGCCTTCGTTCTCAGGCCCAGACTCGTCCTCGCTTTGAGACAAGACGCCGTCAAGTTCGATATCAGCAAGATCGTCGTCGGGGATGGTCGTCTTCGAAAGATCTTTCCTCTTTCTCGATAGTATAGGCGCCATTGTGTTCGGTTGCGACGGAGTACTCCCTGGAAGAGACGTCAATGCAGGTGGGCGCGAAAGATGACTTTTTCTTAAGCTCTGCGCTGAGAAATAAAATGTGTGGGTCGGGTCGGGAAGTCGGCGATAAATGCGCCGTGTGTGAATAAAGGGACCGGAGGTTAGCCATTTGACATACTAACTGTGGCGCAGCCCCTCTTCTTACTAATACATAACTATTTAATTGCACTTATTAGTTAAATTAAGGGAGAATAAATTTTTTAATTTAAAAACTTAATAAATAAAAGTAATAAAAATATAGTTAGTAAAACATAAATCAATATTATGGGCTCGGGCTACGCGCGTGCCCAAAGTCACGTGGGCACGCAACGCGCCCGAGCAGCAAACGCGCCGAGCGCGTGCTGCACGCGGAGGGAAGGCGCACCAAGACAAAGGACATGTGACCCAGGATATAAGCGAGGGAGGAGTTTTCTCTCTCCTAAAGAATATTAATGTTATAATTGACGCCTAGCAGCAGCAGCCTCTAGGGCCAGTCCATTACAATAGTAATAGTAATAGTATTCATACGCTAACCTACCTAGTATACTAGGTCTATAGTACCTCTATATTCCTTCCATAGGAAAAACCTAAGTCCTAGGCGGATAATGTTGAATAGCTTCGTGTGCGCCGTCAATCATGTGATCAATTCGTCTGTGTTGTGTTGTCTGTTCTCCCTTTCTTCTTCATCGTCGCATCGCCCCCTTTTTTCCCTAGCGACCGCGCGCGGTCGCTGATCAGTTATATGACTTTTCTACACTATTTATTATGATGCCTCAGGCACCAACTTCTGGACTAATTACATGATCCAATTCAACAGATAAACCCATGCTAGTTGCGACTCGCCCGCGCCTCGCCGGCCGCACCCGCCGTGATTCGCTGTCCCCGCCTCTTTGCAAACTGCCTTGGGCCACCATAATAATAACACCATAACGGCCGTCTTGCCTCTTCCTTTTCCTCTTCCTTTTCCTCTTCCTTCAACCTCACTTTCTCCCCCCTCCAGTAGCCGCATCCGCAGCCGCAACATCATCGCTGCCCCCCGCCCTCGCCGTACGTCGCCCTCGCTCGCGCGCCTCGCCTCCCCTTCGCCCCCGGCTGACCACCTCCTAGGTGTCCGCAGCTTCCCCGGCTAGTTCTGCCTCTCGCTCTCCGACGCCCCTCCCCTTGGACCCGAGCCTGACGCCGTAGGCGCTTGCGGCTCGAGCTGGCCGGGCTCCTTGGCGGGGAGCCGCTGGCGGCGTAGGTCTTCTACCCGTGTGAACTGTGCCGGTTTGACGTTCTCTAGGTACTAGCGGAGTATATCGGCAGCGCGCAAATGCTTTGAGAGTGCATGGTGGTAATCGCGCCTAGTTGTTATGGGCTCGGGCTTAGCCCGTGCCTTATGCCTTACGTGGGTGAGCAAGCTGCATAGAGCTAATTAACTGACAGGGCTTCCGATCAGATTAATACGTATCCTTTTGCCTTCAGCCTCCGTGGCTCAACTGGATAGGGGCTTATCCCCCTGACGGCCGCAGCGCTAGCTCTCGCTGGAGCCCCCCTGGGGCGAGCCCGTCACACTAGTGTTGACATCTCAGATGGCTGGGCTTTCCTCCCTGGTTTGACTATACTTCGCGCACTAAAAATCATGAATAAAAAATAAATTCATTATTCATGAGTTAAAAATTTAAATTTTATAAAAAAAATTTTCAGATAAAATTTTTTTTGAAAAGTAATAGTAATAGTAATAGCATTGATACGCTAACCTACCTAGTAAACTAGGTATATAGTACCTCTATCTTCCTCTCATAGGGAAAACACCTAAGGCCTGGGTGGAAAAACCCCATGCTGCTCCCACGCCTTGCGCTCTTGTCTCCTGCCGTGCTATTAATTGATTATGAAATTAATAATATTGTAAATCTTCAATATTTCAATTTCATTTTAAAATTTGAATACATTTTTTGTCTATTCTATTTGTTTCATTGAAACTTTTTAATATTCTTTTAATGCATAACGTGCATGATAAGCGAGCGCGCACTACAAGCGAGCGCGCACTTTTCCACCTAACTGCCTCATCTTGTCTTTTAATGTCATTTTCTCAACTACACATTATGTCATCCTCAAGAAATGATGCAAATATTAATCTTGCCCTTCAAGCCCTTCAGAACGACCCTCAATTAACTCTCTTTCACGCTTCAACAATCTACAATGTCTCCCGCCACACCCTAGGACGCCGACGCGACAGCATTCCTGCCCGACGCGATATCATGCCTAATTCGCAAATGCTATCCAATCTAGAGGAACAGACTCTTCTTGAGTATATTCTTGACCTAGATTCGCGAGGATTTCCCCCGCGACTGCGTGGTGTTAAAGAAATGGCCAACCGTCTACTTGCCGACCGCGACGCGTCACCCGTTGGCAAGCGCTGGGCTTCCAACTTCGTCAGGCGACAACCAGATCTCAAGACGCGTTTTTTTCGCAAATACGACTATTAGAGGGCCAAATGCGAAGATCCGACTATTATTCGCAATTGGTTCAGGCTCGTGGAGAACACAATTGCGAAATACGGTATTAACCTAGCGGATATTTACAACTTCGATGAGACTGGCTTTATGATGGGCCTTATTGCAAGCGGAATGGTTGTCATAGGCGCAGAAAGGCGTGGAAATCCGAAATCAGTGCAGCCTGGAAACCGAGAATGGGTTACAGTCATCCAGGCTATCAATTCGGAAGGCTGGGCGATCGCGCCGTTCATCGTGGTTGCGGGCCAATATCACCTCGCCAGCTGGTACCAAGAGAGCAACCTCCCGGGCAATTGGGCCATTGCCACAACCCAAAATGGCTGGACTAATAACGAGATGGGTCTAGAGTGGCTAAAGCACTTCGATCAGCATATAAAGAATCGATCGACTGGCCGCTATCGGCTCCTAATTATTGATGGGCATGAAAGTCACCACTCGGTCGACTTTGAGAAATATTGCGAAGACAACTACATCATTACGTTATGTATGCCGCCTCATTCGTCTCACTTACTTCAGCCTCTTGATGTCGGGTGCTTTGGGCCTCTCAAACAAGCATACGGTCGAGAAATCGAGCAGTTGATCAGATGCTCGATAACCCACGTTTCCAAGGCCGACTTCCTTCCGGCCTTTTATGCCGCCCACCAAGCCGCTATGATGGAAAGCAATATTAGGGGAGGTTTCAGAGGCGCTGGGCTTGCCCCTTTAGACCCGGAAAGTGTCATATCGAAGCTTGATGTGCAGCTACGAACTCCAACACCCGTTGAGGAGGAGGCCAGTCTCCCTGACCCTTGGGTCTCGAAGACGCCAAAGACGGCCCTTGAGGCCAACTCGCAGTCCGAATACCTTGAAAGACGAATCAAAAGGCATCAAAGCAGCTCTCCGTCCTCTATTTTAGAGGCACTTAAGTCATTTTCTAAGGGAACGAAGGCAATAATGCATCAGATGGCATTATTAAAGTCTGAGAACCAGATCCTTCGACAGGCAAATGAGACTCTTAGCAAACGACGCAGAGTGAAAAGAACCCGGCTACGGAATGGAGGGAAGATGACTGTAGATGAAGGAAGGGACTCAATTGATCAGAAAGACATTGATGCGCAGGTGGTAGCTGAATTATCGAGAAGTGGTGGTCAAGGAAGGTCAGCACCGACGAGGGAAAGGCGCTGTGGAAGATGCGGAAAGACCGGTCATAATACAAGAACTTGTCAGGCCATAATTGAGACCTCTAGACAAGAGCATAGTAGCTAGTTTCAATTGATTTGAGGCGTTGTTGTGTTTTTATTGAAGTGTGTTGATCTTGAAGGCTAGGAAAAGTGCGCGCTCGCTTGTAGTGCGCGCTCGCTTATCATGCACGTTATCAAATTATAATTTATTTATTAGGCTTGTAATATAAAATATTATTCTCTATTTATTTTAAATAGTTATTTATGTTCAATATTATCATAAAACTTTTAAATTCTGATTTTCATTCTTTTTTTTGCTATCTTCTCTATTAGATCTCAACTACTATCTGAAAGGTCCTCGCGTTATGACTATACTGCCTTTCTCTTAGTCGAGCCAAGGTCCAGGTTGGTCGACTCGACTGCTATCTGATCATTTGCCTCCCTTCCCTCATTTTGAGTTATCTTCCCTCCGTCCTGGAGTTCGGTTCTTTTTAATTTGCGTCGCTTGCTGAAGGCCTCATTTGACTGTTGAGGGATCTGGACCTCTGACAATAAGGCTACTTCATGCATTATTGCCTTCATTCCCTCAGAGAGTGACTTGAGTGCGTCAAGAATAGATGCCGTAGAGCTGCTCTGATGCCTTCTAATCCGCCTTTCAAGGTACTCAGACTGAGAGCCAACCTTAAGGGTAGTCTTTGGGGTCTTTGAGGCCTAATGGTCAGGGAGGCTCGCCTCATCCCCCATAGGTGTTGGAGTCCCGTAGCTGCACATCAACCTTCAATATGACACTTTCCGGGTCCAAAGAAACAATTCTGGCCCCTTTGAAGCCCCCCTTGATATTGATTTCTGTCATGGCGGATTAATGGGCGGTATAAAAGGCTGAAAGGAACTTAGTCTTAGAAATGTGGGTTATCAAGCACCTGATCAACTGCTCGATTTCTCGACCGTATGCTTTTTTCAGAAGCCCAAAGCACCTGACATTAAGAGGCTGAAGTGCCGCATACATAACGTAGTAACGTTATTTTCCTCGCAATATGCCTCGAAGTCGGTACCGGTTAATCGAGTCTTTGTGTGCTAATCAAGATGCTTCATCCATTCAAGGCCCGTCTCATTATTATGGTTGCGGGCTGGTACCAAGATGGTAACCTTCCGGGCTATTGGCCATCGCCATGATCAAAAATGACTGGGCTGATAGACGGCTAGATCGCCCAGCCTTCTGCATTAATAGCCTGATAACTGCAACCTATTCCCGGGTTCTAGGCTGAACTGATTTCGCTTTCCCACGCCTTTCTGCACCTATGATAACCATTCCGCTCGCAATCAGGCCCATTATAAAGCCGGTCTCGTTAAAGTTGTAGATATCCGCTGGGTTGATTCCGTATTTCGCAATTGTGCTCTCCACGAGCCAAAAATTATTGCAAAGAATAGTCAGATCTTCGCATTTGCGAAACAAACGCGTCTTGAGGTCTGGTTATCGCCTGACGAAGTTGGAAGCCTCAAGCTTACCGACAGGTGGCGCGTTGTGGTCAGCGAGGAGTCGGTTAGCTATTTATTTAATACCACGCAGTCACAGGGGAATTCCTCGCAATCAAGGTCAAGAATGAATTGAATAATGGTCTGTTCTTCTGGATCGGATAGTTCATGAGATTTGGGCATTCAATCGCAATGAGCAGTGATGCTATTCTATCGGTTAAAGAGAGTGCTATATTTAACTTGGTAGATCTCTTCGGTGCGTTGGAGACTTAATTTTACATCATTCCGATAGGCTTCAAGGGGCAGGAAAGATATTTGCCTTATAATTTGATCGTGCACGGCATCTTGAATTACTAAAAACTGATCAATAATGTAGGAAGATGAAAGGCTGAGGGATTTTTGACCGACAAGCTTTTTTAGTCGGCATGCTTATTATGTAAGTGATAACTTTTTTATTATAAAAAGAAAAAGAAATAACTAGTAGATCGTTAATTATTTAGATTTTTATTAAATACATAAAATATATTAACGTGGTTGACAAGCGAGCGGGACACAAACCTCTACCTTCTACCTTTATAACTCAATTATAATAGAACAACATAAAAAATCTATTTAGAAGAACAAGAGCCAGATTCTTCGGATAAATCTCCATCTTTTGAGCAGGTTCTTGCATTATGACCTGGCTTCCCACAAGTGCCACATCGCCGAATGCCCGCTGCAGTCCGCCTCGGCCGACCACCATTTTGCCGCATTTCTTGAGCCACCTACTCATTAACATCCTTTTGAGCCAGAATATCATGAGAATCTCCTACAGCAAGAGCCCCTCCTTGCCGAACACGTGTCTTTTTGGCCCTCCGGCGCTTGCCAAGTGTCTCATTCGCCTTCCGTAGCGACTTGCACTCCTCGCGCAATAGCACTACTTTATGCATTATTGCATGTGCACCCTTCGCAATCTGGTCCACAGCATTATAAATTGGCGTCGGGGAGCTTCCCTAATGACGGGCAATTCGATCCTTAATATAAGCAGACTGAGAGCTGGCTTCTGTCGGGTTGCGTGGTGTTAAAGAGACCCAAGGGTCGGTCTTTTCCGGAGGGGGCCCAGTTGGTGTTGGAGTCCGTAACTTGACATCCAGCTTTAATAAGACTGCCTGAGGATCATGAGGTACTAAACCGGCCCCTCTGAATCCTCCCTTGATGTTGCTTTCTGAAAAAACAGAAGAGAAGATGTCTTTGAAGGCAGAAAAGAACTCGACCTTGGTCACGTGGCTAACGTGGTACTTCATGAGCTCTTCAATCTTGCGACCGTACGCCTGCTTTAAGGGACTGAAGAGTCCAACGTTAAGTGGTCGAAGAATATGTGATGAGTGCGGAGGCATGCAAATCGGAATAATATTCCGTTCCTTGCAGAACTGGTCGAACGCGGCAGATTGGTGACTCTCGTGGCCGTCAATCACTAACATTCGATATTTGCCCTTTGTGACCAAGGCAGTATGTTTATCGAAATGCTGTATCCATTCAAGGCCAGTCGTATTGTCGGTCCATCCATTCTCAGTAGGTTTGATGACCCAGGAGAGCGGGAGGTTGCATTCTGTGTACCAGTTGCCGAGGTGGTAGGACCCCTTCACCACGATGAACGGCGGGATCGCCCACCCATCAGCATTAATGCCCTGGATCACTGTAACCCATTCTCGATTACCAGGCTGTACTGCTTTTGCCTTTCCACATCTTTCGGCGCTGGTAACTACCATTGCGGACGAGATCATACCCATTATAAACCCAGTCTCGTCGAAGTTGTAGAAATCCGCATCGAGGATGCCGTACTTGGCCTTCATGTTCGCCACAAGTTAAAACCACGCGTTAATAGCAGTTGAATCTTCGCACAAGGCTCTCTGCCAGTCGTATGCACGATTAAAACGCGTCTTGAGTTCTGGTTGTCGCTGGACGAAGTGTAAGGCCCAGTGCTGCCCGACGCGTCCCGTATCGCGTTCTGCGAAGAGGAGGTTGGCCATTTCTTCGACATTACTAAGCCGGGGGGGGAATCCTCGCGAATCCAGGTCGAGAATGAACTTAACTAGAGTCTGCTCTTCAAGGAGAGTCAATCTCATCGAATTGGCGCGTATATCAACCCGAGCGCGTCGTCCGTTCAATCTGGCGTGGAGGGTGCTGGAACTGACAGTATAGATCCTTGCAGCCTCCCGGATACCCAGCTTTGGGTTTTGTTGGATAGCGGCGATAGCAAGGTTAATTCTGGCTTCTTTAGAATTTGAGGACATTATTTGTGGCTGAAGGGAAGAGAGTAAAAAGATAAAGAGTAGGAAATTTCTAAAAAGTGTCCCGCTCGCTTGTCTGTCCCGCTCGCTTGTCAACCACGTTAGTAATTATAATGCTTGACTATATATAATTTCATTACATTTTTCATAAATTTAAATATTAATAAGTAAGTCATAAATATCAATAATAAAGATTTTGAATCTATTTTTTAATAATTTAAAATGATTAATGAACTATTTTCAGATAATTGATCTGAGAAAATGTAGCCATGTCTCTCCTCTGTTCCCTCTTCTGTGCGTCTAATAGAGTGCTCATTTATAAAAAGAAATGATTATACCACTTTCACCTTCTTCTGAGCACTTCGGGTATCCGGACTTTTTCATCGGATTGTTCAGGTAGTCGGCATGAAATGGAAGTTGGTCCTGCCTCTTGATCATGTGCCTCCCTGTCGGTGCGGGCTCTAGGCATGCGGCCTTGGTGATAGAGAGATGTGGGCAGCTTCTATTGTCAGTGTGGGTAACTTCTTACTCGCCTTTGTCCGTGACTTCGTATTCGGGTGCCTGTGAATTCGTATTTGTGCATGTATCTCTGACATATCTGACAAATATACCATAATATATAATATAGAAGAAATACATTATATATTTAAAGTATTTACATAGTACATTGTATAATGTGCATGATGAGCGAGCGCCGCATCCAAGCGAGCGCCGCACTCAGAAATACACCTTAAATTGCAATTTTTAAATCTTTTTTAAAAATCCATATTAAGCTTAAAATATCTGAAATTTTATCTTTTAGCTGTTTATTATGAGACATACCTAGAGAAAAAGTATCTAAGAATCTATCCCTTAGGAACCTATATGAATCTAAAAACTGCATTATTCTAACACCACTTTTCATATCTACCTAGGTTCCTAAACGGTGGAATTTTTGCGATTTTCTTTCTAGGTAGATCTTATGATAAATAGCTAAAATACAAAGTCTTGGATATTTTAAGCTTAATATAGATTTTTAACAAGATTTTAAATTGCAATTTAAGGTGTATTTCTGAGAGCGGCGCTCGCTTAGATGCGGCGATCGCTTATCATGCACGTTAGTATAAGAGCATATAGATAGATAAAGAAATGAGAATTACAGATTGAATATGTTTATGAAATATAATATAACTTATTATAATAAAACATATATGATATATTTTAAAGCACTTACATAGGATAATGATGATAGTATATAATTAAGGGTTGTTTTAGGCAGTAATTTGCTTTCAAGTATATAATTTAGGGACTGGCTATTTGGCATCCACTTTGGCTAGCCGGCATACCAAATGTGGGGCCTGCGCCACCGGTCGAGGCTGAACATCCGATGTCGCAGCTTTCGCCGATTTTAGTGAAAATTCCTGCAATTCATGGACGGCACCAAGATCGAGGAGAACTGCATGCAGGGAAATATCATTTTTTAACTTCAAGATTTTACAACTGAGAAGATAGAATGAAGCTATTTACATCCAGTTCTCATCGAAGCTTAGCAAGCACGCTTTCAGGCATCAATCCCGACTGAACCATCCCAAGGATATCGATCTCGCAGGCTTTAAGGGCTCCCTTTCGATATTTCGGATTTGCGGCAAGCAGGAGGTCGATTTCGTGGTTGTGTTGCTGTGAGCCTTCGACCTCAACCCATTCAAACACCTAATTTGGGGTATTTTGGCCGTCTTGAAGCCTCACAGCGATCTAGAATTGGCAGTTGGTCGATTTGGTGCTGGTTTTTCGCCTCTTATCTACGTGTGTATCGGCAATCGAAGCTGAAGCTGCGTATCGCTTCCCTTTGCCGCATCGCTAGATGACGCGTCGGAAATTGAAAAAAGACGGCTTTTTCGACAAGATCGCGAGGGTAACAGACAGAGATTTGGCGGCTAGGTGGAGGGCAGCGTCAGTCTCGCCAGAGGAGAGAAAATTCGTGTTAAAAAGGCATCCATCGCGAAGCACTTGTGAATAGCTTCACTTTCGGCAGATTAGTGCGATTAATGTGAGAAAGTGTTGTCTATTGACAAAGCTAGGAAGAAAAGTGGTTGCCTAGCAGCTGTACTACATGTTGCAAACAAATTTGGGTGGAGCTGCGGAATTGGCGTCTTAGCCACACTTGCTATGCCGGCTAGCCAAAGTGGTGTGCCAAATAGCCAGTCCTATAATTTATTATCTTTATTCTAATAGACTTTCTGAAGTAAAAGTAAAGGCATTGCTTTTTTCACTTCTATGACTTATTATATTTTGATAGTTATTACATTATTGTACTATAAATATAACATAATGTCCATAATAAGTACGTATTATAGACAATTATATGCCAGAAAGATCTCTTAACCTACATTGTATATCTATTACATCAATTCATTCTTAGCCATGTAATATATCGTAAGCCAATAATAAGGCTGAAGTCCTTCTAGTCCTTCAGGCCCGTCAAAACAACTAAAATCTAAGTATCCGACGCGCCTCAGAGATCTATGAAGTTAACTAACATACCTTATATCACCGGCAGAACGGGATTTAATCTTGACGCGATTGATTCCTCAATCGCGCCGATTATCTGATCTGGAGAAATAGATTATTATTAAACTCCTTCTCGACCTAGATTCATGAGGATTTCCTCCCCGACTGCATGTTATTATTAAAGAAATGACTAATCAATCGCTCGAGATTACGATGCACCACCTGTCGGCAAGTGCTGGGCTTCCAACTTCGTCAGGCGACACAAAGAGCTTAAGACATTTTTTCATTTTGCAAAATGACTATTAGAGAGCTGAATTCGAAGATCTAACGAGTATCAGATAATATCTATAACCTTAATAAGACTGGCTTTCTTATAGGTATAATTGCAAGCCGGATAATTCCTATAGGTTTAGACAGGCTTTTAAAACTGAAATTAACGTACATGATAAGCTTGCGTGACAAACAAGCATGCGTGACAAAAATCCTAACCCCTAAGACAGATATTATAATAAAAATATAATAAACCACTTAATTAATTAAAACTAATTACTATACTCTTCCCCAGAAGTCTCAATAACTACCTGACAGGTCCTTGCATTATGACCAGGCTTGCCGCAGACACCACAGCGCTGAACCCCCGATCGCGCCGACCTTCCTCCACCACCACTCCTCGACGATTCGCCCGCCAGCTGCGCATTTACATCCATCTGATCAATTGCTTGCCTTCCTTCCTCTACTATCATTACCCCTCTTTTCTGTAGTCGGGTCCTTTTTGCCCTCCGGCGCCGGCTAAGTATCTCATTTGCCTCTTGAAGGTCTTTGTTCTCAGCAGTTAATAAGGCAACCTGATGCATAACTGCCTTTGTCCCTTTTGCAAGAGACTGTAATGCTTCTAGAATTGACTCTAGGGAGCTGCTTTGATGCCTTCTGATTCGTCTTTCGAGGTATTCAGACTGAGATCCAGCCTCAATCACAGTCTTTGGGGTCCTTGAGGCCCAAGGGGTCGATGGTTCAGCTGCCTCCTCAACAGGCGTTGGCGTACGTAGCTGCACATCAAGCTTTGAGACCACACATTCTGGGTCAAGAGGAACAAGCCCAGCTCCTCTAAAAGCTCCCTTGATATTTTTTTCTGTCATAGTGGCTTGAAATGCGGCGTGGAAGGCCGGAAAGAACTCGGTCTTCGAAACGTGGGTTATAGAGCATCTGATTAGATGCTCTATTTCTTGACCATAGGCCTTCTTGAGCGGCCCAAAGCACCCGACGTCAAGGGGCTGAAGTAGGTGAGACGAATGAGGTGGCATACAAAGCGTGATGATCTTGTTTTCCTCGCAATATCTCTCGAAATCAATAGACTGGTGACTTTCGTGGCCATCGAGGATCAAGAGACGATAGGAACCAATTGATCGATTGATTGTGCACCGGTTGAAGTGCTTGAGCCACTCGAGACCGGTCTCGTTATTGGTCCAGCCATTTTGGGTCGTTGCAATAGCCCAATCGCCCGGGAGGTTGCTTTCTTGATACCAGTTGGCGAGGTGATACTGGCCCGAACCGATGATGAATGGCTGGATCGCCCAGCCTTCTGCATTGATTGCCTGAATGACTGTAATCCATTCCCGGTTTCCAGGCTGCACTGATTTTGGCTTTCCACGCCTTTCTGAACCCATAACGACCATTCCGCTAGCAATCATGCCCATAAGAAAGCCAGTCTCATCAAAGTTATAGATATCATCTGATTGAATGCCGTACTTTGCGATTATGTTCGCCACAAGCTGAAACTAATTGCGGATAATAGTGGGATCTTCGCATCTGGCTCTCTGATAGTCATATCGGCGAAAAAAACGCGTCTTAAGCTCTGGGTGTCGCCTGATGAAGTTGGAAGCCCAGCGCTTGCCGACGGGTGGTGCATGGCGATCGGCGAGCAATCGGTTGGCCATTTCTTCAACACCACGCAGTCGGGGAGGAAATCCTCGTGAATCCAGGTCGAGAATGAATTGAACAATGATCTCTTCCTCCAGATCCGATAGTCGGCGTGATTGAGGGATCCAATTGCATCGGGATTGAATACCCTTCTGCCGGCGCCATAGCATCATGCGACCAACTTTATAGATCTCTGCAGCGCGTCGGAGCTTCAGTTTTGGGTTATTTTGAAGCGCCTGGAGGGCAAGAAGGATTCTACCCTCAATCTTTGGGTTAGATATGTTTCGTGGTTGAGAGTTAATTGATTAAAGAGAGATGATGTAGGTTGAGGGATTTTTGTCACGCATGCTTGTTTGTCATGCAAGCTTATCATGTACGTTAGTGCAATTTAGAAACACAGACTTGATTATAATTATTGACGCAATTAATGCAAATAGCTAAGCAATCTAGCCATTTATTATTAGTGCAAGCTAGTATCACCTGACTAATCAGTACGAAAAAAGCAACCTCCCATGTAATTAGGCTATTATAATAACTTAAAATAGTCATACTAATAACAAGACTGATCTGAAGTAGCTAAAGTACTTTAATTAATATAGAGCTAAACGATCAAATACCTACTATCTTTTAATCCTCAATACTCATAAAAGTCACTACTCTCTATCAAATTCAAGAGATATTATAATAAAAACATAATCATCAGGCTTTATATGCTACCTCATTCCTCTTATCTACTTCAGGCCCTCAATATTAGGTGCTTTAGGCTGTTTAAGAACGCCTACGGTGAAGAATTAGAGCATTTAATAAAATACTCTATCACCCACGTCTCGAAGCTTGACTTCTTTCCGGCCTTCCATACCGCATGTCAGGCCATTATAACAGAAGAGAATATTAAGGCAGCTTCTTAAGGAGCTATGCTTATACCTTTTGACCAAGAAAGTGTGATCTTAAAGCTTGATGTATAGTAGAGGCTCTAATGCCTGCGGAGGAGGATTGCCCCTCTGCCTTGGGTCTCTAAGACCCTACAGATAGTGGTTAAGGATCGTCCAAGTACCCCAAAAGATGAATAAGAAGGCATTGGAGCAGCTTCATAGACTTGATTCTTAAAGCTCTGCAGTCTCTTATAGAGGGGGTAAAGGAATTATGCATAAGGCTGCCTTATTAACGGTTAAGGCTAAAGATATTTAAGAGACAAAGAAGAGACTAAGCTAGCGCTAGAGGGCAAAAAGAAGCTAGTTATAGAAAAGAGAGGTAAGAATAGTAGAGGAAGGAAGGCAAGCTATGAGCTGAATGAATATTAATATGTTACTAGAAGGCGAATTATTAAAGTGTGGGGGTTAAGGATGGTTAATATGATTAGGTGTTTATTATTTTAGTATGTATTGTAAGCCTTCTTATAATGAAAGCACCTATTGAGTGGTAATTAAGATAGTAAGTGAAGAGTATAGTAATTAGTTTTAATTAATTACATAGTAATAGTAATAGTATTTGTACGCTAACCTACCTAGTATACTAGGCCTATAGTACCTCTATATTCCTTCCATAAGGAAAAAAACCCTCTAGGTCCTAGGCGGAAAAACCTCATGCTGCTTTCGACCAGCCCGCGCCTCGCGCTCCTGTTCCCTGTCATGTCCAAAATCGCCTGCTGCCTGCAAGCCCGGTCCAGGGTAGGCAGAAAAGCTGTTATTTGTTAGTGGGGAGGGCGCCCGGCCGAGAGGCGCCCGCGCCTCGCCGGCTGCACCCGCACCAGAACAGCCGTCCTGCCTCTTCCTTTTCCTCTTCCTACACCCTCCCTTTCTCTCGCCCCCGCTGGCCGCACCCGCGGTCGCAACTACGCCGCTGCCCCTCGCCCTTGCCGTACGTTTCCCTCGCTCGCGCGTTTCGCCTTCCGTTCGCCGCCGGCTGGGCTTTTCTCACTCGCTCGACTGTACTTTGTGCACTTGGCGACCACATAGAAAGGGGTCTCTCTAATTAATTAAATAGTTTATTATGTTTTTATGATGATTTCTATATTAGAAGTATTGAATTTTTGTGATATCTAGTTGTCTATAAGACGTGCTTATCATCTACGTTAGATAGATTATAAGATGTAATTGAAAATAACGTACTTCATAAGCGAGCTGATCTACTAAGCGAGCCGATCACTATACTGTATGGCTGAAAATTGTATTTTAGATTGCTCAAATATAGGCTATATAATTATAAAATATATAGAAAAATGATTTTTAGATATATTATATAAAGATATATGATATAGGACTTTTATTTCTCATTGGTTCCTATTATATAGAAATGAGGAAATGAAGAAATATACAGTGCGAATAGGGTTGTCTTAATAACTATTCATAAGAACATATAACGTGGTTCACATGCGAACGTTCCAGACAACCGAACGTTCCACTAACCATGCCCCTACTATATTTAATACATAATTAAAAAATAACCGCAATAGAAATCTATTCCTCTTTATTATCACTAGAATCCCCTGACGTTTCTTCATCCATTATATAAGTCCGCGCATTATGTCCTAGTTTCCCGCAAGTGCCATATCGCCGAACAGTCGCCGCAGCCCGCCTCGACTGACCACCAGATTGTCGTATTTCCTGGGCTACCTGCTTATCTGCCTCCTTCTGAGCCAGAATATCCTGTCCCTCCCCTACAGTAAGAGCGCCTCCTTGCCGCACATGTGTCTTCTTGGCCCTCCGGCGCTTACTGAGCCTCTTATTTGCCTCTTGAAGTGACTTAACTTCAGCACGGAGGAGGGCCACCTGGTGCAAGAATCCCTGTGTTCCTTTTGAGATATGGTCGACAGCGGCTAAAATCGGGGTCAGGGAGCTGCTCTGATGTCGGGCAATCCGATCTTTGATATAGGCGGACTGGGAGAGAGCTTATGGAAGGGTATGTGGTGTTGAAGATACCCAAGAGTCGGTCTCCGGCGGAGGGGGCCCAGTCGGTGTTGGAGTCCGTAGCTTCACATCCAGCTTCGAGAGGACTGCCTCTGGGTTGTAAGGGACTAAACTGGCCCCTCTGAATCCTCCCTTGATGTTGCTTTCTGAGAAAACCTCTGAGAAGACGCTCTAGAATGCAATAAGGAAGTCGGCCTTAGTGATGTGGGTAATGTGGTACTTTATTAGCTCCTCGATTTTACGACCGTATGCCCGCTTCAAGGGTCCAAATAACCCAACATCGAGTGGCTGAAGAAGGTGCGAGGAGTGCGCTGGCATGCATAGTAGGATAATATCGTGTTCTCTGCAGAACGTTATGAAATCGGCGGATAAGTGGCTCTGATGGCCATCGATCACTAACATTCGATATTTGCCCTTTATGACCGCAGCAGTATATTTTTCGAAATGCTATAACCACTGAAGGCCAGTAATATTATCCGTCTATCCATTCTCTATAGGCTTAATGACCCAATTGTGCGGGAGGTTAGTCTCTGAGTACCAATCGGCAAGGTGGTAGGACCCTTTGAACACGATAAACGCCGGCAGCGCCCAACCTTCCGCATTAATGCCCTAGATTATAGTAACCTATTCTCGATTGCCAGGCTATACTGTCTTTGCCTTTCCACGTCATTCAGCACCTATAACTACCATCGCAGCAGAGATCATACCCATTATAAACCCGGTCTCATCGAAGTTATAGAAGTCAGCGTCCGCGATGCCGTACTTAGCCCTCATGTTAGCCACAAGGCGAAACCACGCGGAAATCGCGGTTAGATCTTCGCATAGGGCTCTTTGGAAGTCGTATGCGCGATTAAAACACGTCTTGAGCTCTGGTTGTCGCTTGACGAAGTGTGCAGCCCAGTGCTGCCCGACGCGTCCTCCGTCGCGCTCTGCGAGGAGGAGATTTGCCATATCTTCAACACCACTGAGCCGGGGCGGAAATCCTCGCGAATCCAGGTCGAGAATGAATGCAGTAAGGGTCTCCTCTTCGGGCATAGTCAATCTCTTCGAAATTAGCCGGAAGAGCTGCTCGGGCGCGTCGTCCGTTCATTCTGGCGCGTAGGATAGTATGAGTAATAGAGTAGATCTGGGCTGCTTTCCGGATGCTTAGTGTTGGGTCTTATTTAATAGCCTGGATAGTAAGAAGAAGATTGGCTTCTTTGGAATTTGATTTTATGTTAATTTAGTTGAGAAAAGAATATATAAATGGGAAGGTTAGGTAGAACTGGAGAAAGTGGAACGTTCGGTTGTCTGGAACGTTCGCATGTGAACCACGTTATATAATTAACAAAGACCCTTGTTTACGGAGAGTACTTGAATGAACTGATTTAAGCTGAATAGGTATTTTAAGCTGAGTTTGAGTTTTTAAGAAATTTTTTAAGCTGAGTTTGAGTTTTTAAGAAATTTTTTAAACTCATAGTTCAAGGTATAAATATCAGTGATCGGCCCGGTTATCATATATCTTATTAAATGTACAAAGAGTTATCTATTAGAAATAATACTAATAATTGATAGGAAGAAAAAGAATTTTGTTATCGTATAAGGATGTCATATGAAAAGACACACTTGATTTAAATAAAAGTCAATAATTTAAACATATATTTAATCAATGAAATATATACCGGATATATTAAAAATTATACGTATATTAAGATAGTATGTAAGTTCAAACAGTACCTATATTACAATAATATAACAACACAAATTCAATAGTAAAAAAAACTTTATAAACTCTTTGCAAATCTCAGAAAATTCTAAAAGAACTCTGATTCATATTTAGTTGTTATATGTTATACTTATATTCTTTTTTGAATTTTTGTTCTTAATATTAGAGTATTCCATGCACACTTATAAATAACTATTCTTTAACGTTACATTAGGTAACCATGAGAGACCTACTTACAGCATTAGCATAAGTATTAAACAAGCTAATATAAATCAAGTTTATCAAGAAAGAGGACACAATATATACCAAGTAGAGCAAAATACTTATTAACCAAAATATCAAAACTGTACAAAAGTAAATGAAATTAAATTAAATCTATATAAAAAAGAAATTGATACACATGTTTAATATGAATAATACTGAAAATACATATTTAAATTCTTTTTAAGATTATTAAACTTATATCTTAACATATTTTCATTTAAAATATACAAATAATTATGAAAAGATAGAAAGGCTCTTTCACATTAACCTTAAAGTTTATAACTAATAAGTTTAAAAGACAAAATGCAATGAATTATCATTCAAAATCTATACTTTAAAAAAAATTATTATATTATCAAAAACTATAAGATGGAAACCTTGATGTTATTAAGCTATGAACACCGCGGGCGTATACGAGGTTCCTGGGCCTAACGGTCAAGAGGAGGCTCCGTTGGACAGAACACCTAAAGCACAATCTGAGCGGAGGCAGAGCGCAAGGCGCGCGCGCTCCGCGTCATCGCGGCGTCAACCTGGGGCATAGGCCTCAAGGAGGCTAGGCTCATCTACACACAGGCGATCAGGAGTACATACTCATATAGCGCGCCAGCATATCACACACCGACAGCACCAGGAGAGACGCCAAAAGGAGCAGCGCGCGGCCTGGACGCAGTGCAAACGCTATGCCTGCGCGCAGTTGCAGGCTCCTAGAGCCACGCCGACCAGAAGCCTCGAACTGGAACTTAACTGCCCGCCGCTAAACCTGCACTTCAACTACCTTACAGACCAGATGCTTAGGAGAATGGAGGGCTCAACACAGGCGGCGCTTATCCGACGCGCCCACGCCAAGGTTGCAAAGATTCTCCCCAGACGGAGAGGCCCATGGCGCAAACCACAGCAAGAACTAATAGAGTAAGCAAGAAAGTGGCGCCACATAAGAGACACCGCAGATGGCCTACTAGAGACACACTGGGCAACGCAGAGGCATAGGGACCTCCCCCAGACCGACTAGGAAGACTTCTTCAGAGGCTGCTACAGTAAACACAACGTACTGTTAAAGCATGAGCTCAATGCTACTACAGATCCGAACGGAGAAGATCGGCATGAGGGCATTCCTCTTTCCGCGCCGCGCGCCCAATGCAGCCACGCCGTTATGCGACTGCGGTCAGGGGCGTGAAACGCCATACCACGTTATAGCGGTGTGCTCTAAGTACGCCGAAGCCAGAGCGACTTCCTGGGTCCTAAGAGAGGTCACCTCAAGAAGAGACTACCACCACGCCCTGACGAAGCGCCAGCACGCCCGAGAGATCGTCCGCTGGTACATAGATACAGTTCAGCCAGTGCAGTTCAGACGAGCGGCAGAGCTCAAACGAGCGGCAGAGGTCAAACGAGCAGCAGAGCTCAGACGACAGCAATTCTCAGGCGAGGCGCCGGCGACCAGCGCCCGTAGCGCAAGCGATATCACAACGGCGGAAGGCTAGCCGTTAATGTTGAGGGAGGAAAGAAGGAACGAAATGCAAGGGCGGGCGGTTCGGTGTTGTTGCTGTTGTTGGAGTGGTGCCAGGCGCTCAGGGACAATTTGGTGACGAATCACAGCTGGGCGCGCACGGGCGACGAGGCGCCTGCGAGGCTTTCTACTGACTAACCCTCCAACTTTTGCGTGCCTACCCTGGACCAGGCTTGCAGACAGCAAGCAATTTCTCGAAACGATAGGAGCTGCGAGCGCGCAGCGCGGCCGAGGCACGAACAGCGCGGGGGTTTTTACGCCTAAGATTTGGGGTTTTCCCTTGTGGATAGAATGTAGACGTACTATAGGCCTGGCTTGCTCGGTAGGATAGAGTAAAAATATTATTACTATTACTATTACTGTTAAGCTATCATAATAGGAGTAAAACTCGTATTGAACCTACTCTTATATTAAATACATTTGAATAAGTTGATGATATAATAGTCTTTTGTCAGAATATATTTTACTTACAATAAACTCAAGCATAAAATAGCAAATTATAATAACGAAATAATAATAACGAGAGCCGATTGATCAAAAGAGAGGATGACTATAACGTATACCTAGAAATCGTATGTTTAAGTCTTCAAATATAGGCATAATTACTGAAAAGATAGAGAAATGATTCTTAGGAATGGTATAGATAGATAAATAATATAAGGTTTTTCTTTTAGTTTTACTTACTTTCTAACAGGGGCTTGATAGACAGCTGCTGCGCGATGGAGACTCAATTTTGGGTCATCTTGAAGGGCAAGAAGGATGTTAGTTTCCTTCCTTGATGGCGGCATGTTTGTTGGTTAAGAAATTGATGATTAAAGGGGGAGAAAGGTGATTTCTGGAGAGACTTTTTGGTCCAGTCGCATTGGGTAGCAGGCTGCAATGGAAGTCATAGGAAAGCTGTTGTTTTCTTCAATCTAATAAGCGGCTTAGAGTCCTATTTCTACTTGTTCAGTGAGGCCCTAGCTGAGGGTTGTTACAGTTCTGAGACGGCTCTTTGACCCGGAGTTCAGACCTCCGGCTGGCCGGTCTGATCTTGACAGCTTGTTTGGTCCACTCGCTTATCACATACGTTCAAAGGTTTACTATATTTTTATAATGATTTCTATATTAGAGGTCTAAGATTTTTATGACACATACAGAGTACTTGTCTATGATATATGCTTATCAAGTGCATTATAGTAATTATTCCTAGCAGCCTAAGCTGCTATAGTTACTTTATTTATTGTATGCTAAAAAAGATATAAAAATATAATATGCAATACGCGCAACGTATATGATAAGTGAGCCGATCAACCGAGTGAGCCGATCACCACACTGTACACCTTAAAAACATTACTTTGAAAATTTCAAATATGGGCTATATAACTTAAAGAAAAAAATCATTTTTATGGACAGCATAAAGAAATAAATAATATTTGATTTTTTTAATTTTTTTTATAAGCGTCTAATGGAGAGAAATGAGTTAGAATACAGTGCGAATAGGCTTTCTCTTAATAACTATTCAATAGAATATCTATATAACTTAGAAAACCTCTCATATATAGAGATAGACTTAATTGAGCCAGTCTAAAGTTCTAACTATTTTAAGCTTAATTTGATTTTTAAGGAATTTTTTTAAAAGTGTGATTTAAGGTGAAAACTGAAGTGATCGGCTCGCTTGGTTGATCGGCTCACTTATCAAGTACGTTATAGTGAAAAGTTATGAAAGTGATAAAAGATAAGAATAAAGGTTGATTCAATAGGCCGACGAAAAACAACTAAAATAGTATATGAAATAAAACAAGTCATAGGGTTCTACTGAGTGGTTAAGATTTGATTGATTGAATGAAAAATTAGGTGAAAGAGGGAAAAGTGCGTTTCTCGCTTATCTCCGTTGCATTCTTATTAAGTATGTTATTCATATAGCTTATATTACTTTAAATAAATAAAACTGTAATACTGATACTTATTCTTATTAAGCTTCCAGTAAAATACTAACAATTTTATATTATTTATTATTCTTATTTGTTTCTAGTAGTTCTTTTACTATTTTTCATATTACGCCAGCTTATTATTAAGTACATAATAATGTTTCTGCTCTTATTATTTTATTTGTATTTCAAATTTACTTTTAAGTTACCTCATCCATTGCTTAAGCATACCATAACTTAATACTAAAACAAAAGTCCTTCTTGCCCCTCAAGCCCTTCGAAATGTCCAGTCTCCAACGAGCTGCAACGACCTATTAGATGTCTGAGCCGAGGCTTCGTCGCCGGCAGAACGGCATTCAATACCATCCCTAACTCACGTAGACTGACCGATCTGGAGGAGCAGATCTTTATTTGATTCAATCTCGACCTAGACTCACGAGGACTTCCTCTGCGACTGCGTGGTATTTAAGAAATGGCTAACTAACTCTTCGTTGGCGGTAGCGCATCACTCGTCAGTAAGCGCTGGGCTTCCAACTTTATCAGTCGATACCTAGAGCTTAATATGCAATCCTTTTTCATAAATATAACTATTACAGGGCCAATTGTAAACATCTAAGTATTACATGAAATTAGTTTAGGCTTATAGAGAATATAATTATGAATTGTTGTATTAGTCTAGTATATATTTATAATCTGAATAAGATCGGCTTTATAATAGTCCTAAGTATAAGTAGAATAGTTATTATAGGTACAAAAAAGCATACAAAAGCTAAATCAATTTAGCCTAGAAACTGGCAATAGGTTTACAACTATTCGGACGATTGATAATAAAGGCTTAGTGATAGCACTATTTATTATAATTGCGGGCTAATATTACCTTAACAGCTAGTACTAAGAGAGCAACCTCTTGGGCAATTAGGATATTTTAACAACTCAAAATGGCTAGACTGATAATAAGATAAATCATAAGAGGCTTAAGCACTTTAATTAGCACTAATACTTATTATCTTTTAATCCTTAATTGGCTGAAAAGTTATAACGTAATCAACATTAAGAAATATTATAAAATGAGATTTTCCAAAAAAGGCTATATAGCTATAATATTTTGAGAAGTTAACTAGATATTTTATTTTAAAAAGCTTATTGAATACTATATTCCTTAGACTTTCAGTAGATTTACTTAATGTGTTAAAAATACAAATATGGAGAAAAACCGTGCGAATAAGGATTCTCTAAATAACGGTATAAAGATTTCATTTTAATAGATTAATAGGGCCTATTGTGATTTCTATTTATTTTGTGAATATATTTATAAAGTTTGAGTTAATTTACGTTATATACATATTACTTGTTATTGTTATGGGCTTGGGCTACGCCCCAGCTTTGTGGGTGTGAAAGCAAGCTGCATAGAGCTAGTTGGCTGACCGGTCTTCCGATCAGTTCAATACGTGTCATTTTGGCTCAATTGGATAGGGCACTCTTTTGCCCTGATGGCCGCAGCGCTAGCTCTCGCTGGAGCCCCCCTGGGGCCAGCCTATCACAGTTATGACTTTTATATAATATAAATATTGATTATGTTTGTAATAGAGTTATTGATGTACATATATATTTCAAGAGTGTATTTTTCAACATGTTAAATATTAACTGAAAGTAGTATTTATTTTAAGTAGGAATAATATATTGGCTTTCTCAACATTATAATATATATTTATGGAATATGAAATAATATTTACTTATTTGTTTTACTTTCACTGCTTGAATATTTATAATTCTTTTTACTTGAAGCTCCTTGTCATTACATAAAACGAGATTTCAAGAGTTTGTTATTAATATTCATAATTAAATTACAAATGTAACTTACATAATAACCGAGCGATGCAGACAAGCAAGCGATACACTCCAATTTTCACTTTAAATCGTGACTTTTAAAGAAAATCCTGAAAATTCAAATGAAGCTAAAAATAGCTATAGTTTTATAAATATGTTTATAAAATATATAAAAATAGGAATAAGCCTTCTTAACTTATTAAAATCATATTTTATAAAGTTATTCAGAAAACTCTTATCCGCACTGTTTTTTCGCTATTTTTATCTAAAAAAAAGAAATAAATTAATCAAAAGTCTTATAAATATAGTATAAAATATCCTTTTTAATTAAATATCTGCAACGAATTTCTCAGAAATATTATAGCTATATAGCCTGTTTTAGAAAATCTCAGATTTACAATATTAGCTGTACAGTATAAGTGTATCACTAGCTTGTCTTTATCCCTCGCTTATCATATACGTTAATGAATTTTTTAATAAATAAACTAATAAGCGAGTAGACCAAACAAGCAAGCAGACCAAAAGTCTTAACCTATAACTCAAAGGATTCGATAAAAACACAACCAAGCATCATATCAATCAAAACTAGTCGCTACCTTCTTCCTCAGAGAACTCAATAACTACCTGACAGGTCTTTTGCGTTATGACCGGGCTGTCTACAAATTCTACAGCATCGTTCCCTTGATTGTGCTGCCTTTACTTGACTGCTCCTTCCTACTAACCCTGCCTCTATCTGAGTATCCACGTCTCTTTGATCAATTTCATCCTTTCCTGCCTCTATAGTCATCTTCCCTTGATTTTGCAGCTGGGTTCTTTTTGCTCTGCGCCGCTTTGCTGAGAGCCTTAATCGCCTGTCGAAGCATCTGGTTCTCGGACCTCAATAATGTCGCTTAATGCATTATTGCTATTGTTCCCTTAGAAATGACCGAAGCGACTCTAAAATAGAGGCAAGAGTGCTGCTTTAATGTATTCGGATTCTCATTTCAAAGTATTCAGACTGAGAGCTTGCCTCAAGGGTAGTCTCTGGAGTCTTTGTGACCCAAGGGTTAGGGAGGCTAGCCTCCTCCTCAGGAAGTGTTAGAGTCCGTAGCTGCACATTAAGCTTTAATATAACACTTTCTGGGTCTAAAGGAATAAGCCTGGCTCCTCTAACCACCCCGCCCCCCCTTGACATTGCCTTCTGTAATGGCAGCTTCGTGGTATTAAAAGCATGGAGGAAGCCGGTCTTCGAAACGTGGGGTTATTAAGCATCTAATTCTTATTAAGCATCTAATTAGATGCTCTATTTGTTTACTGTATGCCATTTTGAGCAGTCTAAAACACTTAATATTAAGTGGCTAAAGCAGATAGGATAAATAAGGTAGCATATAGAGCACAATAATATTGTATTCCTAATAATAGATCTAAAATTCAGCTGAGTAGTGGCTATTATTCTTATTAAGAATTAGAAGATAATAATAACTATTTAATTAGGCCTTTATATATGAATTGAAATGTTTAATCCACTTAAGGCCTATATTATTATTAGAAATAGCCATTTTGTGTCTTGGCGATCGTCTAGTGGAATGGGAGTTTGCTCTTTTGATGCCAGTTATGGAGATGTATTGGCGTGCAACGACGATAAATGGCTGGATCGCCCAGCCTTCCGCATTAATAGCTTAGATGACCATAACCTATTCCAGATTTCCAGGCTGGACTAATTTTGGATTTCTATGTCTTTATGCACCTATAATAACCATCCCGCTTGCAATTAGGCCCGTTATAAAGCCGGACTTATTAGAGTGATAGATATCCGCAAGATTAATACCATATTTAGCGATTATTTTTTATGTATAAGCGCGAACCACTGGTGAACAATAGCTGGATCTTTGCATTGAGCCCTTTGATAATCATATTTGCGAAAAACCGCGTCTTGAGCTTTGAGTGTCGCCGTATGAAGTTAGAAGCCCAGTGCTTGCCAAAAGGGGCGGCATCGCGCTCAGCCAGCTTCAACACCACCTAGTCGCGGGGGAAAACCCCGCGTTAATCTAAGTCCAGAATGAATTGAAGAATCATCTTTTCCTCTAGACTAGATAGTCGGCGCGAGCTAGGGATAGTATGAGCTCGAGAGGAAATGTCATGGCGTCGGCGTCATAGCAAGCGGTAAGGGGCTTCAGAGGAGACTCAATCATGGATCATTTTGAAGAGATTGAAGGGCAAGAAGGATATTAGCCTTTTTATTAAATGGCGGCATGTTTATTGGTTAAGAAATTGATGATTAACGAGGGAGAGGGGAGATTAAGAGATTGTTGGTCTACTTGCTTGTTTGGCCCACTTGCTTATTATATATGTTATTGAATATTAAAACATTTTCTCTATTTCTTGAATGAAGTCCTCAGGGTTAGTTAAAGCTTTCTGAGCTTTCTCTTTTCAATATAAACGAAATAATTGTATATATAGAAAGTTAAATTTAAAAAGAACTATTTTTTATAATACAATAGTCATCATTAATAAACGGGAAATTTTGAATACAAGATGTTTCAGTATAGAATGATAATGAAAATATAATATTCTTTAATAAAGAATTACATATTATATTAAAATTAAGAAACTTAGATTTAAGAAACTTAATAATGCCATTATTCTAAGCAGGTAAAATGCCTAATTAATAATAAGCATTTGGCTTCTGAATTATTAATATATAAATCATAAATTGTAGATTCGTGTAAATAATAAATTTTTTGCTATATGTAAATGAATTATTAAAAAGTTGATTTTACATTTGAACGTAACTTAAGACTTTTTAAATTATAGATATTAACATACATGATAAGCATTTGTCAGACAAGTATGCGTCATCAAGATCTCTTAACCTCCATCATCTATTAAATCAATTCATTCTCAACCACTTAACATGCCGCAAGCCAGAAATGAGGTTAGAATCCTACTAGCTCTTCAGGCCCTTCGAAACAATGAAAAACTACGTATCCGTCGCGCCGCAGAGATCTTATCAAGTCAACTACTATACCTTACGTCGACGACAGAAGGGGTTTCAATCTCGACGTGATTAGATCCCTCGGTCACGCCGACTATCTGATCTGGAGGAACAGATTATTGTTTAATTAACTCTCAACCTAGATTTACGAAGATTTCCTCCCTGACTGCGTGCTGGTAAGGAAATGGCCAACCAATTGCTCGCCGATTGCGTTGCACCACCCGTCAGCAAGCGCTGGGCTTCCGACTTCGTCAGGGGACACCAAGAGCTTAACACGCACTTCTTTTCGCAAATATGACTATCAGAGAGCTAAGATGCGAAGCTCTAACGACTATCTGCAACTGGTTTCAGCTTATGACGAAAATAATCGTAAAGAACGGCATTCAATCAGATCATATCTACAGCTTTGATGAGACTGGCTTTCTTATGGGCATGATTGCAAGTAGAATCGTTGTTATGGCTTCAGAAAGGCGTTTAACGCTAAAATCAGTACAACCTAGAAACCGAGAATAGACTAGTGATTCAGGCGATTAATAGCCGAGCGATCCAGATTATTAGTGCGGTCCAACTTTACCTCGCGAACTAGTACCAAGAGAGCCACCTCCCGGCGATTAGGCTATTGCAATAACCTAAAATAGTTAGACTCATAGTAAGACCGGTCTCAAGTAGCTAAAGCATTTTAATTGATGCATAGCCAAGCTATCAAACGATCACTATCGTCTTCTCATCCTCAATAGCTATAAAAGTCACTACTTCATTGAATTCGAAAGATGTTGCAATAAAGACAAGATCATCAGGCTTTGCATACCACCTCATTCCTCTCATCTACTTTAGCCCCTTAATATTAGGTGCTTTGGGCTGCTTAAGAAGGCCTACGGTCGAGAAATAGAGCATTTGTTTAAATGCTATATTTACCCACGTTTCGAAAACCAAGCTCTTTCTGGCCTTCCATGCCGCATTTTAGGCCGCTGCAACAGAACAGAACATCAAGGCGGCCTTTTAAGGAGCCGGGCTTTTTCCTCTTGACCCAGAAAGTGTGGTCTCTAAGCTTAATGTGCGGCTATGGACTCTAATGCCTGCGGAGAATGAGGATTGCCCCTCTATCCCTTCGGTCTCTAAGACCCCAAAGATAATGCTTGAGCCTACGTCTTAGTCTGAATACCTCGAAAGATAGATTTTAGAAGGCTTTAGAGCAGCTCCCTATAGTCGATTCTTGAAGCTCTATAGTTTCTTGTGAAGGAAACAAAGGCGGTTATGCGTAAGGTTGCCTCATTGACGGCTAAGGTTAAAGACCTTCGAGAGGCAAATAAGATACCAAGCTGGCACTAATTAGAGGGC
This sequence comes from Thelonectria discophora, assembly GCA_911649645.1. Lineage (NCBI taxonomy): Eukaryota > Fungi > Ascomycota > Sordariomycetes > Hypocreales > Nectriaceae > Thelonectria > Thelonectria discophora. Next base: position 3,802,112 of record CAJVRK010000008.1, on the reverse strand, counting down.
AATAAGAATCCAACTATAGAAAGGAGGGGTGTAATAATAGCAGAGGAAGGAAGGCAAGCGATTGATCAGATGGATATTAATGGGCGAATACAAGGCGAATGATTAAAGAGTGATTGTTAAGGAAGGTTAGTGCGATTAGGTGTTTAGCATTATAGTGTTTATAGTGAGCCTAATTAGAATGGAAAGACCTATTATATAGTGATTAAGACGTCTAATAAAGAGCATAGTGATTAGTTGTATTCGATTAAATAGTTCGATAGTTCACGTGCATGATAAGCGAGCGCCGCATCCAAGCGAGCGCCGCACTTAGAAATACGCCTTAAATTGCAATTCTTAAATCATTTTAAAAATCTATATTAAGCTTAACATATTTAAGATTTTATATTTTAACTATTTACCATAAGACCTACCTATAAAGAAAGGCGCTAAAACTCTACCGTTCAGGAACCTAGGTAGATATGAAAAGTGGTGCTAAAATAATGCAGTTTTTAGATTTATATAGGTTCCTAAGGGATAAGCTTTAAGCGACTTTTTTCTAGGTAGATCTCATAATAAATAGCTAAAAGATAAATCTCAGATGTTTTAAGCTTAATATGGATTTTTTTAAAAAAGATTTAAAAATTGCAATTTAAGGTTTATTTCTGAGTGCGGCGCTCGCTTATCATGTGCGTTATATGTTTATAATAATCTCTACATTAGAGGTCTAAAATCGTTATCATACATACTTGTCTATAGCATATGTTGATCATGTATATAATTATATTTTTATGATGTGTCTGTAAATATATAAAGCATTCTAAATCTAATAAAGAGTTTATAGTAATAGTAATAGTATTTATACGCTAATAAAGAGTTTAAGTAATTGAACAATTATATTAAAAATAATATAATTAATCATTTAATAGGTCATATAATCTATAGTTTTTTTATAACTAAAATCATATCAAAATCTTAACAATCACGATTTCATTTAATACTTGATGTACTTTTAAAATTACATATAATTTGCATTTAAAATACACCCTTTTTGTTATTTTATTCCTTAAAAGCCTTTTTTTTTGCTCTTTCAATATATTATATCAATTCACGAGAATAAAGCTTGTTTTATGCATAAAAGAGATGTTCACTTAGATTCATTGTTCAAAATATGGGATTATATAACGTTATAGTATTTCATAAATATATTATATTAATACGTAAAGTATGTTTTTTAAAGGCACTTATTAACAGGTTAAATACTTATAAACATAAAGAATATAAATGTATTCAAATATCTCAATCTTGACTTCTTTTGATATTAACGTTATGTAAGTTTAATTACTTCAATGATATACTAACGTACGTGATAAGCGAGTGTCACAAAAATTCCAACCTCTCTTATTTAAATTAAAATAAAAGCATTATATCGCTATACTCTTCTCCAGACGTCTTAATCACTACTTAACAGGTCCTTGCATTATGGCTGGGCTTGCCGCAAACACCACAATGCCAAACTCCCGATCGCGATGACCTTCCTTGACCATCGCTCCTCGACGATTCGGCCACTACATGCGCATCAACCTCCCGTTGATCAATTACCTCCCTGCCTTCATCTACAGTCATGACCCCTCTTTTCTGAAAGCGGGTTCTTTTTGCCCTCCGGCGCCGGCTTAGTATCTCATTTGCCTCTCGAAGGTCCTTGGCCTCGGCCCTCAATAACGCATTCTCATGTAATTTTGCTGTCGTACCCTTAGCAAGAGACCTTAGAGCTCCTAGGATTGACTCTGGGGAGCTACTGTGATGATTTCTGATTCGTCTCTCTGGGTACTCGGACTGAGATCCGGTCTCGATCACGGTCTTTGGGGTCTTTGAAGCGCATGGGGTCAAGGGCTCGGAACCCTCGGCGACAGGCGTTGGAGTCCGTAGCTGAACATCAAGCTTCGAGACCACATATTTTCCGCGTCAAGAGGGACAAGCCCGGGTCTCTTGAAGGCTGACCTGATATTTCGTTTAGTCAGAGTAGCCTCAAATGCGGCGTGGAAGGCCGAGAAAAACTTGGTCTTTGAAACGTGGGTAATAGAGCACCTGATTAGATGCTCTATTTCTCCACTATAAGCCTTCTTTAAAAGCCCAAAGCACCCAACATCAAGGGGCTAAAGTAGATGAGACGAATAGGGTGGCATACAAAGCGTGATGATCTTGTTGTCCTGGCAACATCTCTCGAATTCGATGGAGTGGTGACTTTTATGCCCATCGAGGATTAAAAGACGGTAGCGACCGACAGATTGATTGGCCGTGCATCGGTTAAAGTGCTTAAGCCACTCGAGACCAGTCTCATTTTCAGTCCATCCAGTTTGGGTCGTTGTGATAGCCCAATCGCCCGGGACGGTGCTATCTTGGTACCAGTTGGCGAGGTGATATTGGCCCCGCACCAATGATGAATGGCTGGACCGCTCAGCCTTCCGCATTAATCGCCTGAATCACCGTAATCCATTCCCGGTTTCCAAGCTGCACTGATTTCGGCTTTGAACTCCTTTCCGAGCCTGTGATGACCATTCCGCTTGAGATCCTGCCCGTAAGAGAGCCAGTCTCATCAAAGTTGTAGATATCCCCCATATCGATGCTATACTTCGCGATTGTGTTCGCCGTGAGCCGAAATCGATTGCAAATAATAGTAGGATCTTCGCATTTATCTCTCTGGTAATTGTATTTCCCAGAAAAACGTATCTTGAGCTCTTGGTGTCGCTTGACGAAGTTTGTAGCCTAATGCGTGCTGACGAATGGCGCGTTGCGGTCGTCGAGCTGACGATCAGCCATAGCTTTCACTCCACGAAGTCAGGGAAGAAATCCTTGCGAATCTAGGTCAAGGATGAACTGGATAATAATGTGTTCCTCTAGATCGGATAGCCGACGCGATTTGATAATGGTATTGCGTCGAGATTAGATGCCTTGCTGTCGGCGACGTAAGGTACGGCAGTGGACCTCATAGATATCTGCGGCGTGTCGAATGCTTAGTTTAGGGTCATTTTGAAGCGCCTGAAGCGCAAGAAGGATTCTGCCTTCATTATATTGCGATCATATAGTTGGTCGTTGGTATAATACGAATACTAATGGGAAGATGTAAGGTGGGGCATTTTTGTGACACTCGCTTGTCTGTGACACTCGCTTATCATATACGTTATAGTTTAACTTATATAATAAGCATTTATCACAGATAAGTATGTATCACAAAAGTCCTAGACTTCCAATATAAAAATAATTATACTGCTTGTAATTATGCCCAAAAGAAAGCCAGTCTTATTAAAAAGTTATAGATATTATGTGATAAATTCTAAAGTTTGCAAGTATATGTATAATAAGCTGAAACTAATCGCGGATAATTATTAGATCTTTGCATTTTGCTCTATAATAGTCATATTTGCTAAAGAAACGCGTCTTAAGCTCTTAATGACACCTAATAACGCTGGAAGTCTAGGGCTTAAGGACAGGTAGTGCATCGCAATGAGTAAGAAACCACTAGGCCATTTCTTAATCGCACGCAGTTAGGGAGAAAATGCTCATGAATCTGGGTTGAGAACCGATTTAATGATGATCTATTCCTCCAGATCAGATAGTCGAGGTGACTGAGGGATTCAATCGCATCGCGATTGAATACGCTGCCTGCGAGGACGTAGCCGTTGCTCATTGACGTTATATATCTCTACACCGCGTCAGATGCTACGTTTCTGATTATCTAGAAGGGACTGAAGGGCATGAAGGGACTTAGTGTTGGTATTTGGGTCTGATATAGTTGGTGCTTGAGAAATTGATTGATTGATTGAAAAGTTAGACATAGGAAAGCAAAGTATGGCGTGTACTTGGATGCGGCGTATACTTATTATGTATCTTTATCTCTGTTGTTAAATCCTAAGTATTATTTTAGATAATTATATTGAAAATAACTTTTGAAGAGAAAATATAAAAATGTTATTGAAAGTAAAGTTTTAATTTCTAAATATAGTTTCAAAGGAATTACAATAAAATAATATTCAACTTTAAGGAAGAATTTAGAGGTTATGAATTGAATAATAATAATAATCGAGCCGCAAGGTGCGGAAGCGCCTACGGCGTCAAGCTCGGGCTCAAGGGAAGGGGCGTCGGTGAGCGAGGCGCGGGCGAGTCGTAAGCAGCATGGGGTTTTTCTGCCAAGGACTTAAGTTTTTCACTGTGGAAGGAATATATTCGTACTGCAGCCTAGTATACTAGTTAGTAGGTTAGCGTATTAATACTATCACTATTACTATATATTATATGATTATGATAATTAATTGTTTTTATATATTTTTACTCTTTGTATAAGATTGAAATCACTACATTAAAATAGCCAATTTTGAGCATGAAAATCTTAAATGTGTTGAATATTTATTACTTTAAGGAAATATTAATAAATTAGGAAAAATGCAAATTTGTCAAAATATCATAATGAAATCCTTATTTGAATAAGTATGTTGAGATAAATATGATTATAGTAATAGTAATAGTATTTATACGCTAAACTACCTAATAACTAGGTCTATAGTGCCTCTATATTCTCTCCACAGGAAAAAAAACCCATGCTGCTTGCGACTCGCCCGCGCCTCGCGCTCCTGTCCCCTGCCGTGCTATTAGTTGCTTGCTGCCTGCAAGCCTGGTCCAGGGTAGGCAGGAATGGTTAGTAGTAGGGGTTCCTGTCTGCGAAGCGCCCACGCCTCGCGGGTCGCCCCGGCCGTGATTCACTGGCCCCGTCTCCTTACTTTAGGGCTTTCTCCATGGGCCCTTCTTTCTGGGGAGCGCCCTAGCTACCTTAGCGTGGGCGCGGCGAATGAGTAGCGCTTGTCCTGTTGTCTGCATTCTTGAGATCATCCTGTCCGTAAGGTAGTTGAAGTAGAGGTTCAATGGCTGGCAGTTTAGTTCCAGTTCGAGGCTCCTAATTGGGGTGGCCTTGTATGCTCCGGCCACAGTTCGCAGGCATTGCGCCTGCACACCGGCCAGTCTCCGGGCCGCACCCTGAGGTCTCCCTCCTGGGGCCGTAGGCTTGTGGTATGCTGGCGCGCTGTATGAGAAGGTGCTTCTGATGGCCTGTGTGTATATAAGCCTTGCTTCTTTTAGCCCAATGCCCCAGGTCGACGCGGCGAGGGCGCGGAGCGCCCCCGCCCTTTGCTCGGCCTTTGCGCGGATGTGCTTAAGGTGTTCTGTCCACTGGAGTCGCCTTTCGACAATCAGCACCAGGAACCTCGTATCGGAGCGTGGTGTGATCACTGCGCCCCCAATGCGCACTACTGTTGAGTCGACTGCTCGCCCTCCTTTGAAGTGGACAAGCTCGCACTTTGCTGGCTCGAATATGGCGCCATACTCCTTTGCCCACTCCTCGCAGATGGGCCAGGCCGCTTCGAGTCGCCTACGCGTCGTTGCAGTATCCTTCCCGATGGCCAGGAGGTTCGTGTCATCTGCGAAGCCTACAACCGCCAGTCCCTCGTGCCCGTCAAGCCTATCGTATAGCTCGCTCGCAAAGAGTAGGAAGAGGAGGGGGGAGAGCGGTGACCCTTGTGGAACGCCTGCGCGAATCTGCATAGGCGCTGCCGCGGCGCCATCGAAGTGCAAGGTCGAGGTCCTCTGGCTAAGGTAGCTGTCCACCCAGTTTACCACCCATTCGGGGAGGTTCTTCCGGCGCAGGACCTCTACCAGCTTTCCGTGGTGCACTCTGTCAAAGGCCCCCGCAATGTCCAGCTTCAGGAGCGACATGACGCCGCGGCGGGAGCGCGCTTCCCGCGCTACCTCAAGGAGGATATGGATGGCTGTCTCCGTTGAGCGGTTTGGCCGGTTTCCCATCTGACCTTCTGGAAGGAGGTGATATGCCTCGGCTGCACGTCCCAGGCGCTCCGCCATCGCTGCTTCTATTACCTTTCCGACACAGGAGAGGAGGGAGATTGGTCTCCAGGCGTTTGGTCGCTGGGATTCGGCCACTGTCTTGCCTGGCTTCTTTATGACAACAACATGCGCCTCGCGGAAGCACCGCGGGAATGTCGCAAGCGCGAAGCTCGCGTTCGCGATCCTGGAGAGGACTTCGAGGAGCGGCGTGCCACAGGCTTTCAGGAGCCCTGCTGGTATGCCGTCTGGCCCGGGTGCCTTCCAGGGGCTTTACCTTCCTGAGGATTTCTTTTATTGTCTCCGGCGAGCAGTCCCGGCTGATCGGCACCGTGTCGCCCTCGCTTCGTATGGGCCTCTCTGTGGCCTCTGCTGTCAGGAAGAACCTTTCGGTTAGGACATCTGCTTTCTCCTGGTGTGTCTGTGCAAGTGTGCCATCAGGTCGGAGGAGCGGCGGGAGCGTGCTATTTGCTCAGGGGTCCTCTGCGCGCTTTCGAGCCCACTTCTCCAACCTCCATACTGTCTCTAAGTCTTTAGAGGCTTCCTCAAGGAAACGCCTCCAGTCGTCCCCCCTCGCTCTAGTGACTGTTGCATGTTGGGCAGAGATAAATATGATTAATGTTTACTTTATTTTCTTAAATTACAAAGATGTTATTAGTACTATGAAAAATTTCTTATAATCTTAGAATAGCTTATATTAATAATATTCTTTTATCTTTTTACAATCATATCAGCATTTTTTTAAAAAAAAACACAGTACATTTTGAATATTTGATTTAAATTCAGTAAAAATTAATATTGATGCGACGGGCTGAGCACGTGGGGGCCTTGCCAAAAACTCTCGGCCCTGCGGACCCCGCCTTCTTCGGCCACACTCACGGCAACCTCCAAAAGCGCCCCCGGCCTATTCACTGATACGAACCTGACACCCAGATGGATAAAAGAAGGATAGGTGGCAAGACAGACCAGAAGAGGTGGATAGAAGGAGGACAGGTGGCAAGAGAAGATCAAGAGGATAAAAAGCCTCTTAGTTGTTGCTGTCAAGGGCTTGTCCCTTCTCTTGCTCTTCAGTTTAGGATCTTCGTTCAAGCCTTCCAGCTAGTGGTCAATATGCTCAGCTGACCTGTTACAATTGAATTCATTGCATCAATATTTCAAATTCATAAAATTAATTGAGATAAAGTTTTACATACTTATTACATTTCACAATTATCTGATAATCTCTATGTTTATAGAGTCTTTTCAAATTTACATTGAGAAATAGTTGAACGAAGCTGAGAGATAATAAAATATAAAAACGAGCCAATCAACCAAGTGGGCCGATCTGATATTTATACCTTGGATTATGATTTTGAAAAAATTTCTTAATAGTTCAATCTAAGCTATTCATTTTCAATTAGCTTAAGGAAATTAGTCTCCATTGAAAAAGAGCCGTTTTGTATATATATATATATACTCAAATGAATAGTTCTTATGAAAAGCCTATTCGCACTGTATCTGTATTTATTTATTTCTCTATATTAATAACTAATTAAAAACAAGATGAAAATCTTGAATTATGTATTGCATCATACTACTTATAATTTTTTTTTCCATATTTTGAATAATATATAGCCTATATTTGAACACACAAAAATACGATTTATAGGTATATAGTATAATGATCGGCTCGCTTATCCAGTAAGTAATTATTATATTATACTACAATTTATGTGACCAAATGGTTCTTTTTTCTCTTTTGTTCCTTGCTTTTCTTCTTCATAATTGCTTTGTCTATTATCTTAAATGTAATTATTGTCAGCTTTATATTAGTCGTATCGATTATTAATTTGTTATCATATAACCTTTTGATATATTGCTCTTTTATATTTCTTATACCCAAGATCTTTAATACTTATAATTTCCATCATCATCATACTTAATTCTTACTTATTGAATCTCCCATGCTTTTGCCATTCAATTCTTATTTATAAATACTTTATTCTATTTTTAATAATTTTCGCATATAATTCTCCAGATAAATATTATTATTTTCTATAAATAATATTACTTATAAATATTTCAACAAAGGCTTATAGTTACTTTACCATTATTACTATTCATTACCCCTTACCTCTCAATTAAATTTTTCTTTAAAATTAATAGCAAGATATATAATAAGCATGCGCCGCACTCAAGTATGCATTGCACCTTTCCTTCCTACATCTAAGTCCTCAATTAATTAATCGGCTTCAGACTAAAGGCCTTCTTACCCTTCAAGCTCTTCAAATTAATCTGAAACTTAGCATCCAATACGCTGCAAGTATCTATAGGGTCAAGGATCGACTCGGTTTTTTAATCGTAATGTGGTCGGATCCCTCAGTCAAGCCAACTATCTGATTTGGAGGAACAGATCGGTGTTCAATTGATTCTCGACTTGGATGCACGAGGGCTTCCTCCACGACTACGTGCTTTTGAAGAAATAGCCAATCGATTCCTCGCGATGCACCCACCACCTGTCGGCAAACGCTGGGCTTCCAACTTCGTCAGGCAACAAACACTAAGAGCTTAAGACGCGTGCGTTTCCTTCTCAAATACGACTATCAAAGAGCTATATGTGAGTATCTAACGATTATGGGCGATGAGTTTCATCTTATAGCAAATATAATCGCAAAATATAGCATTTAATCAGATGATATTTATAACTTTCATATGACTGGCTTTCTTATAGGCATAAATATAAGAGGGTTAGGAAAGCCATTTAAAGCTAAAACTATCACAACCTAGAAACTTAAAATAAATTACAGTCATTCAGGCGATTAATGCAGATCACTCCGCGATCCGCCCATCCATCATTAGTGCAGGCTAATATCTATCACTTAGCCACTCAGTACTAAGAGAGCAACCTCCCGGGCAATTAGGCTATTGCGACGAAATAGATAATAAGACCGTTCTCGAATGGCTAAAGCACCTAAAATAATGCAGAGCTAAGCGATCAAAAAGTTGCAATTATCTTTTAATACTTGATGGCTACAAAAGTCACCGCTCTATAGAATTCGAAATATATTATAAGAAAACCAAGATCATTAGGCTTGATATGCCATCTTATTTCCTTTATTTACTTTCGCCTCTTGATGTTGGGTGCTTTAGGCCGCTTAAGAAGGCCTATAGTTAACAAATAGAGCATTTGAGCATATGCTCTCTAACCCACATTTCAAAGACTGAGTTTTTTCTGGCCTTCTATGCTGTATTTTAGGCCGCTATGATAGAAGAGAATATTAAAGCGGTCTTCTAAGGAGCTAGGCTTGTTTCTCTCGACCCGGAAAGTGTGGTCTTAAATATTAATTTGCAGCTATGGACTCCAATGCCTGCAGAGGGGGAGGATTGCCCTCTACCCTTGGGTTTCTGAAACCCTACATAGTGCTTAATTCTAAATCTCAGTCTGGGTACCTGAAAAGATGAATTAGAGGGCATTGAAGCGGCTCCCTAGATTTAATTCTTAAAGCTCTGCTGTCTCTAGTAGAGGAATTAAAAGTATTTATTTGTAAAGTTATCTCATTACTGGCTGACATTAAAGACCTTTCAGAAGTAAATACAATATTTAGCTGGCACTAGACGGCAGAAAGTACCCAATTGGAGAAAAGGGGGGTAATAATAGTAAAGGAAAGAAGGCAAGTGATTAATTAATGGGTAAGTAGAAGACAAATTGTTAAGGAGTGGCAGTTAGGGAAGGTTAGTGCAATTTGGTGTTCGGCATTAAAATGTTTGAGGGAAGCCCAGTTACAATATAAGTACCTCTTAGGTAGTGATTAGCTTTCATTAATTAAATAGTTTAACTATATTTTCATCATGATTTCTGTATTGGATATCTAGAAATTTTATTACATCTACTTATCCATAACACATGCTTATCATATATATTATTATCTTTTAGACTTAACGTGCATGATAAGCGAGCGCGCACTACAAGCGAGCACGCGCTTTTCCTAGCCTTCAAGATCAACACACTTCAGTAAAAACACAACAGCGCCTCAAATCAATTGAAACTACCTACGATGCTCTTGTCTAGAGGTTTCAATTATGGCCCGACAGGTCCTTGTGTTATGACCGGTCTTTCCGCATCTTCCACAGCGCCTTTCCCTCGCCAGCCCTGACCTTACTTGGCCACCACTTCTCAACAATTTGGCTACCACCTGCGCATCAGTGTCTTTCTGATCAATTGAATCCCTTCCTTCGTCTACAATCATCTTCCCTCCATTCTGTAGCCGGGTTCCTTTTGCTCTGCGCCGTTTGCTAAGAGTCTCATTTGCTTGTCGAAGGATCTGGTTCTCGGACTTCAATAATACCATCTGATACATTATTGCCTTCGTTCCCTTAGGAAATGACTTCAGCGCCTCTATAATAAAGGATGGAGAGCTGCTTTGATGCCTTCTGATTCGCCTCTCAACGCATTCAGACTTGCAAGCTGGCCTCAAGGGCCGTCTTTGGTGTCTTCGAGACCCAAGGGTCAGGGAGACTGACCTCCTCGTCACCAGGTGTTGGAGTTCCCAGCGCCTCTGAACTCTCCCCCCCCCCCGATATTGCTTTCCGTTATAGTGGCTTGGTGGGCGGCATGAAAGGCCGGAAGGAAGTCGGCCTTAGAGACGTGGGTTATCGAGCATCTGATCAATTGCTCGATTTCTCGACTGTATGCTTTTTTGAGAGGCCCAAAGCACCCGACCTCAAGAGGCTGAAGCAGGTGAGACGAGTGAGGCGGCATATATAACGTAATGATATAGTTGTCTTTGCAATATTTCTCAAAAGTCGATAAAGCAGCGACTTTTGTGCCCATCGAGGATCAGAGACGAGAGCGACCAGGTAAGCGGACCTTAGTGTGCTGATCAAAGTGCTTAAGCCGCTTAAGACCTGTCTCGTTGTCGGTCCAACCATTCTGAGTAGTTGAAATGGCCCAATTGCTGGGGAGGTCGCTCTCTTGGTACCAGCTGGTGAGGTGATATTGGCCCGCAACCACGATGAACGGCGCGATCGCCCAGCCTTCCGCATTGATAGCCTGGATGACTGTAACCCATTACAGATTACCAGACTGGACTGATTTTGCCTTTCCACGCCTTTCCGCGCTTGTGATAACAATTCCACTCGCAATTAAGCCCATTATAAAGCCGGCCTCGTTAAAGTTGTAGATATCCGCTAGGTTGATGCTGTATTTTGCGATTGTGTTCTCCACGAGCCTGAACCAATTGCGAATAATAGTTAGATCTTTGAATTTGGCCCTCTGATAGTCGTATTTGCGAAAAAAAAAAAACGCGTCGAGAGATCTGGTTGTCGCCTGACGAAGTTGGAAGCCCAGCGCTTGCCGACAAATGACGCGTCGCGGTCGGCGAGTAGTCGGTTGGTTATACTTTTACCACCACGCAGTCGTGTGGGAAATCCTCGCGAATTTAGGTTAAGAATGAATTGAATAATGATTTGTTCCTCGAGATCCGTAAGTCGACGCAAGTTAGGGATAATATCGCGTCGAGATTGAATGCCGTTCTGCCGGCGGCGTAGGGTGCGGCAGGAGACATTGTTGATCTTTGAAGCGCAAAAGAGAGATAATTGAGGGTCTTTTTGAAGGGCTTGAAGGGCAAAATTAATATTTGCCTCATTTACTGAGCATGACATGATGTATAGTTGAGCAAATGATATTAAAAGACAGAATCAGGCAGTTAGGTGGAAAAGTGCGCGCTCGATTATCATGCACGTTATGCTAAGTATAATTTATTATTATTATTAAGTAATTAGTAAAAAAGCTTACCTTCTTTTATTAATTAATTATCTTATGTTATAATCTTAGGTTTACTTTTCCTTTTTTTGTATATTTTAGTAAATTTTATATTTTACTAATTGTTAAGCTTTGCTAATTGTTAAGCTTTACTAATATTTATATTTTACTAATACACATAATATTAGCCCTTCTTCTATATACTTTTTTACCATTTTAATTTTATTTCAAAGCTTACTAAATCTGCTTACTCTTAATTATTAAAAGCATCCCCTTACTAATAACCTCTTAAGTTATATTTCGTAATCATTTAACATACGTAACTTGCAAATGATGCAGGCAAGTGAACAACGCTAACCTCCAACATATAAACCTCAGTAGCAATAGTAAGAGTATTTATACGCTATATAAACCTCAATAGTAGTAGTAATAGTGTTCATACGCTATATAAACCTCAATAAAAATATCATACAACTAATCGCTTTCATCTCTTATAGATACTCCGGCAAAAGGATAAGCCCAGCACCTCTGAAATCTTCTCTGATATTGCTTTCCCTCCTAGTAGCTCAATGGGCGGCAAGAAATGCCGGGAGAAAGTCGGCCTTAGAAACGCGGGTTATGAAGCATCTGATAAACTGCTTAATTTCTTGATTATGTATTGTCTTTTAGAGACCTAAAGCACCCAGTAATAAAAGGCCAAAGAATGTAAGGTAAATAAGCAAATATATATTGTATAATAATACAGGTAACGTACTTGATAAGTGAGTGTCACTTTAAGGCGCGCCGCACTTCATTTTCACCTTAAATCGTGATTATTAAAAAGTCCTTAAAATTTCAAATTAAGGTAAAAAATGTCACGGCCTAGGCCGCGACCCCGTGGGGACCAGGCGGTCAACCACGGCAGAACCCCTGTATACCCACTTTTGTCCACCAATGAGCCTTACCCTAGATATGCATGTCGAACGCCGTCCATTCGACTCCATTCGACTATGCATGTCGAACCAAGTCGGATCGACTCGAGTTGACCTCCTTCGACTCGAGCATATAGCTAGTATTTAAACCACAGTCATTACTATAGGAAGTAGCCACCGAGCCACTTCAGCTTTCAATACAACTGCTTTACCTCAATTACCTTCGCCTACCACTCCTGTGATTGATACATCAAGCGACGTAACACTCTCATTGCTCAGAACACCCGTAACGCCCTATTCTATCTGCCAACATAAACCAGGCCTTCCTGATTTATCCCTTGGGAATTGATCCGGACCGTTAGAAAAAATGCCTCTTCATTTATTTAAGTATATAATGCTTACTCTAGACTTTTATTTAAGTATGCTATTATTATAATTGCTTCTTTAAGTAACGTACATGATAAGCATGCCGGTCAAACAAGCTTGCCGGACACTCATACTGTACAGCTAAGAGTAACGATATTAGATTTTCAAAAACGGACTATATTGCGATTAAAAATATAAAAAATGACTTTTTTATATTTTTAAAGAATAAGAAACCGTATTACTAGTTCTTTTTCAAAATTTTAATTAGCTTATTGTATATAAAAATACAATGATACACAATGCGAGTAGGCTTTTTCTTAATAACTTTACAGAAACAGATAGTTAAGTTAAATCGAATAAAATCTATTAATATAATCTACTATATAATTAACCTATACTCTAAGTTTTAGCCATTTTAGGCTTAGTTCGGACTTTCAAGGAGTTTTGACCGGCATGGTTATCATATACCTATTTATACTATTTCTTTCCCTTTAATTGTTTAGGATTTTTCTTACAATTCAAGAAGAATCATTTTTTATTAATAATTAAAATAAAAACTTATAATGTTAAACGGTTATTAATTTTATTTTTTTATCTTATTATTCTTTCAAGAAATCAAATTCTATCATATAAATATTTAACATTATTTTATTATATATAAACTTCTTTTTGATTATGAAAATCTTCTAATGAAATATTTCATACATAGTTATTGTAAAGGTATGAATGGCAATGGAAAAGGTAGATTGGGAACTTCAGATAGGAATATTGAAGTAGCGAGTTGAAGATAGAGGAAAATGAATAGAGAATTTGGAATCAGGAAAAAATAGAGAATCACAATGATGTGTAGAAGTGTATGATTGGCTGAGAGCTGGTTGTATGATTGATTGATTGACTAGTGTTAGGGTTGTGCTAGACCGTTGTACTAGGGGGCAAAAGATTGGTCAATGATCGCTGTGGTGGCAATCATCTATGTCACGGCCCGTGACGAACCGCGCACGTACAAGTCACGTGTGCAAGAGGGGCCGCCCCAGTTAAAACCCCCCAATCAACAGTGGATCGTCATTTTCCTGGATCGTAGCGATCCCCAGATCACCACGATCCACGGATCGCAACGATCCAACGCCTCACACGATCCTTAGCACCCTCCAACGGGTATATAAGACCTTCACTTCTAGATAGGAGGAAGCCTCTGCGCTACCTCAGCTTTCAATTACAACTGCTTTACCTCAATTACCTTCGCCTACTACCTCCTGTGATTGATACATCAAGCGACGTAACACTTCTCTTTGCTCAGAACAACGTAACGCCCTATTCTATCTGCCAACATGAACCAGGCCTTCCTGATTTATCCCTTGGGAATTGATCCGGACCATTACAATCTGGGCACATTACTGCACTATAAGGCCTGTATCATGTGTTCGGTGAACCAAGCCGTAACAACTAGGTAAGAGAAACCCTTTTCTTTTTATAGACGTTTTCTCTATGGTCATTGGTACGTATCCTATGACGCGTATGTTGGATGAAAGCCTAGAAATTCAGCTTTTTAGGAATGTAAACACCTTTGCATCCCGTCCAATGGTTGGCTTAGAATTTAAAATGGAACCCATAGTGGGCCAAATGCCTGTCTTACGTTCCAGATTTGGATGTAAGGATTCTAGAAAGGATGCTAGCCATCGTAGGCTTTTCATTGGCTCAAAAGGTTCTTTGCTGAACGCACGGACCTTTAAGTCTTTTATCCTTAGTATAAAGTAGTTATCAACCTTTCATCGGAAAAGTATTTTTATCTCCTTATTTTATATAGTTAGGGTATTTACAGTTATATATGAATTATTGTATTTATTATATATAATAAATACATTTATTTAACAAAATTGATAATTTCTATAGTAATAGTAATAGTAATATTATTTATAAGCTAGCTTACCGAGTATACTAGGCCTAGGGTATATCTATATTCCTTCCATAGGGAAGAAACCTAAGTCCTAGTCGGAAAACCCCCATGCTGCTTGCGACTCTCGCGCGCCTCGCGCTCCTGTCCCCTGCCATATCCAAAATCGCTTGCTGCCCGCAAGCCCAGTCCAGGGTAGGCAGAAAAGCTGTCATTTGTTAGATGTGGTGGGGGGGGTGTGGGCGCCCGGTCGCGAGGCGCCCGCGCTTCGCTGGCCGCACCCGCCGTGATTCACATTATTTATTTCAATTAATAATTTAATAGTTTATCTATCCAAAATAAATACTTAATTAACAATTTTATAATACTTAAATAATAATACTTAGAAAAATACCTTTTTAAGCTCAATAAAATATCCCTTTTCAAGTGCAATAAAATATACCCCTTTAAAAAGGAACTTTTTGTGACGGGCTGGCCCCAGGGGGGCTCCAGCGAGGGCTAGCGCTGCGGCCGTCAGGGCTCCTGCGAGCCCTTCCCAATTGAGGCACGGAGGCTCTAGGCAAAAGGAAACGTATTGACTTTAATCGCACACCGATTAGTCAATTAGCCCTATACAGCTTACGCAGGCGCGCCTGCAGGCAGGCGCCGCGCATACACAAATTAAGGCACGGGCAAAGCCCGAGACCATAACACTTTTCCCTATTTTTATCTTCTGCCTTTTCTTTCTTCTTTTGTAATACTTCTCCTTTCTCTATTTTCTTTACCTCTCTACAACTCCTTATTCCTATTCATCGTCCCTAAACAGCTTATCCCACGATGTTCCGAGCTTTCCGGGTGCCGTATCCTGATTACGAATCAGGCTTCTGGGGAGAGCAAACCTCAACACTCAATTTCTGTGAAGAGGTGATCATGGATTCAATATCCCACGGGAAGTTCTTATTGCTGACCCATGAAGGACTACGCACTCTCGTTCTATTGCGCAGAAGTGTGCAATGTAAGCGTTCTCGATGTCTTCCGGACGTGCCGAGGTGGATCTAACTACCAAGAGAAGACGGCCACGAATGTCTTGTTCGTATGGCTTGGAATAAAGGGGATTCGCAATTGCATCGCAAACTCACATCCTGCTATATTTATAATCGCGTTCATCGGCTACATCATGGTAGGAATAGGGTCTGTCTCGTTCCATGCCACGCTCAAATGTAAGCCACTCGGGGCTTTACAGACAGGAGTCTGTGCCAAATCGAGACTGACTCTGAGCACAGACCCGATGCAACTCGTGGATGAACTTTCCATGATATATACGACTTGCCTCATGATGTATGCCAGCTTCTCGTTCTCGAGGTCCAAGGTCTTCTCGGTGGTGCTGGGGGCCGGCTTGCTTGGTTTGGCGGCATTCATCACGGTGAGTCCGATGCAAGCCATAAGCAGCTGATCAGCACTGACGATGACGGCCTTGCAGCTCTACTACCACATCACCAAGGATCCTCTATTTCACCAGACAGCCTACGCCTTGCTCACAGCCACTGTGGTGTTCCGGAGCATGTGGGTGATGGAGCGTCAGCTCCGTCCAGCTCTTGAAGTCAGACGTCCTGGGAAGTCGGCCCAGTTACTCAAGACCATGTGGATCATGGTTGCAACAGGTACGTCGGGGAGTGTTGATGCCTAGTGGATCCAGCGCGCAGATTTTAACGACAGACGACAAGGCCTCTTGGTGTTTCTGGGCGGCTATCTCCTATGGATCTTCGACAATGTATTTTGCACACAGGTGCGAATATGGAGGCGCACCATCGGGCTTCCATGGGCAGTCTTGCTCGAGGGTCACGCATGGTGGCACCTCATGACAGGTCTCGGTAGGTTCCCCCCTCGTATAGCTTTCTACGTGAATCCGACACTGACAGAATACGCAGGAGGTATTTTGACTCGGAGCTTGTTGACTGGGAGATGTTTCGCTAACACGTTGTTCTTCTTCTCACTGTCACAGCATACTATTATATCACCTGGGGTATCTGGCTCCGTCGGTGTCTAACCGGTCATGACGATGAGTTTGTGCTCCATTGGCCCGGATTGCTGTCTTCGGTCCCCGAGGTTCGCCGCCAAAAGAGCCAGGGCCAGAAGCAGCAGTGAGATATCTGGAATTCCTGGTTTGAGTTGAGTCCAATGTCAAAACAGTGCACAAGGTGCCTTCTACCGTGAGGAAGCACAAGTTGATCTCTTCGTCAATGAACTGGTATGACCGAGGCTACTCGGGACACTTGTCGCGCAATTGGATAGATGTCCTTGGGGACTAAAGGGGCTTGGGATGTCTGGGACGTCTAGCTTGCACACTGCGTCAAGTTCAATATTGGATAATGCTTTATATAAACGGAATAGAATCTTGGTAAAGTAAAGTACTCGGTTGGATAGTTCACGATGGCCCGTGAAGCTGGTGTTTGCGGGATATTCATTTACCGGGGTCTCTGAGAAAACGGAGCCAGCCACGTCTTCTTGAGAAGCCACTGCAGAGGCAGTCAGGCTCAGGTTCCCCAATAGTGAAACGTCCCTGGCACAGCACCCCCTCCAACCCAACTCGTACCATTTAGCATCATGGCGATTCCGAACGAAGCCTTGCAAAAGGTATGAGCCGATCCCTGGAATTCCTTACGCAATGTTATCTATTGGGGGCGGTGCACCACGTCTCGAGGGTTGTGGGACGACGAGGCATTGAGCAGCGGCCTCACGCACGAAGGTGGTAGGAAATGGAGATTTGCTAACGGGAGAGGGCAGTTGGTGCAAGAGATTGAGAGTCAGGCCCTGATCGCCCAACAGCAGATTGGCCTGGCTCGCACGCAGATGACTGGCAAGCAACGAGAGCAGCGACTACTGCGTCTCACCATCAGCGAAATGGCGGCACTGCCTAGCGATGTCGTAGTTTATGAAGGCGTTGGAAAGATGTACGTGGACTCGCAGTGTTTTTCCCATGCCAGGCTTTTCGGGTCTTGCTGTCACCGCCAAAGCTCAAGTTGCATCTTCCCCTCGTTCCGCTTACCCCACCATCACACTCGCTCTGACGACATTCCCTCCCCCACCCACGCTCCCAAATGTCTAACACTGAATTCCGCCATTTGTAGGTTTGTCTCGCTTCCGGTCGACTCGCTGCGGAAGAAGCTTGAGGGCCAGACGCAGGCCATCGAAACTGAGGTTGACAAGCTCAGCAAGCGATTGCTCTACCTCGAGACGACGCAAAAGAACAGCCGCAGTCATATCGAGCAGATGCTGGGGGCTAAGTAGGTGGCGACCAAATCGCAACACCTTGGAAAGGTGACTCGCCTCCGCAAGGCAGTCGCGCAGGTTCCCACAGAGCTGCCTACTGGCCGTCTCTTGATCGCCTATCTGTTAGGCGCCATCGCGACGAGGCCTCGAGGTTGAATGTTTCGCGTGCCGCCAGACTGACGATCCTTTGGCGCTTCTGGCACAACTAGCCCTATCATGGCGCGCGTGGCTCCCGAGACTGGGATGGACTGATTCCGGCGGTGCAGCACTTAGCCACAGATGAACTTACTCCTGTATGTATCCGTACTGTAGGAAAACCATTGCGACCAACACGACGGGGCCGGCCCATGAGGGAGGCCTATCGGTTCGATCTGGTGATGGCAGTGAGGGAGAGGGGGCCTGAACGGGAGAGGTACCTCGGGTTATGGCGGTACGCAAATCACAGATTCCTAATCAATTCTTGGACCACTGCATGCTCGAGCTACGATGTGACCTCCATCGTGGAGAGAGCCCTGTGGTGATATGCAACTCAGTCGAAGAGCGATGGCGCATCTGGTGCATGTCTGGCCGTAAGAAAAAGTACCCGAGCGTGACGCAAGCGCCCTCGCGTGGCTTGTTTTTGGCCCCCAAGATGCACTTTCCATCCTCCTGCCCAGTGGTTTCAGCTCACGACCCCGCTCTTTCCCAGTGGGCGGTCCAGCCCTACCAGGAGTCCAGAATCGGCTCCTCCCTCCCATGGGTGGCTCCTTCCCGTCCTCTTATAATCGCCTTCACACCCTCTCTCTTTTCTCTCTTCTTTTTCTTCTCACCTGCGCGCTTACTCTCCATACTATTTTAATCGTCCTCACTTCTTTCCCTTTTTACATACCCATCTTCACCACCTATCACTCTCTTCCACGGGGAGCATTACTCTACCGCCATGAGTCGCTACCACGACGAAGACGAAATGGACATCCACGTCCGCCGTGGTGCACGCCCGGTCCGCCATGTCCAAGCGCCGGCACCGGCACCCCATCGGCGCAGCTATTACGATGACTCTGGCCGCGGCTACTTGGTCGCGGCTCGATCCCGTTCTCATGAACGTTCTCGGTCTCGCGATCGCTGGGCCGCCGCCAGCCCTCCTGCTCCTCCTCCCGTCATCATCACCAACCGCATCATCAATGAGCGCTCTTCTGATGAAGACTCGGATGACGATCGTCACAGACGATCCTCGCGCTCGTCCCGCTCCCGTCACCGCCACCGGTCCCGTTCCTATTCCAGGTCTCGCTCCCGTTCTTCGCACCTCACTCGCGAAGAATGGGAGGCAGAACAAGCTCGCAAAGACCTTGCCTTGATGCGGATTACGAGTGAGCGCGACAAGGAGCAGGGCCGCCTCCGTGAGGAATGGGAGGCGGATCGAACTCGCAAAGACTTTGAGGTCATGCGACTTAACAAGGATCGTGAGCGAGAGGAGCGGCGCCTCATCAAGGAGTACCAAGAGGAGGAAAAACTGAATCGTGCGAAGCAGGAACTGGATAAGATCAAGGATCGCGAGGCTCGCGCAGCGGAAGAGCAGCGGATCAAGAAAGAGATGGAGCTGATGCGCCTCAGACACGAGGACGCGGCCAAGGAAGAGCAGGAGCGTCGTGACAAAGCGGCCAAGGAAGCGGTTGAACAATACAAACAAGCCGAGAAAGATCGCATCGCCAAAGAGAAGAAGCTCAAAGCCGAGAAGGAGAAAGAAGCCGAGGAGGCGGTTGAGCGATACAAACAAGCAGAAAAGGATCGCAAGGCAAAGGAGAAAGCGGACCAAGAAGCCAAAGACCGCGAGTACAACCGCCGACTTGAAGAGGATCTCCGACGGTCTGGACTTGACGACAAGGCAATCGCCACTATCCTGAAGAAGGAGAAACTCAAGAAGGAAGAGCATCGCCCAAACCCTCCGGTTCAGGTTCCCGTTCCTCTCCCCCATTATCATCAACCACCCCCTCCTCAGGGCTACCAACATCAGAACCACTACACTCAAGTCGTCCCCGTTGCCCCTGCCCCTCCCGCTCACCCTCCCATGAACGCTGTGGCTGCCGCTCCTTCTCGGGCTACCTTCACTCGGATGGCGCGCAAGCATCTTTCAATTGAAACATTGCGCACCTTCGGCGTCGACTTCGATTTTGATCACCAGGTATGAACATTTTGCCCGTCTCTTCTCTCACAATCCTTGCTAATCTCACAGCTAGAACCCTGATTATGTCTTGATCAAGCGCTGGGTCCCCGAATGGGAACAGGATCGATTGTGGAAGCACACTAAGGCCCTTCGTGAGAAACGAGAGAAGGTGCTCCTGATCGAGGAGAAGAAGAACCACCGCACTGAACCAGAGTTTGAGTGGGTGCGAAAGAAGCATGATCGCAAGAGAAGCAAGTCGCCTTCTCTTCTCATGTATTTCGCTGGTGGTCGACCGTCGTAAGATTTGGCGACAGGGCGGTTGAAAATCTTGATGAGCGTAATGCAATGATGGGACCTCTTGGATATGATCTGAGCGTTGGCTTCGTAAATTTATTTTTATGAGACGCGTTGTTACAGTTATTTACAGTTATAGTACAAATTCTTCCCTCCTTTTCACGTCGATCCCGCCCGGCGGATGAGTTCTTCGTACACCGTCCACGCCAGAGCCGAACTGAGTGCTTTTCGACTCATACGCAACAAGAGTCCATCCCACAGGGAACGAGCGCCTTCCTGCGTCACCATTTTATACCAAGCATGCCATATGTTGCGGTAGAGTTGCGGCTGCAGCTGGATGCGTGTCTTGACAGCATCAAATGGGTTCGAAATGACTGAACAAGCACCACCTGCGAGCATTCCTGCGCTGAAGTTGACGGAGCTGGCCATCACGGCCTGCATCTTTCCAGGATTGGTACCAGTAGAATAACTCGGCGTGACTAGAGATGCTAGTTGTGGTTTGAGCATCTCATAGAAAAGCACATACAACCCAGCATTCGGGGCATCTCGCAGCGCCGTGGCACCAAACCCAGAGAAGAATCCACGAAAGCCTTCCGTCCTGCGTATGTCCGCGGCCGCAGAGATCAAGGACGGGTAAGAGTAAAAGCTCGACTCGAATCTCACCTTGATGATGGTGAGTGGCATGAGAACGAAACCAGCAAACGTCCTGGCGGTCGCTCCAGATACCAGGTTGGCCGCATTGCTCAACGAAGGCAGTACCGAGGAGCCATGCTGGCTTTGGCGACGCTGTCCGAGGAATGCTGTGCGCTGGGCATTCTGGCGAATGGCGTTGAGTGAGGTGAAGTATAGGGCAGAACCGAAGCCAGTTCGCAAGGCCGACGGCACCGTCCCTCTCCACAGCGCTGAGACCAAGCTGGAAGATTGCCTTAGCTCTCTGATGCACCCAGAGAGTGATGAGTGACCCGATTGCTGAACCCTTGTTTTCAGCAGGTCAAGAGGCTGCAGAATGACGGCAGAGGCTACACCAGACCCAAGCCCCGAGACGAAGTGGTGCGCTGTGAAGCCAATGTCAGGATGCGATCGTGCCGGTAGATCCGCCTTGGTTTCCAGTCATCATACCTGAATTGGCTGATCGCGAGGGGCGCTGCGAAGTCAATGGTGCGCTCGCAGCGTTCTCATCTTGTCGTGCTGCCGGAGTGGCGATCGGGACGCCCATGACTAGAAGCAAATTGTCGGCCACCACATGTTTCGTCGAGGGGACGAATGATGAGTGACGTGACTGAACTGGATCAGGCCAGGCGCAGGATAAGCGCCCCGATTGTTGGGTTTGGTTCCGCCGTTTCGGCTAATTGCAACTCGTGGACGCCTTAGGCATTTCCGCCAACGCTCGTGCTTGGGCTTTGGCCTTGGTTTGGGTGACCACCTCGATAGTCGCTGATAACAGATTCAAGACGGCCAGCAAGGAGACGATGTCGTTTGACAAGATCGACCCACTCACTTATGCCTGATGCTGCGAGGAGCATGCCGAAATCGGCGCCGAGTCGTCCCAGACTTCCAGCACAGTAGAGAACCTGGGTGAGGATGCTTTCCCTCGAGGCTTGATCCTTGACTGTCGGCAGATAGATGCGCAGAATCTCTAGGAGCATTTCCACCAGATGGAGAGGAAAACTTGCCATGGGGGACGGTAGCCGGCGCAGAGGGTCCTCCTCGACGTCCGATTGAGTTCCCAAGTTGGTGCTGATGCTTTTGAAGACGGAAACGATGCTGAAACTGTGCTCGCGGAAGATTTCAATGAATCTCTTCAAGAAGCGCTCCGTTTGCTGGCCACCGGACCAAGAGTTGGTTGACTTGTCTTTCCGTAGACGTTCCTCATCAGCTAGTTCCCTGAGAGGTTCGAGGGCCTCTAGCGTTGTCAGGAGCGTGGCTAGTCGGCAAACTAGAAAGACGGCGGGAAGTGCATCGTCAGAGGGGGTGCCTGATACCAAATCCGGGACGATGCGCTTCAGCCAACCCATGGTGCGAACAGCAGCGGCAAGCTTCAGATTTGGCGTTTTCAGCGTGGTGACGAGATCGGCAGCCATTTGGCGGATGGCGGCATCTGCTTCTTCTAGCACAGAGGAGACCACTGGCGAGTTGGGATAGAGGGAGGCCAGGCGGCGAACATGAGCATATAGCTCGAGCGTCGAGGAATAGTTGACGGGGGCGGTTGAGACGGCTGACGCGAGCAAGAGTGGCATTTCCATGACATCAACGAGCCGCTCCGAGTTGCGTAGAAGGAGAAGGGCCTCCTTCCTACGAGCGAGTAGCTTATTGTCGCTGGCCTTGCCAAATGTCGAGGAGAAATGCTCCGAGTGCGAATCGAGCCTGGGAACCGCCTGGGCCAGGTCAGCCGCCCTCTGGGCGAGGACGGGCAGCGTCTGGCGCAGGGAAGCATGGCTTGCAGCGGATTCTACAACCGGTTTGTGCGAGCGCTTGGAGAGGGCTTGAACGGCGAGCAGCAGAGAGTGTGAAGCTTGCGACAGCACTTGGGGCTCTGAAGATTGGAGGACCTCCGACTGTTGCTCTGTGAGGTATGCGAGGTACTTCAGGGAATCGGCGTCGGTTTGCTGGCGCGGAGCCAGCAGATCTCGCAATGCCTCTGCCATTTTCTTCCTGTATTGCTATGGGCCGTGACCTTGAGGGTGCGGGAAGAGCCGAGTCGCGATGAGTCGAAGAGGTGTCGTGACGAAGAGGCGGGCACGAGGCTCGGGAGAGGAGACGATCGGTAAAGGGGGAAGATGTGTGGGTAATCTGTCAATTCCACGTGAGCCGGTTGCGCGTGCAACGATCAACGATTGAAGTTTGAATGTACAAAAAGGATGTGTGTGATCTCGGCGGCTGGGCGGCTGAAAGGCGCAATGACGAGTCGTGGCAGCTCCTTGTGATCAGAGTTCGAGGACAGCTTGATAATGGAAAAATAGCAGGGACGGAATTCGCAGCTGGCCTGTGATGTGTGGTTGAGCTTCCTCCACATTTTGCGTCCCTCCATGAACTCCACACTCAACCAGTGAGGAGGATTGGTAGCTCCAGAAATTCCTCAAGGGAGGAACTATCAAGCCGCAGGGGGGAAGTTCCAGGCTCAGCCGAGGTACCCTCAGCGCGATCAGGGAGCGACGCAGCAGGAGGTACCTTCCTCAAGCAGGCCCAGGAGAAGAGTGACAGGGTGCCGAGTGGGATGGATGCACGGTCCAGCCAAAGTACCTCCCCCTGACCACGGAAGTACCCTTCTAGCTCATCCAGGTGTGGCTTACGTCCCTCAATACCTATCCGATCTCCACTGGCCGCACGTCATGCTCCAAAGCCACACTGAAACTGTGCACACAGGGTCCCTCCACGTGAGCCCGCCTGCCTTTTGGCCCACGACCAGGTAACTTACCCCAACAAAGAGTGAACCTACAGGGGGGTAGGAACCGTCGCTCGCTTGCCTGCCTTACCTAGTCACCATCATATTAAAGCCCAGCCCTTTGCGACTCGCTGGGGCGTTGATCGCCTCTTCGTTGCCGTCTTTCCTCGACATCTCTCCTCGATCCGTCCTCCTCGTCGCATCCTGTCCATCATTGGCCCTCGCTCGAATCGTTTTCCCGCCCGCCGATATCGAAACTCGCTCGAACGTCGTCGAGATGAAGGACCCCTTCTTCCTCCCAGCCATCCCATGGCTCTCTGAGCGGGTCCAGCCTTGGGCCGACTACTTTGGACTTCCCACGCTGCCTTTGCATGTCCACGAAGTTCTGTTCTCCGCCGTGGTGTACTCGCTCGTCTTTTATCCCATCTCGCCGTTATTGTCCAACTGGCTCGCCCCCGAACACTACTCGAAGCTGCCGCGCAAGCGTCGCCTGAACTGGGATGCTCATGTCGTCTCCATGGTCCAGTGCCTGCTCATCAATGGGCTTGCCATTTGGGTCATGTTCACTGATCAAGAGCTGATGGAAATGGACTCTGAGGAGCGAGTTTGGGGATACACGGGTGCAACTGCTTTCATCCAGGCCTTTGCTGCGGGCTACTTTCTCTGGGATTTGGTCGTTACAAGTCTAAATCTTGACGTCTTTGGTCTCGGTACCTTGGCCCACGCTGTTGCCGCGCTCTTCGTCTACTCTCTCGGATTTGTAGGTTCCCTATTGGCCCTCGCATAATTCTCCATCGCTAATCGATTCACCAGCGTCCGTTTGTCAACTACTACGCCTGTGTTTTCATTCTGTGGGAACTCTCGACTCCTTTCCTCAATGTTCACTGGTTCATGGACAAGCTCGACATGACTGGCACGACTGCCCAGCTCTACAACGGCATCGCTCTGCTTTCCACTTTCTTCTCGGCTCGTCTTGTATACGGTACATATTCGTCCTACCACGTCTTCAAAGACATCTGGCCCGCCATCAAGTCCCACCCATCGTCAGCAAAACTTGAGTTCTCGTCGACGATGCAGTTTGCTACTCAGGACACGACGGTGCCCGTGTGGCTTGGCGCCACGTACCTTGCCGCCAACTTGACCCTGAATAGCCTGAATTTCTACTGGTTCTTCATGATGATTCGCGCTGTACGCAAGCGCTTCGAGCCTTCCGCGACGAACGGCGAGGACTCAAAGGTGGTGGTAGACGGACCTGTCACCGAGGCCGAACTCGACCTCTCCACGGTTGTCTCCGGTGTCTCCAAGGCCCCGGCGACCGGTCGACGACGAAAGGCGTAGCGATGATGCTGGAGCAACTACAGATCAGTTATGGTTGGCGAGCCTAACTGGCAATGTCGAGTTTTCCAGGGTAAAGGGCCATGTTTTTTGGGGGCAGGAGCACAATCAGGGGACATCATTGCTCGGGCGTGCTCAATATGGTCTGGTTGTTTCATGCGTTTCTGGTATTTTGAAGAATTCAACCCCGTCTTCCCCTTCACGAGGATATTTTTCAAATACTTCAGGGTGTTTATTGCGGGTTTAGACGACTTTCCTTTGGGCTATTTCACGTATAGACGATATAATTAAATAGGTATGTTTCTCATCACGACATAAGTAGTTATCGAAACAAGACATAAGTCCCATGTAGCTTCTTCCAAATCATTCCAGCGTGTCCCATGCCTAACTTACCAATCTAACACGATGAGGGATGGGAAAATCGACGAGCAGTATTAGAGAGGCCAACTGGGGGTTGGACCTCGAGAATATTATTGACTTTCCACTTGTCATCTAGATGGGCGTACGTGATAATAACTAGACGTGAATGTAAGATATGACGGCATATGTCCAACTAAATGATTTCGCCCACGACGACCGGCAATTCGTTTCCCGCAAACCAACCATCCAACCAAAACTACAAACATCGGGAGACGACACAATTAGAACCCGAAAGGGTTGTCGGGAGCTGCAGAGATTGTCAGCATGGTACATAAGTTCGGTGACGAGTCAACGTACTTGCGTGCGCCAAATTGGCCCTACGCCCTGTTGCCTGGGGCGCAAGCTTCTTGGCATCAGCGGACATGCCGAAGCGAATGGCAGGCGCCGGACCAGTCTGCTGTGGTTGAAGAGGCATGGGAGCCATCGGGCCATTGATGCCTCCGAACCCGGTTGCCTGGGGCTGAATAGCAGGCAGCCCTGTTCGCTGAGGCTCCAATGGCGGGGGCAGGTAGCTGTTGATGTTTCCAGGAGTGTGTTGCTGGCCGTACATGGGCTGGCCTGTGGAGAAGGAAGGCTGGAAACCAGTTGGTTGGGTTTGGATAGGTGCATATGGAGAGGGACCCGAGACACCAGTCATCATCGATGACATGAACGAAGCAGGCGCGCCGGTTTGGAAAGGAACCATGCCAGGGCCTTGGGGACCGGGATATCCAGTCATAGTAGGCTGAAGCGGCTGTTGCTGCTGCTGCACCTGAGCCGTGTACTGCTGCTGGAGGCGAGCCTGGGTAATCTCACTAAGACTCTGCCCGAGTGGTGCCACCTGGCCCTGGACAGCGCCTGTCATCTGGGGGACCAGAGGGGGTGGTGAGAAGGCACTGGGTTGCGCCGACTGAGGAGCGGACAGCGGACGCTGAGGAGGCGGAGGAACAAGTGGGCCCTGGTTTTGAATGGTTTGAGGAGGGGTAGGTCGTTGTCGTAGTAAGGCTTGGGGCGAGGGCTGGGATTGAGCAACGCCCGTGAAGAAGGCCGGGCTGGCACCAGGGAGTGACTGGGCAGGAGCCGGTGGTTCTCGGATGGGCTCAACTTTGATGGGCGGCGGGGCTTCCACTTTTGTGGGTTGCAGTGGTTCGGTGAGGAGGGACAGCTCCTGCATAGACCCGGTCAACGGCTTCGTGGTTGGGGGTGGTGCCGTCACCTGGGGTTCCGGGGATTTCGGCTTGGACTCGGGGGGGGGCTGTTGCTTAGTCGGCTTCACATCCCAAGCATCGTCGTCAAATCCGGCCCTGACCTTCTGGCTAGTCTCAGGTGTGGCCCTGGTTGGGCTGGAGGCTGGGGGAGACTTGGTAGTATCCTGGTTGGCCTCTGAGGAGTCCGACTTGGAAAAGGCTTTGGCGTCGACAACGTCGCTGGTCTGCACTGCTGGAGCTGGTCGGCCCTTGCGGGTGTTGTTCCTCAGTGTGCCTCCAGGTCCCGAAAACAAGCCTCCTGAAGAGCCTTCCCCATCGCCAGAGCTTGACGCGTTCTGTTTTCCACCACGGTTGCGTCCATACTTTGCATCGAGAGCCCGCATGACTTTGATAATATCGCCTTCACGAAGACCCAGAGCTCGTAGAGTATTGGCATCCACGTCGGAAAGTACGCTCTCATCCATCGAATCCTTGATGAAAGCTTGCGCATAGCGCTCGCAGAGGCCAACTGCGACTTCACAGGATAAGAAAAATTGGAACCAGTCGTAGTCCGGCTTCTTCTCTATCGACGCACCCGCGGAAGCCTCGGGGGCCTTCTTCCTCTCGGCAGACCTTGCCCGCTTCACGTCGGCCAGTGGCTTATCGTCGTCCAAAGAGATACCCGTCAGGTTCTCGACGTATTCGAGATCCTCGCGAGACATTTTCGAGATAGGGACGGCAATCTTGACTCCGTTCATCTTGTGCAGATGAAGTTTGCCGTCTTTGAGACCGAGGAACTGCGCATCGACGCTGAAGGATCGAGACCTATCTGTCCAAGTGCGTACTTTGGCCGAGTCCGGTTCTAGTATTTTCATGTCAGCGATTCACGGTTTCCTCCGAAATAGACTAAGCTGAAGCATGAAACTCACTAGACTTGGGTTTCCCGTTGCCGTCGCCTCGGCCATTTTCGCGTCGATTGCGCTGTTGTCCCGAATTACTACCATTCTCTCTGGCCATGAGGCTGCTGCTTCGCTTAGGGAGAAGCATTCCCGGCCCTACCTGCTGCGGTTCTTTGCTGGCTCTGATGGCCTCCTTGGTCAATCTGATTTCTTCCAGTCGATTTTGCTCAACCATAGATCTGCTCGAAGAATGTCCTGATGCCGCTCCTGGTGGTGGGCTAACGGTACCGGTGATCTCAATGTAGCTGCTGGGGACGACGCCTTCCTTGCCATTTTTAAGACGACGGACTTGCCACCATTCCTCACTCTTAGAATCGTCAATGATAATGACCTCGTCGTTGATAGCAACCGTAACCTCGTCGTCTCCTTGTGCCATGAAATCGTAAAGAACGATTCCCTTCTTTCTTCTCTGGCCTCCGCCCGAACCACCCCCAGGCCTAGACCCGGATCCCGCCATGATGACTTCTCGGAGGCCTTCAGCACGTACAGCGCCGGCCAGTTCGCCCAAGGCACTGACGATTTCCTCGGCCGTGTCTTTGGCACCGGCATGGAAGTCGACGCTTTTACTTGGGCGAACAAGTTCCATAAAGACATGCTTGCCCTCTCGCGAGTAATGGGTCATTCGGTCAGCCGTCCATTCCTGAGAAGGTCCGTCTGAGGCATGTTCCGGGGCAACGAGAATGGTACCGGTCAGGAGGTTGATGCCGAGTGTAGTGGGCATCTTCTTCTTCTTGCCCATGATCGAGATCATCTCATTGATGTTATACAGGTGAAATCCGCCTGGCGTTTGGGTGCTGTCTCTGGGGTTCTGGATCACGGGAGAACTCGGCGCGTTGTAGACCGGGGACGGTGGTGAGGGCGGTCGGGGAGGTCGAGACGGGAGCTTGGGAGAGCGAATGGGTTCATCGTCGGACTCAAGAGGTTCTTGGAACGTGACGGTATTCCGAGTCGGCTGGGGCGGTGGCGACGAGGCCTGTTGGGAGGCTTGTCGAGCGTGCAAGACGCCGGCGAGGGCGGCGGCGGGGTTTGCGGGAGGCGACACCGGTTCGACCGGGCTGTCCGGCTGAACAGGCTCAGGCTGAGGAGGTCTCACGGGCAGTTGCGGGGGAGCTGGTGGTAACGAGGGCGGAGGAGCCTGGGCGGCATCTTCGTTGATCTCAATGTAGTTGGAGGGGACGAAGCCGAACTCGCCATCGAGGCCAACCAAGATCCAATCAGGATCCGCAGTATCGAAGACCTGAAGTTGGGCGTCCTCGGAAAAAGACAACTCCTCGTCCGTCTGTCGTGTGTAGTCGTAGAGGGCGCGAGCACGGCCCAGGGAAGGGGACTATTCGAAGGGGAGGCACCTGGTTAGCGTTGAGATTTGGTCAGGGGAGAAGGGAGCATACCTCTTCGATGTAGTTGATGGGCACGAGGCCGGTAGGTTCGTCGTCATCGTCTACGCCGGCCTTCTTCTTGGCCTTCCACCAGCCATCGTCGCCTTGCTTGTCGAGGATATAGAGGAGGTCACCTTCGGCGATGGCCAGCTCCCCCTCGGCCTGGGGCGCGTAGTCGTAGATGGCCCGGCAGACGCCCAGGAATCCCATGTTGGAAAGGCAGGGCTCCGTGAGCTTCAACACAGGCGGATGCGCGGGGCGGAGATTCAAGGGCTACCGCTTTAAGATGCGGCGAGTCGACAAAAAAGTCAAGGTGAGAGAGAGACGGAAGCGATACGATGCGAAGTGACGCAGTCCGGCGTCCCGTCGTTGTCTGAGGAGCGAGCGCCCAAGACCACCTTCCCGACCCAGGGCATGGCAGGTACCTCATTACGCACTGCAGCGTGGCTTCGGCCGCCATGTGCGAGATGCTTACGCACGTAGCTCCTTTTCTAAAAGCAGCCAAGGCTCAATCGCCCGCACACCGCAATGGTCAGCCGTTGGCATAGCCTTGGTCCACTGGCGCCGTCAATCGGCAGCTCGACCAAATTTCGCACAGCCCACTACCTTAGTGGCCCCTGGGAGGGACATCGTTCCACCATTAATAAGGTACCTCCGGAGGAATTGGTGCAATTTGGCGCTTCGTCGAATTTGACACCGGGAGCTGCCGCCTATGGCACCCCTCATCAGGATTAAGGATTCATCTGAACTCTCGGCCCCTTGATTGCAGATGGATATGACTGCGGATAGTCTGTACACTATACGAAGAGATAATTTGCGATGCTTCTCGTTTTTAAAGAGACAATTGGAAATATTTAAAGCCAAAGTCAAAGAGAGCTCCGTCAAATAGCTGGGCAAGAAAGCTATCTACGAATGTAACAAGTCAGATGCCATGCTCTCTCTCATCATTCCTTCTATACTTCATGCTTACGTATCATCTATGCAATACCCAACAACGGTGGTACAAAAATATCGACGCCTGCGAGCCGCCACAAGCTCGTTGCCTCCCTCCTGTATCCCGCTCACGTAATCATACTCCGAGGCCCAAAAACTAGTGCGTACATCCGTTCGGATAAAGCTCACCTACGGTGTCTCCAATCCAAGGAGATCCGGTGACGGAGGCTTCCCGTCGTGGGCTTGATTGAGAGTGCGAGAGCTTCCGCTTCGATGTCCGCGGGTGAAGACGCCCGGGAAAATCCTAGGGTCGCTTCCAGAAAGGTGCAAATCCGCCATACCATCACTCGTCCAACCCTGTTGGTCCCGAGACGACATGCCTGTTGGGGATCCCATAGTTGCGAGCACTGGTGAAGCTACCGTCGCCTGGTCTCCAAATACGGTGCCTTGGACCGCAGATGCTGAAGAGTCTACTGGGTTGGCACCAGGTCCGGCTGTCTTCGCCTCTTGGTTGGCATCAAAGTGCACGTATCGACTCAACCTGAACAACCACAGGTCAGCAATTTGTTGGGGCGGCCATGCATAGGGATTCACTTACACTTCTCTTTCTTGCATCAGAGTGAAATATCGGAATTCCTCTCTACGATCCGGGACATTCGTCTTTACCATCGCGTTTCCCTCCTTACCGGGCTTGTTGCAGCCAAGACCAAGCCACTGCTCCT
Organism: Thelonectria discophora; assembly: GCA_911649645.1. Lineage (NCBI taxonomy): Eukaryota > Fungi > Ascomycota > Sordariomycetes > Hypocreales > Nectriaceae > Thelonectria > Thelonectria discophora. The sequence goes on along the minus strand of CAJVRK010000008.1, from coordinate 3,771,366 downwards.
TGACGGATAGCTCGTACCCGCTCTGTTTGACCGAGTTCTTTGCCAGCTCACACATATCCACCGGGCTCAGTTTGTAGATTTGCGCGGCAACAGCGTACTCTTCGATCAACGGCTCTTTTGTGAAGGCAAACTGCAGAGGATCATCGGTGGAGAGGGACACATTCAGACCACGCTTGAAGTACTGATGGAAGGGATTGCGCTCGTAGGCTAAGAAGAGCGCGTTGTTGCTGAGTGGCGACATGGCAATTCCAATCTGCTCGAGATAGAAGATGTACTGTAGAAGCGGTACCTTGCGAAGCAGCAGCCCGTGGCTGATACTATGACAGCAGAGGGCCGAGACTGCGAGATGCTCGCTGTCGCCAGCTTCTCCGCAGTGCGGTCGCAGCACGAATGTGTTGAACCCACGCTTCTTGCGCCAATAGTTCAACGACGCCATGTTTGAGAACAAGTAATATATCCAGTAGCTGTACGGTGGGTTTTGCTTCGTATCCCACGCCTTCGGCACCGGGAACTTCTTGAAAAGACGACGTTCCACTTTGCTTTCGTCGTCAACACTGTCAAACCCAATGACTCGCTGAAGAAAAACATGCAGTTTTGGGTGACTCGACGGGTCTTTGGTTACCTCAAACAACGGCTGGAACAAATTCCTGACCACCTGCTCAAACGTCTCCATTAGGCCACTAGCCTTGTACACGTCGTACAGTCTAGGAATCTGGATGAGCCAGCGGACGTTGTGCGAGAACAGCTTGTTGTCAACGACCCAGGCAGCGAGCTTGTCCCATTCGTCAATAGACTTGCCGTAGATGGAGATCCGCCACTCCACCATCTGATATTTACTTGACTCGAGATCCGCAATGACTTCTTTCGTGATCTCGGCCAAGTATCGGCCATGAATGAAGTTATCCGTCTTAAGAAAGATAGTCCTAAGCCGTGATTCGCCAATCGGATTGTACTTCAGGTTGAACTTGTCGAACCGATGAAAGGAGTCAGTGTGAGCCTGATCTCGTCAGTAACGCATTCCAAACCACGTATTCGCCGGCCGGATGAGCACTCACATGCATATCTAGAGTGTCGATACTCAAGTCATATGCCGTCAAATTGATGCTGGCAAAGACCTCCGCCAAGGTGAGATGTCTGCCATCACGGAAGAGCACAACTTCATTAGGGAACTTCTTCATCTTGCTCTTGATGAAGCGCAGGAGATGTTTCTGGTTCATACATGCTGAATGGTGAACGTGGGTGTCCACCTTTCGGACGTTGTAGAAGTCTCGATGTGGCACCTTCTTGCAGTCGGCCGTTTCCTGATATTCGTTCAGTAGCACATAGAGGTTGAATTTGCCTTCCAAGTATTGAAGGCGGCGAAATGCGAAGCTCTTGCTCGGTCCATCTGAAGAGATGTTCAGGATATCATCCAAGTCCATGTAGAACTCTCTAATGGTAGGGACCTGGATACAAGGCGATTGACAATCCTCATCCTCAAAGACTTGATACACTCCGCTCTCATCAACTCTGAATGTCATGCCGTCATCTCCGGGCAGAGGAGTCAAGTCATCCATGTCGAAGTCTTCTCCGATGTCCTGGCCCGGCTTCCGCTTCTTAGTAGACCTCTTGGTGTCCTGGAACCCGTGGGTGGAGTGCGAATCATCCTTCGTACTGTTCCAAGGCTCGTGGCCATGACCATGGGTAGAACCGCTGTCAGGTCGGCCAGTGTGACCATTAGAAGCCCTCTTCCAGGCGGGCTCAGGGGGCGGAGGGTAAATGTCCCATTCTGGGTCGTCTCTGGGATTGTCATCGGGACCTTGCAGTGACAGATTGATGTACTTGCGTCTGACATCCAAAATCCGCTGGATACTCTGGCAAATAGCGCTCAGCTCGGTTGTGATGTGAGGCTCCGTGTCAAAGACAGCACTACCCGTCAACGCAGGATTGGAGCTTTCGGGAAGGTTTATGGCCGATGGCGGCAGGCCACCACGGGCGGGAGTCGAAGATGCATGGTTGGGACGAGGCATGCCTTGTTGGATGTGCGTGTTGTCTGCAAGTTCTACAGCCGAGGTCTTGTCGAGAATCGACTCGAAGGTGCCTTGCCCCGGACCGTGGGAGTCTTGTCGGCGAGGGTCCATCTCGAGGACCAACGAATCGGCACCATACTCGGTGGTTGGATGAGACCCAGACGCAACCACGGGGCTGCCGAGAGGGGAGGCCGGATGGGCGCCATTGCGAAGGTCGACCTTGTTCCGGTGATAGAATGCTTTTGCGTCTGTCTGGCTCATCTGGCGCTCTGCGACGGGATCGTAGAAAGTGGTTCTTCGGGGAAGGTCTCGGGGGAGCATGCCGTCTTCAAGTTCACCCTCGTCGCTGCCGTTGGATGACTCGACATCATGGTGTGCTTCGTCATAGGATGCGCCGTGCCCCGTCACACTAGAATCTCGCGCTTCTCCCTCCTCGTCCGACTCTCTCGTTCGCACGGCGAGCGACGTGGGTTGGTCGTTGTCAAAGATGGCGTGGCCTATGGATAATGCGATATTAGCAGCTAGGACGGTGACGTGCAGTTGCTCCTTAGCGAGCGACCAGACGAGGAGCTGTAGCTACGGTGAAGCGGCAGCACATACCTGCCATGGCGAGGGCTGGAAGGAAGCTTTGCTAGCGGCGGGCAAACGTAGAATCGTCAAGGAGTCTAGCAGGTCGTATGTAGGTAAGGTTGGACGGTCAGACGCGGAGAAAGAAAAAGGAGTAGATGGGTACGAAGGAGATGGGTACGAAGGAGATGGGTTCGGTGCGACGTCGGTGAGCAACGTGTTTTCGTCTTTGTTAAGGAGGGGACGTGATGTGACGTAATAAGTGAGCCACCGAATTGGAGGTGAAGCTTTGCGAGTGGTCTCGTTGTATCAGACGAGCTCGTATTGCACGGGTTCTTCTTTGTTGATCGTGTCCATGGGTCTGAGCTCTTTGTCAATATTTGAAGGGGAGATGCAATGAGCAAGTCTTGGTGGTTGCTATCCCTTGCTATCGCTCAGGAAATATTTCTTCAGAGGTTGCGGTAGGAGGGCACCAAGCAGCACCTGTCCTTCCACGGACACCTGCGAGCGGCCCCTCTTTCTCCCTAATGGAGGGTGCTGATGCCCGATGAAACGGCGGGCGGGCAGCAACGGGTCAACTCGAGCCGAACACTTGCCGCTTATCGCTATCGCTTCTGCTCTCATTGGCCAATGGGATCGCGTAGGCGAGTTTCTTGACCAGTGAGGTAGGAGTGATTTACAGTCAGGCATTGACAATCAATCAAGCACATTTCGCTGCAAATAGTCTTATCGAGGACTAGACTCACACATCATTCTGTGTGTTGGACACTCAATCACCCATGTCGATCCCTCCGAGTCCTCGCACGATAACAATGGTCACATGCACCCGTGTACCACCTCAATAAGCCGACGACATGGTCCAGACGCAGCTCGCCAGGTCTTGTCAGACGCCCGTCTCCGCCGAATAGATTAATTTCGATGACAGGTTTGTCCCAGCAGGAATCGGCAGGCCGAGATCAGAGCCTGACCGAGCACGTTACCGGTGGTCCACGAAGACTATACACTGTACAACAAGGTCGTCAAAACAACCCAGTCATAACATGCTACCGGCGGTGCACGAAGACTAGATAATATATTATACTACAAGGTCATTAAAACAAACAAATCAGAACATGCTAACCACAAAGGCTGTTGCTGTTGCTCCCTTTTTTCCACTGGTCCAAAAATGCACCGAGGGTCCGACACAACCAAGTCGACCACAAATTAGCTCTTTGGATTCATTCCAAATGCACTGGCAGCTTGCTCGTGTTGGACGACGAAGACGCATCTCGATTCCCATGGTGGATGCTGATTTCCACCGTCTTCTTGATAGTGCTCGCCCCTTCAGGGCTCATGGTCAAGTCTCGGTCCTGCCTCTCGAGGATTTCTTGCTTTGACGAGGATGACGAGTTGACACTGTCCACCTCTTGTTGGCATCGGTTGCCTTCGATTCCGTCCCAGACTGAGAATGGCGGCGCTTCGTTTCCTCCCGATGAGTACAGTCTTTCGTGCCGAGACGGTCGTCGGTTGGCGAGCTGGAATGAAGAGCTTTCTGGATTGTTCACGTTGTTGATGTTGTTCGTGAATGCCAACTTGGAGGCAAGCATGTCGATACTGGGAGTGGATATTGTCAGATCGGTCCCCCTCCAAAAGGTCAACATTAGACCAACTCACAAGATCATGACTGGGAAGAGGCACTCCAGCGTGTAGAAGAAGTGATCTATCTGGCTTGTTAGGGTCGTCGTGTTCTGTATCGAGGGCTGAAAGAAGTATGTGACGGCCCTCGTAATGCCGATCACGGCCAGGGTCGCCAGGCGAATCTCGGTGCTCCGCATCAGGTGCTGGAAGAGGGTCGACTTCAGCGAGGCCTCCTGCGAGATCCTCTTGGCCGAGGTGAACTTCTTGATCAGGAAGTAGGCGCCGAGGCACTCGACCAGGGCAATGGCGACGAAGTAGCCGATGTGCAGTCCGTTGATGAGGCTCCGCAGTATCGAGTGGCCGGCGAGGATAACTTTGACGCGGGCGACTAGGATGCACATTCTGAGGACGAAGATGACGACCATGAGGAACCAGAACAGGATGGCAAAGACGGTGCGATCGCGGCTACGTAGGATACGAATGAGGATGGCGTAACTGTAGAAGGAGATGCCAGCCTCTTGGACCTATATGCAACTGTTTCAGCAAGCAGAGAGATAGAGAGTGAAGCCAGTCTTGGCAAACATACCATCCACAATACATCGGCAACAGCAGAGGCGGCAGCCGAGTTGGGGAGGGGATATCCGCCAAAGTTGTAGTAGTAGCACAAGCCGTTGGCGACGGCGCCCGAGGCCGAGGTGACGATGGGGATCAGCGAGATGGGCGAGAGGCTCGTGATGCCGACGACGGTCATGCCGAAGAGTACATTCCCGATGCCGATGGTGCTAAGGATGGCCCAGCTGGACTGGAAGTAGACGGCTACTTCAAAGTCGTCCGACATGGTTGAGTCGGGTCGAGTCGAGTCTAGTCGAGATCGAGATTCGAGCAGCGTGTTTTTGCGCAAAACCGAAGCAACGTCTAGTCCGACGACAAGGCGCCCGCAGGACTCGAGCATGGATATATACCCCGAGGCAGGGGATATCAAAACGTAATTCTGCCTGATCCCGCCTCTCCCATCTCGACGGTTTTTCTCTCCTCCAACACGAACCATGTCCAGCCAGTCGAACACAAGTTTCGTCCCTCCTCCCCCCACTGCAGGCTGAAGGAAGAACAGAGAGAAGACAAGGGCACACAGCTCGGATGCGCACCAACGAGAAACCAGGGTGTAGTAAAATGAGTCGGCGCAACATGCGGGGTTTCCCTTGGGGAAAAGAGTTTTTGGTCTGGGACGCATTTACGAGGGAAGTTTCTGGGGGCGGGACCCCAGCCTTGCCCAGAGCAGGGGGGGTTGCCAAAGTCTTTGATTCGAGGTTTTTTCTGGACAGTTCCGGGGAGGGTAGTAACATTGGAGAAGGGTCTGGACGTTGAAGGAATCACGCCCTGGTGAGGTTGCATCCAAAGCTGGCCTCGTGTTGTCTCTCCCCCCCAAGTCGGTCGAGATGGTGTCAACGCTGCACATCCCGAACCAACCATCCTACTTTGTCTTAAATGCTTGGCTCAGGTCTTACATGAAAACCGAAAGGGACCCAAGGGCTGTCAGAAGGGGTTCCCCTTGCTTGCGGCTCCGCTAAGGAACACTCGACCGAGCAAAGACGATGAAAGGTGAAAGGTTCAGCTGTTTTTTTTTTTTTTTACTCGCATCGAATCTAGTCGAGCGACCACCGATCGACAACCCTAAAAGCCTGTCAACCTGTCAAAAAAAGACTCCATCGCCCAGAAATGGCAGAACCCGAGGCCCATCCGATCTCAGCCCAGCAAATCGCCCCTCCGTGCAGTCAATACACATATCAACCCCCCTTAACCAGGCCATGCAAATCCTCGCATATACCCCTCTTGACAAAACTCTAAAAGATCCCGAGACGAAAAAGAAGAAGAGAAAACCTCGCCTCGGGGCCTCGCGAGACTCTTCCCCGGGCGCCGAAGTAGCCCCGCTTGTTCATGACCAGTTTCCAACCAACAACCCTTCGATCCCATGCAGGGCTACGTGTGCAGGCTACCCTGTGCGCCTCCTTTTCCGTAGCCAAACGAGCCCATGTATCTTTTAGAGAAAGGGCTTTTTCCAAGGAGGAAGGAAGTTTCTATGTCCATCGAGAAATCGGCTGGCAGGCAACAAGTTTCCGGCGATATATAAGAGGCCGCTCTCAAACCAACATAGCCAGTCTTCGCAACACCTTTGTCAACATCAGGCGACATGATGAACTTGCAGAAAATAAAAGTGACCTCGAGGCTTTCCAAATGATTCTAATGAGCTTCTTATCCGTATTTGGTCTATTCCACGCCCGCTTCTTACTGTCCTGCTTTCTTCGCTTCTTTCGTTCTTCTTTCCTCGTTGATTCGTTCCATCGTTCAAGGTCTCAAATAACGCCCGGATGCAGACTAACACACAAAGCCTCTCCCTATTCTATCTATATATTATGAACGAATCAATGAATCGCTTCTCCCTCCACCCGTTCATCCATCCATTAGCTGGTCTTTCCGTCGCGGTCGCGATCATGGCTTTCGTCCAACTTTGGCTCTTCCGCCTTGCGCTTCGTGCCCACCGTATACAACGCTCCAGAACCGAAAACGACCAACGCACCGAGCATAGTACCCGGTGCTAGGCGGTTGCCGAACAGCCAGATGCTGAGGAGAAGGCTGACGAGTTTCCTAATGTTGAGGACAATGGTGACTGTCAAGGCAGTCGAGACCGCCGCGAGGAGATTGACGCCGCGAATGCAAGCGTACTGAGTCAAGACGTTGGTGGTCAAGTAAATGATTTGGCTTGGAATCGGGACCATACGCGAGAGAAAGCTCAAAGGGCCGGGCATCTGCATGGGCGCGCTCGTCAAGAGATGGGCGAGGTTCCGAAACATGGCGGGAGCGAACGGCAGGAAGAGAGGGAGCGAGAGGGCATGGGAATAGAACAGATTCTCACGCCACTGTGGCCCATACTTGGCGTACGTGGCCTCGGTGTAGAGTCCCATGATGGCCGAGAGAACTTGGGCAACGAAGAGAATGACAAGGCCGGTACTGAAAGCCGGACGATCGCTCTTTTCTGTTGACTCCTGGATACTGTTAATGTAAATCATTCGTGCAAACCAGCAACGGTAACTTGCCTTGGCTTGAGAATCCGACCAAGCGGCGAGGATCACTCCCAGCGTCAACAGGACGACGGCGACCATTTGCGTACGCGTATAACGCTTGCCGTAGAGATATCCGGCAGCCATAGTAGTAATACTACCACCGGAACGTAGGATGATGTGGACGGGTACGGAGATGTCGTAGCTAAACGCGTGGTTGTTGAGGACGTTGATGGTGAAGAATAGAACAATGTTCACCATCCAGCGTCGCAGGGGCACCTTGTTAGGCGCAAGGCCATAAGAATTGCTTCTGTCATATTGGGAGATGTATCCGGTGACAGCGACGAAGAGGAATTGTACAAAGGTCAAGAGTGTGCCTGCAATGCTTGGTTAGTTTTGCTGGGCGATATGGTGGGCCAAAGCGAGGAAGACGTGCCGCTAGCTGGTTCAAATCTAGGTGCGTCTCAGTCAGCGTCTAGAAGCTACATGTGGCAGGAGGCTCGACTCACTTGATGATGGCTTCAAGGGCATAAACCTATTCCCAAGTCAGTCGCAAATCTGATGCGGCACAATAACAGCTCTCAGGGCAACAAGAACAGGGATGAAGGGTAAATGGAAAAGAAAACAAAGATAATAGCCTACGTTGGAACAGCACCCGCCAAAAATCAGGCCCAGCATGACAGCGGCGGACAGCAGAGACGGCCCCATCTCGTGGGCGAAGCGCTGGGCCAAGGTCCGGCCAGACTCGGGCTCCATGACGTCCAGCTCTCCGAGGCGTTTGCCCGTCATGTCTGGAGCGTGTGTCGCCGCCTTTCGCTCCCGGAGCTGGGCAGTCGACATTCCCGGAAACGTCGTGGAACGAAGTCAAGACTTCAAAAATGGCCAAAAGGGCGCGGCGTGGATCAGAACGAGTCGAGGAGCAGCGGCCGAGGCCGAGTCGGCGGCGGCGAATGTACCGGGTACGCGCTTGCGTGAGGACAGTCGACAGGACCGTCGGGTTACTGTACGAATACTGGAGGGAGTTGGCATTTATTGGGTCGAGATTGTCGAGGTCAGCAAATGCGGCTGTGCTGCCGAGAGGACACGCTAACCTTGTAGCGGCACAACTTGACACCACTCTGGCGCTGCAATGCGCAGGTGCGCACCTACTAAAGCACCCAATCCTTCCTCAACCACGTCCCCGCTTACCGTGATGTTACTTTGTAGAGGTTCAGTTGCAGTGCCTCAGGCTTGCCTTCACTGATTACATCAATGCCGCATGTCACACGCAACTGGCCCCGCTAGAGTGGTATTTTTTTTTCTTTCTTGGTTTCTACTACACTCGTGCGCAGGCGTCGTCCTCGCCCTTGCACACAACGCGAGTCCCTTCCGGCCTTGTAATCCTAGGCCGGCTAAAACATCGCCATCCGCTCTCCGACCTGTGGACAGGCCCTTGATCATCTCCCTCTCCCCGTCCCATTGTCCCCGTGCCAACTTGTATCCATCGACACGGCGTCGGTCGTCTGGTTTCTCTTCTAATATACTTGGCTGCTCATGGCTCGTAACCGCTCGCTGTGCATCCCAGGAAACCACCACGTCTTGTCTCGAGCAGAACAAGTCCGGCTCCTCACCGAATACGTGGCCAGTCGACTCTCCCGGGCTGCCTCAAGTGTGCAATTCCCCCATCCAGGCAAAATCACCGTTTGACACCGCCCACGCTTTCAGTCACCTGCGAGATGAACGCCGTTGTCCTGATCTAGAGTGCCGAGAAGACGAAAAGCTGCGTCCAGCCATTAGCAAGCATTCCCAAAGATAGCCACGTCTCCCACTCACGTTGTTTGTCGCCGCAATGGCGATGCTATCCTCGAATGGATGCCAGCTCATGTGCAGAATCTTTTTGTTAAAATCGATCTGGTCCGCGTCCGTCTCCTTACGCATACGTTGACCCTGAGCGCCAGGGCTTCCAGCTCGCGAGCCACCCTTCTTGCCGTTCGCCGTTGGGCTGGTCGACGAGTTGATGGGAGTAGGCACCCCGACCTTCTTCGCCTTGAAAGCTGACTTGTCAGCCTGGAGAACAACCTCAACCTCCTTCTCTGGGTCAGACGGGTAGATCATGAAGTTGTTGTTGTAGCTTCCTGTCATGACATTCTTGGCGTCGCCCGAAAACACCACTTCAAACTTGTCAAAGATACTGTCGTTCTCATATGTATCGCACAGTCGCGGCCTGAGATGTTCGTGAATAGGTATTGTCTTGACGGGCTGTCGTTCCATGTTGATGTCCCAGATTTTGACCGTGAGGTAGTCACGCGATAGGATATATCGGCCGTCGTACGAGAATCGAACATCGGAAATAGACGAAATGATTTCGGAGAAGAAAGATCTTGATGAAGGGTCCTCTTCCTGCTCGAACACTATTCAAATGTTAGCACAACTTCGATATCGCCTCCGTGGGCCTGCCAAGTGTCACACAAACATTTCGCATGCTGGTCACAAAGGGCGCTCTCTCGCATGTCGGCGAGCTTGATGGTGCCCTTTGAGCTGGCGTACATGAACCAGTTGCAACTGAGGGGGTGGAACTCGGCAGCCGTGATGACCTCGGTGAGCTCCTCCATGTTTGCCGGCTTGATGTCGACAATATTGAAGCTCTGGTCCTGGATGTTCAGGTTCCACAGATTAATTCGCAGGTCATCGCTGCTGATAAACGTCTCTCCGTCGCTGTTTACCGAGATGCTGTTGATGTGATAGGCGTGAGCATTGGCGTAGGTTCGGCGCGGCACGGCAGCGACGACGGTGTCGTGATGTGTGAGGCGAGGCAGCTTCAGGTCGCCGGCATTTCGGAATTGGTGGGAAGGGAGGGGTCGAGGAGCGCCGCCACCGCCCGCGAGGCTGCCGGGAGTGAGGTCATGAGAGAGGTTGTTCTCCGCCACGACCTTCAGCGACTTCTCGAAGACTTTCCAAAGCTTGATAGTCTTGTCGTTGGTGGATAGCAGGTAGTGAGAGGCGTTTTGTCGACGGCACCACTTGATCTTGTTGATCTTTTCTTCAATCTCAAGCGACTTTAGGTAGTCGAACTCGGGCTCGTGGGATTGGAACTCGGTGTGAAACTTGTACTCGCAAGTCTTTTTCTATCGGGGGCGTTAGGAGGGGCCGATGCAAGGGGCAAAGAAAGGGACCAAAAGGCAAAGAAAGGTCGGCCTGTGCTCGCAAAGGCAAAAACGATGGTTGGGGGGACGTACCGTCTCGTTTCGTTCGAACAATACAACGCGTCCACCTTTGTCTCCCGTTGCGAGATAGTTGCCGGTGTGATCGAACTCGACTGTCGAGATGATGTCGGCTGTTGAAGGAGAGGGCGGTCAGTTCAAAGTCGAAAAATACCAAGAGGGGGCGCGGTGCATACCTTCCGTTATATCCTCGACATCGCCCTTGTCTCCAAAGCACCTGCGAGAGCGGTCTTAGCAAGATGAAGTCCAAAAGAAGAAAACAAAAAGAAAACGTATAGCACGACGCGGGGTAGGAGTAGCATACTGGGTGAACTTCCACGTGGGGGAGTTCGCTTCGCTATCGACCATTTTGGTGAGCAGCGACAGCGGGGTCTTCTTTCTGCAGTGTGGGTATCCAGAGATGTCAAATGAAAGAAAGAGTGTCCAGGTCTACAGACGGCGAAGGTCAGGCAAAGTGAAGGAGCACCGAGATTCGCCGGGGGAGCAGCGGCGAAGTAGTGAGATAGAGGTCGAAGGGTATAACGGGGAGGAGAGCTAGGGTGGCACGCCTAGTCTTTGCTGGAAGTGTGCGGCGTCGTGGTGATCGTGATGGTCTGGCGGTATCGTCCAGTATGCGAGGGGCGGTCGACGATCGAGGGGGAGGCGGTGGTGCTGGTGGTTGATGGATGATGTATAGAGCAGGTAGGTCTACAAACCACTGAAGCAGTCGAAGGTGGGTTGAGGTGGATGGGCGCGAGGGCAGCAGCAGCAGCCTGCAAGAGGAGCAAGCGGCGGCGGCAGCGGTAGAGGCGACGGGGCGGCAAGGCGGTCGAAGAGTCGGTCAGTGCCGCGCGGGAGGGGAGGGGAGAGAGGATTGTATGAACAGAAGCCAAGGGATGCCGCGGAGAGGAGTTGAGATAGTCGAAAAGGACGGAGCTTTGGGGGCAAGGGATGTGACGCAGCAGGGCCCAAGGGTGAGGTGCAAGATTGATTTGGGATGGGACGGGAACAGGTGTGATGGGGTTGGGTGCGTGGTGCTCGATGAGGCGTGAGGTGCGGGTGCGGGTGCTGGTGCTTGGTGCTGCTTTGGCCTTGGCTGCGTTGTGTGAGTGGGTGCCGGTCGTGGTTTGGTTAGGTGAGGAGAGGAGCAGTGGGAGCTCAGCTTGGGGGTTTTCGGGTAGTAGTCTGTGTACATCACATAGGATTTCCCAGTGCAAAGAGACTTCCTTCACTATCAGAAATACATCCAACCCAGTTTTAGCCCGGATTTCTTCCCCTCCGTTTGACACTCGATGCCCCGCCACCGTCGCTGTAGGTACCCAAGCGGCTACCTCACCTCGACGAATTGGTAGGTTCAAGCCATTTGCGCTGTACTTGTTTGACCAGTTCCAGTGCGCTCGAGCTAACTGCCAAGTACCTAGCGAAGGAGCTCCAAGGGGTATTCCGTCAAGTCCGTCTGCTTCATTCCTGACCAACCTCAATATCATGGCATCATCCGTGAGGAGCTTCCCATATAGAGACCCACCGTTTTCGTCCGGGTACCTGCTTGTTGCATTCATCCTCAAAGATAACCAAACAAACATATATCAGCAGCCCTTGGGTACTAACCTCTTTGTCCCAGACGCGCTAGGTACTTCCAGACTCGTTGCTGTCGTCTGAGTTGTTACGGTCTGCTCTCGCAATGTGGGCTGGGCTGAGGTAACGGCGGGGTGAAGAGGGTAATCATCGCCCCTCACTGGAATCCAGGTAACCTGAGGGTCCTGACCCAAACTCCATTCAACACGTCTAGTCTGGCCTCACCAGCTCACCTCACTTCGCCACTGCGATCCCTGGTCGAACATGTTATTGTCAAACTACCCAATGTGGGAAAGTGCATCAGAATGGCTCAAGTGACAGCACAACTCGACAAAGGATGCAAATCCAGGTTTGAGACGCTTTCTCCAGGGTAGGCCAATCGCGAAATCGAGTTCCAACCGTTTTCCCACCTGAACGACCAGGGGGGGGAACAGAACAAAAAGAAGAAAAAAAGAAAAGAGCTGCTGCAATCCTGCGGCGTTCTTGCGGCGCGCATGCTAGACGCACAATGGCGGAAGCATGTGCGAATCGACGCCGCCTTGGCGCCCGGTGCCAATGACTCGACCTCGGTCTCAGAGCCACAAATTCGTCCGGATCCGCACCCGCTCGCCCGTCCGTCCTCCGAACTCGTCCGGATGATGCTTTGAGTGGACAATTTGGCGATTTCAACCCAACCATGCAAAGCCTTCTTTTCGACTTCGCATGACGATACCATTTATACTTTCTTCAAACAACTACCGTACGCCACCACATCTTCAACGTTGCACCCATCCAATCATGGATGACAAGAACTATGAGGCGAAGACGCCTAATGATGGCAAAGGAAAGGGCAAGGACACGTTCGACGAAGGTGTAACGTCCATCACCGAGCGCCTCCAAGCATCCACAAGGCTGGCCATGAGTGCGGTGGCCGGCGGTCCAGACTTGGCCGCCCGACAGACAGCAGAAAAGGGCGCTCCTAGCTTTGGCAGCATCGACAAGTCCTCCTCAGTAGCGGGGGAGGCATCATCATCCAGATTGCAGTCTTCAACATCTTCAGGACCAGGCCAATCCATACGAACGCAGCCGTCATTGGAATCCAGCTCGGCTTTTCAAGCGTTTAGCGACTTCATCAGGGCCGAGCCGTCTTTGGCCTTTGAGCACCAGCAGCACCATCATCACCACCAGCAGCTACATCCATCGGGCCCATCAGTCAGCGAGCAAGAGCGGCTGGACGGCGCGGAGGTCGTGGGTCTTCTCGATGGACCGTCGGATGAACTCGATGCAGTGTTGCCCGGAGCACACGACGAGCTGGAAGACGACGATGGCCTCGACCCTGCGACTGTAGCCAAACTTCGAGTTGCGCTCTTCGACTCGTCACATTCCGAGTCGCGCTGGGACGACATGCTCAATTTCACCCCGGATTTCTTACGCCAACCAGACGCCTCGGCAGAGGATACCCTGCTCCACCTGGGAACTTCGGACCCCGAGGAGGCTCGAAGAATCTGGCTCTATCAATGGAGCGATGTGCTGTCCTCGTATACGGACCAAGTCTGGGGAGACCTGGGACCATTGGCCGAAGATGCGAGGAAGGAGGTGGAAGAAGAGTTGAAGTCTGACGAAGCCATTGCCGACCGGCCGTCGCAGACGAAATCCTTGGATCGGTTACGACAGATCCTGGCTCACGTGCGAGGACACTGATGAAGAAATCTTTGATGGCGGCGGCCCCCCCTCTCTGTAGTCTCGTCTACTTTACCTTATGCATACTTTTACGGCACCCTCTCCATATCATTAATCAACCGGCGACGAACTGAGCGTCGGGCTTGCGAGGTGTTGACCGTGGTAGAGTGGTTGCGTGGTGGGCTTGTGGATGCGGGGTTGCTCCGACAACTGCCCAACGTCCAATGACATCATTCCACGCCTTGTCCACCTCCCCATTCCGAAGTTGAGTGGTGAGCCGACCTAGGAGAAAGCTGGAGAGCTGGAGCAGCGCAAATCCATTGTGACGAGGACGCACTGGGAAATCAGCCCTCGGAACCCTGTCCCCGGAGACAGTCAGCCTGCATGGGCGACAAAAAGGAAGCGCAGGTGACTAGAAAAAAGGGTAACCCCCGGCCGATCGCTCGGTCGCTGAAGAGCATCCCCAATACGAAGGGTCAGGCTAATTAGACCCTTCGACGTCTCGCTTGGCCAGGGCTTCTTGCAAAAACTCATCTCTCTCTCTCTCGTCTCTTCCTCTTATCTTTCCTCGTCTCATCGTTACAAAAAAAAAAAAAAAAAAAAACTTTGCTCGTTGGCATTCCTCCCCTCTCCAACCGAACCCGCCCGCCTTCCCATCCATCGTATCCACCCATCTTTCGAGACATGATGATGCGCCAACAAGGCTGGATAGGGCTGGCATTGCTCGCTGCTCACATGCGGTCCGCCGCCGGCTTCATCGCCGATGCGACGGCCACGGCGACGTACGGATCCGCGGCCACGCAAATTCTCTTCGGGAGGGCCGATGCCTGCCCGTCAAACACGTTCGAGTGCGCCGACGACCTCGGCGCGCAATTCAGCGGCTTCTGTTGCCAGGACGGACAATCATGCGCCCTCGACAGCAACAACAGCCCGGCCTGCTGTCCTACTGGGTGAGGCTCAATCTCAAAAACGTTTCCCTTCTCTTCTAATCCGTCCTCGCAGCGCCATATGCACCGGAACCGCACCAGCCTCCGCCACGGGCGACCCCACGGCACTGGCATCGTACGTCTCGAACCAATACTTCTCGTTCCCCTACGCGCCCACCTCGTACGACGACAGCGACGAGTGCCGATCGGCCGTGACGGACTGCGCGGAAAACTACGACGCCTGCGTGACCTACCTCGAGAGCGGCGGCTCCTTTGGCGTGACCATTGCCGTGCCCGGCGGCGGCGGCACCACGGTGACGGGTGGAGGCACTATAACCGGCACTTCGGCCACGTCCATCTGCTCGAGCCTGAGCTCCAAGGCGTGTTCCAACCTCGAGGCCACCTCGTGCTCCAAATATGGCAACGCCGCTTCCCTCACCACCAGGGTCGACTGGTTGTTGGCTGGGTTCGGCGTCGTCATGGGCGTGTTCCTTGTTGCTGTTTGAGATGAGCTAGTCATCTGGCACGGTAACAAGCCTCCGCTAAGGGGGTGACGAATTGCACATCATTGCGTCCTGGAAGCCATCGCGCCATGTCCTGCAGTCGATTCCGGATGCGCTGACCACTCGTGTACGTTTCGAAGCTAGCTGGCCTTCATTGTGCATTGCTGTTGGATTGCTTGACACAACAAACCTCGCTGTGTCTCGGCTTACGGCTGTTTCAGCTCTGACAGCAACAGCTCTTCAGTTCACATACGTCTTTGTCATTTGCCGTTTGCAGTGTGCAATTCGGCCAGCTCGGAATTACTGTTTGGACTGACCTGGCCTGTTGGAGGCCAAGTATTTGATTCGCTGAGTGGACGAACCGACGAATTCATGAAGGTATCTCGCTTAGGTATATCGAGGCAGAAAGGCGGAGAAAGATTTGGATTAACATGACTTATATAGAGCTTGATTTGACTGGCGTTTTGGTTCAGCGAGAAAGGCAGTTTAGTTTGACAGAGGAGACATATTCGGCATCAATTGTACGTATCAAATTGCATCGGGCAATAAAAGTTCCTCCAAGAGACTCCTTAGGGAATCGATACCTTGGCCATCCTTAAAGTTCACCCTCACGAACTTTCGAGCGGTGTCTTCCGCTTCCTTGAGTTGCCTTTCTTCATCTGGCGATAACCGAGTGCAAACAGCTTTGAGGTCCTCGTTGCGAGCCAGAAGCGACGACAATGCTTCGGCTCTCTCGACAACTTCGCTGGGGACCCCGTTTAAAGCCGCACACTTCCCTCCAAAACTCGACGTGTTGTGTCCGTATGCTAGACTGAAGAGGTATGTGACCTGGTCTTCAGCTTGTGCTGCATCCCAGTCCACCCGAACATCGAGATGCGCCAGCCGCAGGCCCTCGTGATGCTGCAAGTAACCACCCTCAAAGATTTCGTGACAATGCGTGGCTACGAGCATCCGGGGTGAGTTGCGTTCCAAAGAGAGAAAATGATCCAGCAGCGCAGCTAACAATCCCGAGGCGTCATCTGCGTTTGTGCCCTTGCCAAATTCGTCCACTAGAATGAGGCTCCTCGATGTTGCACATCGTGTCGACAACGCCGCTTGTTTCATATCGGTAGCAAACGCACTCTCGGCTCCCGACATGCTCTCCTTGGTAGACATACAAGTGAGGATTTTGTCTGTGAGACCGATGACGGCCTGGCTAGCAGGCACAAAACTGCCAATGTGCGCAAGATAGACAATGATTGCCGCTTGCTTGAGATACACACTCTTCCCGGAATGGTTCGGACCCGTGAGCACCAAGGCTTGTGGTAGTTTCTCTCTATTGCGAGAGTGACTAAACTCACCAGATGCAATGTGACAGTCGTTTGGCACAAAAGTTGGCACCACGAGTTCCTGCAGAGGGTGACGTCCACTTTCAATTCGTATCTCGCTCGCTTCAACCACCTTTGGTGCTCGCCATCTGTATGTTTCAGCCCCTTTTGCGAGTGCCAAGAGAGCATCGAATTCACCACAAGCATCAGAAGCTGAGACTAGGGTATCCTCGAATGCCAATATCTTGTTGGCAAGATCGTGAAGAATCTCTACCTCTCGATCTTGGCTCAAGTCAGTACAATGTACACCATGGAAGTGCTGGAATCTTACCCCCAATTTGACCAAGCATGTCTCCGATCTCCTCATCGACTCGTCGCATGTCGTCGTTTTTGTAGTATGCAGATCCATTTGCTGAAAAATGTTTCTCCCAGGGCCCTCCTTCGGCCCCCTCGCCTTCGTAACGACCGTTTCCAGTGACTGGGTCTGTTTCCACCTCGGTGACAAACCCAATCTGGGGGTAATATGTGCAAGAGAGAATATATCGGTGAGCCCATTCTGGTAGCTTGGTTTTGACCTCATTTATGAAAATTTTCAAGAGGTCGTCCATTCCTGCGTAGAGTCTCTTTCGTTCATCAAGGTTGCGGTCTACTCCAGCCTTGACCGAAGTCCGGCGTCGGTTTTTAGACTCTTCGAAATCAATGGTTTTGTTGATCTTGTCGCGCACTGAGACCAAATCTGCCGCAGGTAAGCTGTCCACGAGCTAGATAACAATAAGTATCAACTTTAAGATTGCTCGGCGATGGGATGTTCACCTTGCAGACGACTTGGAGATCCGCACACCCCTTCAATGAGGAGATGGCCCCTCCAAGGGCCAGCGCTTGTGTGGTAAAGCCATGAATGGTTGACCATACACCTCTGTCAAATGTTTGATTGGCAGATGGATGCTCGATACCTTTTCTCAGCTGCACGAAACTCGACCTGATGTTCTTGATCTTCCGCAGACTGGAGGTGACCCTGTCAAGCCCTTCGCCGTTGTCTGGCTGAAGGAGTGCTGCGATGGTCCTCTGTCTCTCTTCAATCAAGCCAAGGTCTAGTACTGGTCGAAGAAAGAGCTGGCGTAAGTGTGCGCGGCCCTGAGGTGTACACGCCAAGTAATGAAAAAGACCATACACGGAAAGACTTTCTTTGGCATTCCCTTTGGTTGCGTTCGAACCCCATACCTGGCTGTTAGGGTGAAGTTCTGTCTGGACGATTTGAAGAGATGCCAGGGCATCTGAATTGACAAACATGTAAGACGAGAGAGAAAACATCTCGACGGAGTGGACGCGGAAGAGGGCCCCTGCAACCTGCCCGTCAGGTAAGAAGCCCGCTGACCGGCGACGACCGAGATCTCCAAGAACAGCTCCGCCACAAGCCACCTGAGAGTGTCAGCACCTGGATCATAGCAACCGTACATAATATGAGCTCACGAACCGAGACTTGACTACTCAAATTGACCGAACCTCCGCAGCGGAGAGATCTAAAGGCCCACGACTCCTGCCGTGGGACTCCTTCAAGATGACCTCTGATGTCATGGTTATTGCCTGCCGAGAATATGGCTCGACAAGGGGCTGTAAATTCAGTCTGAAGACTGACAAGTCTCTCGTGTGCGGATTCGGTTGAGAACTCGGAGGATTGTAAGCGGCGGATAATAACATCGTGGGGCGAGTGCCTTCCTACCAAACGGTTAACAATGTTCTTTTAATAAGAGAAGACAAACCGCTAGATGATTACCTTCGCTAGGGGAAGTACAGTAGTCTTCGAGGAATTTGTAGAAGTTTTCAGGGGCTCTGGCTGATATGAGAAGAGTAGATGGTTGAACATGGGTCAGAAACTGCTCGGCAATGTCTAGATTTGCCATGGGAATATCTTCAGAAAGAATTAGTGTACCCAATGATGTGGAGAAGTATGCGCAACCAATTGTCGACTTTTCTCGCATATCGATGGCCATGATGGTCTCATGGAGGATAGGTTCGCCGCTTTCATTAAGTTCTGAGGGCCTGGACCGGTTGACGCTGGACGATGGGGTATCTATCTGCTCTCTACCTGGTTGATCAACTCGTCGAGACGGACGACTGGAAGATGGTGGTGTACTTTCAGCTCGAGAACCCGACCTTCTGGGTGTTCGCTGTGGGGTCGAGCGTGGCCTTCTTGACGAGGTTCCGTTGGGGCGATTTATACGGCCATGTTGGCCGCGAGCTCTTCCACCGCGGCCTCTCCGAGGAGAGCTGAAATAGGTTGGTGTCCGTAATGATGGCATGTTGGAGAATACAGCGGGAACTGCTGGTGGCCTGGATATGATGGAAGGGCCATACCCATTGGAAGAGAAAAGGTATGTAGGAAGAAAGGCACTTGATGAACGAAAGAGGGTAGAAATGCCACGTCAAGTGCATCGACATATTAAAACTGAGATTCAGTTAGCTCTTTCCATTTTCATGTGGCAGCCGAATTATTGGGAAGGAGGTGTAAGTTGGTGCGGAAGGAACAACGTGAACATCACCTTAGGGTACGTATTATGTGCGAACCTCTTGCCCCCCGATAACTACTGGTTTATAAGACAATGTCAAAATAAACATGCCATGGGCTGTGAGACACTGACGGGATACACCTACTGTAGTTATGGCATTCATGAGAATATTGTTAGATTTGACTGGGAGGGAATGAGACAGGTATAATATCAAATATGGGTTGACAACTGGACGCGGCATCAACAGCTTGACGCAGCAACACCTGACTCCTCGATTAGAGTGCTTGCCCTCACTCACGAGTGAAATCATGAGTTAAGTCTCGATTTTGTCATGATTGGAGCCGGAGGGGTGGCAGTCTATAAGTTTTATTATTACACACAGTCTCATCGAAACGGTGGTTGCCTGCTTTTCTTTCGGCATGCACAATCCAACGGGATAGCCTACATCAAAGAGACTCCTGTCATACGTGCAGACTTAACGACATTCAGCCCGTACGCAGTACTTCCACAGAGAAGTCTGCTCCAACCCCTCATCAATTGCTCCCAGCTTTGACCCAGTCCGCAAATTCCCGCCGCTGCTTGCGAATATCCACGAAACCCGGGCGCGTCTCCAGCACGGCAAACGGGTTCCCCTGGTAGTCCTTGTCCTCCTGCCCGCCCTCGCTGAACCCGGCCGCGCCCTCGCGCTCAATCTTGCCCGCCCATTCGTTCCACCTGATGGGCCGGAGCTTCGGGGATCCCACCACCAGGCCCAGGACCACGACCAGCGTCGCCACCAGGGCCTCGATGGAGATGTCGATAGGTAGGGAGCTCGCGCCGCCGGCGGACGGTGGCGACTGCGTGTGCTGCGCGGATGCGGATGCGATGGCGGAGTGTTCTTGGGCCGAATAGCACCTAGTAGGTTGAAACGGTTAACCCGGGTTTGCGCTATGGGAGAGGAGAGGTTGAAATGGGAGAGCATACGCGTGGGCGAGAAGCACCAGGCCGGTAACGGTGACTGCGCGAGAGATCAGAGTCATGGTGTGCGCGTGGGTTGCTTGTGTTTCGCGAGTTGGACTTCGGTCTTTGGGGACAAGTCGCAATTCGTCTGGAAGCTTGGAGGGAAGGTGGCCCATACGTGCACAGCCTGCTGTGCGAATAAGACCACGTGACCCGCACAGCCGGTTGTGCAAATAAGATCTGTTAGGTAAGAGGCCTTGGTGCGTGTGCAAGAGAGATCCCTTTAATCCACCAAAGCGCACGTTATATATATAATTGAAGGGTGAAGATGATCAACTATATATGAAGCTATTTACTATATAATATATATATATCATCTATGAGCGGCGCGTGCAAGTCTACTTACGGCCGTAAAGAATATACCTTATTACCATATTGAGATGTGGGCAAATCACTTTAATGCGTGCAATATATAAAGCAAGGCCCTTTCTTGTAGAAGAGGGCCTCTATTTTCACGTCAAATACTATCATAAAGATTATAACCGCAGCCAAAGTCATCGTCAAAGCCCTTGCGATATCCCCATCTTCATAGATGACACCACAACGCCAGCAGGGCCCTTAGTAATACACAATAACAATTAGCATATTCTACGCCCTATTGCCAATAACCGGTAGGCATAGGACCCTGGCTGCCTTCTTCATGCGTCAATGATGCCATACAATCTCTCTTGAACACCGATATCCCTCTCAGCGGCATCCCATATATTTCTCATGCCTCGCCGCCCCGAGAAAGGCTCTGCCCCCATTTCAATCCCTACATCCTGTTAAACCCGTTCGTTCTCAGCCTTATCCCATCAAGATAACTCATCATCTCCTCCTTGGTCCATTCTCTAATGCCAGTCTCCCCTCTGCAATGCTTCCCCATCTGCTTGTAATCCAGGCACCAGTCATATTCCGCCTTGCTGTAACGTATCGGCAGCTTCATGGCCTTGCGGTATAGCTGATTGATCTTGGGGGCCCCCGGGGCAATGTTGCGTACTAGGCCGCTCGTGCATCTTGTATCGCTGGAAGATGGCTCGGGGGTCATCGGCCCGTACTACGGGCGCCGCCGGGGGGCTTTAGCGGCAGGGACGGCCGCTGATTTAGGTGCCGAAGGGGAGACTACCCGGGTAGTCGTATGTGTTGTTGTGTGTGTTGTTGTGTGTGTTGTTGTGATGGTCTCAGATATGATAGATGACCCCGATAGAGATGACGGCGAAAGTGAGCGAGTTACAGAGCGAGTGGATGTATGTATCGTCGTATGCGTTGCAGCGGAGGCTTGGGTCGGCGTCGGCAAGGTATCCTCATAGCGCAAAAGGCACGCTTTAGAGTTCATCTTGTGGCCCTGGATATGACACTTTGAGCACGTCGGCGGTATTTTTGGGCGTGCTGCATTCTCAATGGCTTCGAATGAGGAAGGCTCGCGCCGTGTACTTGACGGTGGCAGCGTCGAACTGGCTGCTAGACGGTCGAACTGCTTATGAGGCTCAGTTATAAGCTGGGGGGTCCCAGAACGTTGAAGATGCCAGTGAGAATGGAAATCGCGTAGTTGAAGGGGCTTCTCTTGTAACAACAGAGGCTGAAGGGTGTGGGCACAAGGGAGACCAAGAGTCTTAGTGAAGATGCCTGTACATGGAGGAACCTCCTCCAGTAGGCGTTCCCTCTGAGCTCCAACCTTCCGGAGGGCTTCGTGAGAGATCCAACCACGGATATTGCCGTATAATACCTTGGACAACCCAAG
This sequence comes from Thelonectria discophora, assembly GCA_911649645.1. NCBI lineage: Eukaryota > Fungi > Ascomycota > Sordariomycetes > Hypocreales > Nectriaceae > Thelonectria > Thelonectria discophora. The sequence goes on along the minus strand of CAJVRK010000008.1, from coordinate 3,749,742 downwards.
AGGTATGCTGGTCTGCTGCCGGGCCTGATTTGCTTCGAGCTCGGTGACCTGATTTGCTATCACAAGCTTGATGATCCTCCAGGCCTCAAATAGGTCAACTTGGGTGGTCTTCAGATGGCCTTTAATGAGCTGATGAATGCCCTCGGCTCGTGACGTGACAAATTGATCCAAGTGAAGGTGTTGATGAACCCAGGCCTTAACAAACCTCTCCTTATAGAGGTCCAACCAGGTCTGCAAAATGTAGCCTACCTCGTTGACATATTCAGGAAGGTATCGCTCCTTGAACTTCTCGAGCCGCTCGTTGTAGATATCCTCACTCGTTGAGGCGACGATTTCATGCCACGAGCTGTAGAACTGCTTCCATTCCTCGTGCCCCCGTGGGTTGCCTTTATCTCGAGTGAAGGCGGGCATACAATGGCTCAGGACCGCCTTGTTGATATGCCATAAGCACAATAGCGAGGGTGACTCGGGAAAGCATGTTGAAGAGGAAAGAGCATTCATACAGGCAAGACAGCGATCCGTGAGTATCACAGTTGGAAGGGATATACTGTGAAGCTCGTACAGATACCGTAGCTGCTCAAGGGCCCAAATGAAGTCACCCTCTTCCTCGCCGCTCAGAAATACAAACGCGATACAGAAGGATCGATGGCAGGCATCAACCCCAACTATATCGAGAAGAGGCATCTTGTACTTATTGGTCTTGTATGTGCAATCCAATATAAGCACTTCAGGATATGATCTAAGGTATCTCAATGACTTCGGGTGTGCAAAGAATACCGCCACAACCCTGCCGCTCTCGTCAAGGCGAATTTGGCTCCAGAAGCCCTCGCTTTGAAGCTGCTCAGCAAGGGCATGTATATTGCTTTGGCCTCTAGCAAGGTCACGCTTGCCCCGTGCAATGCAATTGTAGATATCCTGCTGTGTGGCGAGGGTATCTGATTCTATGTGTAAATAGGATCTGATCTCCTTTGGCGCAACGCCGGCGTTGGCGAGTTGGCGGACTGTTGATTCGTCTGAGTGTGATAGTTGGCGATGAATCGGATGTGCCACTTGATGGAGGCTTGGTTCGTGGTTGTGCAATGCGAAATTAGCCCCAGGGCGATGCCTTAGGGTCCATATACCCTTACACAGGCTCTCCTTCGCCGTGACAGAGAAGAGGCATCCCGTACGCCGTGATGAAGTATCCCGCCGCCGTGCCTTCGAGGAGCTCAAGGGGGGCTTAGGGCCGGAAGGTGTACGCCCCGTTCCACGGTCACAGTTGTAGATAACTCCAATTCGGCCATTGGGGATCTTCCAAGAGCTCTTCACGGCGAAGGCATACCCTCGTGGCGCTGCCCAGGCATTGATTGCGGTGACCAGCTCCTTCCGTGAGCGGTATTCGCCTTCGGGGGGGAGCACATCGTCAGGGAAGGATCGTGAAGGATCAATTGGCTCCATGATGACGGGATAAAGACACAGTAAGTCAAATTGATGTCATATAAGCCGTTGGCCGGTCGATTGTGTGAGGCAATTCGCGGTGCGTTGCAGCATTGCAAAAAGGCCTCGCTGGCTCTTACCAACAGATCTTATTTGCACAGCCGGCTGTGCGGTTCACGTGGTCTTATTCGCACAACCAGCTGTGCACGTATGGGCCGCCGGGGGAGGGTCCATGCATGACTAAGCGAGTCCGCCAGAAATGCCACGGAGCCACGATGGAGCTGATGGAGCATCTGCTCCCACCCCGCGGCGACAAGAACCGGTGGACGCCCTAAATCGGCTTTATTGCAACATCACTCGAACTGAATGCACGGCGGGGAGAGGAGGTGAGTAAGGAGTTGAAAAGACAAAATGAAATGTTTAGAATTGCCTGCACGCAAGAACGCGAGAAATCCAACCGTCTAAGCCGATCCAATTCCAATCCCAATTCCATTCCCAAAAACCGCAAAACGCCGTCACTCTTTCCAAAGATGCCGGATCCCCTCTCTTAAATACTCGTACCCAAACCCCTTTCTTTGCTTACATATCTTTCAAGTTCCAACGCCGTCTAACGCAACACGCAGCACACTTTACAGCAGACCCTGCTCCGTCTGGATAATCCAGTCCTCAAACTGGCCCGCCTCGTCTTGTAGTTCCTGCACTTTCCAGTCCTCGTTTTTGCCTCTTAGGTAGGCATCTTGCGCCGACGTCGCGTAGTTGGCCATGGTCGGCCCCGTCTCGTACGCGGCGTCCGCATGGGGATCCGGGTGCGTGTGCCAAGCATGGTCGGCCGTGAGAGCCAAGTCGCCCGAGGCATCGTCGTAGAGTAAGCCGCCGCCAGGGAAGGCTCCCTCGGCCAAGGCATCGTTGTCTTGCACCATGTCCCGGTAGTAGCCGTCTAGGAGCTTGGGGTTGTAGTTCATGTGGTGATGGGCAGTGTACTCCAAGCCCGGCGACGTGTGCCTGGGCATCAAGTAATGCATGTGGTCCACGTGGGAGTGATAGAGACGAGGATCGTACGTACCCGGATCGACATGGCTGTAGGGCAGCGTGTCTGTCCGCACCGGCATGGGATACGGGTACATGTCTTGGTACGCGGGCATTGGTGCCGAGTCCATGGGGTCGGAGAAGGTCTCGTAGCCGAGCGAAGGGGTTTCGCTCAATCGAGACACTTGTCTCGTTGCCGGCCTCTTTGACGCGCCTCGGGGGAAGCGATTAGGAGTTCCCCATTCGGCATCGTCGAGGTCCGAGTAGATGGTCGACTCGCCGTCCGTCTCGGCTCGCCCCTTTCGCGGCTTCGAAGGCGTGAACTTATATCCCGGGTGCGCCGCTTGATGGTTAGTCCGCTCCATCTTGGCCCATCCGGTGAATTTGTCGTGAACCTCGTCTGGCTCCATTGGCCAGCCGGCGCCGCACACCTTGGACACAAGCTGGTGGTTGTTCTGGCTGCACTGCGTCTTGGCTACTTCTTGGTAGGCCTTGCGGTACAGCATGAAGGCGTTCATCGGCCGCTTGACCTGACCGGGCTTCTTGTTGCGCGCAGTCTCCTGCAGCCGGTGCTCGACGGATCGGCTCACGTAGGCGTCAATGTCGGCGACGGGCACATGGGGCATGTCCTTTGCGATCTCGCTGAGGGGCTTGGAGAGGATGGAACTCGTCTTCTTTTGCCGCGACTCCTTGGAGTTTTTTGTTACCCGTCCACTCCTCACACCCTTGGTCTTGATCGGCGCGTGCGGCTTGGTGACGCTGAGGCGGCTTCGCGTCGACATGGCTTCAGTGTTTGCACTGGGAGTCGGCGGCGACGCTTCAGGAGTGTAGGGAGGCTGAACCTGGGGTTGGTTAATGCAAACTCCGTCCGTGACGAAGTCGACGCTGCTTACGTTGTAGCCTAACTCTTTAGGGAGGGGACTGTAGTTGTTGCTGGAGGCTTGCTCAACGGAATAGGGTCCCTTGGAGGACATGTCAGAAACGGCATTCCAGTCTGGAATAGAGGCGAAGGGATCTTGGAGGGGGTCTTGGAGGGGAGTTTGGAGGAGAAATTGGAGGGGATCCTGGACGAGTTGATCACCACCTACCAGCTTCTGGGTATAGAGCTGCGAAGGGTCCTGGGCGAAGAAGTCGGCCCCGTTGACGAACTTGGCGTGCGTGTGCGGGTAAACCTCATGAGGGAGGGTCATGCCGTCTCGCGGGTGTGAAGTGTTGGCAGCGGCGGGGTTCATCGTTGGAGGCAGTTGACGATAGTCGCCGTTGGATGGTGCAGGAGACGGCGGTGCTGCCTGGACCATTCCGAGATGTCTCTTTGGAGATTTTTGCTTATCGATCGAGGCTGGGCTTTCGCAAAAAACAAGGCGTCAGGGGGAACGATTGAGCAACCAAAGGAGATGGCTTCTTTGGCACTGCGGAGGAGAGGGTTACGGATGGGGAAGAGTTTCTTTTCTCCGTCCTCTTAAATAAGACGAAGTACGGGTTGATGTGAACAGATAAACAGATGCACCAGTCGGATAAAATAGCTCTTTGTTCCGTTTCTTTGAGTCTACCTATCACGTTCCACCTTTACATGTGCATGGCCTTGCGGTGGGCTTTCTTGCCCAGTTGAACATCAACCCAACACATCAGCGAGGACCACTCCCACAAATAGACAATCAAGAAAGGTCCGCATCCGTCGGAAAGAAGGAGGTAGAAGGGGGAGGGGGAGGGTGGAGGGGGGGAGCTACACAGGTACACCATCTCTCTCTCGCATCTGGTGTTGAGCTCAAGCTGCATCGTAGGCCGCTTCCCGGCCCTTCCCACCGCCTGGCCACGTCAAAATGCGAGGGAGAATGAATGAGCAGAGCCGCTAGTGGCCCTACAGGCCTGTCGCGCTCTCCTCGGACGGGCTGGAATGCCAAAGAACAATTGTGTCGGAGTCTATGGAGAGACGATTGGGCGCAGTCTGGCGTCGCGCTAGTCAAGCCACGGCGCATTCCTTTGACACACTGTTTGGCGCGTCCTTTGAGGATGGGAATAGACAGCAAGAACGCGGAGGTGGTTCAGGGCGAACACCTCGTCCCTGGGGCCTGGGGCCCGGGGCCCGGGCTGTGCTTGGGCTTCGGCTTTGGGAGACCTGGCCCCGGTTGTGATGTCGGCAGGGCGGTGCCAAGCTGGAAGTCTGGCCTTCTCTCGCATCTTGTTGGTCCATCGTGGTTGTGTTTGCTTGTTGGTGATGGGCGGGATGCTGGCTGGTCGGCAACTCGCAGCTCTCACCTCCAGCTTCGCTCATCGTGGGCTCGCTGCCGGCCGGACGAGACGCGGTATGATAACAGGTTGCTAGCGCCTTGGACGCGGTCAACAATGTCAGTTAAATTTCGCATCTAGGCGCGTTAATGTGTCAATGTCGACCCAGGTTGTTATTGATGGATGCGGACTTGTGATGTTTGCCAATACACGACTTTTTAGGTGTAGTAGTAGCAAATAAGGGCCTGTGCTTTGGTCTTGGCCATCCACACCTCCGTCGAGTTGAATCTGGATGAATGTATGCAGGCATGGGCGGAAGTGACGGCGTTTCCGGAGCCTCTGTATTGTACTCCAGCACTGGGGTGCGGCTGAATACTGAACTAAAGTGATTGAATATCCTATTCATTCGGCATTTTAATCGCGGCTGTGGCTTGAACTAACCAAGTTTCGTGATATCCCGTGATTCGACCTCCAGGTCTGAGCTTCTGGGACGCGAACTGTACGTCGTCCATACCCCACGCATGATCAGTCATGGTCCGGAGCAGCCCGGGACCGGCCTTACTTATAGCTTGAAGGAGGGACTGCTCGCTGGGAGCGGTGGGTTGGTCGGCTTGGACGGCGGGGTCAACACCTGCGGCTTGGGCGACGGAGAGAGGCTCCTCACCGGCGGCAGGATGGGAGTCGAAATGCTCACGCTGCTTGCATTCCCTGCATCCGGGGCCCGTGGCGGTGAGTGCTTGGTGGGGGAGAGCCCGCCCTCTGCAGGGAGGCTGCCGTTTTGTTCGAACGCCGCCCGGTAGATGTCGCGACTGATTTTGGGGGTTCTTAGTGCTGATTCGAACGATCGCCCGCCCTGCAGGCTGCTAAAGCTGTTGGACGTGGGTGTCGTCTTAATCGACGCCGCAGGCGAGCTATGCGGGTTGTCGGGTTGCAATTCCCGTCCCTGCCCTCCAGCTTCTAGCTTGACCGGGGCTGGTATGATGCATTTGGTTCCCGGCGAGGTGCCATTGCTGGGCTGGGCCAAAAGGCCTGCAACCACCGATCGCGCATCGCAAGGGGAAACGTCATTCTGAGCAAAACCGTTGGCCCCGTGAGAAGCCACCGCAGACGAGCCATCTGCAGGCACACAGTTCGGATCTTGGCCATTTGATCCATGTGACGAGATAGGATGCTTGGGGAGTATGTGGTTCATGCGAGAGCCATTGAAATTAGTAGGTTGCTGGGGCTGGGTGGATTGCCTTTTGCCATCAGGAGTCTTGCTCGGGTGAAGCTTCAGCTTGATGGTTGCCCTAGGACGACCCTTGGCCTCCTGCTCGCGACGACACGGCGAGCAGATGAACTGAAACTCGGGGCGCTCGGCCTCCTTCTCGGTAATACCGACGCACTTGCTGTGCTGCCATACGTTGCACCTCTCGCACGCGACGCTGTGCGTGCCGTCGTCAACATGCCCGAATAGGCCGCACGTGCAGTCGAACACCCAGTCTTCCTCCTCTTGCTGGAGTTCCTTCAGGGCCAGCTTTCTTCGCTCCATCTCGGCATGGAGTTGACGCTCCGACACCCGTCCATTGGCATCGCCCAACTTCTTGCTGTCTTCAGATAATTGCGCTAGGTCTTCTTCGTGTTGATGACGACGAGCCTCACGTTCTTGCAGCCGCTTTTCTCGAGAGAACAGTCTTTGGTCCCTATCCAATTTCCGTTCGAAGTCTTTCTTCTCCTCGAGGCGCGCTGCTGCTTCGGCTTCTCGGCGTTGTCGTTCTTCTGCCTTGGCCTGATCTTCTTGTTTCTGTAGTTCCATTTTGTGGGCGATGCGACTCGATCGTTTCGCGTTGGCCATTTTGGCCAAGTTGGCAAGTTCGCGCTCGCGCTGTAACTCCTTGCGCTTGCGACTCTCTTCTTGCTTTTCCAAGATTGGTAAAAGATGCTCTGCCAATTGATCTTTCAGGATCTTCTCGTTTTCGTCCCGAGTCTTTCGGAATCCATTGACGATGCCCCGCACATCGTCGAGCGTGATGGCTATGCACTCCCACTTTATGCCACCGAGACCGTCGTCTTCGGGCTGTTGTTCCTCGTTATCTCCATTTTCGGTATCGGATTGCTGGTCGTCGGAGACAACCGTAGTCCGACGTCGTTTACTCGATCTACGTCCGCCTCGCCATTGTCTCGACTTTTTCGGTTTCAGGGTTGGAGGCGGCGAGGGTTCAGTCGTGCGGTAGACCCTGTTATCGTCTAAAACGTAGTATGTTCGGTCGTCCGCATCCCAGCCATAAGGCTCGATTCGCTGTTGGAGACGTTAGCTTGGAGAAGCAGATAAGCGACGTGGGGTTCTCTACCCAGTTCGTTTGCTCTATGTCTTTTTGTTCCTCCATCTTGTCTCGTATCCGCTCGGGGTGTACCATGGTCCACTGTGTTAGTTGTTGTAAGACTCGAAGCTGATAGAGTTGTACCCGGTTATTAGCTGTGGCTTGAGCCAGGATGATCGGGATGGGGACTACCTTTGTGAAGACATCAAATTCGTCGAATCTGACGGGTACTTCAGCACCTCCGAATGGGTTCCAGGTTGGTGACCTCGCCTGAAACAACTTCCGAGTTTGTTCGTCGAAAATTTCGGGGCTTGATGCTCTGTTAGCGAGGCGACGAACGGATGGGTGCAGCGGACCTACGTCAAGCCGCGATGTGACGAGACGAGTTTGAGAATCGACAGAGCAATGTCTCCAAGCATGGGGGCGTTCGGTTTGAGGCATTCCGTCTCGATCTCCTGAGAAAAGGATGCTCACGTTAGCTAAGCTTGGTTGTGTTGTCAAGGGAGCATCTGGAAGTGACGATACCTCTACGTCAATGGAGTCCGGAATTTTGGCAGCCTTGCCAAAGATGTAAATCCACTGACAAAGATTGGCGAAATGCCACATATTTCGGATGCGATGCAGTAAGGAAGCGTCTGCATCGCTGGAATCGCCCTCGAAGGCCTGGAAGGACCGTTTGCGCGTCGGCATGATGGCGAATTGCTAATATCGATGCGGGAGACTGAGCGTCTGGCGATGGCTTTGGCGCGTCACGGTGCATGGAGTCAGCCTTCTTGCGGGCGCAAGAGAGTGCCGTCGCGAACTGGCGGACCTGTGGCGCAGTCGCTGGTCAGCCACAACCACATGCGACACGTACAGAGTTCGACCCCCCAGCACGGGCAGATTCAGAGAGCTTGCGCTTTGTCGCACTGTGACGCGGCGTGTTCTAAATTAAGAAATGCGGGATGCGCCTGTGTTGCGACCCCTAATCATTGGTGCAAGGACAGTGTCCAGAGCCAGTCTCACTGTGGTACTCGTATCTTCAGCTCGAGGCCTCCTGGCTTTGGCTTGTCGGATTTCCTTTTCCAGATCAGTCGAATACAGCGTAATCCACGCGTCTGGCAATTCGAAGAGGGCCAAAGATGCTCCCATGCGGCACAAATCCCCGCCAAGCACTTGTATCCTGACCCTGGGCCACGTCGGCGGCCCGTCGTCTGTCCCCTTTCGCTCGCTGCTGAGGCATCGCGATGTCCTCCAACTTCCCTGGCGGTGACCCGTCACGGCGCCAATCAATCCCGCTGCAAAATCTCGACGGCTCCTTCTATGGGAGCAACCAGACGGGGGGATTGGGCGCCGGAAACCCCCGCCAGCCCCAATCCCATTCCCTGACGGAGGCACAGATGGCAGCGAATCTACCTGGCATCTCGACTTACTGGGAACAGCCGTACCACTCTCGAACCGACGGCGATGAACCCCCTCACTCCCCAATAGACCCGATGGCTCTTCAGTCAGCCCTACCACCAGACTTTCACCACCTCGGCGATACGCACCCCATGACGACCCCTCTATCCACAAACCCGTTCGAACGACCGAGCCCATACGTCGAAGATGCCACGGCCGCAGACTACGTCGAGTCCGATACGGTTCCGCTCACGTCACGCGTCGAGCCCATCTCCGGCACACTATCGCCTAGCCACCATGACGAGCGACCTCGAGATAGCTTCCAGACCGTGTCGAGCGTTAGCAACTCTCCCGGGCGAGGTCGCGAGATCACCAGAAGTCTGGGACAGGACCTGACGCCGGATTTCCGAGCCTCGGGGCGCCACAGCTATGGAAACAGCCTTAACCCGAACGAATATCGACGGTCCAGGTCTCCCACGGGGGCCTTGTCTCGAGCTGGATCTATTGTTCGTGCCATGTCGCAGCGTGTTGTCAACCTTAGTGGAGAGAGCGAGCTCGTTGACAACCGGGCTTCTCGCCATCGCTCTCAATCTCCTCGCCCGCTTCAGCGGACCAACTCCCACGAGACAGTGGCTTCCATGCTCGTGGACACAGCGTATCGGTCACCCGTCAACGCTTCAGGGGAGAAGGCCGGGGTTTCACAAGACTATGTGTCCGAATCGCTTCCTCGACCACCCCTACCGAACCCTTTGAAAGGCAAATCTTTGGGGATATTCTCTCCCGAAAACCCACTGAGGCTCTGGCTTTGCGATTTGCTTGTGAACCCCTACACGGAGCCTTTTCTACTGCTGTTGATTGTTCTTCAGACCGTCCTTCTTGCGGTAGAGGCTGCGCATCCCATATCAAGCGATGGGGACCACCGTCCTGAGCAATGGGAAGGGACCATTATTGAATGGATCATGTTGGGCCTGTTCATCGTCTTCACCATTGAGCTTTTTGCGCGAATAATCGTTTCCGGCTTCATCTTCAACGCGGCAGCGTACAGCACCATCGATCGAAAAAGGGGCGTCCGGGGCGCGGTTGCTGACCAATACCGGGCGATTTTCCAACCTGAGAGGCAAAAGTCGGTTCGGAATAGAAGCCACCTCCAATTTGAGCCCTCGACAATCGCTCGTTCCTTCACGACGTTTATGCAAGGACAGCAGGCCTTGCCCCGAACACTCGAGGACCAACAGCGGTTTCAACTTGCTCGACGCGCCTTTCTCCGACACTCTTTCAACCGAATCGATTTCGTTGCTGTGGTATCGTACTGGGTCATGTTTTCCCTCAGCATCTTGGGGCTTGAGGTGAAGCACCATTTGTTTGTCTTCAGAATGATGAGCTGCCTCCGTATTCTGAGGCTGTTATCCCTCACGAATGGCACAGCGGTACGGCCCCTTTTGCATTGCTGGACCTGCTGCTTCTTATTAACTGGGATTAGATTATTCTGAGAAGTCTAAAGAAGGCCACGCCGCTTCTCGTGCGTGTCGCCTTTTTGCTTTCCTTCTTCTGGCTGCTGTTCGCCATCATTGGAGTCCAGAGCTTCAAGGCCAGTTTGAGCCGTCAATGCGTATGGATCGATCCCGAGGACCCAACCAATTTAACGGCATCCTATACGAATGGGGATGAATTCTGCGGTGGATATCTGAACAATTCCGATGAGTATGTGGTGATGCCGTGGCTCAAATTCGACAAGGAGCAGTCGTTAGCGAACTTGACGACAGGAGCGGATAATGGCAAGGGCTTCATCTGTCCAAAAGGCTCCATCTGCCTACAGCAGAACAATCCGTACGGCGGGACGGTCAACTTTGACAACATCTTCAACTCTCTGGAGCTTGTCTTTGTCATCATGAGTGCCAATACCTTCTCCGACCTCATGTATAGCACCATGGGCTCGGATTACTCTCAGTCGGCCCTCTTCTTTGGCGCAGGCATCATGATCATGATGCTTTGGTTGACAAATTTGCTCATTGCCGTCATCACATCCTCGTTCCAAGTGATCCGAGAGGAGAGCAAGGCGAGTGCCTTCACGGCGGACCAGGAGCCGTTGCAGCAGCAGCCCGAAGTCGACGAGAGGCTTCGAAGAACCTCCCCACTGAAGCGAATCTACGACAAAACATCGGCCATATGGGTCTTCATCATCGCCTTTGGGCTGTTGTGCCAGGCCTGCCGCAGTTCGTCCATGTCCGAGTTCCGGAGAAACTTCATCGACACTGCAGAGGTGGTGGTGACTATTCTCCTCGACATTGAGATGATCATCCGCTTCCTCTCCGACTGGAACCGCTTTCACCGTCGCTGGCGTGATCTTTTTGACTTGGGCCTGGCCGTGATTACATCCGTCATTCTCATCCCGCCCATCCGTGGCACGCGGGCGTATGACTGGCTGACCATCTTTCAAATCCTACGAGCCTATCGGGTCGTTCTGGCAATTCCCGTCACCAGGTCACTCATCCAACTTGTCCTGGGAAATGCAACGGGTATCGCGAATCTCATGTTCTTTGTCTTTCTCATGACTTTCCTCATGGCCATCTTCGCGTCGCAGATGTTCAGAGGCGAGCTGCCCAAGGTGAACGAGGACGGCGAGCTCGTTCGCATATCATTTTACCAAATCTTCAACTCCTTTCTGGGCATGTATCAGATCCTCACCAGTGAAAACTGGACCGACGTTCTATATAATGTCACTCAGTACACCCGGCCACACCAGACCTCGTGGATTGGCGCAGTCCTCCTCATTGCTTGGTTCATCGTCGCCTTCTTCATCTTGGTCAACATGTTCATTGCTGTTATCCAAGAGAACTTTGATATATCCGAAGATGAGAAGCGACTGCAGCAGGTCAAGGCCTTTTTGCAACGGAGGGACCTCGGCAGCCCCTCGAGTCACCTGGCACTGACGACCATCTTCAGCTTCGGCAAGGCCAAGCGGCACAAGGATCCTCTCGACTACGGACCGGCGACAATCGAGATGCTTCTAAAGGATGCCGTCGTTCGCGAGTTCCTCGACGACCCGAATGATCCGCTCCACGATAGCGACGGCCAGCCTCGTCCACCGCTGAGGACTAAGACGACTCTCCTCGGAGGCGATGCCAGCTCCGGATTCTTTGCGAGGACGTGGAAGAAGGTGGCGAAGCGAGTGACGAATCGGGAACCGAACCCATTTTACTCCAATCTTCGGTTTGACGGTCCCAACGACACGCAGGACCCTCGACTCATGGCCCAACAAGCAGTGTCAGCCACATCGGCTCGTCGGAGAGCTCAGCGCGAATACCTCGCGCGGTATCCAACTTACAACAACTCTTTGTTCTTCTTCACGCCAGAGAACCGTCTGCGTCGGCTCTGCCAACAACTGGTCGGACCAGCTCGAGGCCCTGAACGGTTCGACGGCATGGAGCCGAACAAGGTGGCCTGGTACACGTTTACCATCTTCATCTATGCGTCCATCGTGGCCATGGTGATCCTCGCATGTGTCACTACACCCCTCTACCAGAAGGAGTACTACCAGGAGCACGCCTTCAGCATTCGCAACTGGTACATCTGGACCGACATGGCCTTTGCAGTCATCTTCACCATTGAAGCCGTCATCAAAATCATTGCCGACGGGCTCATCTGGACTCCAAACGCCTTTTTGCGAAGCTCCTGGGGGCTGATGGATGCCGTTGTGCTTGTGACGCTCTGGGTCAACGTGGTGACGCTTCTCATCAACGACGGCGCAATTTCGAGAGCCATTGGCGCGTTCAAGGCTCTTCGAGCACTTCGCCTGCTCAACGTGAGCAACAGCGCAAGGAATACATTCCACGATCTCATTATCGTTGGATGGTGGAAGATTCTCGGTGTAAGTTGACATGCAAAAAGACTGGTGTTGAGGCACTAACTCGGATAGGCTGCTTTCGTCTCGCTATCTCTGTTGATTCCATTTGCCATTTACGGAGTGAACCTGTTTAGCGGGATGATGCTGATCTGCAACGACGGCAGCGATGGCATCAACACCATGAACGATTGCTTTGGAGAGTACGACAGCTCGCCTTTCAGTTCGGACTGGCCTATGCTTGCTCCCCGCGTTGCCTCCAACCCGTACTTCAACTTTGACGATTTTGGAAGCTCTCTCTTCATTCTCTTCCAGATTGTCAGCCAAGAGGGTTGGATCGACGTGTCCTTTGCCTCGCAAGCCATCACCGGCTACTACAAACAGCCACAGAATCTAGCCTCACAGGGCAACGCGCTCTTCTTTGTCGCCTTTAATCTGTTGGCGACCGTCTTCGTGCTGACGCTGTTCATCTCTGTGTTCATGCGAAACTATACGGAACAGACGGGCGTGGCCTTTCTCACAGCCGAGCAGCGATCGTGGCTGGAGCTGCGAAAGCTCTTGCGGCAGATTTCGCCTTCGAAGAGCTCGTACGACGAGTCGGAGAAGAGCTGGAAGAAATGGTGCCACAAGCGAGCCATCGAGAAGCGAGGCAAGTGGTATCAGTTCATCACCATCGTCCTTGTGCTGCATACGGGTCTGTTGATGTCTGAATACAGCGAGGAGCCGGGCTGGTGGCAGGATACGCGAGACTACATCTTCTTTGGCTTCATCGTCATCTACGTCATTAACATTGCCATCCGCATCATCGGACTGGGATGGGCGAGGTTCCGACGAAGCTCGTGGGACATATACTCGCTCTTCATTGTCGGAGGTGCCTGCATTGCCACGCTCATCCTGCTCATTTCTCGCACTGGCGATGAAATCTACGTGCAGCTACATAAGGTGTTCTTCGTGGGCATCGTCCTCCTCCTCATCCCTCGCAACGACGCTCTCGACCAGCTCTTCAAGACGGCAGCAGCCAGTCTGACGGTGATTGGAAACCTGCTGGCCACATGGCTCGTCGTGTTCCTGGTCTTTGCCATTGCCATGACGCAGGCGTTTAGTTTAACCCGTTTTGCCGGCAGCGAAACCAGCGACCTCAACTTTCGAACTGTGCCCAAGGCGTTGATCCTGCTCTTCAAGATGAGTCTCGGCGAGGGATGGAACCAGATCATGGAGGACTACGCCAACATTGAGCCGCCGCTGTGCGTGGACGAGCCTAAGTTCTTCGACAGCGACTGCGGGAGCAAGAACTGGGCGCGATTCCTCTTCATCGCGTGGAACATTGTCAGCATGTACATCTTTGTGAATCTGTTCGTGTCGTTGATCTACGAGAGCTTCAGTTACGTGTACCAGCGCTCCAGCGGCATGGCCGTTGTCGATCGAGACGAGATTAGGCGGTTCAAGGAGGCCTGGCGAAGCGTCGACCCGGCCGGCAGCGGCTACATCACCAAGGACGCGTTTCCGCGACTTCTCGGCGAGCTCTCGGGTGTGTTCCAGATGCGCGTGTACGATCCCGAGGATTCGGTGCACTCCATCCTTGAGGACGTGCAGAACGATCCGATGACGACGCGACACATGTCGATCGCAACGTCAACGCAAGCACCACAGCGCGAGATCGATCTCGACAAGCTGAACCAGCGCATAGCCAACCTCGACGTGGTCAAGATTCGACAGTCGCGTCGGCGGTTCAACGTGTTTTACGAGGAGGTCATGGTGTCGGCCGACCCGGATCGAGGCATCTCGTTTACCACGGTGCTGATGATTCTCGCGCATTACAACATCATCAGCGACAGCAAGAGCTTGAAGTGAGTACCAAGGACTGGACACGGGCGGGTGTGGGACGAGCGGCTAACATGAAGCAGACTGGAAGAGTTCTTGAGACGACGCGCACGTCTTCAACGTGTGGAGGAGCAGGTTAGACGACGCATTGTGCTGGGCTTCTTTGACACATTGTAAGCAACGATTGGTCTAGGCCTAAAACGTGTACTGACATACGCAACAGGTACTGGTCTCGGAGGTTCAGGAAGCACATCCAGATGAAGCAGTCTGCGCGAATGACGGGCATTCCCCACCTGGACATCCCCGACATCCTGGTGGAGGAGGACGACGAGGGCTTGATAGGCGGAGCAGCACCTCATTCACCCGTGGGACTGTCGTCACCGATATCGCCGACGGACGGCGACCAGCACCGCAGCTGGTTTGGCGGAGCAGACCTCTCGCTGCACGACACATCGTGGGCGCACCCGCTCAGCGTTCCGCGAGCCGCACCGCCCACGACGACGTCTCATCACGCGACCCCGTCGGCCTTTAGCTTTGAGCTGCAGGAGTCGGACACGTACGACCAGCCGGATCAACAGCAGCAGCAGTACCCGTCCGCGGGGAACCGCCAGAGCACGGAGCCCTCTCCGGGCACGGCGAGCGCGAACCAGGTCCGGGGAATGCTGGACGACTCGGTGTGGGTGGAGAGCATTCGCCGCAGCGCCTCTCTGCGACGACCGGGGCAGCCCCGATATGGAGACTGAGAGGGCTTGTTTCAACGTGTTTCCGCGTAATGTTCTACGTAGGGCGGAAGACGTCATCAGACACACGTTGTGGACGAGACTTTTTGTTTTATTGCTTTGTAGGATGGGCCATGTTTGGGACATGTAACTCCAAAAGAAGGGGGGGGGGCAAAGGTAAAGGCGTTTTTTATTGCATTATTTATTCAGGGGGGAAATAGAGGCAAAGCTATGACAGATAGATTATTTGTATGATGAATATGACCGAGGGGCTTATACGGATGAATGCCTTTGGTGCCTCAGGAATGTGTCACAAAGTAGATGCCTCAGGAACTCATCACAAAGGCGTAGATCCCTCACACATGCCTTAGTGATGCCTCACAGAGTCGCAGATGCTTCAAGAATGTCCTCAAAGTCACAGATTCCTCAGAAATACCCTCAAAGTCAATAGGCTCCCTCACAAAGCCCCGACGCCTCCACAGCATTCGGTCCCAATCCGATTCCAAACACGCAGGCGAAAGCCTCCCCCTGGCGATCTATTTTTCGCCACCCAACCCATGATTGATCAATCGTTGCGACTTTGGTTTCAGCTGGTGGAGCACCCAAAAGTTGGTGCAGCAAGAGAAGAGTCTGAAACAAACCGTGCGTAAGAAATCCTTGTCAAGAGACGACTCGACACTTGACACAAGTTCATGCCTTAGGTCGCCCGCAAACGGGTTCTGAGGGGTTTTCGATTGGGGGGAGGGGCTGCTTGGATAAAAGGGACGACTTGTGGTCGGTTTTTCTGGCCTGTTTTCGAAGTGAGTGTTCGTTTTCGGTTGGGTTTTGGGACGTGTTTATGTTATTTACTTCTTCTGTCCTTCCGTGGTTGAACCTCGTGAAAAGCTTCCATCCTTCCATCATCAGTCTACACTTTGACGTGTTCAGTCATTCGTTTTTTTTTTTTTTTTTTTTTTACACGACAAGAATCCTCTCTTCGGATCAAGGCTGTGCCTGTCATCTCCTCAGCCGACTTCTGGACAAGTGGCTGCTGCGCTCTCTTTCACTGATCGCAACAATCGCCATCACAAATAACACCAATAACATCAACAAATAACATCACCACCACTATCATCACCACTCCACCTCAATATAATCAAAAATGCTCTCCTCCACCTCCCGCTTCGAAGCTGTCTCGGCTCGCTTCTCGCCCTCCCGCCTCCGCGACTCCTTCCGCCGGTCCTCGCGCGCATCTTCGTCGTCCGCCCGCGACTCATACTCTTCCCACACGAGCGTGTCCTCGTCGGCCTCGTCCACCATCAACAGCATCATCATGCGGCAGCCGTCTCTCGTCGGCCTCGAGGAGGAGCGCCGCACCTTTGGCAGCGAGTTGCGCGTGCTGGAGCCGCGGCCCTTGGTGTACTGGGGGAGCGTCGAGGAGCGCATGGGATCGCTCAACTTTTGATGCCTCTGGTATGCTCTCAGGCAATGAGACGGGATATATACTTCCAACAACACCCTTTTCTCCAACGTTTTGATACGACCCTTTTATGGACCACGAAATGGGATTTTTCTTTTGGTAGCTACGGGCGAGGGATGGATGGACAGGGACCCTTTCTTCTTTCGACTACTGCGGCGTTTCTCTTCTTTTGCTTTTCCAACTGTTCTTGGTATTCGTACATATCATTATTCTTCTTCTCGTGGCTTGTCGGTTTGGAATGACATGATCAATTTCCAACCTTTAAAACCACACCCTTTTAGAACCACATGACAAGATATTTTATTCTCAAATCCCCCATGAGCCTCTCATCTCCTTTTCTCTGCATGTCTCGTCTCGGTACGTCCCCCAATGATTCGAGGGATGAAACCACGTCAGAACTGGCAACCCCACCTAAGCAAGCCCCCCTGGATAATGTGTCTAGGTAACTACTCCGTAGTTTCGTACCTGAAGTGAGCTGCTTCCTGCACGAAGCACACACCGCACGCCGGTGATGTGATCGACGGGCGAGCTATTTCGGGGGAGGGACGACAGCCCTGAGGAAAGGCCGTTATGGCGTCCCTGCTCGTTGCGGGCAACTTGGGCCAAAACATTTTGAATACGAAGACGGGCCTTGCCTTGCATGAATGGCTTCACCCTGTGGCCCTGTGACCAGAATCCTTGGCCCTGCGGTGGGAATCATGTATTCTCTTCCGTTGACCGACAGCAGCCGCCCCAACAAAGAGCCATTTCGTGCCCGGGGCGAAGAGGAAGGAGCCAACCCATGTGCGTACTTCGATACCGGTAAGATGCAACATCACCTGCGAACCGCAGAAACAAGCCGTCTCAGCTCGGAAACCACGCGACTCCCCGCGCACCACAGCAGCAGTCCTCCCACCAGCCCCAGCGCGGCCAACCCGGCGAGCACGGCGCCGCGCATCCGGAACGCCTCATCGGCCTCCATACGCATCAGCTTCTTTTGCTTGCTGTGGTAGTGCCACCTGCCACCACCAACCGATCTCCCCGGGGGTGTTCCGTACGGCGTCCGCCCCCGTCCGCTCAGCGAGAGCGCCACGCGCCGGAGCCACGGCGGCAGCCACGGCCAGATCCCCCCGGCCGTGACCCGACCGGATGCGTTTTCGGCGCGGGCGAGCGAGTAGCGCAGGTCGACGATGAGGAGGGAGACGAGAAACACGGTCAGGTTGACGGGCGTCATGACCATCTGGGGGTTTGTTAGTCAACTGCTAGAAACATGAAACACACTCTCTCCCATCCCCTCGCAAGCTCTCTTTCATGCGAACAAGGGAAGGAAGAGAGTGAAAGAAGAAAAGACCCACCGAATATAAAGCTGACGGCTGCTTCGGTCCCTGATGAATCCCCTGGTCGTCATCCCTCGCGGGCGCAGGCGAATGCGACGCCGAGCGAGACGAAGCGGGCGACGCCATTGCTGAATTCGTCTTGTTAGACGTGATTTGTGTGAAAAGCATTCCGTATTGTACTGCGCGTGAAACGAGTGTCAGATTAAGAACAAGGGAAAACAAAGGGGGGAGGGAATGAATCCCAGGACGACAACCACCATTTTAACTCAAACCAAAGCGTTCCGTCACAGCCGACGGGCTTTTTACGACGGGAACGCTGGCCAGTTGCTTCGTGAAGGTGCCTGGGTTAATCTTGCGCCCTCCTCAGCCACAGGCCTGCGTAACGCTTTGGGATGGCTTGGTTGAGGCTTGGCGAAACCGAAAGCAAGCGTGAACAAGTGAGCGACGTCGGTCAGGAGCTGGATGGTTTTACAGATGATTTCAATCTCTGCAGTTTTCTTTATGTCGACGAGAATCAATCCCATCTGCCGTCATCGATGACATATCGCCATTCCATCCAGCGGGGCCTGCAACAGGCAACACGTCATTGCGATCCAGCATCTTCCTTGAAGCCGCAACGGGATATCTCATTAAGATGGCACCAATGTGAAGCCAATCTACAGTCTCTCCGGTCCACTTCCCCTCCTCTTTTTGTTTTTGGTCCCGATTCTGGGTGTCCGTATATACCCATGGTCCTGCGCCAATTTCCCTGTCCCAATCTCCCATTATACCGGCACCACCTAACTACGCTGCGCCGAATCTATCGCGCGTTGTGAATGTCGAGCACCAGAATGTCCTGAGCCCCGAGCCGCGTAAGGTCGTCCATGACGAGAGCAATCTTCTTCGTTTCCACCATGCTGCTCACTGCAACCCAGCCAGACTCGTCCAGCGCCGTCACCGTCGCCGACCGCTTGCCGGGCGTAATCTTGGTGGCCTCGGCGAGACGTGTTCGCTCAATATTGTACTGGCAGAGCACATAACGCTGCGCCGTGATGACGCCCTTGATGCGGGACGTGATGAGCTCAATCAGCTCTGGGTTGGATGGCTTCTTGGACTTGATGAGCACCGCTTGCGTCTCGACTACGGTGTCAATCGCCTTCAACCCGGCCGCTCTCATTGTCTCGCCAGATTCTGTGTGACAACAGTCAGCATCCCGCACCCGGTTCCGAGAGTGCAATCAGAACCACTCACCGACCAGATCGACAATGCCGTCAGCGACACCAAGGGCGCACGCAGCCTCGACACTTCCGCTCAGCTCGATAATCTTGGTCCGCATCTTGCGGGGGGAGATGCCGCCCTCGCTGTCATCTCCCGCCTCCAGTCGAGCAAAGAACTCGGTGGCCAGGCTCATGAAGCTGGTGCCAATGTTGCAGCC
This sequence comes from Thelonectria discophora, assembly GCA_911649645.1. NCBI lineage: Eukaryota > Fungi > Ascomycota > Sordariomycetes > Hypocreales > Nectriaceae > Thelonectria > Thelonectria discophora. The sequence goes on along the minus strand of CAJVRK010000008.1, from coordinate 3,730,824 downwards.
GATCAGGTCCTTGGCATGGGCATACTGGCCCTTGACGGGGACCTGGACCTGGAGCTTGCAGGAGCCGAAGCCCAGCTCCATGATCATTTCGCTCTTGGCCACCTTGTCCTGGCTGGCCGAGATGTCGACGGAGCTGCGGCGGGCGTGGTTGTAGGCACGGACGCCGGCATCGTGCTCCTCGACCTGATCCCAACCCGTGATACCAAGATCGACGCGACCTTCGCCGACAAAGGTGGGGATGTCGGCGGCGGGGAGGAAGATGAGGGCAATGGGGAGATTCTTGACGAGGGCAATGTCGAGTCGGTTCTCTCGGCGGAATTGGATGTCGGCACCCTCGAGGAGACTGAGCGTCGCGTGGTTGAGCCGTCCCTCTGACAAGCCCTTGCGGTTAGCAGCGTCCTGGCGATAGCTTATCTGGTGCTACACTCACTCTTGGGGACGGCGAAGAGCAGACGGCCTTCGAGGCTGAGGCGGGGGTCAGCAATCGCAATCACGAGCAGAAGCAGAGGGCCGAGGGGTCATCGAGGCATTGAGCCGTGTAGCCATGATGGGTGCGGGAAATGGCGGTAAGACGAACCTATTGACGAGATCCATGTCGGGCGTTCAATCACAGGCGGATTGAGGTGGGAGGAATGCGAATGGAGACGTGGTGTCGACAGCAATTGGGATCGTGGTGGGGGAATTTCTTTCTTTTGGTGGTGAGTGCTGGTGAGTCGACCACGTATAATGACTCCGGTAGCGGGGCTTTCCAACATGATGGCGGGGCAGTCTCTTCAGTTCTCCACCGAAAGTCTGATCGGTGATGGATGGACTTCAATCAGTGAGAGCCCACTGGTGCAGTCGAGAACGGAAAACTGCCCGCCCGCTAACGCCGTCTCTCCGTGCTCCGTCCCTTCCACATCTCGCTCCTCTCCAGGCAGGCACCTTCAGGCACCTTCCAGTTGTTGGGTACATACCTAGTACGTACCATCTCGACCTCATGCCTCTGTGCAACTGCCGCCAGCAATCGGGTAATTTGGAGTGTAACGTACCAGCCATGGCTCCCTGCTTTGCATTGGGCATGGGTTCAGTGCACACAGCTCGGTACTGGACTATTTACCGCCAATGAGAGCCTGTGCAGATAACACGTCCCTCGCCCGCCCGTCTTCCATCCCGTGGTGCATGAGAAACCCAAGTCCGAACTCCCTCCGATCGACTCGTCTTCCCCATGACTCCCTGCCGTCAGCTTCTGGTCACCAATCTGTAATACAGCCCTATTCGCCTGCCTGCCCCGACATGTCCACCCTCCCGTCAGTCGTTAATGAGGTGGCCGAGGCCTCACGCGAGGCCGAGAGGCAGATTGGGCCGGATGATGGGGAAAAGAGGGGGAGACAACAAGCATGGATCGTGACTTCATTCACCGATCAAGACTCTGGAACGCTAAGATGGTGGTGCTACCGTAACTTGCCTAGAGTTGTCTTCCTGAGTGGCTGGGATACGGAAGACTGCAGACGGCTGTATTCGTACGGGGAATGGGAGCATAAGTGTTTGTTACACAGAACAAAGGTACTGGAGCTCGTAAGAAATGCCTCGGAGAATAGGCCATGGCAAAGCCGATGCGAGCCCGTAAACGAGATTTACGAATAAAGAAGATGGCGTATTCTCTTTGTTTGGTATACAATCGAGCATACGCCGCCATCACACTGTGGGCATGACAATCGGGTGGTCAATGTCATGAAGGCTGGTCTCTTCGTCATGTACGGATAGCCTTGCCTGCCATACGAATTTCCCCGCCCCCACCTTGGCTACAGCTTGTGTATCCAATGCGTAAAGCGCGGTGAAGAAAACACAACTGCACGCCCAGATGAGGACCTTGTGCCGGGAACTGGCATGCCTGGGCTGGTCCATGGCTCTAGGAATACAACATGTATTCATGTATTGTGCTAAAATGTCCGGAAACAAGCGCGCTTAGAGCCGAGACTCTGAGCGACAGAGGTGCCGCCCGATGACGACGGGACGCGGCGGTGTGTGCGTTGCAGCTTGGGGGTCTTGGTAGAGCTGTCAGATCTCTCAGCTTCACGCCTCTGCTTTCGCCGACTGCCCGTTTAAACTTTCTCCTCCCCTGGGTTTCTCATCTATTTAAGATTTACCCAACTTCATTTTGCCTTTGTTTGTGTGAAATTCAAACAGCTATCGACGAGTCTTAACTTCGCCTTTACCGTGGACTCGGGCTCGCACCTTGACATTGTTATTGGCCGCTTCTCCTTTCTGCATTCCTCGGCTTCCATCCCATCCCGCTTCCCGTAGTGTGCCGCTGACATATCTGCGCCTCTATCCCACTGCGCGAGAAGGACGCATGCCATCCCAAGGTCACCTTCGTACTCAACTTGTGTGTATAAATACAACCCAGCCTTGTTTCCCCCCCTCGGTCGAGCCCTACGCCGCCGGCCCAGTTTTCCAGCGCCAGTTATCCCCTCCCTACGGAGCACTAAAATAATCTCTCCTCCAGAACGGAGTCCCGTACCATTCGTGCGTCCCTTGAGCAATTGGGTACAAAAAAGAGCTCCGGCTGCAATTCCTCGGGCAGCCGTCAAAGTTGGACTTTTAGCGCTCCCGCCGCGCCACTGCTTCGCTAGCCCGATTGCCTGCTCCACCTCCCGTCCACTGTTTGCGACAGGACGACCTCACATAATTCCCGACTCGAGCCTTCTCTCTTTGCTCTTCTCCATCTCACTCGCACTTCTGCCTTGTTCGTTTCGTTCGCAGCCCTCGCCTATCCGGCATCGTCGTCGCCGTTTCGCTCGCCTTCACCAGCTCCCCCGTCGTCCAATCCCCCCGTCTTCTCAGGCGCCCCCCGCGAGAACGGACAACGTCGGAACCCCTCATCGCTCGAATCGGCAGCCATGAACGCTGGCTACCACCACCCTCCCGACATGTCACAGCAGGCTCCTATGGCGAACGCTGTAGCGTCAGGCTACTCGTCCAACTTGCCTCCCATGCATTACGGCCAACACCCACCACCGTCGCAGCTTACGCACGGTTCACACCTCCCTCCTCCGCATCCTCCTCACCAGCAGACGCCATCGCAACCGCAACCGCAACCACAACCGCATCACCAACAACACCAGCACCAACAGCACCAACAGCACCAACAACAGCACCAACCTCAGCATCCACCCCCGCTGAACCAGCATCACCACGCCCAGCAGCCGCCCCCGCCTTCCCACCACCTCCAACACCAACAACAACCCCTCCATCAGCAACCTCATCCTTCTCAGCATCAGCTCCCAAACCCGCAACAACAGCGCCCGCCCGCCATGGCCGAGAACCCTCCCTCCGCTCTCTTGCCTCCCGCTGCCGACGCGACCAGTCGTACGCCCCAGATGATCTCCTTCTCCAAGGTGGACGAGACCAGCAACCGCAAATACCAGTACGTCCAGGTTCAGGCGTCGGCCTCCCCTGATCGAGCACGGGCTAACATGGACTCGGCAGACTCGATGTTGTGCAGCAACCGCGCCGCGCTCGCATGTGTGGTTTCGGCGACAAGGTGCGCCCATTGCCATCGCCAGATACGGGTCATTCTATGGTTTGCTAACCACCTGACAGGACCGAAGACCAATTACGCCACCACCCTGTGTTCGTCTCATCATCACCGATGCGACCACGGGAAAAGAGGTCGATTGCAAGTGCGTGTACCAGGCCCGCGCTTAGATTCCAACTTTCAATGCTAACAATCTCCAGCGAAATCGATCACTCCATGTTTGTATTGACGGTCGATCTTTGGAATGAGGCGGGCACCCAAGAGGTGAACCTCGTCCGGTCCTCGGCTGGAACACCATCCATATCATCCACGACAACCTATTCATACACGGCTCTCAACGCTTCCTTCAACGGAAGTAACGACTCCAACGCTGTTCAATACCATCCCCCCAACCCCCCTAATCGTCATCCAGAATATGCCCAATCTTCGGGGGTCTCGTACGTGCAGGATTATGCTGCTCCGCCACCTGGCTATGCCCAAGGTCCGTCCGAGTAATTCCACCCAAGATGACGCGCTTACTAATCCGACCAGTGCCTACCTCGTCGTTCTCTCAGAACGGCTCGTTTGGGCCTCCTGCGCAGTACTTCCCGTCACACCAATTCCGACCTGATGCGGGCCCTCCGGTGCCATCGCAAGGTGCCTTGGCCCAATTCCGCAACGGATCTCAGCCTGGATATGCCCAGGATCAAAGCGCCATTGCAAGAATGGCCGTGGTTGGGGGACAGCCTCAAGGGATGTTCACTAGAAATCTTATTGGCAGTTTGGCCGCCAGCGCTTTCCGCCTCAGTGATACGCAGGACCGTATCGGTATTTGGTTTGTCCTGCAGGACTTAAGTGTTCGAACTGAAGGTCCTTTCCGGTAAGCGCGCCTCCAGGTTTGACATGTGTTGGGCCAAGACTGACTGACATCCCGGTTTAGGTTGAGGTTCTCGTTTGTTAATGTCGGGATGCCCGGTGCGAGCCGAGATGTATCCAGGGTTAACCAAGGCAAAGTCCTGATCCTCGCATCTGCCTTCAGTGAGGTATTCAACGTATACTCGGCGAAGAAGTTCCCCGGTGTGTGTGAGAGCACGCCGCTGAGCAAGACTTTTGCTTCTCAAGGAATCAAGATTCCTATCAGGAAAGATTCCAACGTCAAGGGAGAAGGCGGGGAAGACGAGGAATACTAGAAGGCAAAACCCAGCTGTTGGCACCCCTCTAAGGCATCAGTGCTGTTGGGGCCAAAGCTGTTATTCAACGGGCGACTACTGCCAACGGGAGTTGATCACGGCTGGTTCCAGGTCTGAAAACGGACCCGGTAGCTATTAACGCCGTTGGTATTTCTTGATGGGAAAGGTTTTTGGGGGACAGTGGCTCGGTTTAGTGCAATGGTTCAGGCCATCCGTTGCAACTTGACATGCTGCGAAGACGGAATGGATGCTGAGTCATAGAGTCCAATCGAGGGAGGATGAAGACCCCTGGGGGGCAAGGTGGAGGTAGGGTGGAGGTGGTTGTGGAGGCGGAAGCCACAAAGGCGCCTCTGCACGATGGTGATCCGGGAGAGTCAGAGCCTCGGCCAGACGGGAGAGATGGTGTTTACAATGCGGGGTGCAGACGAGGAAGAGAAGGAAAACGAAAGGCATGAGTGCCTTGCCAAGTTTGTAGAAGGCATGGGTATTGAGTATATGAAGGGTCTATCAGGGACGAAGGCATGAGGGACGAGGACATGGTTGAAGTGGGATCTAGGGAGCATTTGACGAGTACAGAGGGAACACAGGAAAGGGTCTCGTATTCTGAAAGTTGGGTAAAGGCATGATTTAATTGGAGTTGGGTTGGATTCTTGAAGCGAAGATGGACACGGGCTGGTTTGATGTGATGGTGTGAAAAGATGGGGGTGAATCGTAGTCGTGATGATTTGAGCACCCTTCGAGGAACATAGGACGACGAGGAAGGAAGTACGTACATAGCAAACAGGAAGCAAAGTTGGGGAGCAGAGATGAAAAGTTGAAAGGGCGGGAAGATTGAAAATAAGTTAAAGGATCTTGCTCAAAGAATCGAGCTCTCAGAGCTGTCACGCACACCTGGACTTGGACCCTCGACCGTAGCTGGACCCCCCAGCCCTCCCTTAGCCAGGGGCCACGGGAGAGGTCTGGAAGATGTCGACGTCATGGGCCGTGACGGGGATTTGCGGTGAGTCTGGCCAGAACTTGGAGGGGGAGAGGCATTAATAGCGCCCTGTTTTGAAATCGAGGCTTGTGACGAATGCGTCAGCATGTCTCGGGCATGGATGGCTTTTTTCAAGCTGATGGAAAGGGATTTCTACGAGATTATTCCCTCATTATTATTTGCATCAGGATGTTGTCAGGATGTTTGTCAGGGCAGGGCAGGGCTACGAAGTGAGGTGTGCTGACGCTAGCTAGCAATGAACAAGCAAGCCATGCATGTTGTTTTCGCTTCTGTTGCTCTCATCAGCTTCAAAGGTCAGAAGCTCACTCGACGGTGCTCACGGGCTGCTTGGTGCACCAGGTACGAGGGACGAGACCCGGAGAACGGGTGCACATACAAAAGGAAGTCCGCGGAAGTCACCGCAACCGGGAACCGGGAAACGAGAGCGAGGTATTTTGTTTACTTGTTGGTGCCCGGCAAGGGCGACAAGGCTGGGCTATGGTGCTTTGCATGTGCTCAGGCCCCCAGAGTTTGAGGCTTGGATATTGAAAGCTGAAGTTCGTCCGTGGGAACGGGTTCCGGGTGCGTCGCCACTGTTAGCAAAGGTGACGACGTGAGAGTCCAAGCGGTCTCTTTTTTTTTTTTTTTTTTTTTTTTTTTCCTGCTGGGCTTCTTTTTTTCTTCTTCGCCCGCAGACGGGGTACGTACCCCGTGAGGCCGTGAGGTTAAAGTTGACAGCCGAGCAAACCAGCCAATCCGCGCACGCCATTTTCGCCTCCCCCAACTTCCCGTCGGGATTCTGACTGCACGAAATTCTTGGAAGAACCCTCACGAATCAAGGGGGCGTTTCCCCGAAACCCAAATAAAACCTTATTGAGAAACCCGATTGGTCAAAAGATCTTTAAAAATCTCCATGTTTGGGGCATCCCAAATGGAGAAAGAGAAAGTCCAAGTCTCTATGAAAGGTCCCATGGCACAAGTCAATAATGCCCAGACAAGCGGCGGCAGGGACTAAATTTTTCTGGTCGTCCACGAGGACAAGTTGGCGAATGGGGCCATTTCATTACGTTTTCGTTAGTCAAGGAGTCACCGAGGCTTGGCCCCTGCTTTTTTTTTGCGTGCCTCGTTCCAGCCCTGCAACTGGAGGGGAGAGAAAGTCATTCTGCTTGGAAGACTGGGGACGCCGAAGGGGGAGGGAGTGTCCTTGTTGGGAGGTGTGGCCAGAAAAGGGCCAAGAGAGGGACAGCGAGGGAGGCCACAGAGAGAGGCAGAAGCAGCTCGAAGCAACCTCGCCTGTCTCGCTGAGTCTGAGCCTCTGAGGAACCCTCGTGCCAAGCACACCCCTCGCTCGCTCCTTGAGTCCTCCTCGATGCGGTGTTTTCCTTAGAGAGGGGGGGCGTGTGCGTGTTCCCTGGCAGTCCGCAGTCCTGGCTTTTTCGGATTTCCCCAGGCAGTTCGTTCGTTCGCTCACTCGTTCGTTCGTTTCGTCTCGGTTGGTGGTCGGCCGGAGCGGTGGACACTCTTTTCCCAGGACGCGTGAGTTGATCATGGGACTTGCTTTGCTAGGCAGGCGGCAGTGAGGAGAGGGAATAAAAAAAAAAGAAGAAAAAAAAAAAAAAAGAGGAGGTGGTGGTGGTCTGGAGTCAGTCAAGTGCAGAAGTTTCGGTTCTAGGTAGGATTCGTAAGGGACAAGACACTCGAGATCATATGGCCGCTTGGCACTCGCACAGAATATAAACCAGCCAGCCCGGCTTCTGAAGTTGACGTGCTTTCGCTCTCCCTATTTCTCATCAACAGCAATCCTCCCTTTGCTTCTTCCCTCTTCACTTGAAAGATTTAAAAGCATTGCCATCCTCCGCCACTTCAAGCCACTCGACTTTACTTGACTCATCTCATCACCAAAACTCTCGTCAACACCAAGAGAAAAAGAGACTTCTCTTCTCCATCCCTCAACCCCTCAACCCCTCAACACCAACCCTTTCCTCACACCTCCAAAATGCTCTCCTCCCACGGACGCGGCGGCGCAGGCAACATGGCCGACACCAGCAACCTCCCCAAGACGACCCCCAGGGACCTGCAGACCCCCGTGCTCAAGGGCTCCGTGGTGACTACGGGCCGCGGCGGCCAGGGCAACATGGCCAAGAACAGCGATGCGCGCGAGACACGCAAGCGCCAGGACGTCGAAGCGTGAGTTTTTCCCACCACTCTGTAGGAGGTGCAATAGACTGACTGTAATAGTGTCCCCCGCCGTGCCAGCTCAACCGCTCAGCACGCCGGTCGAGGCGGCGCAGGCAACGTCTTCAAGGAGGACGAGGTCGCGCTTGCCCGCAAGGCCAGCAACGAGGGAGCCGTCGAGGACGGTCCCGCCGGAGCACCCAACCGCAAGAGCTGGCTGTTTGGCAAGAAGAACTGAACACAAAATCAACAAAATGAAAAAAGTCTTCTTATCTTGTCACACCTCTTTTTTTTTTTTTTTCTTTTTTTTTTTTTTTTCAATCCATCCCCTGTTTCTTTGCATCAGCGCGTGTTGCGACGCCATGATTCGAATCCCCCTTCGCTCATGGTTCTCCTGGACGGCGTTTTCCTTTCTGTACGGATCTGTTCGGGCTCGGTGTTTTCTGGTGTTGAGGCGCCTTCGTCCCCCTCGGCGGGCAAATGGATGGAAATAGGGACCGCTTTTCAGAGGCATCTTCAAAAGTCTTAAAATACGGAGGCAAAAAATAAAGATACCAGTCATGATGTATTTGTCATTTATTTTTACATTGGAGAGGAAATGTATAACCCATGATTTCTTTACTATTACACGACTTTTAGACTCTCAACCCCTCATTTCGAACCTAACCCTGTGATTGGTCTCGCTTTCCAACATGTCTGATAAGGGCTTCAGCTCGTGGCCATTCCTATCGTCTTCTCCGAGATAACTGGACCATCTCCGTCGTCTTGCGCCCGCAAACCCCCCAAGCCAGGCGTGTGCTTGTGCGTCCGCATGTGACAGTTAGTTCTTTGTCAGCCGATGAACCTCTGCGAAAAAGTGCTCGAGGTTGTCGGGGTTGACGCCGGGAGTTATGCCTATATTTCGAGACGGTCAGCATCGCTCCTATTGTTTCCTCTTGGTGTCTGTCACTCCCCGACTTACCATGTCCCAGGTTGGCGATCCATCCCTGGTTGCCCACCCAAAACCCGTCCACCATCTCCTGCACCGCCTTGGTGATGGCCTCCTTGGTCCCGTACAGCACGCCCGGGTCGGCGTTGCCCTGGAACACCACTTTGCGGTCCCCGCGAATCCGGACCGCGTCCTTTGCGTCCTGCAGCCAGTCCATGCCCACCACGTTGTAGCCCAGGTCGCACGCCGAGTCGAGCGCGTGCCAGGCGCCCTTGGGGAACACCGTCATGGGCACCCGCTCCAGCCCGAGGCTCTGCAGCTTGCCCGGGAGCTTGTCGGCGATGTGCTTCAGGTACGGCTCCGAGAACTCGCGGTACGACGCCGGGCCCAGCTCTCCGGCCCAAGAGTCGAACACCATGACCAGCTATCCCCGTTAGCAAGCTTCAAGACACGTTTCGAGGACTTTGTGTTGTTTCTCACCTGAGCTCCGGCCTTGACCTGCAGCGCCAAGTGGTCCACGCAAATGTCGGCAATCTTGTGCAGCAGCTTCTTGGACTCCTCGGGGTACCTGTAGATCCACGTCTTGACCTGTGCGAACAGCTTGGTGCCGCCGCCCTCGACCATGTAGCAGAAGAGCGTCCAGGGCGCGCCGCAGAAGCCAATCAGGGGCACGCGGCCGGCCAGCTTGTTGCGCGTCAGCGTGATGGCGTCGTAGACGTAGCCCAGCTCGGCCGCCACGTCCACGTCCCGCGCCAGCACCTCGGCATACTGCCCGTCGTCGGGCGTCCGCAGCGGGTCGGGAAAGTGAGGGCCCTTCTTGTCCACCATCTCGACCGCCATGCCCATGGCCTGCGGGATTACGAGGATGTCGGAGAAGATGATGGCCGCGTCGATGAGCCCCGCGAACCGCTCGACGGGCTGCAGCGTCAGTGTCGAAGCAACTTCAGGGTCGCGGCAGCACTCGAAGAAGTCGCGGCCGCCCTTGACTTCGTGGTACTCGGGGAGATAACGACCGGCTGTTTTCCAATGGTCAGCCAGGCTTCCTTCGTAGAGTTTAACGGGACAAATCTCTTACCCTGTCGCATCACCCACATGGGAGGACGCTCAACCTTCTCGCCTACATCGCACCGCCAGCACAAGTTAGCAAAGCTCTTTTTTCTCCGTACTCCATGCGCAATTGAAACCTACCCCATGCTGCCCGAAGCAACAGGTCGTTCTGGAGAGGCTTAAAGTCGGGTTGCATCGTTCGTCGGCGTCGTCGCTGCTGCACAAGCTTACAAGTTCGAAAGTTGCTTTCCACCCCGCGACGAGCAAAAGTTCAATTGAGTCTCCCACGCACTGGAGGGGTTCCTCGCGGTACGTACCGCCCCTCCCCGCTGAGAATCCCGGTGGAGTCCGGCCTCGCCCAGTGGTCCGTTTCCGGCCCACTTTCCCAATCGAGCTTACCTTGGACTTTGGGACGGAGCATGATCGGCCCGACACGGTGTCGTCTTCCAGGGAGCTGTGTCGCGCGTCCAGCTTCGAGACTTTGGATATAGCTTTAAGCTGGCTATTGCTCTCCGAATCGAAGTCTCGCACCCGGTTCCTTCATCGCCCTACTCACGCGACTCCTCCCTACACCCACTCTGCGCAACAAAACCCCGCCGCCGCAACCATGCCGTCCGAACGAGACTTCCAAATCAACCCCATCGTCCAGGAGTCGGTAGTGCACAACACAAAGGTCAGTCCCCCCAAGCTCGCATCGCATCCCCAAGACCACAAGTCCTAATTACCTTTTTTTTCCCGCGTGCAGACCCTCTCCAATATCCACAGCCTGACCGCATCCCTCTTCGGCGTAAGCGCAGGCGTCCTCGGCCTCGAATCCTACAACGGCTTCCTCGTCTATTTTGTCTTCTCCTTCATCACGACCCTCCTGTTCTACATCTTCAAGATCGCCCCCGAATCCCTATCCCAGGGCCACGCCGGCCTCGAGTCTTCCCGCTTCTACCGTGGCGCCTTCGACTTTTGGCTCAGCGGCGCCTTCAGCGGCATCTCCGGTTTCATCCTGACGTGGACGCTATTCTACGGTCTGGTGAGGGCATGATGGTGGCCTAGGGTTCTCGGCATAACCGGCGTCATTGGAGTTTTGGTAGTTCTTTGGTGGTGCGGCCAAGGTGTAATAAACAAGTTGAATTACATCAAATAAACAGAAAATGCATACAAAACGCTGAAACATGATCCAAGTCAAACAAATCCCCTTCGCCTTCAATCAACAATCTCAACCACGTCACCCACGAATCCCTCCAACCCGGATTTGTCGTGGCTTCCGGCTTCCATGAGAATTACTCGTGAACCAAGCTCAATCCATTGTCGGCGATGGAGTAAATCCAACTTGACGCTCGTCCGACTCGCTGGCGGCTCTGGCTGCAAGTTGGCCTCAACCTCGATATCCTCGTTGAAAGAGAAGATTTCTTCAGAATCTTCGGAAGTAACTGATCTCTCTTCCCTGTGCGTATCTTCCTTCGAGATGCGACTGATTTTAGCTGAAGCTCTCACGCTAGCAATGTAGATATTCACCCAAGAGCCAACCACAAGAGTCTCGACGTCCAGATCCTTGAAGACCGCTGTAAGTCCACTAGCAGCTTGTAGTTTTATTCCACCAACTGCCATGTGGTCGGATGGCACGGCGAGAATCATACCTCGGCGGACTTGGGGAAGCTCCAGACGCTCGTCTTCGCGTTTGGTGTCCAAAACGAGGCCTATCGAGCCAGCCTGACCAGCCTCCAACGCAAAAACAGGGAGTCGAAGGTTGCGGATACTCACAACCTGAGCGTCATACCACTCTCCTGCCACCGCGGAGGCAGCTACTGCGTTCTTCATCGCAATCCTCGCGAGTTCCGCCGACGAGGGATGAGATATTGACAATCCATAACTTCCAGGAGAAGGTTTGTCATCTGGCGTGGAGCCACGGGGTTCGTCTTCTTCGGGGCGAAAAGGTCCAACCACGATGCTATCCCCGACGGAGAGGCGCCCGAAGCGCAGGTAGCCAGAGACAACACTGCCCTGGTCTGCTTGCGTCCCATCCCCAGCGACGCAACCATATGACGCTGGTAAATTGAACACCTCGTCAATGTGAAAAAGGGATTTCGGCTGCTCCGGGTTCAAGATACCAGGGGTCAAGTCATGGGCGGTTGGTGTCGGAGGCGGAGGCAACCTCTCAAGGAGAGCATGCATTAATCCAATGCCTCTGCCCTTAACGGCGCTTGTGAGGAGAATTGGGACTGCCTTGGTCATTGAGCCGCTTTCGGACATGTCGCTCAAGACCTTTCGTACCTTTTCCCGGTCTCGGACCGGAACGTCCCTGAGATCCTCGTGCTGCTCTTGATCCGGTTGAAGGATTTTTGGCGATCGACCGGCAAGCTTGATGGCATCCAAAATCTTTGTCATTGTCTTATGCAGTGTTGCTTTGGAGGCAAGGTCCAGCTTTGTAATGACAATGGCCAAAGGGACTTCTGCTTTGAGGCACAAGTTCATATGGCTCTTGACGAGGTCAATTCCCGCAGCATGCGCTCCCAAGATATCCTTGGCCGATGCCGTTGCGCCATAGCCTCCGTGCGACGGGTCTGCCTCGTCGGCAGCAATGCAGAGGATGAACCAGTGAGGCTCCCAGTTCATTAGACCTCGGAGAACCGTTCGCCGATACCTGGGGTGTCCTGCCGAGTCGACTATGAAGACAAGACGGCCGCCTTCAGAGTAGTTATGGATGTCCACCCAGGATTCGGTGTTTCCGTGCGAGTAGTTCACAATAGCCCCATCCTTGTATCCAATGAGTTCCTGGGCGATGGAGCTCGTCACTCCGGAGAGGACCTCGTGTCGGTGCTTCAACAAGCAGAGACGGCTATTTCCGCGTCCATTGTCCAGAATCCCCGTCGATAAAGTGCCGAGCAGACTGGATTTGCCAGACGTCGTGGGACCTGTGAATGCAACTCTCAATTGCGGTGTCTTGGAGCTCCCCGTGCTCGGTGCGACGGCACTCTCGACCGACGTGGATGCTAGGCCACTGCTTGAACCCCTGGAAGATCCGGTCCCTTCGGAATCTTCAATAAAGCCTCGATTAGGCGATACCAACGCTTCCACCACCCACAGCTTCCCGGTTCGTTTGACTTGGGCCGGCATTGTCACGGCGTTATCAACCAGCTCGGCTGATTCCACCCACTCACAGTCGCCGACGATAACCTTCAGCGTGACTGCAACAACGCATCCCAAGCTCGCGGCCATGACCCTAAGAGTAGCGAGACTCTCATCCATTTCGTCCATCGTAAGGCCGACGAGAGTGCCGTCATCTGATACACCGATCTGGTACAGAGCTCCTCTTGACTCTTCCAGGCCAGGTACGAGCTTGCTCAGCTTGACAGGACTGCTGAGGTCGACGTTGTCATCCGGAAGCTTGGGGAGGGCCAATTCTTTGGAACTAGACGCATGGTACGGGGACGATTGCTGGAGCCTCCAAAGAAGCTGAGTCGTCAGGTGCTGGAGTCTTTCCTGGCGTGGCTGAGTAGAAACGGCTGGGTTCGGAGTCTGAGGCTTGGAAGATCGACGGTCCGACTTGGGACTCATTGGCCCAGCTTTGGCTGTGCTCATCATGGTGAATACCCTCCTAGACCGTAAAAGGAGGTGCAGCTTGTACTCGTTCGGGCCAGTTTGAGGTTCTGCCTCCAATTTGGTGACGTGATAGTCAGACAGCAGAACGGGCTGAACCTCGGCAACGCTGGGTGTGGAAGGAGCAGATAGATCATGGCTTCTTTGTTTGATGTGGTCAACCGCATCGTGAGGAGGAAGCCATGGAGACGAGACCCTTGGCGGGTCGGGGTCATAGGTGAAGACGGAAGCCATGTTAGTCTGCGGGTGGCGGACGAGATAGAGCGCTTGGTGGCTGAGATGCGGTGCGTGTTATAGTGAAGCGATGAAACTTAAGATATTGGGTATAAAGAAGCACGCCGCTGTAAAGTCCGTAACGTCGGTAAGGTCTGTAACGTTGATATTGAGTCGATAGATACGTGGGCAAATAATGGACGGGAAGAACGAGTTGAGGATATCATCTTGATGAATGAATTGGGTGTAATTGGAAGGGCGGTGATGTGACGTTGGATCACAAGAAGACACAGCCTGAAAACGAGTTCAGGAGAAAGAAGACATGTCGACGGTCGCTGATATAGGATTGAGGACTTGGTTAGGGATGAGATGACTGGGATACCAGCGGTTGATAAGTAGAGTGATGGTATAAGGAAAGAGGACGGATCATTGCAGTCGAAGTCAATCACGGACAAGTCAGGAGTGACGCATCGGCGAAACGGCCAATCAGAAGGTCCGAGTCACAAGCCGGGCCAGTGGTGATGGCCTCACTGGCCCGCCGGGAGACCCAGGATGCATCAGCGGGTCCAGGTCGGGTCCCAGGTGCTTTCTTCAGTGGGGGTTAGCGGGTGCTTCAGTGGTCATCCGGGATCCACCTTTCGCTCAAAGTCCCCGCTGCCTGGACTTCCACTGTGCACATCACGGAACGGAAGGGACGTGGAATCATAGCCTTGAATTGATGGCCTGTTTACTACCGACTAACTGGTAAGTTTGCAGTCAACATGTCGTTGGAAGGGCGATATTGACAGGTTGCATGAAGCTGAGTAAGTAAGATCACGGGAGTCGTTGCTCCGTCGCTCCGCAAGTCGGCGAGCATATGGATGAATCATATCTATTACCTCGGGATAGAGGAGGCATGCATACATAGTGCGGACTGGTAATGGTAAAAGATATGAGATGAGTCTTATGCCGAAACTTACGAGAAAAAGGAACTTGCCTAAGGGACCAAGCACAAACACCGGACCGTTATGAACGCTTGCTTCTTCGCCAAATCCACCGAGGCAGGATAGCGCAGATGAACAATCCAACTTTACAACCTGATATTGATGTCACCGCCAGAGATATCGTCCTCAAAGGGGCCCACCGTATTTCCATAGCCTTCTACGGTGATGGATTCTCAAGTCTCCCTACTCTCGGTTACCATCAGTCTTGGGTTGTCCAGTAGAAGCGAAATTGATGCCTCGCTGGCCGTCCTGAATCTTCCTCCCTCCCATTGAATGCGAAGAAAGCCTCAGACTACCGTTCTAGGCAAGTGATGCAGAGCTGACTGCCTTGGCGGATTTTTTGCATCAGCTCGTTGCTGACTTGGAAAACACGTCGGCGCCGCCACCCACTGACGAAGCGAGCTGAGCCACACACGGTTCAATTGCGTGTGAAGAAGGCGCGAGAGAAAACGGTCGTCCGGGTTAACCGTCTCAATGATCCCCTGGAGACCCGGGGACCCGGGGACCTGAAGCTCAGCATGTACGATCTCGCTTCATCCTGAGTCTTCAGCGTCGAGGATCCATCGTACTAAGGTATGCGGTTGCGGGAACGGAGGGGTAGCCGGGGAGGATGAAATGGAGGGACCTGCGGGGGCATGTCCCTTTGTGCTTGGTGAGGTGCTGCTAATAAAAGCTCACCAATCCGAAGACTTCATGATGCTGGTCTTCAGCGCTTATTGGGCATCTATGGCCTGTGAATTCCCGCTGGAATGGTGGCTGATGAGCTCCTTGTCCCTTATTAGGCTCGACGAGCCTGGCGGACGCCTGATTCAAAGCCCCAGGCCCCATTCCCGAAACGACTCATGGTGGTCACCGCCCGCAAGCGTCCGCCACTCCCCCTCCACCGTCTGTTCATCCACCGTCTCATAAGACTCTCCGAGCTGCTACCGACTCGACGTCCTGCTCTTTATTCCCTCTCCCGCTTCCGACTCGGATTATCTCTCCTACACGATCGCTACATTCTCTCCCGCTGACGGCCCAACCCCCGCGACGCAATGAAGAAGTTCGGTTTTGGCAAGAAGGGCGACGACGGCGACGACTCGAACCGCAATGCCCTCTTCGGCAGTCGCAAGAAGTCCTCACAGCCTCCCCCCTCCGACAACCCCTACGCCCAACAAGGCGGAAACGACCCCTACGCAGACAATGCAAAGTACGCCCACGTGAGCCCCTACCAGCAGGCCCGTTCTGGCCTCGGGGCTCCTGGGGGTGCTCCCGGCGGACCTGGAGGCCGTGGAGGGCCCCCCCAGCAATCCAACCCCTACGGTGGCGCTCCCCCCAACGGAGGCTACAACTCTCAGCCTCCGGCCGGATATGGTGCAGACAGATATGGATCGGGTGGTGGCTATGGCGGCAACCGATATGACAATGCCGGCAGCCAAAATCGACAAGGCCCAGCTCCCGGGTCTAGAGGTCCCGGTGGTTACGGCGGATTCGGCCCTGCCAACGACGAACCTGACCACAACCGAGATGCTCTCTTTGCCGGCGCCTCGGAGAGACACGCTCAGAAACAACCCCCCCCTGGTGGTGCGTATGGGCAACAACCGCCCGATGACGTCGGTGGTGCCTCGTACGGCGGCTACGGCGAACAGCGACAGCTGACGGCCGAGGAACAAGAGGATGCCGATTATCAGGCCATTCTTCAGGAGAAGCGACAGCTTCAGCAAGAGAGTGCTTCATCCGTGTCCCGTTCGGTTCAAATGGCCAGGCAGGCCAACGAAGTAGGACGGGCAACTCTCGCCCGTTTGGGTGCCCAAGGCGAACGACTGAACAACACGGAGAAGCATCTCGACATAGCTGCCAACCAGAACAAGATCGCCCAGGACCGAGCCGGCGAGCTCAAGACACTCAACAGGAGCATGTTTGCAGTCCACGTCAGCAACCCATTCACTGCCAAGCAACGTCAGCTGAAGGCCGATGAGGAAGTCATGGACCGTCACCGATCTGAGAGAGATGCACGAGAGGCGACCCGTCGGGAGGGTTACGCCGCCAACCAGCGCATGGAGTCCACTTTCAAGGAAATCGATCGAAGCGGTGCGCCAAGACAACAAGCTCGCAAGAAGGATTACGGCAAATACAATCTCGATGACGAAGAGGGCGCCGATGAGCTCGAGGATCAGATCGACGACGGCCTTACTGAGCTGGAAGGCCAGGTTTCTATGATGAACATGGTCGGACGAGCCATTGGCAAGGAAGTGGACGCGCAGAATAAGCAGATCGACAGGATTATGAACAAGGCAAGTCTCCTCATAGTCGTTCTAGTTGAGACAAGACTAACTCTCTGGACAGAGCGATGCGGTTGATGACGCGACCAGGATGAACCGAGAACGACTGGCTCGGATCAAGTAATGGATTGTAAACGATAGAAGGTCCAATGCACCCCGGATTGAAGAACTCGCAGTGTAGCATGATCATGGGCATGTCGATCTTCAGGTTTGGTGTTGAGGCCCTCAAAAATCCAGGGGGTGGCTGTCAGAAGGGCATGAGTGATGCAACCAAGAAACCTCTTGCGTGGACCATACCCCTAGAGGTCGACAGCAGAGCGACTCAGACCATTCAGAGTGGTTATCTGAGCAAACTTCTGACGACCTCGAGATCCTCGGTTGGCCTTGCAGTGGACGCCGGGATGTGGTCTTTCGAGCCTATGTGGGGATGATGTCGCTGCGGATTCGGTCCAGACGCGCCATCACCTGGTCGAGAAACGATTCTTATGTAGATTTTGAAGCGTTATGATAGGATATCACGATGCAAACGGCTTGGAGGTTTGAATAAGACTTTTTTTTGCCAAAATTTCGGATGAATCGAAACTACGCAACGCTTCAAGAGAATGTTCAGGTGCTCCTACCCGAAGGTTGCGGTTAAGTACACGGTGCAAATTGGGAGTGCACTGTACAAATTCAGCACAGTATGGCCGCCTAAATAAATTTTCTTACTGCACCCCAGACCACTTCACAACAACTTCGAGCGCATCCGATATGGCTATGGAAAACAGCACAGCCCATCCAGCCAAGAGGCGGAAGACCAAGACAGACCCAAATGCATTGACTATCGGGGGCAAGGCGATTTCTCTCGACGGCTACCTCACTGCGCCTGCGCCAAAGCCTTCAAAAAATGTCACCCCTCCAACGCCAACGACCACGGCTCCCAGCACTGAGAAGGACCCCATCGAGGACACCAAATCTATACAGGAGGCTTCGTTTTCTCGCCCGAGGAAACCATTCCGAGGCAGAGACTCTGGCAAGAGCCGGAATCGTGAAGACAGTGCTATCCTCAAGACGCGCAAGGAGCTTCCCATTTGGTACTATCGGGACCAGATCCAAAAGGCCATGCGCAACCCAGACAGCGACGTGCTCGTTCTCGTTGGTGAAACCGGTTCGGGAAAAAGTACCCAGGTCCCTCAGTTTCTCTACCAAGAATCCTGGTGCAGACGACAAAGGGTCAAGCTTCCAGAATCCGACGAGGAAGTCTCCGTCGGCGGCATGATCGCCATCACCCAGCCTCGACGAGTCGCGGCAACGACCTTGGCCCATCGAGTGTCTCAAGAAGCCGGTACGCCTCTAGGAAAGGGTAGATCCGACGGCGTTGTTGGGTACTCTGTTCGATTCGACCATGTCGTTCCCAAAAGGACCAAGATCAAATTCTTGACGGAAGGAATGCTCCTACAAGAGCTATTGCAAGATCCCAACCTCCGGCACTACAGCGCCATAGTGGTTGACGAAATTCACGAGCGTAGTCTGGATGTCGACCTTCTCATCGGCTTCTTGAAGCAGATCCTCGCCAGTGACCTTTCGGGACGGGGCGGCATTCCGCTCAAGGTGATCATCATGAGTGCAACGGCGGACGTTGAAGTAATTCAAGACTTCTTCAAAGACGTTCGGCCAGATTCCAAGAAGGACTATCCCGTACAGCTTCTTCGGATCAAGGGACGTCAGTTTCCCGTGCAGCTTACACACGAGCCGAAACCTGTGGCGGATCTTCAAGATGCACTTCTCAAGACTGTCTTCAAGATTCACCTCCAAGAGCGGCTTCCGGGAGACATCCTTGCCTTCTTGACTGGTCAGGAGGAGATCGAGTCTGCTCAGAAGCTGATTGAAGAGTACGCCGAAACTCTCGCGTCCAACGTTCCGAAAGTCAAGATCTTTCCACTGTATGGCCAGCTGTCCATGGAGTCTCAGAGGGAAGCGTTCCTACCCGTCAAGGCGTCGTTCACGCGAAAGATTGTTCTGGCCACCAACATTGCTGAGACGTCAGTCACAGTTCCGGGTGTGAGATACGTGGTGGACTGTGGAAAGGCCAAGGTGAAGCAATATCGAGCACGACTTGGCATGGAGTCACTGCTCGCCAAACCGATTTCGAAGTCGTCAGCAGTGCAACGGACGGGCCGAGCTGGTCGTGAAGCGGCGGGCAAGTGCTTTCGGTTATACACAGAAGAGGCCTTCAACGGCCTTCGAGAGGCAGATCTGCCCGAGATTCTTCGAAACGACGTGCTGGGTGCCGTTTTGACCATGAAGGCTCGCGGGATCCACGACGTTCTCGCTTTTCCTCTAATGGATCCTCCAGAGACTGAAGCTATCGAAAAGGCCCTGGTCCACTTACACTTTCTCGGCGCTCTAAATGACGTTGGATCGATCACGGACGTGGGGGAGAAGATGGCACGGTTTCCAATCCCGGCCGCCTTTGGTGCTGTGCTCCTGGCGGCTGCCCAGCCCGAGTTCGACTGCGTAACCGAAGCCATCGACATCATTTCTTGCATCACTTCAGGAGACGACATCTTTCTTTCGGTCCAGTCCGAAGAGGCGCAGGAAGAAGTCGAGGCGGCAAGGAAGGAGCTTCAGCGCCGCGAGGGAGACATCATCACATACTTGACGACGATCCAACTCTACACGGCCGAGAACGCGGATCGGGTCAGCTGGTGCAGGCAGCGCAAGATCAACATGCGGAACATGAGGCAGGCCCTAAACATCCGCAGGCAGCTCCGCGGCATATGTCTCAAGGAAAAGCTGTTGGACGAAGCACCTCCCCCAGACCCTCAGCCGTACGTGCCCATCTCCCCAGAGAGGGCCGAGCAGGTTCTTAAGTGCTTCCTGCGCGGGTTTGCGCTCAAGACCGCCATGTTGGCTCCGGATGCGAGCTTCGTGACGGTGCAGGGCAAGCACGTGGTGGCGATTCACCCTGCCAGCGTGCTGCATGGACAGAAGAAGGAGGCCATCATGTTCTTGGAGCACGTGTATACGACTAAGAATTATGCGAAAAAGGTCAGTTCGATTCAGGCAACGTGGATCGCAGAGGCGTTGGAGGGTAGGTCATAGACAAAAGACGAGGCTATGGATAGATGTAGATGTACAGTTGACTCTATATTCATACAGGCGGATATACTATCGTTAATTCATGATGATTCGGACTCGCCCCCTTGATTTCTCTTCTGGATAGCCTGCATGAGTTCGTACAATTGGGCCAGTTGCTCGTCTAGTCTTGGTCAGCAGGTTCACAACCGAGTCTCTCGCTACACAACGTACCACTCATCTTAGCCAGCTTTCCCTCGTCGAGCTTATCACCAACCCAAGCGTCGCCTTCAATCTTTTGGGCGTACAGTTGCCACTCCGTCAGGAACCCAATCTAGGTAGGCAATGCATGTTAGCACTCGAGAATTCATGCCTCATATTTGCACTGCCGGCTCAGTCAAAACGCACCATGTGAGCAGGATTGTCGACGTTTCTGTGAGCGCGGAACTCGGCCTTGATGTACTCGTCGCCCAGCAGCCTCATCTCGGCTGGAAGGTGCTTTCGGTGGGCACGCAGGAGGCGTCGGTAGAGGTGCGTGGGAGGCAGGAGGGCCACTTGGTTGGGCCGGAGACCGCCGCGGGATGTTGCCGCGACGGCTGCTCTCAAGGTTGAAGGATGCATTGTGGGTGAAGAGATGGAAAAAAATGGAAGAAGAAAACAAGGAAACTGTGTAATTTGTTGGGCTACCCCGGCCGCCCTGTTGCGCCGTGTTAGTAGGTATGTGACTCTAACAATTAGATTGGTGATGAGGAATAGTGGTTTGCAACTAATCACTGAAGTTTGCGGCTGCACAGTGTCCGAGAGAGGAAAACCCGCCCCACAACACAGTGCACAAATATTTACACAACTTTTTCAGCACCGAGACTGGGAGGGCCTTTGGCATATATAAGTATCGTGTAGACGGAAGGTGCGAGTGAGGGCAACATTGAACCTAAGAGAACCACCCATAACCCATAACCAGTCCCAGAGCATAAAATGACAGCCGCAGGATTCTCATTCGGTTTCGGCGGCGACGACATCTCCGACGACGAACTCGACAGCCAACCCGAACGTCAACCTCAACCTCAACCACCAACACCGCGCGCCCCCCGAGATGCCAGCGCCTTCCCCGTTGCGGGCAAACCCCAACTGCCCCCGCGGCTTCACCCCCTCCCCGAGATGCTCTCCCAGCTGCCCTCCAAGATCGCCTACTCCCTGCTGGACGTGCAGCTGCGGGACGGGGGGAGGAGCAGCACCATGAGCATCGCCCGCCGCGAGCTCTGGGACGTGCGCGTGCAGCTCATGGCCGAGGAGGAGGACGTCACGGGTCAAGCTGCAGCAGAGGGTTTGGGGAGTCACGATGTCAAGACGGGGGTGTACGAGGGCGGGTTCAAGAGCTGGGAGAGCAGCGTTGACCTGGTTAAGTTGTTGGCGGCGAGGAAGGCTGCTAGGACGGTGGATGAGAGGCCGATGCGGGTTATCGAGGTATGTAACTACTCAACTTGTAAACATGTTCGAAGACGATCATCTTCTCACACTCGTCAGCTCGGCTGCGGAACCGCCCTCCCTTCCATAGCCCTCTTCCAATGGATCACCGCCCACCCCCCTTCCCCCACCCGCCACCACCTCAGCCTCGTCCTCGCAGACTACAACCCAACCGTCCTGCAGCTCGTCACCCTCCCCAACTTCCTCCTATCCTGGGCCCTCACCCATCGGGACCACCCGTCCCTCCGCGACAGCTTCTCCATCGAGGGCGAGGTCGAGCTCGGCCCGGCTGTCGTCGCCGCCTTCCAGGGCTTCCTCGCCGAGAGCAACGTCAGCCTGTCCTTCGCCTCGGGGGGCTGGTCCCTCGAGCTCGTTGACCTGCTGTACGCCGTGCCCGCGGGCCGGCCGCTCAGCACGCTGCTGCTGGGCGCCGAGACCATCTACTCGCCCTTTGCCCTCGACGCCTTCCTCGAGACCCTCTTCGTCATCCTGCGGCGGGAGGAGGCGACGCTGGGGTGCGAGGCCGGCGCCCTGGTTGCTGCCAAGAGGCTCTATTTCGGCGTGGGCGGCTCGCTGGATGACTTTGTTGACAAGGCGCGTGCGAGAGGCGCATTAGTCAACCAGGTAGCCGAGGAGACTGAGGGAGTGAGGCGAGGCGTGGTGCATTGTATTCTGCCACCTGCGGGACCATGAGACGTACCCGAAATTAAAGCTAGACAGCAATAGCTCAGTCATGATAAATCGGAATGGCTGTATTGCATCCATAATAGACTCAAACAGGGGTATATTTGCCTTCATTTCCCAAGACCAATCGGCCGCCTCACGTTGCTTCATAACTTCAATACACTTGGCAGAAATTCTTTCTGCGTAGTCCATATTCCGCCCATGTAAATCATTGGCCCAGATTCGCAACTCCCCATCACTTGACACTCTTTTTTTGTAGCTTCTCCGTACAGACTGGGCAGTACCACGTGCCATTTGGTTCGCTCTTCAGCCCGACACAAGACCAGTGGAACCACTCGTACGGGCAATTGTCATTATCGCAAGCAACCATATCGCCATAGCTCACGTTGTGGCAGAGGCAGTACTTCTTGTCGTCTCCTCCCTCTTCGTCGTCGTCATCGGCATCGCCCAGGACATCGTCTCCGTCGGTGTCCTTGCCACCAGCCACGGGAGTTCCTCTTGAACGTCTGTCGGCACCGTCGTCGTCTCCACTTCCACTATCCGGGTCGGAAAGCTCACTATCAATCGTAGGAGCCGGAGAGCTTCTGTTGGCCACCTTCTTGACTCGAGACAACGACGACTTGTTCAACGCCTTCTTCCGCGCCCCAGCCGTGGGTGTGCCTCTCCGCACGTTGGCTGCACCCGTCGACTTGATCGAGGTTGATCTCGGGCCCGCGCTCCCGGCTCTAGCAAGGGACGGCCCATTGGCGGCATTCCCCTTAGGAGTGCCCGGCCCTAATGAAGAGTGTCTTGCTAGGCCGCTCGAGGTCACGGGAGCAGTTCCAAAGGCGGGATTTATGCGAGGCCCCCGTTTCGTCGCCGGCCCAGCCGAACTTTCGCGTTGTCGGCTTAGGATCATGCTTGCCGCGGGTGTGGCGGGGGCTGATGAGGGGTGCGGTTGGCCTTGGGCGTGGCGCACATTGGGATGGCTCGGGAGTCGGGCGAGGGCGGGGTTTGAAGAGGTCGGAATCGTCGCGGCGGGTGCAGCAGTCGGGCCAGCCGTGGCTACTGTCGGAGTCATGGTGCGAATATTGGGGACGGTTTGGTTTGCTGCGCTAGACCGGAGTAATGAGGGAACTTCGTCGGGGTCAGAAAAGCCGGGTTCGGAGCGGTCGTAAAGGACTTTGATCTGAACGTCGAGGCTGCGAAGATGCTTGTCCATTATGACTTGCAACTTTTGCATCAGAGCAATCTTCTCTTGCGACAGGTGGTCGGCTTTGGCGAAGTTCTCGCGGACCTGGGCTCGCAGCAGCTCTTCCTTGGGGTTTGGCTGGTGGCTGCCATTGGTCTTGATCCATTTCTGTATCTTGCCATCTCGATCATCGATGGTGCGAATGCACTCGGCGTATTGTCGGTCCTTGTCGGCAATCTCCTCCTGCATGAAGCGAATCTCTTCGGGGAGGTTCTGTACGCGGTTGATCCAGTCGTCGAGGATCACGCCAGGGTCGAGGGGCTCGGCTTGAGGCATCCTCTTGACGAAGTCGATGGACAAGTCGTCTCTAGGCATGATTGTTAACTTCTGGATAACCGCGGGCCTGCGAAGCGATGGAGCCGCAATTCTCAAGCGCGCATAGGACGAACAGAGGGCGCGACGGTTAGACGCGAAGGCAGAGGACAAAACAAGCTTGGAATCAGACAGGCGTCTGGTGGGTGAGGAAGAGCTGTGCGGAGAAGAGAAGAAAAAGAAGTGGCCCCAGAAGACCCAGACGGTGAAGCAGGGGAGCGTGTGGTTGTCACGAGCGGCGGCCAAGGCGCGCACGCAGTGATAGGCTCGTTTGTAGACAGCGCAGAGAGCAAGCAAGCAACTCGAACTGAATGACTCGGCTCACCTCAGTCTGCACACGAGGGGAACTTGGTCTGGTGCTAATTTGATAGAGAAGCAGTCTAGGTAGTTCTGGATGCGGCGAGAGGGGAATGCGATGGTCAATCAAGAAAAGAGGCGTGCGAGTTGAAGGCGATGAAGAAAAGACTGCGACGGAGCGTGGAGAAACGAGGACGCCGTTGGTCAGCCTCGCTCCTTCCTGGCTGGCGCTGTGGCAATCTGTGGCGACGGCACCTTGGCAGCTTCCAAAAGCCACAGCCTCACCTTCGTGTCGGTTTCCTGAGGAAGGTAGCGTGCCTCGTAGTTTCCCGCTAAGACCGATACGCACAGAGGCAAGTCAAAACGATGGGGTCCTTCCCTTGTCAGTCGCGTTCCACACCCTTCCTTCCGCGCCCACAGCCAACCCACTGACTTCAACTTGCCTTCTCGACAATTGATGGCGGCGAGTTTTGAACTTGCCAGATACATCCACATCCAATATTCAACCCAGCCTCAGCATCTTGCTTCGCTATCACCGCGCAGGCTCGCAGCGCCTCCGGATTAAAGAATCTTCCACCAGACACCCGGTTGGTCCGGATATACCGTCTTCGACACTGGTTTTGTGGTGTGGCTCCGATATTCAACTTGCTGACGATTGCGGACACCACACGCAAGCTCAGTCACGGCTCACATCCTATCAAATTTTCCTCCCAAGGCCACCGCCTCAAGTCGCAGCCATGAATATAGACTCGTACAGGTACAGGGTCCCCAAACCCAACTACCTCCCTCACATCACAAGCATGGATCCAGACGACGATATCGTCAAGGACTACAACACTCCCCTCGGCACATCCAGCGAAATGGACGACGCAAAGTTCTACAACAAATGCAAGCGCCTAGCCGAAGAATCGGGCATCTCGCGTCCCAAAGGCTATAATGTCTCCTTCCACTGCAATCCTGACATTGAGAAGCATCACTTTGGGATTACCCATCCCATGAAGCCGTGGCGTCTCACCCTCTCCAAAAGTCTCATTTACTCGTATGGCATGAGCTTTGCCATGGACAATTACATCGCGAGAGCCGCCACCTACGAAGAGCTCGCAGACTACCACACAACAGACTACCTAGACTTTCTTGGCACAGTCCTCCCTGAGCCTGTGCCCAAGGATCTAGAGAACCAGAACCCAGACCTCAAGTTCAACCTTGGCGGCTCTGACTGCCCTCTCTTTGATGGTCTATACGATTACTGCTCTCTGTCAGCAGGCGGCTCCCTCGACGCCGCGAGAAAGATTTGCAACAAACAATCCGACATAGCCATCTCATGGGGCGGAGGTCT
Source organism: Thelonectria discophora (assembly GCA_911649645.1). Taxonomy (NCBI): domain Eukaryota; kingdom Fungi; phylum Ascomycota; class Sordariomycetes; order Hypocreales; family Nectriaceae; genus Thelonectria; species Thelonectria discophora. The sequence continues at coordinate 3,705,580 of CAJVRK010000008.1, read as the reverse complement.
TCATCACGCCAAGAGAACCGAGGCGTCCGGGTTCTGCTACATCAATGACATCGTGCTTGCCGTTCTACAACTTCTACGCTACTACCCTCGGGTCCTTTACATTGACATCGACGTCCACCATGGAGATGGCGTCGAGGAAGCCTTCTTTTCGACCGACAGAGTCATGACGGTCTCTTTTCACAAGTACGACCCAAACAACTTTTTCCCCGGCACCGGGGCTCTCGACGACAACGGCCCGAAAAGCGAGCACAATCCGGGCGCTCACCATGCTTTCAATGTGCCTCTCCACGATGGCATCACGGATGAGCAGTATGACAATCTGTTTGACACGGTCATCGGCAAGATCGTCGAAAAGTTTCGCCCAAGCGCTATCGCGTTGCAATGTGGCGCCGACTCACTCGCCGGAGATCGGCTGGGTCGCTTCAACCTTCAGGTGCAAGGACATGGACACTGCGTCGAGTTTTGCAAGAAACTGGGCATTCCCATGATTATGTTTGGCGGCGGTGGCTACACGCCTAGGAACGTTGCTCGGGCTTGGACCTACGAGACGAGCATAGCTATCGATTGCCAAGACAAAATCGACCCGGTCCTCCCTGTACATGCGCCATGGCGTGAGCAGTTCCGGCAAGAGACACTCTTTCCCACACTTGAGCAAATTCTGGGAGAGCCTCGAGCAAACAGGAACAGCCCAAAGCGGTTACAAGACGTGGTTCAACATATCACCGAACAGTTGCGCTTCGTGGCAGCAGCTCCCAGCGTTCAATTCCAGAGGATTCCCCCAGACCTCGGCGGGATCCGTGACGAGGTGGAAGAACGTCTCAAGGAGGAGAATGAGGCGAAGGATCAAGTGCGCAAGGCGCGAGAGGCAGGCGTGGGCACAGCGGGAGAGCTATGATGGCGACATGCTGCGCACAACTGTGGTAGCTTAGAAAGTCGAGTTATTCAACTGGCCCATGTACGATTCGGCACCTCGGAGTGAATGTCAAAAGGAATCCATGGTGCGCATCAAATAAGAAGGCGCGCCCTTCTCAGCGTGTTTCGAATCTGTTTGTCGTTCACATTGCCCTCGGCCCATGATACTCGGACTAAGCCCAAGACAGATTCAAAGGACGCGACCCTTGCACCTCGGCCCAGCCGGCCGGACGATCCAACAAGAAGAAAGACATTTGCTTGACAACATGAGATGACTTCTGTTGCTTGTGTCGTCCCACACGAAACCTCAGACCGCCCGACAACTCAAGCGCTGTGGCTGAGCTACCGTTTTGGATCGTGTACGCCAAGATGCCGGTTGGCGCTCCAGGAAACGAAACTGGGCTAGATTGGCTCTTTTCCGGTGCAGGATCCAGTAGCCTGCCTTAGCCCTGCGACATATATGCTTCTTTTTCAAGCTTATGCTCCCATCAAGGGCCGACAGGATCGTGGCAATTTCAGGTGTTCCCAAGGGCATCGTGGTTGCCCTTTGAGGTTTTGTTATATAAGGTGGTTCTAATACACGAGTTCCCTTTGACACAGTTCATCCTTCCTTTCTTTCTCTGAGGCCTGGTTCATTTGCCTGCTCGCGTTCCTTTCACGTTTGATGTCGCTCATTTTGGTTTGACACCTTCTTTTCACATTCATTTCTACAGTTGTTCCGGTAGCAACTCTCCAGATTACCGAGTCTTTGCAAAATCAAGTTAACCATCATGGTTGGAATCTCTCAAATTGCCCTAGCGGCGCTGTCTCTCAGCATGCCCATCGCCGCCCGCCACCAACGCCACCGCTGGTCGAGCTCGTCGGCTCCTACAGCGACTGGCTTGTTGTCTGCTACGGCTGCGTCTGCCACTGCCGCTGCCGCTGTTACTTCTACCGCTACAACGCTCGTGGAAAAGGTCACCACTGCCAGTAGCACCACCTCGGCCTTGGTCGAAAAGGCCTCGACGACGACCGCGCTAGCTCAAGAGGCTACCACCGGGTCCGTCGACGTGGCGAGCGTCTTCAAGCCGGGCGTGACGTGGGACATTTGCATCCACTACCCCATCAAGCACGACACTGTCGACGACATCATCCCCGTCGAGGTAAAGGTCTGGGATATCGACATGGGACATGCGCGGGACTATCCCACGCTGATCCCTACGCTCAAGGTGCGTTCCTCCCACTACCAAACCATTTCTTGGTTCTCTGTACTGACAAGCAAACAGAAAGCAGGCAAGTTTGTCATCTGCTACTTCAACGCCGGCGCCGTGCAGACCTGGGACACGGACAAGGACGCCTTCCCTCCGTCGGCCGTCGGCAAGTCCCTCTCGTACCCCTACGACGACGAGGAATCCTACGTCGACGTGCGCGATGCCACCGTCGTGTCCATCATGAAGGCCCGCCTCGACGAGGCGGCCAAGCTCGGCTGCGACGCCGTCGACCCGGACAACGTCGACGCCTGGGCGCAGGACGGCGAGGACCCGACTGGCTTCTCGCTGACGTCCTCCGACTATGTCACCTACCTCACCACGCTGGCCGCGTACGCCCACGGGCTCGCCACGGCCGAGGGGAACGGCCTCCTCGTCGGGCAAAAGAACGCGCCGGAAATCGCGGACCAGCTCTCCTCGACGCTGGACTTTGCAGTCCTAGAAGGGTGCCGGGGGTCCAGCGACGGCAATGGTGACGGGGCGTTTTGCGCCGACTTCCAGACGTACGTAAGCAAGGGCAAGCCGGTGCTGCAGATCGAGTACCCGCCGTCAGTGAGCGCGAGCGGCGGCACGCTGAGCGCGAGCGACGAGGCCTACTACTGCGATGCGCAGACGGGCGATGAGGGGTTCAGCAAGGTGCTCAAGTGGGCTTCGGCGCAGCTGGACGGCTGGGGGCAGTACTGCGGCGGGGAGGCCTTCAAAACGCCTGAGGCAGAGGATGAGTAGAGAAGGCATCGAGGTTGTGGTGAGATGTGGGCGCGAGTAGAGGATGATGAGTGCGACTTCGCAGTCACAATCAACCGTACTATTGCATTCAGTGTATATACATATTTAGAAACATGACAAGTATCATGTTACATGGCAACCAATGATGAAATCAAGACCACCTTCCAAAGCATATCCAAATCATGTCCAAAACATTCCTTTCACCAGCCCATCCTCAGTTGTACGAGGCACCTCCCATGTGGTGCTTGAGCCGCATCCTCCGCAACTGAACAGCCACAAAGGAAACCAGAGCAGCGCCAATACCCAGCCCCAGGATCAAGAGCATGATATCGACAGGCACCGGGTTCCCGTGAAACGTCTCGTGAAACAACATGTCCAGCCCCGACTGCGAAAAGTTGAACAGGCCCGACAGGCAGATGATGAGCCCGTAGACTGTGCCAAAGGTGCGGAAGCCAAACACCTTTGCGCTGTAGTCGGACACGGCCGTGTAGTAAAAGGGGCGGTATAGCACGAACAGGATCACGTTGGCGTAGGCGGCCCACGCGTACGGGAACACACCCAGCAGGCCGATGAGAGTCCCCGCCGACACCAAGGCCGCCAGGACGGTGATGGTGCTCAGGCGGTCGAGGGCGGTGCCAATAAAGGGGATCGAGACCAGACCTCCGACGGGCAGGGCCACGTCGAAAAAGGTGTTGACCTGCACGGCGCGGTCGAGGTCCCCAAAGATGGCCTCGTACTGCGGGCGGATGGTGGCGACGAAAAAGTTGATCCTCGTCATCTGCACAATGGTGAACAGGCACACCAGCACGAACCACGGCGACGTAATCTGCTCCAGCACGGTGCGGTCGTGCATGACGCCCCAGACGCCCGAGGCCACGTTCCGGCGCTCCTTGGCCTGCACCTGGGCGTCACCCTTTGCCGAGCCCAGCAGCGTCTCGATGTCGTCCATGACCGCCTGCTGGTGCAGCCTCTCGTGCGCCCTCTCGCGCCGCGCTTCCTGCAGGAGCGCCGTGTGCTCATCGACCTGGTCCTCAGGCGTCGAGTTGTCGGCGAGGGCCTCGAAGGCTTCCTCGGCCTGGTTGACGAGCTCGCCGACCGTCTTGTACGACTGCGCCGGCATGAGCGTCAGCTGGACGACGAGGATGACGGCCGGGACGACGAGATATGCCAAGAAGAAGCGACACAGGCTGAAGGCGCCGTCGGTGGCGTTGAAGACGAGGCGGTAGACGAGGAACAGGGCGCTCGAGGCGTCAAAGGCGCCCGTCAGGAGGGCCAGGATCAGGCCCGAGTGGCGGGGAAAGGCATTGGACAGCTGGAACGACGAGATGTAGGTAAACGGGCCTCCCAGGGCTAGCGAGAGATATCCCAAGAGCAGTCCGTCGACGGGCAGGCTCGCCTCGTAGGCCATGAGCAGGGCGCCGCACGACAAGAAGACGCTCCCGATGACGCCGCAGACCCGAGGGCCGAAGTGGTCGAGGATGGCCCCGACGGGGAGAGCGGCCACGTTTGTGCCGACCGCGGCAACGGTAAACATGAGGTTCAGCCTGATCTCCACGCACGTATCGCGAGGCATCGGCGAGGAGCCATCGTCAGAGCACGTGTGGGAATAGGCTCCATGGTCCTTGAGCACCGGCTTCAGAGCGGCGTAGCCAAAGACGATGCCAGCGGCGAAGAGGCAGTGGACGACTGCGGCTGTGATTTGCACTGCGGGGGGTTGGTTGTTGTTAGAATTGATTCAACCGGTTAAGTGAATGAGGAGATAACAAGGGCAAGAGCGTTTTGTGCCATGAGTTCCTTCCCAATCATGACAATGACGCCATGACCACTTACGCAGTCTCTTCCACTGCGGCACCTCAAAGGCGCCGATGGTTTCAATGTACGGATCCTCGGGCATCAGCATCGCCGAGTCCAGGTCTTGCGGCACGGGATTGAAGCTGAGCCGCCGCACGCGAAGGCTCGCATCGCTCGATCGTCGATCCAGGGAGTCGTGGTGCGGAACCGCCGCGAGCGTGTCGACGCTGGCCACGCGGTTAAGAGACATGATGAATTGGCGTTGAAACGGCTGAAAACTCTCGTATTAAGATACGAAACAAACGTCGGGGGCAAACCGTCAATGAGGAGGCCGACCCGGCGGATAGATGACGATGGGATTCGTAGTTTATAAACCCGCAGTGCCTCGACGGAAACCCGTGTACTGTACGCCCGCAGATGCATGCATCTCACACAGCGTGGAGGGCCGCTTCAATGGCCAATTGGCCGAGTACGGGCGGGGGAGGGAGAGATTTCGGAGAAGATGCATGCTCGCTAACTGTCTCTGTCGACATGCCAACGACTAGCATTGCGCCGATGAGATATGCATCCATCCCAATCGAGATAAGAAAACAGCCAAGAGTCGGTAATTATCTGGGTATCCGCATCACCCCTCCTCTTTACCTCATCCCGCACTCGACGAACACGATAGACTGCCCAGTGTGTGACGTTTCACTTAGACCATGTCCACACTCGACGACAACAAACATGATACGCACTGGTCCTCGCACAATCCAACAATCATTCAAGGTTGCCATTCCTTTCCAATCTCACACTTCACAGGCTCACTACCACATCACCAGCAAATCCCCATCAGCACATCATGCTTGCATGAACCCCCCCACAATCCCACCATCCTAGCCAGCAACAGCACCACCGTCCCTCATCTCGCCGAGCCAATCGTCTTACACTAACTTCCCCTGCTTTATTGAAAACTATCTCGACCATTCACCGAAGTGAAGCATCAAGATACTACAATACTAGGTTCACAGACATTACATGGCTCGCAAGGCCTTTTACAATCACACCGGCCTCCAGGCCGGCGGCTTGCTTCATCCCGTACACCTACGCATGCTCCCACCTCTTTTCGCGCAAAAAAAATAAACGCCCACTCCGTCTCCCTTTCCCCCAATGCTGAAAAACATCATCATCGTAGTCGCCGTGACATGGGATTGGGGGCTCTGGTGTCGTTGTGCTTGTATCCTGGTCGCTGGGTTGCCCTCGTTGATAATGCTTCATAGGCGGGATGCTTCATGAAGAGAAGTCCGATGCATGCAGCTGGCACATCCATCATGAGAGAAAACGAAAAACGAAAACAAAAAAGAACGCATTTGCTCACAAAAAAAAAACAAAAGGCACATAACTTCCCCAAAACTTCTTTCTTCCCCTGAATATCCTTCATCCCATATTCAACAAAATCTAACCCAACTCGACAAAGGAGAGAGCCCGCCTCCTTCGCTTCCGGCCACACTTCTCGGGCCATGTTCCACATGATCGTCGGCTCCATCGACCCGGGCGATGCTTGTCTCGTAGTGTAAGTGGCCTATGTTTCGAAGGCGTCTCCAACTTTGTCGCCCAGAATATCCACAAGAAGATCCAAAAGCGCAACTTCCTAAATCACGACCCTCGCCATTGACTTAGAAGTATCGGACAATAGCTGAGCCGCCAGACGTAATGGCAGTCTAGCACAGTTCTCGTTAGTCTCGATCGGGTTTCGGTGACAGGTATCAACTTACCGTGCAGCCAGTGCTGCCGCCCGTCCACACGCCGTCGATATACGAACACTTGCTGTTGCCACCCTTGATCTCGATGCTGAAGTCAAGCTTGGCAGTGCTGGTGGGCAGGTTCTGGAAGATGGAGATGTAGGTGGTACCGCCACTGTATCCAACACCCAAGACGATAGGGGCCCAGTTGCCAGCACCGTCAGAATCCTTGGACGAGGTCCAGACGCAGGCGTCACTGTTGCTGTAACCAGCCTTGTTGACGTAGTACTGGGCAGAGGTGCCAGAGCCGTCCCACTGGTAGTAGGTCTCCTGGTTGGGGTTGCAGACGCTGATGGTGCTGCCGGCGGCGGCCCACGCGGGGACGACCATGTTCTCGGTACCGGGGTAGTCAGTTCGGCACGTGGCGACACCGACGTCTAGCTCGTTCTTAATGGTGACACCGCCTTCACCCTCTTCGCAGAGAGTCTCGTAGCCGTCACGGGTCAATTCGAGGTAGCCCTCGCTGTTGCAGTAGAGACCGCCAATCGACTCCTTGGTGGAGCCCTGGGCCGAGGGCCACTGCGTCTTCTGGTAGCCAACAGGGCAGGCGTAAGAGCAGAAAGCGTTCTTGGTGCAGCTGTCGCCAGCAACGGCAGTGTTGATGGTGGTGATGGAGCTATCGCCGGGGGTGTAGTCGGGGACGTACTGGATACCCGACCAGCCATCAAAGTCGAGCCAGTCGAGGGCAACGGCGCCGTAAGATGAAGGGAACACGCTGCACTTGATGGTTCCACTCTCGAACTTGGAAGTGACGCCCGAGCCACTCGAGGTAGTCGAGTCGTCGGAGCTGGAAGCCGCGGAGGTGGCAGCGGCGGCCGTAGTAGTGGAAGTGCTGGTGGTGAAGGTGGTGGTATCAGCAGCGGGAGTGCTGGTGGTGCTGGTTTCGGCCTCGGACTCGATGAACTGGGCAGCGTAGGTGGCCGACTCGGTCTCGGACGTGGTCGTGGGGGCAGCAACGGAGCTGTAGGAGGTAGGGTCGGTCTCTCCAACAACAACGTAGTTGCCGGCCTGGATGCCCTGCTCAGCCTCCTCGGCGGAGATCTGCTCGCCGTTGACCTCGTAGACGGTCTCGGTGGCGGCAACGACGTACTCGGTGACCGCCTCGGGATCACGCTTGACGACCTTGGAAGCACCTCGGCGGGCGTGCTGGTGTCGGTGCTGGTGGTCAGCAGCTGCGCCGGCGACGAGCGTCGCGGCGAGGGTGTAAGTGATGAAGTTCTTCATCGTGATAATTGCAGTTTGACGATGGTGTTGGCGATACAGCTACAAATGTCTAGAGACAATATCAGTTAGCGAAAGTCGTTACAAGCTGTCCGTTGCTGTCGGTATCGATATTGAAGCTTCCGTCCCCAAAACCAGCCATTCCACCCTGAGAAGAGAATACGGAAAGACAAAAAGAGAGAGAGAGAGAGAGAAACAATCTGAGCGAGTGTGAAAGGGCCTGGCGACAAAGAATGGCCCGTATACAGAAACAAGAAACAAAACGAGTGTCGTGAAGAGTCGTCGCAAATGCCGTCTATCGGTGGCGTCGAGAGTTGTGCAAGTCCGAGTTGCAGCGTATCGGGTGGATAATTCGTGGTGACAGGTCGGCGATCAGATATCCCTTCCATTGCTCCTCGTTTCCTCCCATTCCGTTCCTTCCCGGAAAATATCTCTCTCTCTCTCGTCTCTCCCGTCTGGCTCGGTGTCTCTCATTTCTGGGCTATTCTTCACACGCGACTGACCTGTTGTGAGGGAGGTGCTGGAATGCAAGTCCCGTCCCCGGGTGTAGCGAGCGGCAACGATGAAACGAACGTGGTGGTGCAGAGCAAACCAGAAAATTAAAGGAGCGTGGTAAAGAGAAGAAGAAGGTCTCTCGGGCAGCTGCAAGGAATAATAGATGAAAAGCAGAGGACTCCAAGCGAACAGGAGCGGGGACAAAGGGGAGGCAAGCCATGGTCTTGACTAGACGGCGTCCCTGGACTCCCTGGACGTTGAGAGGGAAGACCGAGAGCCGGGGTCAGGGGCGGACAAGGGTTGAGGTTTCCACCATGGGTTCCATATCCATTATCCACAGGACGCACTTTCCGTCCTGACTTCGTGCCGTCCCTGCCTCGAGAGGGGCGTCTATTGCCCGTTGAAGGGGGGCGTACGCTAGTGACGGACAAGGGACCAGGGTTTCATCAGCCTGCCAATGGACGGGCTCGCGGCAAAAAAGGGTTGCGAGTCGCCAAACACGGTCCCTTTGGGGGGACGAATGAAGAGAATGCACCGTGGCGGGCAGGAGTTCGCACTATCAGGGGCAGTTTCTGAGGAAGTTGAAGCAGATCAGAGCTTTGCTGGCATTGACGTTCGAATCTGCGAACCTACAGCAATGATTCGTACCTTCCTCGAACGACATGCACCTAATTACCAGGCAAGTGCGGACGTACGTATGAGTACGATTACGCCTGCCCGTTTCGTTATCACACCTCATGCCTCTTTCATTGGGTGCGCTGTCGACCCTCAACTGGGAAATTGCCTTGTCGTCACCAAGCGGCCAACTTCATTTTTGCCCTTTGCCATGCCCTTGGCGTCCACATTTTTTCCACTCCAACCCAGATGGAGGCTGCCCCAGCTCGTACGCTGGAGGTCCAGTACCGGCTTCAGTGGCTGTTAGTGCATGTCCGCCACAGCCTACGCGCGGCGAGCACGCACCCGGACCTTGCTTCAGCCTTCAGTTGCTAAAAAAACACGCCACGGACTCATGCGACCCCTTATTAAAGACATTGTCGCGAAATACGAAGGCAATCGCGGGACACGGCCCAGACGACCTGGCAGGTGTGGCTTTCTCTGGATCATTTATAGCCTGTTGCAGGATGCGGAAAGCGAGTTGCCTTCCATGTTAAGGTAGTCCCTGGCACGCGGACAAAGAGAGGATTCCTCCCGCAAACAACGTGTGGGAGACGTGGACAAGGCCGCACAGCACAATGACAGCGGCAACCTTGAAAGGGCGGGGGATGAAGCAGCAAAGGGGGTGGCCAAATGTGCGGGACCAAGGACCTAAGAAATGCGATCGACGCTTTGTTTCGAGCGCCATCCGTCGTCTCTTTCTGGCATCGTCGCCGCGTTGCTCTCCCACGACTAGGGATTCGTACGCCTGCGCCTTGGACAATCATCATCATGGCATTAAGATGAGCGAACCACTGAAAATCCCCGGTTTGGGCCCCCAATTCCCAAACAACGACGAACCGGGGTCAACGATCAACAGGAGGTCGAGGCTTGTGCGCCGCCACGGCGCATTCAACGACGCCAAGCGCAACCGGCTAGGCCAACGATCACACGGCACCGGTTTGCAGCCACCACGTCCAACACGGAGGTCAGTTGCTTAGCCTCACAACTAGAGCATCTGTCTCGTCGTGTTTCGAAAAGTCGCTGGCACAGCATCCGTCGGTCGACAATGTCTTGGCGCTGTTCGCTGGGCGAGGCCTGAGAGTGAAAGTTGGATGCCTATGGCAGGTCAAACAGCTCACTCGGCTTCCACGTCGCAGAAAGCAATCTACCACCAACCAGCTCCGACGGGTACATAATGCGAAAGGGAATAGTTGAGCGAAATCACAACTAAAATGCGAAACAGGCCCTGGAAGAAGACTCTTTGTCGGCTGGAGTCTGGCCATGAAGTTGATGGCGTCAGTCGATTTGCTCGCTATTGGACACACGCCCCCAGTTCTCGGGGGAACTTGAAGCAACCACTTGGTCGTGACTTCCTTCCCATTGAACCGACCAACCGCTGCAACCCAGCCACAATTCACAACCCCCCGCGCCGCAGATTGCCTCTGCTGGGGCGTCCGGGTACCTGGCGCTAGTTCTTTTCAGGAACCTCAGGATGCCCCTTTCCCTGGTTGGTCAATGCAAAGATGCGGCCAATCAGGAGGCCGCAGTCCCTTCCCAGGCGCGAGGCTGAGCCGAAACTGGATTAGCTCCCTCCTGCCAAGCGTCCCAACGATGCAATGCGAAATAGGCCCTCATCTCTCCCTTCTCTGATTTCTCCAGTTCGCATCGTCGACCCTGCTTTTCGCCCTTCAACCCTGAACCACGACGCCATGTCCCACATTTTGTCGGTGGTTGGTTTATTGCCCGAAAGTCGGTCAACCGAGAGCTACGAATTGGTACGAATACTTTTCCAGATACTGTACGAAAACAGCATCCTCCGACCGTGTCGACATGACGAGGCTCTCTCCGTCAGCAGCCTCATCCCTTCCCCAGAGCTACAGCCAGTATCCGGAGAGGGGAACAAGGCAATTAATCTCATCGTTTACGATTATTACCCTTTGGCCAACAATCCCTACCAACCGCCATGGCCAGGCAGATGTTTATTCGACTTGCCACTTCGCCAGTTGATTCGTCCGGGCGTTTGCATCTCATTACCAACTGACGCCGATCCCATCCAATGTTAGCCGCCACAGCCATCCTCTCGAGCTTCGAGAAGTTGTCTGCGATTCCGATTGGAAGTACGGATGGCTACGAGACAACTCTCTGGCCTCGTGCCTCGTGCAACTCGACAAGACAAACTTCCTCTCTGCCGCCGAGTCTCAACTCCCCGCTCCTCGAGGATCCTCGTGCAGATACAATCGCACACAACCTTTTGCCAACCGTCTATGCATACTTCGTACTACGTACCGTACATATCCATACGTGTGCTGTCCAACAACTGGATACGCCAGATCCCCTGATCCCAGACTCCGAGAAACAAATGGCCGCCCCCAGGCCACATTCAAATGAGATCCCCACCGAAATCCGTCTTTGCTTCGATATCTCCCGTTGTCGACAGCAATTGTTTGGCCATGTCTGATATTACGACTTGTCAAGCCTTGCCGTGATCCATGGCCACTTCTCCCTTTGCTTGAATTGCGCCTTAGATGCCTTGAGGTGTTACCACCAGCCCGTCATTGTGTGCACACATCAGCGCCTAATTTCTACTCTCCGACTGCATTTCTATGCAGTCACTATTGTCCTCGAGGACGGAGTACTGTACATGTTCACATCTACAGAGTCATAGCCTCTCCACTCTCTCCTTTTCTTCGGGGAGTTTTATTTGCGAGGCGGGGTCGATATCTCCTTGGCCGCAGGTTCCCTCTCTCGGCGCCATGCGTGGACCCGAAGAAACTGCATGCTACCAATACAAGATTACAATGCATGGACTCAATTCTGATGTGTATCAGCCACTCAGCGTCTTGCGTCTTCCGGTCACTTTGCACCGACGCTACGGTCAACAAGCTTCTCGTCGATCAAACGCTTTGTCCGGTTGCGCAGGAAGCAATCGGTGAGCGTTGACTAGTCGATTAGTCTCGTGGTTCTCGACTCCTCATGGGTTTGCAAGGCCGAGTTGGCCTGTGTGGTACGTCAACCTTCAACAGACTTGCCAGACTCGGCAAGTTTCTACTTCTTCAGGGGCCTTGCCGACGAACCGACACGCAACTACGGACAGCCCAACCAATTGCTACGACAGCCGCTCTTCCATTTGGCGCTTGATGCGGTAAATCCATGTATTTCATCTCGCTCTGATAGTAATGGTTCCCGTGGAAGTGGCGACAGCAAACGCTTAACTATTGACCTTACTAGTGTCAGGTAGCTTATACTGAACTACCTTACCAAACAAGCCTTTCCATCAGCACCTCCCGTTCACAGTTTCATATCCCAGGGTATATAGCTTCTCTGAGACATGTCGCTTCTCTAAGTCGCGAGATGTCATGCCCCTCCCAAACCTGTAAGTCTCCTTGGTACTATGCTCGCACGCTGATACGTCAAGCAGGCCCTAGTTGGATCTCGAGGGCCTGGGTCCAGGCCCAGCGATGCCGTCGCCTATCAATCTTGAGGGGTCGGTTCCTATTCGTCTATTCGGCCGTTTCATCGCATTGGGCGAGGCAATTAAACCCAGAGGACGCGGCCCTGACTTGAGTTGTGATTAAGGTCCTGACATTCAGGCAAACAACTATCCACCCTCCCGATGGTGTTTCCGGCACTATGGCGGAGCTTGGAAATGAAGTACGCGTCTGCCGATAATGAGGCCATTCAACGCTTCCTTCTTGTAGCAGGCGAGGGGTTCTTGCGAGGCTTGAACCCCCCCCCCCCCCCCCCCATGCCCTGTCACTCACGGCCGAGCCTCTCTGAGTCGAGTGGGCTCGGTGTGTTACGCCCTTGACAACTCACGTGCCCAAACCACGTTTGTTTGTTTCATAAGTTCGAAGGGCGCCACGTATCATGCCTGGGTGAGGCTAAGTTGAAGCATCCTTTTGCGGTGGCCTCGGTCTCTTTTCACTTTCCTCGTTGAACTCCCAGCTGGCGAGGCCTGCCAGCATGCGTAGCCGAGACGCAGGTACTACGTAGCTTGGTGGGTTCGTGGTATGGCTCGAGATTTGACTCGGAATTTGACTCACAATTTGACTCGTCGTGGATCGTCGTAAGAGACAGGGGGCCAAACCTGCGGGATGAACTGCGAGTGCTCGGTCCTTATGGTATCGGACAAGGTGTTGTTCCGAGGTGGTCGAGTTTTCATGGTGTGTTCTAGATTGTGTCCTAGTTGGCGAGGCTGTGGTCGCGTGTCGTCTTCGTCGATCTTGACGCCTGAGTGGTGTGAGTTGCGCATTCCAGCTTGCGCGAACGTTCTAGTCTTCGGAGCAGCACAGCATGGCCATTCACTCGACAGCAATCGACATCTCGTGTTGTACACATGGTAAAGGGATACCCAATGTATATTGCCCCGTCCCCATCCGCCGTCCATGTACAACAGATCGTCGATGTAGTGATTGCCATGCTCCCCGGTTCAATGACTATTCCCAGAGGTCGGTTTCCCTTGTGATAAGAGTCAGCCTCTCTGTTAGAGACTAGGGACTTGATTCCTTCTAGTTGGTATAGGTTGTTGGTAGCACATACCCTCGACTTGGTTCTCACCTCGTGTCTGGATGCGACTTGGACACTTGGATCTCCTGGGTGAGGTTTCCGCGAACACTCGGCGATTCTCATGGAGTATCCTATACAGATCAAGTCGCAAACTCACTAAGCGTGGGAAGAAAATACTTACAATACTTTAACCTGAGAAGCATTTATCTCTCACATGCTAAGAAATGTCACATCACGTAGCAAGTCACGACTACACGGTCCCGTAGTAAATAGACCCTCTTAGTCTTCTTCAGCAAGTTTTCTTCAGCGAGCAATGCAAAACAAGGCACACAACTCGGCCCTTCCATTGCAATCGACAGTAGAACCCTCCTTTGGATTGCGTGAAAAATACGGTGAGGAATGCTCACTGGTGCACCGCCCCATGACTCAGTTCATCTCGGCCGCGATTCTTGGTCGGTCTCGCGATGGCCGAGTTTGTCTCCGCGGGACGGGAAAACTGGAATTTCAGTTTTTATCAGCTGAACGCGTTATCGAGTTTTGCCATGTTTTGCTCCACGGGGTGTTGTTCTAGGTGGTGCCGATATAGCCATGTCGTCGGACTGGTCCTGCCATCGAGGTCATATGTGACGGCGCTCGGGCGCCAGCGAGCTCCAGTTAGGTAGAATTGTAGGTTCCTTCATATTCATCTGTGACTTGGCACTATTTTCCTTGTTTATGTGCAATACATGTAACGATTGAGTGGGGTCAGCTACTTGGGCTGTAAGCTCCGCTGCCTCGGTGCTGTCAAAGAGACCGCAAGTTGGCCGGAAACTCAGTAGCAACCAGAGTGACTACCGGATAGCAGTCACTTTAAGGTAGAGTCCTGATCGTATACCAGATCAACACTAACAACGAGAAGAGTAAATGAAGCTAGTCATGAAACCGAAAATATTCAAGCACAAGTGAGAAATATTTCACCCCGTCATAAGGCATTCTCTTCGTTCTGCAGAAGTTTTCGACGGTCAAGCCGCTAGTCTAGGGTAGCCCAATTTGAAGGCCCAGCAACAGTTGAATTTAGAGGCTAGCTATGAAAAGAAAATCTCATACTGCTGGATAGGCACGGTCGTCGTGCGAAAGCCTCGTTCGGTCGGATGAGTGGAAGTTCGTCTTTTTGGGTTGTCGACGACGGGACACGCGGCGATTTCAACCCGCGACCAATTGCAGAGCCAGGATACAGAGAGACGGTTTGCCTCATGGGTAATACGAGCTCGTGCGTGAGGTGTCAAACCATATCTGTACACAGAGGCGACGTTTGGGTTGGCTGAGAGAAACACGGCCGCCATGAAATCGGGCAAACCGCCGTCGTTATTCCGAGCCGTGGTAGTCGGCCTTGACTGACAGCCATCTCCGGTGGCTTCACGATCGGCCTCTGACCTGCAGGCGGGATGGGATCCACAGGCACAAGAAGGATGCGGTGACACGGACACCGCCGAAAGGCTTCTTTTTGTTTGCTTTTGCGCAAAGGCATGACATGACGCACCACTGCTCCATGAGCATATTCGCGGCCCATCCATGTCAGCCTGTGGCTTCCGAGCCTTCTCCTCTTCGCAGACCCATCCCTAGCTGAAGGCACGAAAAGGTGGCTTGCTCAACTCAGCTTGCGTCAACTTTGGTCTACCCCGAAAGCGACTGGTCAAGTCGACAGTTGAACGACGACTTGCATCCAACCGAAGACCGAAGACGGGGTTCGATACGAAGCGTCAACGGCTGCTCTGCCTCGGCCGTCCATTGGTCACCGTCGTCAACGTTAGCCGACCTGGAAGATCCTGTCTGCCCAAAGGTTGATCATCCTGGAAGCTCTCCCCACCCCGGACAGCCGAACTCCAGGCGCACTATCCAGCCTCCTGGCAGTCGATGGCAGTAGCCAAAGCCGATTGCAGTCCGTTGTCGACGAGGCTTGACTGAACTGGCTGAACAGGTTTTGCGTCGTAAATAAGAGTCGTGTGTGGTGTGGTGGCATTTGCGCCACAGATGGAGAGACTAGCTGAAGCTTTTCCAACGGATACCCGCGAAGGTTGTCGAGCTGGTCCCGAAGGGTACTGGCAGCTCAGGGACAGGAGGGAGTTTTGGCGGCACGATGAGATCATGGACGCGATAACGTCACTGGGCGGTCCGCAAGGCCTGTTCTATTGGTCCGATGGAATCGTGGAGAGCCACATCGGGATGGCGGTACGAAGGGCAGATATGTGTTGGACCGAAGATACCAGTGCTGTCCATCGACGAGAGTCTCGCTCACTTCAACCTCCAAGGTCGCAATGCAATGGCCATGCGCCTCGTGACAGTTCATGGTGGTTCAGCCCAGCAAGTCCAGACACGACAGTACGTAGTTGCAAGCAGTCGGAAGCAGAGAAGATGAGAGGTCCACGGCTAGGATGGTGGGGATGGTCCGTCTTGTTGTTGCCCGTCTCTTCTGAATGCTTCTTTGTTTGGGTCGGCGCATCCGTATCGGTACCTCGGGCATTGGACGCTAACACAGTACGGAAGCCTTTGCCTTCAACCGTCCAATAGCTCCTGCTTCCTTGGCTGACCTGCCTTGATCTGCCCAACAGGCCAGGTGGTACGGACCCGCGAGCTGCCCAGTTGTGACTGAGAGAGGCGTTAACTTCGTGTACCGTAATAGGTTGTGGAACGGCATCGCTGGAGGCCATTTCCATGAGCATGCCATCACGCTTCAGGAAAACACAATATATTTGTTCGGATGAGAGAGATCTTTCGTGTTTGTATCCGGAACAGAGAAGAGACGTGGACGCTGAGGCGGTGCATATCTTCATGTCATCGGAGGCCGGGGTTCTTCGTCCGACAGCCGTAGCATCCGTGGCTTGCTGACAGAATGACCTGAACGTGGCGCGCTGTGGCGTCTTATTGAAATGGAGAGGCAGGGATGGTGGCTGTTTTGGCCCCCAAAGCCTCTCGACTTCGACTTCGACTTGGACGCGATTCGTGCCGCAGAAGATCAATCAGCTCGGGCAGCCATCGGCGTCAGCCAGAATCGATCGATGCGGCGGAAGGTGTCTGTCTGCGACATTGTGGAGCGGAAAGATGGAGTTGATGATGGTGACCATTTTGACATCGTCAAGGAGTCCTGAGCGTGGCGGAGCAACAGATGGGGGTGGTCAGCCACACCAATGCGCCTGGCGGCCCTGGCGTGATGTCCAAGGTACAAATCGACGCGTTGAAAGCCTTGTGACTTGTCATCGTTGGCGTTGCGTTGAAGAAGCGGGTCGGCCGCAGGGATTTCGTTTTCAGCATTGCGGCGAGCCGTTCCATCTGCAGGTGGCTTCCGCGGCCTGAACCGGGGCAAGGTGCACCGCCACTCTCGTTTTGCTAATTTGCCTCAGGCTCGAACGGTGACTCCAGACTTCAGTTCGGTCGATGTCTGCTGAATGCTGCCTGCTTGAGTGATCTCTGTTGAAGGAGTTGACCAGACCTGTGTCACATTCCTTCCCGTCAGCACAATCAACTGGAAGAAACATCCCCAACAACACAAACAAATTGAAGGCTAAGGCAAAGGTACCTGCCTGGGTACGAATAAAGCCTCGCACCTTCTAGTCTTTCCGTCCAAGCTCCATTGATAGGCGTCGTTGTGGACCCTCGCTGCTTTGTTGACTTGGACAAGCCCACCTCGTTTTAGCGCTTCGAGGTGCCTGCAGCGGTAGCGGGAGATGGGAGAATGATGGTGATGGTGGGCTACGAATTGGCCGGGAGAAATGGTATGTGCCATTCACGCATTCGCCCAAGTCAAATGAGGTTTCGCGTCGTGATTGGCTCCTTCTGTTTCAACCACGCATGCTCTTAGCGGAAGGTGCTGCCTCTGACGCGCTTTTGAAATTATTGGCATTGTTCTTGCCTTGAAAAACCCGAGAGTCATCTTAGAGCTGACCAATGTGTCGCCCGAACGGGAGTGCAAGGCGAGGCTGGGATGCCTCGCCAATCCTCCTGGGATGGAGCTACTGACGTGCTGACGGGTTTATTGGCTCACTACTAACCCGCGAGGCTGTCTCCGGAAGCTCTCCTTCAGCCTTTTCCGCAATTGGCACTGTCAGCGCAACAATGGCCGGCTTGGGACTGGCCGAGTTGCCTCTTGCCTTGCTGATAAACACAATGGAAGCTTCAATGTCAGCTGGTCCGGGGAATGATGCTCTTTACTTCTGCCCAGGCGCCTTCCGACAACCACCTGGCAGACCCGGGCCGTGAACGGAACTTGCTCGCTCTCCCCTGCACCTTCGTCGGCCCCACGCAAGCTGGAGGGCACCTTCCAAGAAGCAACGCCTCATCAGCGCTCTCTCCCAAAACGTATCCGCACCGCCCGCGCTCGCCCTGTTCGGGTTTTTTTTTTTTTTTTTTGGTCGCCGCCTCCTCCCGGACCACGTTCCTTTTCCCTTCTTCTCTCTCTTCTCCCGTCCCTGCGCGCCCATTTTGCGCCCCCATAATTTTCATCCTACCCCGGCCTCGTTTTTTTGAGCTTCCAAGCTTTCCACCTGAAAGCCAAGCCCTGAAAGACCGCTCACAGGCCCCCCCCCCCCTTCCCCAAGCCCCACGCCCGGCACCTGTCGCCGCGCACACTGGGAGCCACGCATTCGCGCTGTGACTGGCGCCGTGAGACCCTTCGGTGCCTTTCGTCTGCTAGCCAGTGCGAATAGTTTGGTACCACTGGAAGCTGTCTGCGTCCTCTGGGCTGTCCTGTCGACGCTGCCGCGACTGACTGTGCCGATATTTTGTACTCCATACCCCTACGGGAACTGCTGAGGCCGTCTCTTTCTTCCACACACACCAACTGTATTTCCTCTGCTCCCGCCACCTTCCCCCCCCAATCGCCCACTCGCCTCTCTTTCTCTCTACACCCACCCACACGCCTTCGCCTCACATACCTCGCGCTCTCTCTTCCACTTGCTCACCATTCCTCATCAACAAACTCTCAGAGGTATAGTCGGTTCATCGCCGTCACCGGTTTTGCCGTTGTTCTCGTGTCTATTTGCAGGCTTCTCGCGCCTCATCCTGCAAATTTTTGAGCCACAATTCGTCCCCTTCACAAACTGAGCCACGTCCTGCTTACGGCCTTTTGTCTGCCACGCCTTGCCGGTCTATGCTGCCTCGCCTGCCTACCAACCTTGGAAAATATTCCAGCCTCTCTCTCTCTCGCCACGCTCTCCAGCCACACCAAAGCATCACCACCCGCCTCGACATGTGCCTTTGACCCAAGGCTACGCGGACGTACCTCTCCAGACTGACTGCATTCTGCAGCTTTGCGTCTTCTCACTACTTCAATCAAATCCCCCATAGTCGCGTCTATGGCCTCGGACGCCTCCGCCTTCGCCACGACCGAACCTCCGCCTGTACCGCGCCCAGGTGCAACCCCTCCTGACTTTATCCCTTCGGACGAGGGTGTTAGATTGCTAAAGCGGCCTCGCTCTCCGTCTCCTCCGTCTCCGAGCGCGCATTCGCATCACGATCTTTCCATCGGGTCTCCAATCAAGGCCGCTCGATTGGCCCTTGCGACTGGCCCTTCTCCGCCGCCCTTGACGGGGGCTGCCGCACTCGAAGAGGAGCGGCGGCGACACGACGAAGCTCTCGCCGATCACGAAGCTCAAGCTCAAAACCCTGCCCCGATGAGCGATAATCCGGGCCACAAAGCGCTCGCAACCCTCATGTCGGGCGCTGTGCAAGCAATCAGCCGATCTGCTGACGCGCCTCAGGCCGCTCCCACAGCTGCGATGGAGACTTCTCCCAAGGCGCCGACTCCCATATCTCTGGTGCAAACCACGGTCGCGCAAGCTCTCGAACACGAGGGAAATAGTCCCCAAAGCGCCCACAGCGTCGTCGCCGTCTCCGTCACTGAGAGTCCAACCCCAATGGACATTGACAGCCACAAGATCGAAGCGCAACACACATCGCAACAAGTTGTTGGCCAAGAAGAGAGACCGCAGCCAGGGTCCCTTTCCTACCCGGGCTCTCTTCAGGCTGCCACCAATCTTCCACCCGAGCAACCTGCTCGAGGGATGAGCTTCCCAGTGCCGGATCAAGGCCAAACGTCACCCACGTCGGGTTCAAAAAAGCACAAATGCCCATACTGCAATACCGAGTTCACGCGTCATCATAACCTTAAGAGTCACCTCTTGACCCACAGCCAGGAGAAGCCTTTTGTCTGCACCGAGTGCGACATGCGCTTTCGTCGACTGCACGATCTGAAGCGCCATGGGAAGCTACACACTGGGGAGAAACCACACGTGTGCCCTAAATGCGATCGCAAATTTGCCCGTGGCGATGCTTTGGCTCGTCATAGTAAAGGTGCCGGTGGTTGCGCGGGACGACGATCGAGCATGGGCAGTTTTGCCGATGGCGACGAGCTGGATAGTAGCATGATGGAGGCAGATGGCTCGACCATGTCGGCGCTCCCCTACGACAATGGAGAGGACGAGGAGCTGAGGCGGCAGAGTCTGCCCAGCATGAATGCGCAGCATGTTTCTGGCGTGCAAGCAGACGCGTACGGCCATGCTCGCACATACCCTCCAGTGGGAGGTCGAAACGCCAGCAGCGGATTGTATCCTCCCAATGTGAACCAAAACCAAGCAAACGCCAGCGCAGCAAACGTGCCGAACAACCTGGGAGGCAGTCACAGCCCCAATGCGACCATTTCGCCGATGCCCGGTACGGGAGCCACCGCGAACATGTATACTCAACCAGGCATTACGGAGAGCCCGAAGCCGCTGAGCCCGGGCGCTCAGGTGCACGATCCGGCCAGTGTTGGACGGCAGCGATCGCCAAGCCTCACGCATCAGATCCAACAGCAACAACAGATGCAGCAGCAGCAGCAACAGCAACAGCAACAAGTCCAGCAACAAGTCCAGCAACAACAACAACCGCAGCCACAACTCTCGCAAACACAGCAACCGCAGCCACAGGTACCGCAAACGCCAGCGCAAACGCCACAACAGCCGCCTCAGCAGCCGCTACAGCAGCAACCGGGACCACAGCAACCACCACCTCAGCAGCAGCCTCATCAACAAGCTCAATTTGGACGTCGGGCTTCGGACCTGCAATCGCCGCACAGTGGTCAATCTCGGCCTAAACTCCCTGGCTTGTCTCATCCTGGATTTGTTGCGCCCGCTAGCTCGGCTGGATTCTCTCATGCGAGGAGTGCGAGCGGCGGAACTGGCAGCGAGAGCGGAAACATGTTTGCGCAAAGCGATCCTAGTGTGTGGGCATACATTCAGACGCTCGAGGAGAAGGTTAAGGCACTCGACAACAAGGTTTTGATGCTGGACAACGAAGTGACGATACTTCGGCAGCAGATTGAGACGCGAGAGGCGACTATCAAATCATGATGGATTCGGAATGAGAATTGTTAATCATGGTCTCGTTAGAAGCACATTGAGGCCCTTTTCGTTATGACGAAAACTGGATTAGGCATGGTGGACAGGCACGGCGTTTTGGTATGATTGGGGATATGGCTGTGGATGGTAGGGACCTCCACGTAAAAGAAGGCGACGGGCGGGATTCTATCGTATATTTTGGACTCCCATGATTTGTGGTGATAGTATTCTGTACCACATTACAGGTGTAGGCTTAATGGTACAGTAGCACGATTCAAGAGATGTCGGATAAAATTCCATAATACACATTCTTTGGCCGGATGGCGTCGTTGTGGTGATGTTATGGCGAGGCATTCCTGCGGCGAATATGTGAGGAAAACAAGGGTACGGCTTCAGTTTCATGCTTGATGATACGATGAGGCGGGAATTGAAGCAGATGTTTTCGATGAATGTCTCCCTATCACGCCAATTATAGGAGGGCTGCCGAGGCTCTCGGAGGGCTTCTTACGCGGGTCCACGGGGGGGCAGACATGGGGGGATTGATGCTTGCAGAATGGGATCCGGAAGCGAGATACGCACGCAGAACATACTACGTAGCAGAGAGAAAATGCGTCGTTCAAGAGAATTTCACGTGTCAGAGACGTCATCGCAACCGTCGCGTGGAGCTCTTTGGAAGCGTCGGAGGATGAAGCCGGCAGACGCGAGAGCCCATGGCGGCCCACTGGTTCAGTATTAAAGGTGTTTTTCCCATGTGATGGATGGGCGTCTATTTCCTCGTATCACCTCCCGTCAGCCTACATCCTCATGCTGGTGCATATGCGGGCTGGAAGCTTTCTTGTTCTTATTCGTTTCTGGTGGCCTCGTGCGCGACCGTCTGTTTTGTAGCAGCAGTAGTAGTAGCAGCAGCAGCAGCAGCGGCGCTCAGACGCTACGTCGACGACACTTCTCTTGACCTTCCTCTTCCTCTCAACTACCCTCCCCCTCCGCATCACCACCAAGCTTCGACATCGACAGCGACATCGACATCGAAATCTATCCCTCCCGCGCATCACAAAAATGGCCGGCGCCAACGCCGACTACCAGGCCACGGTCGAGGATGGTGAGTCCTCATTGGGCGGACGAGGTGGCTGCAGCGAATGGCGGGGTCTCTCGTCTGCGCTGCGTATCGGGTCCTGCGGCGACGAAGACGCATGGCGTCATTCGGCTGCGCTCACGTCGCGCAGACTTGAAAACTGGCCGCTGTGCAGAGGAGTCATGTTATGGAAAGAGACTAACTGTCTTGACAGGCCCTGCGAAGGATTCCAACGAGAAAACGACGACCATGGAACTGGATGACGAACAGACGGAACCGCTGGATGTCAGTCCCGAGTCGGTATGTGCGCAGGATTTGAACCATGTTCGTCCGAGACTGACAACGGTGACTAGAGCCTCCTAGATAGCGGCGACTCGTACGATATGTCCCGCGAAACCTCCCACTCGAACGGCGCGCCGAGAAGCTACGCAGCCGTGGTTGCGTCTGGCAAACAGACTAACGGCCACGGCCACGGAACCAACGGCGTGAACGGAGACGGACACTACGATGACGATGACGACGAACACACATATCCCAAGCTGCCGACTTCGGCCTACGTCGACGCTGAGCGTAAGGGCTGGCGAGCGCGTCGCATTCACTTTGCGCCGATGCGCGTGCCCATGATTCGTCGACTGCAGACGGGCGCCGTCTTATTCCATTGCATGTCCATCGGCCTCTTCGTTTCCATCTTTTGGCTGATTTGCGCCAACCCCCTGACCTGGCCCATCCTCGTCCCCTACCTCATCCATCTCACCCTCTCGACGTCGGCCACCAACGGGAAGCTGACATATCGGTCCGAATACATGAGAAACCTGCGGCTATGGAAGCTGTTTACCGGATACTTTCCCATGAAGCTGCACAAGACGTACGACCTCGACCCCACGAGGAAGTACATCTTTGGCTACCATCCGCACGGCATCATCTCGCATGGTGCCTGGGGCGCCTTTGTGACGAATGCTCTCGGTTTCAAGGAGCTCTTCCCGGGCATCACCAACACGCTGCTGACACTGGATTCCAACTTCCGTCTCCCCTTTAACCGCGACTGGATTCTGTGGATGGGACTCCAATCCGTCTCCAAAGAATCCATCTGGAACATCCTCAACAAGGGCGGTCCCAAGAACGACGGCCAAGGCCGGGCCGTGACCATTGTGGTGGGCGGCGCCCGCGAGTCGCTGGAGGCCCAACCCGGCACGCTCCGGCTGATCCTCAAGGGCCGCAAGGGCTTCGTCAAGATGGCGCTCCGGACTGGCGCCGACCTTGTGCCGGTGATTGGCTTTGGAGAGAACGACCTCTACGACCAGCTCAGCCCCAAGACGCACCCGCTCGTGCACCGGCTGCAGATGATCATCCTCAGGGTGTTCAAGTTTACCGTGCCGGCGCTACACGGCCGAGGCGTGCTCAACTACGACGTGGGCTTCATGCCGTATCGACGACCCGTCAACATTGTCGTCGGGAAGCCCATTCGTGTCGACAGGGCACACGGTCCGCAGCCGGAGCAGGAGGATATTGATAAGCTTCACGAGAGATATGTCAAGGAGATTGAGAGGCTGTGGAATGCCTACAAGGACCAGTATGCTGCTGGAGTTGAGCTTGAAATCTTTGCCTAGTTTTTTTCTTCTTTCTTATGTTTCGAGGGGAGACTGTTTTTCTGTCTTGCGTGGATCGCTGGCGTTCATCACAACATGGCATTTTCCTTTGTCGTTACCAGGACTGTCGAAAAAGCTATGGGCATAATAGCTGGGTTTATGAGTGGGAAGAGAATATCATGGGATGGGAATGCTGCGAGGTATAAAATGTAGCCGACCGAGTGTGTAGGCACATGCCGGATGTAGGTTTACGAAGGGTAAGAGTCTGTACTCGGGTTTGGTTATGAGACTCGGAAATGAATTATTGATACAATTATTACATCTTAATGTCATCATGTAACTCTTGTTCATCGTGGGTGTTGCTTTCGATGTTGGTGGTCATGTGACTGCGCGCTTGGTCAATGGAAGGGCGCAATTGGCGCCCGCGCCAAACGCGTCACGGCAACGATGATCAAGTTTCAACTTGTCAAACTTTTCAAGACGGCAAACACTTTCTTCCACTCACATCAACAATTCCATTCCGTTCCGGGTACCATCGCTCGGTACTCTACTCAACCTATACCAACAATGCCTCCCCGCGCCTCACCACGCAAGCGGAAAGCTATCAGCTACAACGAAGACCACTCAGACGACGACGCAGAAGTCAAACCCACGAAGAAGAAGGCCATCGGCCGTAAAAGAAAAGCCGAACCCGAATCTGAACCCGATCTAGACGAATCACCATCATCGCCTCCTCCCCCCGCGAAACCAAAAGCCGCGGCACCCAAAAAACGCAAAACCAAAGCCGCCTCCAAAAAAGACGAAGACATGCCCCCCCTCGCTGCCCGAACGAGCATTTCTTCCCTCAAGAAGGCAATGTACATTGGCGCGCACGTCAGCGCCGCGGGCGGCGTGCACAACTCGGTCGTAAACGCCGTGCACATTGGCGCCAACGCCTTTGCGCTGTTCCTCAAATCGCAGCGCAAATGGGCCAGCCCGCCGCTCGACCCGGAAGCGAAGACGCAGTTTGTCAGCCGGTGCTCGCACCACGGGTACAGTACCGGAGAGCACGCGCTGCCGCACGGGTCGTACCTGGTCAACCTGGCGCAGGCGGACGCGGCAAAGGGGGAGCAGGCGTACGCGTCGTTCCTGGACGATTTGAAGAGGTGCGAGGCGCTGGAGATAAAGCTGTACAATTTCCATCCGGGAAACACCGGTGGGGAGCCCAGGGAGGAGGCCATTGGGCGGATTGCGGCGCGGTTGAACAGGGCGCACGGCGAGACGGAGAGCGTGGTGACGGTGCTGGAGAATATGGCGGGAGGGGGAAACGTGGTCGGGTCGACCTGGGAGGACCTCAGGGACATTATCGCCCTGGTGGACGACAAGGCGCGCGTGGGGGTTTGCATCGATACGTGCCATGCCTTTGCGGCGGGGTACGACTTGCGCACGCCGGACAAGTTCAAAGTGACGATCGAGTCGTTTAACAAGATTGTTGGGGACAAGTACCTCAAGGCCTTTCACTGTAAGCCCCTTTCCTTTCCTTGTACTCACTACCGCCCACTAACCCTTCCAGTAAACGACAGCAAAGCCCCCTTCGCATCCAACCGCGACCTCCATGCCAACATCGGCACCGGCTTCCTCGGTCTGCGCGCCTTCCACAGCCTCGTCAACCACGCGCCCTTCCAGGGCAAGCCCATGGTCCTCGAGACGCCCACCGACCGGCCCGACCCCAAGACGGGGAAATCCGTTGAGGACCGCCAGGTCTGGGCCGACGAGATCAAGCTGCTAGAGCGGCTGGTGGGCATGGATCCGGACGGCGACGAATTTATCGGGCTCGAGGAGGAGTTGGGGGAGAGGGGCGCGGCGGAGAGGGATAAGATTCAGGAGCAGGTTGAGAGGAAGGCGGTCAAGCAGGCGAAGAAGGGGACCGGGAAGGGGAGGGGTGCTGGGAGGAAAAAGAAGGTCAAGGATGAGACGGAAGAGAGTGAGTGATGATGGTAAGGGTGAAGTGGTAATGACGACGAAAGGGAGCTTGTAATAACGAAGGCATCGGAAGCTTGTAATAACATGTTCAATAAAAAAAGACTTATCGCTGGGTATGTCATTACGTCGGAACTAACAAAACAGCAACCGCTCGAGACATCCAACTCAGTCGAGCACTCTCAACCCCTCGCAACCAATTCCATACAGAACGCCCAACTCATCTCTTCCCTCTACCTCCGACTCTTGGCAAAAGCCTCCACCTTGCCCATCAACGACTTCAATCCCACGCCCCTCTCGCAATTCGCCTCGAGCCACTCCTCCATACGCTCCCTGACGCTCCTCATCGACTTGAGCACCGGCATGCGCCCGCCCTCCTCGTTGGCCATAAAGCCCCCCGGGTTGAGCAGCAAATCGAAGCAGTCGGCCCAGAGCTGCGTCTGCCAGTACCGCTTGAGGCTCTCGCGCATCTTGTACCGCCTCCCGGCTTTGCCGATTCCGCCCTGGTCGCACCGCACCGTCTCGATGTACTTGCCAAAGAGCAGCGTGTGGATGGTGCCGGCGAGGCCGTGGTAGTCGATCTGCCAGGTCCAGGGCCTGCCCTCGCGCATCTCGGCGCAGTCCTGCGCGCTCGTCTTCCAGTCGGCGATGAACTCGACGTCGGGCACAAAGGCGCGCATGTCGATGCTGCGCCCAAAGTCGATGAGCACGGCGCCGCGGGAAGACCACCCGCCGCTGCCGTCGGACCGCCACTGGCTCGAGAGCGGCTGGTCGTCCACCAACGCGTCGAGCCGGAGCAGGCAGTTGTCGGCCTTGAGGTCGCCGTGCAGCATGCTCTTGGCGTGGAGGGCCTCGACGGTGCGCAGCAGCTCGATAGCGAAGAACATGGCTAGCTGCTCGTCCATGATGCCCGATGGCTCGGCCCGGAAGAAGTTGACCACGTCCAGCAAGGTGCCGTAGGGGTGGTATGGCAAGAAGAGGAAGGCCTCGTCCTGGTAGAGGTGCATCTCGTGCGCAAACGAGAGCGAAGCCGCGGCACGGTGCTGAGGCCCGAGACGAGCATGGACAACGCGCATCATGTGAAACTCCCACGGCGTGGGCGGCGTCTCCATCTTGAGAGCCTCGATGGCGCTGCGGTGGTTGACGGCAAAGGCTCCCTTGCCCATGGCCACGACGGCGTTTTCGTCATTCTCGTCCTCCTCGGGCGATGAGTTCTCCACGAGATAGACGGGAGCATAGGCGCCGGCTCCGAGTTCCTTCTTTACTGTGTACGTCGACTTGGAGTCGGGGAACTCGACCACAACAGGAGTCGTCACCAGACCTGTCCTGTCGCTTCCCGACTTGGCAGCCTTGCTCATGGCCTTGGCAAACTTGCGAATATCGCTGCCGCCCTCGTACCGTTCGTGACGGTGGTCAAAGAAGCCAAAGTACGACCGCAGAGGCGGCTGCATGTTGGCCAAGATGTCGGCTCGCACCGCCTCATCGACCGGGTTGCACTGCTGCTCCTTGACAATGGGTCCCTTGGGAGCCAGCGGCTTGATGCCCAGGGCCTTTCCAAGAGGTGCAGCTGACTTGGGAGCCAGAGGTGTAGCAGACTTGAGAGCCAGAGGTGTAGCGGATTTGGGAGCCAGAGGTCCAGCAGATTTGGGAACCAGCGGTCCGGCAGACTTGGGACCCAAAGGTACAACGTCAGCCTTGATAGCCAGCGACCCAGAAACCTTGGGCGAAGGACGTCCCTCGCTGACAATCTCACAGAGGGGGCTGCTTGGTGGCTCGAGATCCGACCCGTCCTCCTCGTCCACAGGCGTCGACGCATCGTGGCCACGCTTGCAAGGCGTCTTGTAGTGCGTGACATCGAGAGACATCTCGGTTCTCTCGGTAATGGGGGTCATGAAGGGCAGTCGGTTGTTTGCCATCTCAGCCGCATCCCTATATGGCCGAGTTGGCATGTCCCAATCCTCGGGAGGAATAGGAACGAACGACGTACGCGTCCTAGGCTCATCGTCGTCGTCTTCGTCGTCGTCGTACTCCTCTTGACGCCCCGGATTGCTCGTGTCGATCAAGTCAGACACTTGGCTGTGGTCATCATCTTGGCCATCTTCAGCACCTGGAAGGTGCTTCCGCGTGTCAAAGTCGGACCACTCGCTCTTAACATCCGACGCGTCATCGTCATCATCGTTATCATTGTCCTCCTCTTCCTCTTCCTCTTCTTCATCATCAACTTGTCTCGTCGTGCAAGTGCTCTCGGCATCCGTCGTGTAGTTGTCACTGTCATAGTCATCGCTCTCCTCAGCATCATGACCAGCCGGCTTGAGTGGTGCGTTGAAGATGTCGTAGATGTCGTCTGTAGCCGCCTTGGTGTGGATCGTGACTGTTGGCTCAGACGTGTTCTTCTTGCGAAACTTTGGCCTGGAGGGCGAGTCGAGCTTTGCTTTGACTATGAATTTGTCAGCTTCATACCCTGAGAGAGTCGACTTGCAGCAACGCACTGATTTGTGTCTCGTTCACCTCCATCACCTTCTTCTTCTTGCCACCCTTTGCCAAACGTGGCCGCTCTTCCATGACTGCGCCGTTCTCGTCGTATTGGACCGAGTCTTGGTGGATCACCAGCTTCTCACCAACTCCCTTACTAACCTCGTCAATGTCCTTGAAGGGAGCGAGGACTGGCCTCTTGTCCCTGTCTCTGAGTGGAACAAGGACTGGCTCGTCCCTGTCCTTGAGCGGAACGAAGGCTGGACCGTCCCTGTCCTTGAATGGTACGAGGGCTGGCTCAAGGACTGGCTCTGGAACGAGGTTCTCGTCAATCTCATCCTCCCAGCTGCAGTCGAGCCAACCCCGATTCGCCGCCATGATTTCTTCAAAGCTGAGCTCGGTGCCTTGCTCCTCGGGAGTTGGATAAATGGCTGCTAAGTCAACAAAAACTCGCTCCTTCTTCCCCGTCTGCGGATGGACAGAGATTTGACACTTGGACGGAACAACTACAATGTTCTGTATTTTTGAAAGAGACTATAGTATTTACAAAGCCGACGCGACCATCATTAGTTCTATGATCATTAATATGCAGGCAGTTGGGGGCAAGAGGGAAGACTCACTGGATCCTTGAACACAGCCAGCTTGGGCGTTGCACTCTTCTTCCCGCCTGCCTTAAGGGTCTCGCCCGCCCAGGGCTTCGGCTCCATGACGTTTTCCTTCTTCCGGTCCGCCAGGGATCCGATCGTGTCCCAGCCCTTGGACGTGGGCCCTCGTGAGGCCATCGCCGATGGCTTCGCGTCGGCGTCGGAAAAGATGGCGAGCTTTGACTTTGCTAGCTTCAATCCGCCTCCACCACTAAGTCGAGCCGCCTGGGGATCTGTTGGTCGTACGGCAGCGTGGCTGGGGTCGGTCTTAGTTGCCAGCGCCGGTCGCACCATGGGCAGGGCTGGCGATGAAGGCCCGTCCATGACCTCTGGCTGCCGAGCAACCCGCTGCTCGAACTCGTTGAATTTGCGTACGAGACGCTGCACCGGCCGGGCGGCGCGCTCGATGCCCAGCTTGTACACCTCCTCCGCCTGGGGCCAGCATGAGGCGCCCTCCAACCAAGCAGCGTACTCCTCATAGTAAAGGGCTAGGCCCTCACCAATCCCGTGCCGAGAAAGGAACTTGTACGTCTCGCGGGGGTCGTCGGAAAAGAAGTGAATGTAGTGCATCCACAGCTTGAGATATCGAGGGTCGTTCTTGTATTGTGGCGCGCCAATGAAGGCTTTGGTAGCACGCTCGAGGAGCGTGTGCAGTTGAGATTCAGGCGTTGCTTGCGCCGATGGATATGTGTCTAGCGTCCATCGAACGTAGCGGTCAAACACGTCGAGTGGGTCGTCTGACTCTGCAATGTTGTCCACTTCGGACTCGTACTCGACGCGGATGCAGTCGTTGACACTTCGCGTGTGCGAAGGTGTTGTTGGTGTGGAAGACTTCTGAAGAGGCGAAGGCGAGTACAGCTGTGCAAGTTTCTTGGCTGAACGACCGCCGGGCAGGGACTGGATGTTCTCCTTCTGCCCTTCGATTAGGTCGAAGTCGATTAGGTCTCCTGAGGATGTCATATTGTCGCTTTGTACTCGCGTCGACAAAAAGGAATGTCGATTCTCACGATTGTGCGTGCTGTTGTTAATGGTAGGGAAGTGGGTTGTCGTGGGGTTACCCCCTGTCGGAAATGTTGTTGTCTTTCGTTTCAGGCGCCAGTCACGTTGCTGTGACAACCGCCACATGTGGCTGACCATAGTCAATAATCGCCGTGCACAGCACAGCCACAGAACTCCATTCACTGCACGGCATCCTCGTACAAGCATGTCCGGATAACAGTTCCAGCACATACTAGGTATGATGGTACTCTCGGTTAAACACCAGAAGCATTCACATCATGTCACAGGCACCAGACTTCAGGTGAGGCGACTTTTTTTATTGCCACGAGCCTAATTCACTTTTGGTTTCGGCATCTATTATTTTCAATCCGTGCCTACTGGTATTCCATCCCACGCGCTCCAACGCTAAGGACATAAAGGCATCATGTTTCTGTTTTTACTTCCAATTTCCACACTTACAACTCAACCGACTTGCGGAAGTTGGCACCGGCGTAGATGGCCTGGTCGCCGAGCTCCTCCTCAATGCGGAGGATCTGGTTGAGCTTGGCAAGACGCTCAGATCGGGCGGGAGCACCGGTCTTGATCTCACCAGATCGGAGACCGACAGCAATGTCAGCGATGGTGACATCCTCGGTCTCACCAGATCGGTGAGAGACCATGACACCCCAGCCGTCGGCGTACGAGTCCTTGGCAGCCTGGATGGACTCGGTCAGAGTACCGATCTGGTTGACCTTGAGAAGGAGAGCGTTGCAAGACTTGAGCTCAATGGCCTTCTTGATGCGGAGAGGGTTGGTGACAGTCAAGTCGTCACCGACAACCTGGATGTCCTTGGTCTTGGAGAAGTAGCTCCAGGCCTCCCAGTCGTCCTCGGCGAAGGGGTCCTCAATGGAGACGATGGGGTACTTCTCGGAAAGGCTAGAGTAGAGGGCTGCGAGCTCCTCGTACGTGAGCCACTTGGTGGGGTCGCTCTCGGGGTTCTTGAAGTCAAGATCGTACTTCTTCTCCTCGACCTTGTAGAACTCGCTGGAGGCAACGTCCATGGCGATCTTGATCTGGCCAGTGTAGCCAGCCTCCTCAATGGCGTCGGTGATGAGGTCGAGAGCCTCCTCAGCGGTCTGGATATCAGGAGCAACACCACCCTCGTCACCGACGTTGCCGGCAGACTGGCCGTAGCGCTTCTTGGCGAGGGACTTGAGCTTCTGGTAGACCTCGGCACCCTGGCGAAGGGCCTCGGTGAAGGAAGGAGCATCACTTCTCAAGGTTAGTGAGATGGTCTATTCGAATCGTACGTGTCGACTTACGTGGGGACAATCATGAACTCCTGGAAGGCAAGACGGCCACCGGCGTGGGATCCACCGTTGAGCACGTTCATGAAGGGAACGGGGAGGACGTAGGGCTTCTTGGTTCCGGCAAGGTCGGAAACGTGAGCGTACAGGGGAACACCCTACAGCCGGTTAGCTCATGTTCAAACGGTCCAAGGGAGATATGTTCAAAGCTCACCTTCTCAGCGGCACCGGCCTTGGCAACAGCCAGGGAAACACCGAGGATGGCGTTGGCACCGAGGTTGGTCTTGTTAGGGGTACCATCGAGCTCGTTAAGGAATGCATCGACGGCGGACTGGTCCTTGACATCGAGGTCCTTCTCGATCAGCTGGGGACCAATGGTGGTGTTGACGTTCTCGACGGCCTTGGTGACGCCCTTGCCGCCCCACTTGGACTTATCACCATCGCGGAGCTCGCAAGCCTCGTGCTGACCTAGATTGATCGGTTATTACGTCTGAAGCAAGCATGAGAAGCCGGGGTTGATCGGGACGAACCGGTAGAGGCACCGGAGGGAACGATGGCCCGGTGGAGACCGGTCTCGGTAACGACGTCGACCTCGACGGTCGGGTTGCCACGGGAGTCGTAGACGGAGCGGGCGAAGACCTTGGTGATGGCCATGATTGCTAGTGGTGTGATGGATTGGAGTTCTGGAGGATGGTCTGATGTATTAGTCGATGGAGGTTCGTGCGGCGTCTATCGAAGCAAGGACGCGGATGGGCTGAGGAGGATGAAACGAGAAGAGGGGGAGGGGAAGAAGGAAGGGAAAAGAGCAGCGAGGAGAGATTGAAGAGTCTGGAAGCTTCGACGAGAAAACTTCAGGGCGGCCCAAGGGGATTGGTCCGAATATGCCTCAAAACTCAACCATGATTCTTTGGTGTTTCCTCATCAGAGAGCACCAGAGCTGTTTTTGGTGGGGTAAATTTTGGCTGACGGCATGGCGGGGAAGGAGGGGAGGGGAGCAAGCAAAAAAGAGCCAGGTGAAGGAAGGAGGGGCAATCCAAGCTGAGGCAGGATCAATCGGACACTCACCTTGAGAAAAGCAAAGCAGAGAGAGAGCAGAACCAACAAATGAGGAATCTGGTCTCGAGGGCGGGATGGAGGATGGGAAGAAAAAGAGAGGGAGGAAGGAAGTCGAAGGATGGAAAAGATGCGGGAGGGCGGTTTATAAGAGAAAAGGAATCAACAGAAACGGTCGATGACACGAAAGATGGCACTCACCCTCACCCTCACCACCCACCACTCACCATTCGCCATTCACCACTCACCACCACCTGCATGCACCTTGGCACCCTCCACACACCACTTGCCTCGCATTGCCTCTGTCCGATCTCCGTTTGGCGCGAAGCGGGCACGTTGCTACTGCAACAGGGCATCACTCATCAGAACAGGTCAAGGAATCAGGATAGCTCACTCGTCGGGGTGGGGCAGCGAGTGCCAGAGGGTGAAGCAATGGGTCATGGCCATGAGAGAGGGGTCGTCAAAATGATCTCACAATCTCTTGTCTTGTTAGTCGGGTACCCCTGCCCTTCCAAGAATGAGGCGGTTGGCCAGGGTATCCCGCTACGCAACTTTGGCCAGTTGCACCCCAACATGCAACGCCATTCTGCATTTCTGACCATCCCACCCATCCAGCTGTCGTACCGATACCTACACCTCCCTCGCGTCCAAACTGTTTGTTGCAGGTATTACAAAGTATGCACTCGGCAACCATGTCTCATCCGTTCCGATACTCATCCCACGCCATAACGCACACGGGCCACGACTGGCGGCCAAACGACGCGGAATTCCCACTCCTTCAACTCACCTCACCTCACCCAGCACCAGCTCACCTCACTGGCAAGCCCCTCCCCCCTTTCTTCCCGTTTTTCCTCGTCCAATAGGCCTCATTCTCGGGCTGAAACCGGCCTCATAACGGCGGCCGGCCTCGACGCAACGAAGCACGTTGCCGTACCTACATGGCTGTCCACGTTAGTTGCCGTCCGTAATCTTATACGTGCGAATATGGGATGGACGGGTGCATACTCCATTGGTACGCACCTCCGCACCTACGCACTCAATTCACCCACGCACAGCCAACCAAGCCTCTCGGTCATGCTCCTCCGGGCAGAGAAAAGCCCCATGCAATCAGTGCATTCGGCGCCGCCCACGTATGCAGCCCGCACCCTCTTCCTCTGCCTCGTTCTGCCTACGCCTCCTTCCCTTTCTCCCTCCCGTTCGTTCCCGGCCCTGCGGCCCTCCTAGGTTCCAGCTCTCACCGTGAGCGGCTCAGGGACCTCATCCGGTTGGACCATGGCCGTCCCGATCGAAAACTAGCCAGTGGACGCTGCCGGGACCACGACTGGAAGTTGACCGCAACCCTCCGCACTCCCGGGAACCTGCATGCAAAGCATGGAGAGATACGGAGGCCGGGTCCAATCGCGCTTGGACGACCTCGGCCGTTGTTTAAGATTAGAACCGATGCTCAGAACTGAACAGTCGGTCAGGACGATGAAATATCAGTCCATAAGCCGCCGGGACCTGGATGGTCATGGCGCCCTCGACAAGATTCGCGGAAGGATCCTCATCATCATGCACAGTCACGGACTCATCATGGGCGGCGCTTCTGCAAGTCCCAAACAGCCTCGTCGTGTCTCTGGGTAACACCACAGTGGATGGCCGACCGACTCTACCGACTTTACCGCCTTGCGACATGTCGCCGCCCAGCTGTCGAGGGTGTGTTCGTATGCTTTCGTATGCTTTCGTGTGCCTGCGTGTGCCTTTGTGTGCCGTGATGTCGGCAAAATCATGCAACACTAATGTGTAACCACGCGTGAAGCGCTGACCGCATCCTTGGGTATCCATCATTTTGATTTCATCCATATCCATATGTACGGAGTATCGTTACCGACATGTCATACCTTGCCTCGATTTTCAAGAATCCATGAACCTCAGAACCGTAAAATGCTCCCCGCCCAAACGCCAAATCGACCCAAGTCTATCCCCATCCCTTAGAAGCGCTCCTTCATCCTCGCCGCCACCGTCCTCAGGTTACCGTAAACTTTTCCGGGTGGCTTTCCGAGAATCAAGCTAACCACCGACTCTCGGGCAAGGTGAATGTTCTTGAATCCACCCAGGATGTGAATCTTGGAGTCGGCCAGCACGATTCGCGTGCGGCTCGCATTCTCAATGGCGAATTTAGTCTTTCCGTCCTTTCCGGCGATACGACCGATGGCTCGGGCCTGGCTATCACCATGCATCGTCCTCACATCCTTGATCTCAAATGTCTCAATGTACAAGTCGTCGAGTCGTAGCAGAGCGATGGCATCGTCGACATCGAAGCCAAGGGTAAAGGCCTTGACGAAGTCCTCGCCCTTTTGCAGAGCCCCGGTGTCTGTCGTGTGCTTTGAAGTTCTCAACTCGACAGTCTTTCGCTTAATATTCATGCGGCATTGCAGCTTGAGGTGCTCGACGAGGGGAGGGTAAATCGAAGGCCACGCCTGCTTCAGCGGCGTCATTCGATGGGGAGGAACGGGGATTTTGCGAGTCTCGACCCGAGTAACGGGATCCTATTCGAAAAGTCAGCGAGGTTGTCTGCCTATCATGGGATTTCGCTTCATACAATATCTCTGGCAGGCGCAAATCGAGGTCGTCCCTCCTCGTCAATAGCCATACCATCCTCGTCTTGTTCCACTACGAGAACAGCATTGGAGTCGACTGTCAGGGCGTCCGGCGCATCTAGCAAGAATTCTTCATCGATGTCTGAGCAAGGTCAGCACACACGTGGATGCTCCGGTTGGCTTTGAAGGTTTTTTTTTTTTTTACCTGGGGTTGGAAGCGCAACGTTCGAAGCAAGCGGGGTATCCTCGGTCTGTTTGAGGGCGGTCGGCGCAGGCATTTTGACAACGTCTTGGAGATATTTGACGATAATCGATAGATAATAAGAGTCGGTATAAGACGAAGCGAGTTTTTGGGGGGCGCAACGCACAAAATTGGTCTTCTTGGTGGTCACAATTGGGTATGAAGTTTGGCAGTGGGGTCTCAAATGGCGACTTTCACACACCGATCAAAATTTTGTGGTGGCTTATCGGGGCTTATCCATTGGCCCGGGTTCCTAAACGGCATCGGCGCGTCATGGAGTGACTTTTCCATGGAAGGTGCACTTTGCATTGCTGCGACAGGCGATCTAATAATTAGCAGCCAACTTCCCGTTCCACCCTCGTCATTCGGTCCAACCTCCCATTTTCAATCCTCATCGTGGGGATCTTGTCTCGCTTCATCTGTCACCTGTGTCCTAGAGGCAGACATCATGTGTTGGAATGATGGCTAAGGGCATCCCCTTCTCTTCCTTCGGGCGCAGCTTCGGCATCTCCAGCTCCACCACATCCGAATCCTCTCCAACTTTGCGCTCCGTCGCTGTCGCCTTGACTTCTACCCACCAAAAACCTCTAGAAATACTGACGTCAATCGTGTCGTCGACACATCGTCCTCTCTTCTGCGAATCGATACGCCAGCCTTTTAATCGAGCTCGACATTTTACCTACTCCTCCACCAGCCGACCGGGTATAGCTTCGTTCTGGGTGCCTCAGTTTGTAAGCACCAATTCGGCCAGCAAACCCAGATTTCCCTCCCAACCACGACCTTCAATATTCGGACTTCCCCGTTCTTCGGTATGGGAACATCAGCGGAGATTTTACGGCGACGATGGACAAGTCCCAAAGTGTGCTTGTGGCAAAGTTTTGCCAGTAAGGCATCCGCTGAGAGCGACCGCTGCGAACAACGCCAGAACATCCGAAGGCTCGGCCGCAAACGAAGCGTTCAAGAACAATTCGAAAGCATCTAGCACCGGACAGCCTCCAGCTTCAGATGTAGACCCGGAATCCATCACATCGTCCATGTCAAAATATCTACACCTACCAAGCTTACCCCACCGGCCGACGAAGGAAGAGCTTCTGTCAGCAGCCAACGGATTCACGGAAAGGCTCAAGGTCCGCTTCAAGTGGATGACGATCCGAAGCGTACGCCCGTGGAATGCTGATGAATGGGGAGCATTCGTATCTTGGTTTATGCTGGGCCACCTTGTTTGGATCCTATTGGGCACGACGACCTTTTTCTCCATCATCATCTTTTCCATCAACACAGTATTCGCCCAAGGTATGTTGGTTCAATCGCATGGCTTAGGTCAATGTTCTAATCATTTAATAGAAACCCTGGCTCGGTGGATCGGCGATTACTTGACACATTCCGCAGGCGTTACCGTCATATTCGAGTCTGCCATTGTCCCCAAGTGGCGGGATGGTGTCATTTCGTTCCGAAATGTCTTTGTTTCTCGCCGACCCGGCCAAGGAGAATCATCCGTCAGCAAAGGATCTTCAGACGCCGCCATCGTCGCAGCTGCAGACAGACAAGCCAAGTCGGCCAACGCCTCGGATGAGGAGGATGACGGCAACTACACACAATTCGATGTCACCATTGCAACAGCGAACGTTACACTGTCCTTTTTGAATTGGTGGAATGGAAAAGGTCTGCTTCAGGATGTCGAGATCAAGGGCGTTCGAGGTGCCATCGATCGAACCCACGTCGTCTGGCCCGAGGAAGAAGTCGATCCGCTCTCCTACCGCCACAGCCACGTGCCGGGCGATTTTGAGATTGAAAAGTTCAAGATGGAGGATCTCCTCCTCACCGTTCACCAGCCGGATGGCTTCCGGCCGTTTTCTGTGAGCATCTTCTCGTGTGAACTGCCTCAACTCCGAAAGCAGTGGCTATACTACGATTTCCTCTCGGCCAACCACATGTCTGGATCCTTTGACGGCTCTCTATTCACCATCCACCCACGCCAGGTTCATGGCGTCATTGCCGGCCAGGGTCAGGAGTCCATACTCGGCTACGGAGATCCCAAGGCATGGAAGAAGTTTAGCAGGATCCGAATCGATGGCCTGAAGATCGACCACCTCAACCGTGGAGTTGAAGGGCCATTTGGCTGGATCTACGAGGGGAATGTTGACATCGTTTCGGACATTATGTTCCCAGCCGAGTCAGACGAGGGAATCACAAAGGTCATGACCGACTTTTACGACCAGCTTGAGGAGGCTGTCATCATGAACCGACATCGATTCCTCAGGAACGTTAGGGACCCGGTCCCTGCCGTCCTTACCTCTGGCCACCTTTCCGACTCTGGCATGGAAGATGACAACGGCGATGGCCCCAAAGAAGTCGCCCCTGAGGACGAACGCCGCTACCTCATCATGGACCTCCGCATCCACATGAACGACGTCAAGGCCGCGGTGCCCCTATTCACCAAGGATATGTCATACGTCAACCAGGCACTCGTCCGCCCCATCGTTGCATACATCAACGCGAAGAAGACGTATATCCCCATCAACTGCCGCATCGTCAAGCGAGTCAGCGACTTTGACGGCAGCTGGTCCGTCTTTGACTGCGGACTCATGAACGACATGTCGGCCGAGACGTACGAGGCCTTTGCTAGAGACGTCGAGGACCAGCAAAGCCGCGTCCGCAGGTTCAAAAAGGTCGGCTTCTGGACTCTCTCCTTGGCCGTGCACGCCCTCTTCATGGGCATGGCTGGCAACGTCGTCTAAGCTTGCGGTATTGCCATGTATTACTCTACTCCATTGTTTATCTGCTTTTTTGCCTCGGTTTTTGTACCTCGAGGGATGCTCGTCCATGATGTCACGCGCGATGCTGTACGAGTAATAGGGATAGGATATGACGGTCTATGGAGAGATATACGGCGTTGTGGATTTTTTTACAGGAACGCGTCATGCTCCCCTGAGGAGTTCATTGGAGTTTTGAATTGATAGTTGGGCATGATGAAGAGTTGTCCGCGTGTGTGGAAGTCTGTTTGACTCTGGGCAGGGAGCGTGCATGATGCGGATGGGGATAACCTTGCCATGGAAGGGGATCGGGTACACACATGAATAAACAAAATATATATGTACAAGGGTTCGTTGTTTTGGATCATCTTCATAACACGATGAACT
Organism: Thelonectria discophora; assembly: GCA_911649645.1. NCBI lineage: Eukaryota > Fungi > Ascomycota > Sordariomycetes > Hypocreales > Nectriaceae > Thelonectria > Thelonectria discophora. The sequence goes on along the minus strand of CAJVRK010000008.1, from coordinate 3,667,885 downwards.
TGTATTTTATGCCTTCTCAAACCATCTATGCGTTCCAGTCTCGTGTGACATGATCAACCTATAAACCACTTCAATGCGACATTAGCTTCTATCTAAAGCGCCTATGCAACGGCGCAGATGCATGAAAGAGCCTTAGATGCTCATCTTCAAGTCCCACACCAGAACAACCATGTAATCTTTCTCTCATCTCCCATGTATTTTTCCCATCCTTTGCTATGCATTCTAGCACGCCAAACCCGCCATGAAACTCCTACATTTCGGTGGTGCGCCCAGGCCTGTCCCTCCAAATGCGGCACCCATGTCGTAGATTCGTCAAACAGCCGCTTCCGTCTGGGAAGCATGGCTCAGGGTAATACCGCATCAACCACTGCCTGACATGAGCAATGGTGATGCGGTGTTGGTAGGGGAGTATTCGCATGTATCTGACAATTTCGAAAGCCTCTTCACATGAAGTCGTCACTACCGGTAGGGTTAGGACGTACCCATACAGTTTCAGGAGTCAGGAGGGGATCACTTACTCTCCAAAGTCGTCATGGTCACCATAATCGTCAGCGGCAGCGGCATTAGCCCTGCCTGTAACGAGGGAAACCTTGGTCTTGGCGGCCTTGGTCTTCTTGCCGCCCTTCGCGGCCGCCTTTTCTTCCCTCATCTTCTCGCTGCTGAGGGCAGTAAGGCCACTGGCGAGTTTCCTGATCTGCTCGCTGGGCATTTCCTTGGCGAGGGCCTTGGTGAGCTCCTCGAGGAAGAGGGAGTAATGGGGCTTCTTGACGTTGGCCGAGATGACGGGCGCAATGGTGGTGCGGAGCACGTCGAACTGGGCCTTGGTGGTGGGCGCGAAGATGGGGAGCTTGGCAATATCGATCGTCTGGGAGGGGTCCTTGGAGTTTATGGCGACGGCGGCAGTCTTGGTCTTGGCACGTCCGGCGCTCAGCCCAGCATCGCCAAAGCCGTCGTCTCCAAACATGTCGGCGGCGTGTGCCAGGTCGGCATCCTGCTCGGTGCGACGGAGACGCTCACGGCGCTCGGCCGCGGTCTCGTTGTCGACAATCTCGGCCTTGGCCACGGCGAGAGCCTTCTGGCGGGCACGATCGGCCTGGTGACCAGCAACGCGCGCGCCCTTGGACTTCTTATTGGCAAGGGCCTCGGCGGCGGCCTTGGCCTTAGCTTCTTCGGCCTTCTTAGCCTTTTCGCGCTCTACTTCGGAGTCTTCGGCGGCATCCCAGGAGTCGAGGACCTGCGGGAGAGAGGCGTCAGTAAAGAGGCATGAATGGGCGAACTGTCGAGTATTCGGCTTACATCGCTGTCGTCTTCCTCGTCATCGAACTTGCGGCGGCCAGAGACGGGGGCGGCAACGGCGGGGGAAGAGCTGTCCGAGTCGCTGTCGGAGTCGTCTTAGCGAAGCGTTAGTCAAGTATCCAGGGTGTTGTTGGTGGTGATGCTTGTCGGGACAAGTAGTCAGGTCCTTCCCCCAGAAAGAAGAGAGACAATAGCTTCTCAAACATGGTTGACGCCATGGACTAGGGTGCGCGAGAAATAGCATCGCGATGTCTTACTTACCCCACTGCTTAGGAGGCATGATGTCGGATTTTAAAGCGGTCCTTTGTGTAGGGCTGGTGATCGCGGGGAGCAAGAGTAGAGTAGCTCCTTCAGATGGGTAGGAACTCGGGCTTTGTTATTCTGCGGTTACTCGAGGATGTGCAAGTGATTTCGAGAGAGGGCAGCGAGATGCTTGGTCGTAGCCGGATCGGAGGAAGTTGAAAGTGGGAATGGAAATGGAAGTGGATGGATCCGGGAACGAAGTCGGAGTCGACGAGGGCTAGCAATAAAATGAGTGAGAAAAAAAAACTGATTCAAGGTTTGGCTGGCATCAGGCACAAGGACGGCAAAAGGAACGTACCGGCGGAAGGGGTACCCAACCAAGATTCAGATGTCGCATCTGCCCGTGGGAAGTGGGAGGGAGGGGCAGCTGATGCCGTTTCCCACACTGATGGAGGGGTAAATTTTTTTTTTTTTCCCTACCCTCGTTTCTTTTATCGGTGCCGTCATTTTCGATGGCGCGATAACCACCACAGCAACGCCCGGCCACGGGCATTCACTTACACTAAACAGAGGCATCAACTACCACGATCTGTGTGCTTGCTGTTAGTGTGTATCATTTTGTGTAGGTTTTGCGTTGGATGTAACACGGACGACATGCCTTATGTATTAAACTCGGAAACTTAAACCAAGGCTACACTTGCTTTGCTTGACTCCGTTCGGAAGCACGGTTGCCTCTTGCTCGTCTATTCAACCGTTGTTGCAGTTGGCAGTCTCACTCCAGCATCAACAAAATGAGGTGATCACCGCTCAGACACGGAAACCAACAATCGGCGACTCTTCCATCACCAACTGAGGTATTTGGAATCACAGAAACGTCCTCGCCGATATCACGGACCCATTGTTGTAAGGCTTTGGTGAGTCACCTGTTGTGTGCAGTGGCTACCCTGCATTCCGTGCTAATTATATCCCTAGCTGTGCTGTATCCGTGATGTTTTTGGAGCAAGACCCTCAGGTTCACTGATAAGCAACTCGAATATATCATTATAACTCGCGTGAAATGGTTTTCTACCTTAGGTACGTAAAACCACCTGGCATCACGGAGATCATGTTATGCTTGGAGTTAAACTCAATTCCTCCGTGAACCCTACTCGGCATCAAGCGAGCACCTCGCGTCTTCGCCCCGCCAGTAAAAGCGAGACCGCGAAGAGAGCAGCAATCACTACCCCCCAAAAAGACTCCTTGTTTGATTGCCCTTCACCAACAATACGTCAAAACTTGCTCTCGACCATGAACCACAAAACGTCAAATGACTGTAGTTTCCTCCGACGGCGCCCGCTCCACCAAAGAACCCACACCCGAATTCTCCCGACACACCGAGCCTCACCCCTTCACCTATCGTCAATCGCCGATTCTCCCTGCAAAATTTCCGCGGCCCGCACGTTTACTAGTTACGCCGCACCGCTGCACGCGGCCAACCCGCTTTCACCTTGGGAGGCGTTCGTCTTCCCGGTGAATCTTCGTCTCTCGTGTCGCGGTTTTGTCAGCTGGGATGCATTTCCGGCGGTTCGTGCTCATACTTCCTCCAATGATGGGGTGGGGGGGGGGGGGGGGAGGGGGGTCTGGCTTGTATAGGTTTCGCCCATGGTCCCCGAGACGGATACTGCGGCGCACTTATATAAGACGGTGAGTCTGGTCGGCGTGGACTCTTCTTGCTCCTGTGTACTTCATCAGGCACCAGATATCTAATATCACACACTATACTTTGCCGCTTATACATCAAGACTGTATTAGTCTTTGACTACTCCCGATGCTGTCTACTCAGATTCACGCCCACGCCCACGCCTCAAGACAAGCTGCTCAGCTGGCCAAAGCTGCGGCACTTGGCTTCGTGCGAGCCACATCCTCCTCCTCGTCTCTCCTATCCTCTCCAGCTGGGCCGAGACTCGCCTCTGCCGCCCCCCAACACCAACACCAACACCTCCAGCAAACGCGAGACTTCTCGTCGACCCCCGCCGCGCACCTCCGCGACTTCTTCCCGGCCAAGGACACGCCTCGCATCCAGACCACCAAGCCGGCCTGGCCTCACCATGGCTACACCTATGAGGAGATGATGTCGGTCGTCCCGGCCCATCGCAAGCCCCGCGGCGCCGGCGACTGGGTGGCCTGGAAGATTGTGCGCTTGGCCAGGTACTGCATGGACAAGGCCACGGGCATGGACCGCGCCCAGCAGGTCGACAAGAAGAACCCGACCACGGCGGTCGTGGCCCAGAAGCCGCTGACCGAAGCCCAATGGGTGAGTGCCTTATCCCAAGTAAACAGACACTCTGCAGGGCTGACAACCTCTAGTTGATCCGCTTCATCTTCCTCGAAAGCATCGCCGGCGTCCCCGGCATGGTCGGAGGCATGCTGCGGCACCTCGGCAGCCTCCGGCGCATGAAGCGCGACAACGGCTGGATCGAGACGCTCCTGGAGGAGAGTTACAACGAGCGCATGCACCTCCTGACCTTTATGAAGATGTGCGAGCCCGGCTGGTTCATGAAGATGATGATCATCGGCGCCCAGGGCGTCTTCTTCAACGGCTTGTTCGTGTCCTACCTGCTGTCGCCCAAGATTGTGCACCGCTTCGTGGGTTATCTCGAGGAGGAGGCCGTCCACACTTATACGCGGTGCATCAAGGAGATTGAGGACGGACACGTGCCCCGATGGACGGATCCCAAGTTCCAGATTCCGGACATTGCCGTTACTGTGAGTATTTCCTCTAGGAAGTGCGCATGGTATGCAACACTGGCTAACACGTATCAGTACTGGAACATCCCCGAGGAGCACCGAACCATGAAGGACCTCATCCTCTACATTCGAGCCGACGAGGCCGTCCACCGTGGCGTCAACCACACGCTGGGCAACCTCAACCAAAATGAAGACCCGAACCCCTTCGTCAGCGAGTTCAAGGATCGCGAGGCGCCCAAGCCGGCCCTGCAGCCCGCCGGCTTTGAGCGTGCTGACGTTATCTAAGCGGTGCCACGGCCGTGGTTAAGAGAGTGGCGCTGTCGATCCAACTGTATTCATATTGTACTGTATTTTCGTTTAGCAAAGACGGTATTAGAGAAGGATTAGAGAAGAAAAAGCTTGGGTGTACGATAGAATGATGGCGTTTGACGGTCAATTGGCGTTGTAACTCTTTTTCGTTTACTCTTTCTTGTCCGGATTTCCCGGACGACAACATCCCGACTCATAGAATGATGGAACAATTCGATAGCATGCAAGGTACATACCTGAATGCGTTGGCGGACCAGTCCAATGCAACAATGCAACAGAAAGACGTACAAGAGTTTTCTAGAAAGGAAAAGGCCGACCTAAAACCCCTGCATCCGGTTGTGGCTGTGGGAGGGTCCCCAGACAAGGACAGAACATGACCGGACGATGAGACATGAGACATTGAGGATGAGGCTTGCGGCAAGGCAGATTTTCTAGCTGGCAAGAAAGCAGGGATTCTCGAACCGCTGACGGACATGAACGTGTATGCAACGAGGCAAAAAGAGACAGATTTATTCGTACAGAACAAACGGGCGGGCGTGGTCAGACCACAAAGGAACCCTGCAGCACGGGAAGAGAAGAAGAAGGAGAAGGAGAAGACAGAAGAAGCGAATTGCACAGCCTCGTTGGAGTTGAATTGGGTGGGGTCCTATAGGTGGAGGGGGAGAAGAGAGGAGAGGAGGTGAAAGTCGGGTACGGATGGAGCATGGGGATGGCCTCACGAAATTGAAACCCGCCTGCGCCACATGTCTTTTTGACAGGAGAGAAGCAACGAGTGGGTGGGGCCTGATCTTCGCGGCAGAAGGAAGGAAGCGCCTTGGGGTCGCAAAAGTCCGGTTAAGCTTCTTTTGGGGTTGGGCGCCGCGTCACGCTTTCTAGGCAGCCTCATACCGGAGGAATGAGGCAAAAGAAGAAGGCAGGAAGACGAGGTAGGAAGAACTGATGTCATGGTGGAGGGGGGGATGACTTTGCACCACCCGAGCACCCAGCTTTGTATCCAGAGCAGCTTCGAGTTTGCACCAACGGGACTTTGCAGCTCATTGTGCCCGTCAATATGGCACATTCCCGCATCGTGGACATTGTGGTGATGATGGCACGCGCTGTTGACTGTGTCTCTTTGAAACTGGAATACGAATCACGAAAGCACAACTGCACAGCCTCGAGAAAGCTGTGCTAGCAGATCGCGGGCCGCGTGTAAGGCTGGGGCGGAGTCGAAGATGGGTGCAGCACTTGTAGACGACTCCAGAGCAAGCTTCAGCTGGACCAGGTGTAAATTATCTGCAGTGCATGGAAACATCACCACGTATCCGTCATCACTGCAACTTAACTGCATCCAACCAACTGCCCTGCCGGTCATCGGCAGTCAAATGTTGAATTTCGCTTGGGTCCCCTCGTTGTTGAGCCGAAAAACCTCTCTCTCAAACAAGGCGGTCCACCCCCAAAATCTTGGCTTTTTGGAGGGTCTTCTTTGCGAGGGACGATGCCGATAGGACCTTGAGAGAGGGGAGAGACCACGGCCCCGGGAAAGAACCGTTGGGAAGGAGGCGGTGTTCGTTTCCAGGAGGTGGAAGCATATTTTCATGGATTTCTATTCTTGATTGCGCGCGCCATGTGTTTCGGCTCTTGGGTCTTGTCTCTGACGAGATGAGATGAAGATGGGCGAAAGAAGGCTGTGCTTCGAGTTTTGGAACCGCCTTTCGTAAATGGAACCGTTTCCGGGGGACCGATGGAAATCGTCAGATGGGTTTCATCCATCACGAAACGCCAGCGAATCGAGACTAGCAATTTTAGTCTTTTGCGAGGGCGTGAAATAAAAAGGCCCAGTGGAGATTTGATGCCCGCAGTCCAGTGGGCATGGGAATTCTGATTCCCAATTCTCCCCTCCATGACTTTTTGTCACTCTCCAAGAGATGGAAGCAGAAAGCCATCAGCCTCCTTTCATCATCGAATCAAATCGAGTTGACATCAAATGAAAACGTCCGCCACAGCCTCGGCGAATTCCCGATCGGTCCTTTCTGTAATTTTTATCTTATTCTTCCCTACCGGAGCCCGTACATATGTCGGTAGTACACACGTATAGAGGTGCTCTGGTGGGAACCATGCGTTGTCATTTGCTTGTGCTTTTGATTAGAGGGGATGTTGCAAGGGGACCTTTTGCAAGCTGGTCAGGCTGCGTAGTTGCTTGATGCTTCCCTCTGCTCCCTCTATTCCCTCTGGCCACTCTCAGTGGTTGAAGGGTTGATTGTGTCATGTTGCAACCAGTCCGCTTACCCTCCTCTTCGGACACAATCTCCAACCATCTCTCTCTCGTGTACTTGGGGGACTCTTGTCTCCCAGCATCCGTATCTATTCCAAGTGTCACCCGCCCACTGAAACCTCGAATTGTCCAAGTTACAACACATGCAGACAACTTTCTCGGACTAGACTCGCCTAGGTGCTGGGATCATGCTTGGCACCAAGAGTCTGGCGCTCTGGCGTCGCTGCCGCTTTTTGCTCTGGGGCGGCCCGTTTTCAAAACGGACCTCCTCAATTCCGACGTTTCGGTCACGATCTAGGTTGATTCCCAGGCGGGACAGGCAATACCTGGCCTCGATGCCCCTGTACCTGAGGTGGCACGCCGGCAAGCCCTTGGTGCTGCAGAGCAGGTAGCATGACTTTGTTTCCGATTGATCTCGGCATCGTCTGTCTGCGAGAGCCGGGCATCACGTGTGACCAAGCGGTACTGTGACGGTAGGTTAAACGGTGACTCCTGCAGAAAACGGCACAAGGCCGAGTTCCCGTGGAATTCCCGGGGAGGCGGGAACACACACCGGCGCAGAAACGGAACGCAAACGGAACGACGAGGAACCGGCGAAAGCGGCAACGGAGCTAGTCCGCATCCGTCAAGTGCCCGAGCCCTGGCCTCCATTCACCTCCATCACCAACACGAAGAAGAGCCACCAGCATTGAACTCCAGAGACTTTGCGCGTAACCGCCCGCCACCCCTGATCCTGATGATGCTGCATCGCGACAATGTCAGCATTGGGACTGGCTTGTTAGTCGAGCTGCAACCGCTGCCGCCCTGGTCGACCTTGAAAAAAAAAAAAAAAAAAAAAAAAAAAAAAGAGACGCCCAAGGCAAAATCTCGACAGACCGCTTAGGCTCATGCTCAGGCTCCCATGATGCAGCGTCTTGGCGGGCCAGACTTGCGCTTGCTTGCTGCATCATCTCGACTTTCCAGGTGAGGACGGTGCAAAAAACGTACCTACCTTGTCGCTTTCCACTCATGCTTCGATGTGGGCGGCCCCATTTGCTCGACGTGTCTCTCTCTCCTCGTCGTTTTGCGCTTAACACACTTCGTCCTGCACAGCCTCGCCCGCCGAAATGCCAAATGCTTGCTTGCCGGCCCGCCATTCACAAGCTCCTCGAGACATTTGATATGGCCACACGCTGGTCGCCGTACGCCCACGCCCCCCCGCCTTGTCGCCCCCCCGCTCTTCGCGCTTTAAGCCTGCGACTGAATCGACTCTCCCCCCCAGGCCCGCATTCCCACCCCCCCCTCTTCTCTCTCGCTGCTCGTGGGTGCTCGATTCGCTCCTCCGCCGCCTGTTCTCGACTTCCAGCCCAGGCCTGTCTCCAGTCTTCCACCCCGCCGCCGCAGATGATGCTCTGAGCGCCCAGCGCTTAGTGCTCAGTACCCTCTCATCAACCCCCCCTTGTCCCGAATGCCTGCTTTCCCACCCGGCCAGTCGCCTTTCTCTTTTGCCTTGTCGCCTCGACTCTTTATTACCTGCTCTCTTGTTCGGGAGCTCCCACTGATATACGCTCCATTGCCCAGCGTCGCTGACAGACTCGGACGCTCCCAGACCTAGACCTAGACCTAGACCAAGACCTCCCGCTGGCTTGGCTCTATCACCTGCCGCCCGCCTCGTCGCTCCGCTCTCAAAACCAACACCTCGTGCTCCAACACGTCTCTCCGCCGCCACTTCTACCTTTTACATACCTCTCCACCACTGCTTCTCTATCCGCCCCCCCAACTGCAATACTCCAACCCCAGGATTCAGAACCCTTCGCAGACCTTCTTCGCCAGCTCTTCCCACCAACATCTGCATCTATCTGCTAGAGTCAGGCCCCTCCCGCGCGCCTCACACCCCCATCCACGCGTCTGGAGCTGCCATAGGACCGTTCCCCCGTCCATTGCATCACCCGTGAGCGCACAGCCCCCCGGCATCGCCACGGTGCTTGAAGGCTGACTCGGGAGTCTGCCTTGTCTGCTTCTAATCTCGGACACATCATGGATCAACAAGCTCAGCGAGGCCGGTCTCCTTCGACCGGTCATCAACAGCCTCATATAAGTCAATCTCACTCCCCGTCGCCGACCCCATACCCACCCAACGATGCCTCCGTCGGCTTAGGCCTCACATTGGATCAATCCGCACACCAGTCCTTCGCCACGAACAACTCGTCCTTTGACTCGAGCTTCGGCAACAACGGGAACAACGGCTTCCTCACTCCTCAGCAATCGCCCTCACTCCCCCCCCCGCAGCAACAGAGCCCTTTCGCCCAAGCAAACCTCGCCGACCCCGCCTCCTTCGACCCAAACACTACCTCTCCGTTTGGTCAATCGGCGCCGACCACCGGCCCCGACACGACGCTGTCCTTCAACACCCAGGCGCAAGGAACCTTCCTGTCTTCTAACTTGCACGACGGCGATTTCTCCCTCTTCCCGCCTCCCGCCGGCCAGGGCGACCAGTTCAACGCTCCTTTGTTCGACCAGTCTAGCCTCAATCCCAACGACATCAACAGTATGACGTCCCCGCAGCCTCACTCCCCGACCCCCCCCCATCTCCTCCAGCCCGAGGGCCATCAGCCTGGCTCGGCTCACCAGTCGCCCTCGTTCAACCAGCACCAGTTCTCCTCTCCGCCAGGCGGCCACTCCAGGCACGCTTCGCTGGGACCCGAGGCAGCTCTGCTTCCCCCTCAGATTGGCGACTGGTCCCAGCCTCAGTTTCAAGGCCATCGTCGCACTCCTTCGGAGTATTCCGACGTGTCATCATGTGCACCCTCGCCGAACCTGGGCAGCACCGACACCTTCGATGCCGATGTTGGTGCCCATTCCCCGCACCAGCGTCCCTCGGACGGGAGCATTTACGAGCCGGTGCTGGGGATCGGCAACTTCAGCATTTCGGACAACAGCGGTCGAAGTCCCTCCCATAGCCCTGCGATTAGTCCTCGCATCATTCCGCAGCAGATGTCCGACCAACAGCCCGGTTTCGGCCATCTCGCGCCTTTGACCAGCACATATGGAGGAGTACCAGCTACCTATCCAGAGCTTCCCGGGACCGTCGAGGCTTTCCCATCGCTTCAAGCTCCCGATCTGAGCCAGATGGCCCCTCCCGCAATCAACATCGACTTTGCCCCTAATCCTAACAAACTCAGTGGTTTCGATGGCCCCAAGCCAAGTCTGGATCAGGATTCTTTGACCCCCCCGGACCGAGGTACGTATTTCGCATCGTTTCTGGTACGAACCTGTGTCTGACAGTAACTAGGCCGACCTCGATCCCGTCCCCGAGCTGTTACAGACCCGTTTCATCCCGGCGGTGGCTTGTTGAACCGCCCCGCTAATGTTGGCGGCTTGTCCCCGTCCATCGGCACTGACCTGCGGTCCGACGTCCGATCTCTATCGCCTCTTGATAGGCAAGCCACAGCCTCACCCTCGAGGAGACGACAGTCTACGTCGGCAGTGCCAAACAACGTGATCGCTCTGCGTCTGGCAGACCCCGAATATCATGCCAATCAGGACAGTGGTGCTGCTAAGCGTGTCCAGAAGCACCCTGCCACGTTCCAGTGTACTCTGTGCCCGAAACGCTTTACTCGTGCCTACAACTTGCGGTCTCATTTGAGAACTCATACGGATGAGCGACCATTTGTCTGCACAGTGTGTGGCAAGGCATTTGCTCGACAGCATGACCGTAAACGACACGAGAGCCTTCACTCTGGCGAGAAAAAGTTCGTCTGCAAGGGCGATCTCAAGGTCGGCGGTCAGTGGGGCTGCGGCAGGAGGTTCGCCCGTGCAGATGCGCTTGGTAGGCATTTCCGCTCTGAGGCGGGTCGTATTTGCATCAAGCCCTTGCTGGACGAAGAGATGATGGAACGACAGCGAGTTTGGCAAGAGCAGAGAATGCAACAACAGAACATGGCCCAAAGCATGGCAGCACCTCCCGGAGCAATGGGCATGGAGGGTACGTATCCCATGGACCCCAGCGGCAACTACATGTTCCCTGCCGCGCTTCTTGCGCAGTATCCCGCCCTGGCGCAGATGAACTGGCCAGCCCAGGAAGTCAACGCGAACATGGACGACGACGTTAGCGGCAGGTCCTCGTTTGACGCCAGTGACTACGATGGGGACGAGGACGGTGGCTACGTTAGTGGCCCCGGGACTGGTTACGGCGATGGCGGCATGCAGCAAAACTTTGGCGAGATGGGATATACGAGTGACTTTGGAGGCCGTTAGGCTAGGGTTTCTCGCGTTGACGGGCGCTCTGATGGGCCTGGTTATGTTTTTCATATCTGAACTTTACCCCTTTTTTTTTTTTTTTTTTTTTTTTCCTATCCTGAGACACTTGCGCCAATCAACGGCGAGGGAAAGCTAGAGAGGCCTCCTATGTTCATTTTGTCATCAGCGAAACTTATTTTCGTCTTCTTCATCTTGTTGTTTTGGATTAGGAATAGGAATAGGAATAGGGGGAAAGTTTTTGCTTGGGATGTCTAACGAAGGAACTCGGCGCCATTCAATGGGCGATTATTTAGGAAAGCACCTTTGCGGTTGGGCAGATGGGTGTGTCAGCGTCTTGGCATTTTCAAACTTCTTGGGAGGGTTTTGGGAATAGACGGCAAATGCGTATAGATACCAAACAGTTTGTTTCTGTTCGAATGTGTGTGGTTGCGTTTTCTTGATCTTTCTGATAACACTTGGAGTTGATGGTAATAATAGTCATGAGAACTCTCAGTCGCAGCACTTGGGGTGGCAACACTTAGTCGCAACACCTGCAGATGAAGGAATAGTGGTTATTAATAGCTGCGCTTAATCGTATTCATGGTCTTGGAGCGGTTGATCAATGTAGAGTGAACGGTACCTAATGTTAGGTACCCGCATAAGTCTATAGGGCTAAAGGTGAGGAGGAGGAACCAAGCTGGCGTCTCGCTGAAGAGTAGCGAGGCTTCAGCCTTACCTCCCCGCACGGCGTGGCAGGTCTGAACCACTCCGTCAGCGGACTGATATTTACTGCAATAACGTAGATGGAAGATTCAAGATGCAATATGAAACTGTATTTCTTGCATTCTCACTGTAAAAGACAAACTTCTTCAAGTTATCTTCGAGTTGCCACGAGGTCTGGTTCGCGGCTCACTTTGACCAAAACCAAACATTGCATCTTAGAACCACCCCCCAACCTACCTGCACATGCATCTCTGCCACATGCATCTCTGCCTTGTTTCGACTAAAATCCCGCATGTTCCAGCGCGCGTATCGCGAGGTGTACGTACATACTGTAAGATGTGAGTGCCAGCGTTGGGGGCCCTGCAGGCTCACCGCAGGGCGCTCTTCCAATCCCAATGTATATGGCCGAACTTGGATACATACAATTAGGCAATCGTATCAGCCGCACGCAGTGCCTCTGCACTTTTGATTCTCAGCTTCTCCCGTCGCGTCGGCCCTGCCCGCTTGGCAATGGCAGCGCCTCGTCAGCTAGCTCGGCAGAGGTTGAGGGGCGCGTAAATCTACGTTTCGAGTTCCCTTAAAAGACGCCTTCCTTCACCTTGGGAAACCTGTCCAATAGATCTTAACTGTTTTTTGTTCGTCTGGAAATGGCCCCGAAGCCCCAATATTCTACTCTACCAGAAGCGGCTGCGCCGTTAAGGATAGATTCCGACGCCGGAATTCGGCCCCGACTGCCACCGAAGCCGACTCGGCCGCCTCCGATTGTGCCCGGGGCTTCGACACGACCTCCCTCCCGGACGATGGGGTCGACTCGTTGCTGCATTTGCCAGAGTAATGATCAGGCGTGGACATGTTTGCAGTGCGATGACTCTTTCTGTAATCGTTGTTGGCCACAGCAACGCCCTCATCTGGTAAGTAGCGGGCACTGCTCCTTCTTCTCTAACTCTGGCCTTGCTTCACCTTCGTCTCCCTCGTGCCTTGGATTTACTTCTTCCATCAACCATAAATCATCAAACTTCTATCTGGATTCATCATTTCTCGCGTCTCAATCGAATTCCCCGACTGAACCAGGGCTAATGACGCTGCTTGTAGCCAGGAAAGATCGGAATCGATGGTCGACAACACGAAAAGGTTGACGGAGATGTCATCGAGCGCCTGTCCAAGATCTTTGGTCAACCCACTCTCGAAGAACAAAATAGTCGACACGAAAGCGATATCAATACTTGCTGGTTTGGTGTCCAGGTGAACGATGCGAACCAGTCGTTCCTGCACTATTCGAATCGCCTCGTCGACATCCTCCAGGAGAGTCAGATGGAGGAATCCTCGGAGCGATTCCCTCACCTAGTGTCCTTTGTAGGCCAGACTGGTACGTTGCGCTTGCTCTCGCAGGTCAACTATGGCTGACTGATGGTTGTGATACTCAGGTGCCGGGAAGAGCACCATCATCAAGATGTTGATCAACCGCGAGCAGGCCAGGACTGGAAACGTCAATGAATACCCGACACCTATTCCTGGTCTCGTCGACGACCACATTCCGACGACTGGCGATGTGCACTTGTACGCGGATCCTGGCACATACTATGCTCGAAAACCAATCCTCTATGCCGACTGCGAGGGCATGGCTGGTGGAGAGCACCGACCGCGAGCCCTGTCATGCCGGGCAAAGCTCGAAGCAAAGACGAACAAGGTGGTGAGGAACAAATTGCGGAAGCGAATCGCCTGGAACATGCAATCGCGCGAGCACGCTGTGACGACGCTGTTTCCTAGGATATTGTATACTTTCTCGGACGTGGTGGTCTTCATCCTTCGAGAAGTCAGGTGCGCCCTCTCCTGATGCTGCATTGCATGGGACAAAGCTAACTCTCATGTCGCCGCAGAACCTTCCAGTCAGAGGTTTTGATGCGACTGATCAAGTGGGCGGACATGTCCATTGACAAATCCATCAACCAGCCGAGCTTACCACACATTGTCATTGTTATCAACGCGTCAGATGCCGACATTGACGCTAGGCAGTGGGATATTAAAGAAGCCACCCGCGTGCTCTTGGAAGAGAACCGAGATTCAGTGCACCAGGTACCAGCTCTGCAGGAGATCGTCGCGCGCTTGGAGCGAGGGCTGGGGAAGAAATTCAAAACCACCAAGCAACTCCTGGAGCATTATTATTCCTCCGTCGCAGTTGTGAGAATTCCCTGGAAGGGTCGATATATGCAGATTGATGAGCAAGTTGGCAAGCTGTACGACGTCATTCACTCCAAGTGTGCAAAGTCCCATGCCTTCAAAGAGACGATCCGCATGCTGCTCAACGCAGAGCGGCTCCCACAGTATGTCACGGCAGCATACGGGCATTTCTCACAGCACCTAGATATCCCCTTCGACTTTGCGAAAGAGGCTCGTCGCCATACTCCTATGCCTAAGGACTTTGGTGGACACATACTCAACCTCATCCTGTCCATGTACAACCGAGATGAATCGTGCGATCGTGATGCGAGAGCCCTCTTCAACAGACTCAGTCTTCCCATTGCCTCATGCATAATGCTTGCTGCCACGAGGGATAACATTCAAGGTGATGATGTGCTCCTTTTCTTAGGTATCGAAGCTAACAACTTGCAGGCACTTATTCCAGCCTTCTCAAGACTACCTACTTTGAGCCCCTGAAGGCTGCTTTCACCGAGTTCTGCGACCAGTGGTTGCGTTGTTCCTTTGAAAAGGGCGGTTTTCAATGTTGCAATGCCAAGCGCTCGCATAAAAAGGGCCACCAAGCACCAACCGGGAAGGTCTTGGCTCGCGGTAACTACGAGTCAACCGTCGACGATTACTACTTCCACGTTTGGATCGGGGCAATCGACCAAAGCATCAAGGCTCAAGATGACGCGGTCCGGCGACGGCTTGATCGGAACGAGAGAACCCTTCCCGAAATACATAAGAACACCATGGCAGAGTTCTATAGAGAGACCGGCCCTGTGATAACGATCAAGAGCCACCTGACCTGTCTCTGCTGCGTACGAAAGATCCCCGACAATGTCCTCCCATGCGGACATGTGCTTTGCAAGGGCTGCGTCCAAACTTTTGGGAAACATGTGGGACAAGGAGTCTTTGAGCTCCCTGGCTGCCCTCTTCATCAAGATTCGCCGCCATGGCTTCCGCCGGCACGCATCAGATTCAAACCGCGAGAGGCGGGTGTCAGAGTGCTCTGCTTGGATGGGTAAGTAGCCTTGACTAAGCTGTCTTTAGAAGGTCTAACCGTGAGTTTAGAGGGGGAGTTCGAGGCCTCATTGAGCTGTTGTTGCTTCGCGCAATCGAAAAGGAACTTGGAGGCGGCATGAATGTCCAGAAGTTCTTTGACCTAATTGTTGGTACCAGGTTGGTCTTGACACATCACCCGCACGCAGTGCTTGCATAGCTGATAGTAATAGTACCGGCGGTATCATCGCTCTCGGCCTTGGGGCTAAACAATGGGATGTCAACGAGTGCATTCACCATTTCAAGAGTCTCTGCACGGATGCCTTCACACCACGTGGGCCATCTGTGTTGAGACCACTCACGATTGTGAGCCATAAGAGCCTGTACAAGACGAAGCCTCTTGAGGATGCGCTGAAGTCGGCCTTTGGTTCCGATGGACTATTGTATGGAAAAGCCACACCCGACAGCTCAATGGACATACGAGTTGCCGTCATGTCAACGCACGCGATTGAGAAGAGGTCCGTTGTTCTATCCAACTACAACACGGAAGGAAGACGAGATGATTGTGAGTATTCGTGTATTCCATGTCTTGAAACCCGTTAACCAGTCATCGAAGTGTCATACAAGTTCGTGAGACCACAGGACCCAACAAGGGAGCTCAAGATCTGGGAGGCTGCTCGGGCGACGGCAGCGGCACCCCCGTACTTCAAGCCCTTTCAGACAGAGACGACGGATATCTACACGGATGGTGCCATCCACCATAATTGCCCGGCCACAGTCGCAGACTACGAGCGGAGGCTTCTTTGGGAGGAGGTCAGTGACTGGCCACTAGACCTCATGCTGTCCCTCGGTACTGGTCTGGGCACCCCTGGTACTCCCTCGGGAAGTTCCCCGGTTAGCATACGCTCCAAGTCTAACAATTGGTCTCGGCGGAGCGGCAATGGCCTCACCCTCATGTGGTGGGCGGCCAATGCCATCGTCGAAGATCAGTTGAATTGTGAGGAGATCTGGAAAAGGCACTGCGCTCAAGCTACACCGCCAGGAACGACACACAGCATTGAGGAAGTGCGTCGCAACTTGCGTGTGAATGTCAGTTTCCCTGGGCCGCGGCCCAACCTTGATGACGCGAAGGGATTGGAGAATATGGAACGCTATGTCGAGAACTTCATCCGCGAGGATCCCGACATTGGTGCAGATATCCACGAGGCAGCGCACAGGCTGATCGCGAGTTGTTTCTACTACGAGAAATCTACGTCAGGGATTCTGGACAGAGCTACGGGAGTGTATAAATGCGAAGGTAAGACGAATTTCCCCATGTCTGTCAGATTCTTCCTCATGCTCCGGAAAGAGCTTTGATCTTATCACGATAGCTCACAATTCGCCATTCCCCTTACGCGCAACTGCTAACAGTGAAAAAGGACACATTCGTTGTCGCTTTGACGAAGGTAGCCGTGAGCTGAAAGATCTTGGCAAGTTCTTGAAGAATTGCATTCGTGGAACAATGTTTGTGCCGTATTTCTCTTTGCAAGAGAATTACGGATCGCCAGGGCAGAAAGACCACGAGGTGCCCATAGACGTCAAAGCCATGTCCGAATACGGCAGCTTCAAGTTTCGTTCAGAATTGAGGATCGAAGGGGCCTTCCAGTCAAGCCTGACCCGTCTCTCTATTCGCCTTCAGGAACAGCACTACCATTACAGGTCAAGCTACACCGCAGCCCAGACGCAGAGAATGGAGCCCTTCCTTTCCATCAGCGGGTTTCCCCGGAAGCTCTGGGCTCAGAATATCTGTCCCACACCCGTCGACAACGAGCCTGGCAGTGATCTAGAGGCAGACGCAACCGCCAAGTCGGAAAGGCTCGAGGGGAAGGTAGAGACTCCTCTCGAGACCCCCGATGAAGAGGGGCCGAGATCTCCGGGGGGAATCAAGAAGCTGTTGCGGATGGGTAAAGCGACGCGGAGTGGTTCTAATACGCAAATTCTGCGTCGAGCCAGGTCCTCCGAGTCGAACCCCAGGTCGGCTGGCTCGAACACAAGCAGATTGCAGATTAGTAGAGAGGGGTTGGTAACGAGGGGGTCTGCGAGCTCTGGTGCGACCTTGAGCAGCAGGGGGACAGGGGACTCGACTGAAGGAGGTGCGAGCAAATCTGAGAGCGGGCTGGAACCGGGGGATTATGAATGGCCATGTGAACTGGGGTAAATGTTGACAGGATAACTGCTATTTGCGCAATCTATAAGCTTCATTCCAAGATGATTGTACCTTGACAGGTCCCTTATACTGCTCCATTCTTATGCCAGGATATCTCAAAACAAGCAACTCTTCATCCCTCGATGGTAAAATACATGTTTCCCAAGCCAACTTCAGTATAAAAAGAAACCCAAAAACGTAAACTTGATCCCTAATTCCTACACGGTAGTCAAACAACACACACTGCAGAGCGTGCTCGCCTTGTTCTGGGTATATAAAAAGGAAGTCTTCGGCTGTTAGACCAGCCAAGCCTTCTCGGTCCTTGCCCCTCCACATCTACACAGGCTCCCCCTGTCATGGACCTTCGGTGCGCTTCCAGACGCCGTTCCCGTCGTGTTCCCAAGGCACTGCCACGGGCACGCCAAAGTAGTTCTTTGTGATGTTGTTGATGATGGTGGTGGTGATGTGCTGGTGGGCGAGGAGGGCCTTATCGGCGACGAACTGCATGAGCAGGGAGTTTGCCTCGACGCTCATGTCCTCGTTGAGATCGTACTCGTCGCCGACGACGGTGGCGGAGCTGGCGGTGCTGTCAGAGCCGGCCGGGGACGTGGGCCCGGGGCGGGGCCGGACGGAGTAGTCGGAGCGGATGGTGACGCCGGCCGGGGCGGCGGCGCGGGAGCGGCAGCCCTCGGGGGTGGCCTGGAAGAGGACCTCGTACTCGATGGTCTTGGACAGGCGCGGGGCCAGCGCGACGAGGTCGTGGGCCTGGAAGCAGCGGAACGAGTCGTCCCAGGGGCCGAAGAAGGGGTCGTCGCCGACCTGGGACGGCTGGGCGGGCTCTTCGGTGAAGGAGAGGATGGTCTGGTGCGTGGTCATGAAGGGCACGAACGACTGCAGGATAGCCACGACGATGGCTGGCGGGACGTTGGTGGGGATGGGGATGCTGTAGCTGTACTGCCTCGTGGTCCTCATGGCCGACGATGATGGCAAGTTTGGAGGGGAGATGATGATGTGACGATGTCACGGCTGGATTACGGATGCGGCCTAGAGAGGGATCGAAGTCCTCTCGGAGTCTTCTCTTGCTTTGGCTGCGATGAGTGGCGTGGCGCCTTCGATCTTGCGGCAGCAATGGGTGGCGTTGATAGTGATGGCGAATGCGGAGAAGCTGATGGAAGGCTGCAAGGTTGAAGGCAATTATCTGGCGTGGTGAAGCGCTCCTGGCTCACGAACATGATGATGGAATATCACCACCAGCGACAGAGAGAGTGGAATAGACGGAGACTGCGATTTGTTTCCCTCAGAGCGATATGAAAAGTCAAGGTCGCGGGGCTTTTGCAAGATGACAGGACGGGGAACCCCCCTTGTTCTAGCAAAGTGCCCGAAGTGGTGGAAGATTAGTAACTGAGAAAGTGCAGCGAGAATGGGAAGGGCAACGAGAATAGAGACTGATTGGAAATAAATGTACCACCGCCTCGGCCTCCGCCGCGCCGGCAGATTTAAAAAAAGGAATCAATCTGACAGACGGGATGCCGACAACTCTGGACCCTTGCTAATCGGCCGAATCGACGTCGTCCGGAGCTTCCACGATCCGGGGGCTGGATCGGATGAGGCGGAGTTGGGTCAGAAGCTTGGTCGAGCCAAGCCTCCCGTTGAATGACCTGCCGGCGCGTGGCTGAGGTTGGACGCGGGAAAACTGATGAGAGGGGAAGAAACGAGCGAGTGAGAGGAGGGGGATCCGAAGAAAAGGGTTGGGGGAGAAAAACGTGGCTGACGACGATGACGAGGTTTCGCGTGCAACGGAATGGGAAAAGAAATGCAAGGCCACAAGTCGTTGTTTTGGGTATAAAATTATCGCCAGAGCCCCAGTTGCAGCATCCGCGAAGAAAAGAGAGAGAGAGAGTGAGGGAGAATGATTGAGCTTTCTTTTTGAGAGAATTGATCAAAGGCTTGGCTGCTCCCTTTCACTCGTCAAAGGAACGATGCTTTTTTGTGCCGTTTCTTTCGGGTTGCCCAAAGTAGTCGCTCGTTCGGAGTCTCGGTAGCATACGAATAGGCGAAGGGTCTAGGTATAATATGCACCCTCCTATTAGATTCGCCGTCAAGGTGGTGGTGAGAGGGGGACAATAATATCCATGATAAGTGAGAAAGCAAGTGCTTGCAGCTATTTAATTGGATTACTATTCTTCCCGGCGCCTTCCTTCCTCAGGCCTCTAGATGCCGAACGAGGCACATAATTAAACGAAACCAGGGGGAAGGAGGAAAGAGGGGGAGCTATCGCATCACATGAAATTTCAGAGACCCTTTTCGAAGACGACATGGCAGGTGCGGCAGGTGCATGGCAGTTGCAATCGAGGATCTTTGATTGTGCCGTCCGGCTGGTCCTGCCGTTTTCTGTCTATCGTGATGATGAGCGAGGCAGGTGCAACCACCTCTGAGGAGAATTTCATAGCTGATGCTCCTTCCATTGAACTAGCCATACATGCCATCTCGGTGCTGAAAAAGGCGGCATGCCCACCAAAAACTCACGCCTCGGCAGATGAAACAATTGGTCTCTCGTCCCAGCGTTTCGTAGCGGGCTGATCGGTGGTGGTCCGTCTCTCTGCAACCCAGAACACGGGATTCCAATGGGGTGACCGACACTGTCCGACGCTGAAGGATCCGCGCCAAGACTTGTCTGTGCCGTCCGTGGCCGTTGGGTTAATCTCTTCGGCGCACGAGCAAGGACGCACCAAGAAATCAGGGCAAAGCAATTCTTTTTGCTCGTGGTCTGGCTGCTGATCATCCATGGGCTTTTCATAGGGCTGCCTTTTGGCCGATGGCCCTCCGAGTCGACCGCCGCGCTTCCGACCTCCGATCCGACGTCGTCCAGTCGCTGTCGGACCACATGCACCTGCCGGCGTCCGTATAAGACGATAGGATGATGATGTTTGTTTTGATGAAGAGTTTTCATTACCACCACCTGCAGCTGCCCTTTGGCCCAGTTGATTGGATTCGAACCTGCACATGTCACAGTACTTGAATAAAGTAATGGGAACCTCTTGTCGCCACCTCAAAAAGAAAAGTCCCAAGAATTCGCATCTGCGGCACTGAGACAGGTCGTCTCGGCTCGGGCCTCGCGCAGGGGCTTTGCATCAAGTTTGACATTCCATGGAAAAGGATAGCCGTTCACGGTCCCTCGATGCCGGTGGCACCTCTATCGATACGCACGTATTCGGGCGAGCGCTTTGAGATGTGTCACTAACATGCCGTGGACGTGTTGCTGGAATAAGCATGGGGGCTAATAATAAATCCTCACATGGCTAGACAGACACGTTGAGAGGCTCAAACGAGGGCTGTAACTGGATACAGACTGACTCATACTTTGATGCTACTCTGCGATTTTGCGAGTCTGTTGGACGAGACGCCTTGACGCCATTGACGCGGTACCATGTCATGCAACACGTGTGTTTTGTTGGACACTGAATAATTCCGTCATTCTCTGATGTTCAGTGTGGTACAGCATGATGATAGGTGCCTGATGAGATGGGTTTCTTCATATCGACTGCGCGGCACTTGCTCGATAGCATGAACGCTACTGTCTACATAGGTTTGGTGCTGACATCTAAAAGAGTCCAGGCGATTACATGTTTGACGCCATCACGAAGGGGCTTAAACCATGGAACCATAACACAACAACAAAAACAACACATCACGGCGGGACGAGTCTCGATGGGGTCGAAACACGGGGAATCCCATATTCAAGGAGGGTAGGGTGTACATAGTCGAAAGCAAGCAAGATATGGAGATGCAAAACACACTTTTCGACTTCGCAGTGACTCCTCCGCCTCCTCCTCTTGGGCTCCCGATGACGAAAGCGGACGTCCTCGGGTCTGACCGCCAAAACGAAACGCTCCAATGCACTCGCAACAGGTGGGCAGAAATTTTTTTGCGGCTTTTTGGGGAATCGCTCCCCGTCGAGGCGGTGAGGACTCTGAGGAGCGGCGATGCCTGTTCGGGCCAGGAAACAAGGCTAAACAGGAAGAGTCGACGTTTTAGCTCCCGACGTCTTGCACGCTTTCGTCGGCAAAAAGGTGTGCATGAGAGGGGCGGTCTGGTTACTGTACCTCTGCGTTGGCCGTCTTGATGCCCAGCGACGATTGTAGACGATACAAGTTGCATGGGGTGAAAGGGGTAGGGGGGGTTGAGTGAAGCTTGTTCTTCATCGTCGGACCGTTTCTGCTGCTGCGATGCGTTTGCTTTTTTTTCTCGATGATCCGGGTTCCAGATCAAATCGGTCGACGATTTGAGGAGGGGCCGTCGGGCAGCAGCAGGGGCATTTTTTCGATGGAGACAAAACATTGGAGAGACAACGGAAGAGAGGAGGGAGGAGGGTCTCTGGTTGGGCCTCGATAGCACAAGCAGCCAAGTCCTCCGTCGTCGAGGGAATCGACAGGAGCGAGCTGGCGTGTCCACTCCCATGATCCGAGACGTACATTCCTGAGCGAGGAAGGCATTCAGGGTTTGTGCAGTGTCTACGGGGTGCGGACGCGGGGAAGAGAAAGACTCAGCATTGCGCAAGAGTTTTCCCCGGAATGAAGAGGACGGGACGCCTTGAAAATGAGGCCGGAGGGGGAGGAGTCATGATGGTGGACAGCCCTGAAGCTTCAGTCCCTGAAACTGGAGAGGAATGTGTTGAAATGTGCACCCCGTTTTTGCCTGCCCCTCCTTTAACCGAACAGAAGAATGTCTTTGCCAGTATTTCGGCCTGCGTGTGGCGGCGGCGACGTGCTTCAGGCTGGACTTCTCGAGAGCGGCCCCGCGTGATGTCACGGAGATCGAACGACGGGGCACAGGGTCTTTTGGAGGGGGGAGGACAAGGGCATGAATGAAGCATGAGCGGACGGACATGCTCCGTTAAGGAAGAATTCATGGTAGTTGATATTATTATTTACTTCAAATGAAGCGGTGGGAAACAGCGGCTCAGGTCATCAGACGTGAGGTTCGGATCCGGGAGGGACAAGGTTTTCACCTGGTCTCGGAAATGGGCCTCGATGGGCTGGCTGTTGTCGATAGATATTTGAGGTGGCTGGGAATGGAGTCCTGCCTCGCCATCATTTGTTGCTTCTGCTTGATGCATGCAACGGCTTGCAGACGTGCAGAAGAGAGGGAGAGATCTGGTTCTAGCCGGAGCAAGGCGACAGCCCGACTGGTCCCGGCCAAGTTGAACCGTGGTTGGATTGTGTGTGTGGGCGGGAAATGGGCTGGTCATGGAGCCAATGCCATCCATCTTATGCGTGACTCTTTTTCCCCTCCCACGCACACTTCACGCACCTCGTGCGTTGTGCATCCTCAACCACACCCTCCATTAGAAAAATAAGTGTACCTGCGCCTGTGTGTGTGTGTGTGTGTGCCCTTCCTGGCGATATGTACATGTACTTGAAATGCCTCTCTCCATCGCCCCCTTTTTTGTCCCTTTTTTTTTCACCTCCCTTTCCCCTTGATTAAAACGACCCCTCAGCACGATAACAAAATTTCTCCTTGAATTGATACAAGCTGAAAAAGAAGAAAAGACTGAACGGGTGAAGGAAGGAAGGAACTTGAAGGGAAAGAAACTACGCCCCTGTGCCGCAGCGTGACTCGAGGAAAGAGCTAGCCTCGTCCTCCCTCGTAGGTGCGTGAAAGTGTGCGTGTCTTGCATCCGTACGCCATTTCTCTTCTTCCCTCATCTGCTTGATATTATTGTTATTCCGTCTTCAATTCTCAAATCCTTGCTCGCCCTGATTCTCATCCTCTCTCGCCCGACGTTGTATAGGTCCGTGGTGCCTTAACCCATCATTGCCTAACCTCTCTACTCTGGCATTGAAGCCACCGTCATGTTCAATGCCTGGGCAGCTTTCATGACTTGTTCCCAGCTCCCTCAAGTACAACAGTAGGTAACACAAATCTCACAGACGGGCTGACTTCGTAATTTGACAGTCACTCCTTTGCCTCCGATTCTCGCCTGCCCGGCTCGTTCGCTTGCCACAGTTAATGCGGCAGTGCCCCGTCGAATTGTCCCCGCCAGTCGCTTCGTTGTAATACGCCCGGTGCGACGACTCACACTTCGTCTGGCCGGCGATCCAAACAAGCACGCCAGGCGTCATTGGCCCGCGGCACTACCCGCCTGTCGTGGTCCTGGGTCCTGGGTCTTGTGCTTCTCCAGCCTGGCTGAGGCCATCCTCTCCTCTTAACCCTCCCACATTCTCTCCTGCTCGATTTTGAGCAACAATTACCTCTTTCTCGACTCCCCTCTGGCCCGGCGCACCTCGAATCGACTTGGTTCGCTTCGCCTGAGGTGCCCCGGCCGTCTCATAAGTGCTCAGAACCCGACGACCCAGACATCACAGACGCACGATCCACGACTGGGGTGGTTGGGTAAAAACAGACGGCGCTCCCGACCAGAGAGAGAGACGCCTGGGATATTGATTAGAACCCTGGGAGCCTCTATCGACCGTGGTCCCTCAAGACCCGGCCTCTTTTTTTTTGTGGCCTTGGTTGTTGGCTCTGTCGAAAACCGCCCAGCGACCAAATCTAGAGTTCTTCACTTGCACGACGTCGCATCACGAATATTCACGATCCCCGAGACTTGCACCGCATCCCGTCCGACCCCGTTCCTCGTAATTGTCCCGTTACGAACCACTTACACGAGCCTCGATTTCCAACGACACCCATACTTGCGATCCGAGAGCGCCAACGATTCCTTATCGCTCGAGTCCTCTCCAATACAATCGCTTTCGAAATCATCCGGCCACCGCCATCTACAGCTTCCATGATTGTGACGTCGCTTCGCCTTCGCACTAGCTCCGACTCACACAATGGCCGTGGCCGAAGTTTTGACCCTCGCAGAAAGCAGGATAGGATGCGAATATGGATGGCAGACTCCCCGCCCATCACTGGCTGAGTGGGATGAGCGAACTCTGCGCTTGCGGCTGGGCTTGATTGCCCACGCCTGGGTCGTCCAGAGTCGCGGAAAGGTACGTGGGGATGATTTGCCGTTGCCCGTATGTCCGGGCCGCACCCGTTGGCAGTTGGACGTCGTTTTCCTTCAGCCGAAGTTTATCTGCTCCCATGAATCGCGTGTGGAGGCTAACGGTCGACCCCTCGATTGAGGGGGAACCTGCGACGCCACCCCCGTTTACTTCGCACCCTGGAACGCAACCTCGTGAGGGTTCGTCTAACATTCTCTTTCCTTAGGATCTGCGAACTTCCTCTTCTTCATTTCCTTCCTCGACCTCGAGCCGACTTATAGTACCAGATTCATCCCCGCGATGGTCGCGTCGCATCCCCGCCACGTGCGAACCGGCAGATTCCCCTAATCGCGTCATGGACCCCAACAACACCAATGACTACGCTCGACGTAAGCTATCCTCATGGATAGACGCCTTCCCGTTGCCCCGCGCATCCGATTCGCCCCAGAAGCGCCGTCCCAGCAAGGATCTCCTTGGGAACCCCAAGTTCAGTACCTCGATAGACTTCAGCTCCCAGGAGGGATTCTACGAAGCTGCCAAGAAGAAGAAGGGTGCTTCGAAGCAGTCCCTACCCCCACCACCACCACCAGTTCCCCCGCCGCCTCCAGCCGAAGAACCGAACCCAAACGATGGTGCTGGAGGCGACTCGAACGGAGGTGATGGCGCTGGTAGCGCTGGGAATGGGAATGGTAACGATGATGGTGATGGTTGGTCGGGCGCTGGGAAACCGAAAAAGAAGAAGGATAAGGGCGAACTTGAAGCGGGCCTTCCGAGCATCCCGACCACCGATTTTGGCACCGATGCATTCCAAGATATCAAATTGGGGGACGACACTGGTGGTAAACTTGATTTAGGCCTGGGTGAGTTGGAGACGGAGCATGCATGTACCTGGTTCACGAGCTGACGGCTGTCATACAGGAGACACTGGATGGGATTGGACCGGCACAGGAGACGATTTGAGAAAGACCGGCAAATCAAACCTCACATTTGACGATTTCGGAGGTATGGGAAAATCCAAGCAGGAAAAGGCAGATCCTTGGGATTTCGGCGGCAAGAAAGATGTCAAGAAGGACCTGCTGGCAGAGCCAGATCCATGGGGATGGGGAGGTTCCAAGACCAAAGGGACAACAGATGTCGCGCATAGTTCCAAGAAAGATGACGACGTCTGGGATACCTGGGGAATCTCAAAGAAGGACCGCGCGAAAAAGAAGGGCATTCTCGGCGACGAGGGTTCTTCCATCAACGAACACGCACCCGACCCACCACCACCATCAGGGGACCTTTGGGGTAGCGGGATCGGTTCTGGTACTGGTGGTGGCTGGGCCGGCGACAAGAAGGACACCGCGATGGGTTCATCATGGGGTGAATCCGAAATTCCCATGCCAGCACCAGATCCACCGCCACGCCAGGATCACAAAAACGACACCGACGATTACTGGAACTTGGCGCAGAAGAAGAAAGAGGAGGAAAAGCCCGCCGCGGAAGGATGGTCAGCATGGGGCTTGTCGGCGAAGAAGGCGGCCAAAATGAAGAACTCGCTCTTCGCAGAGTTTGGCAGCAGCGACGACAAATCGACAGATTCCAAAGGAGACGGCGGGTGGGATCTCTGGGGCACCAAGAAGAAGAAGCCCGATCTCATTAACCTCGCGGAGGAAACTACAACGGCACCGGAGCCTGCCGACCAGGGCGAAGATTTTCTTAGCTCTTGGGGCTTCGGCAGGAAGAAGAAGAAGGCGCCAGAACCCGAGCCTACTCCGTGGAAACAGGAGAAAGTGGAGGAACCTAGCGACGATTTCTGGAACTCTCTGGGTAAGAAGAAGGCCGATCCGCTCGACTTCCTGGAGAGCAATAACGGTGAGACTGTCCGACGTGACGATGTGGAGGATTTTTTGTCTGGCAAGGTTAACAAGAATGACAACGACAACTGGGGTTGGACTTCAAATTCCAAAACGAAGGCGTCGCAAGATCGACTGAATACCTTGACTGACCTTCCTCCGCTAGCGCCAATACCCCCCTCAATGGACTTTACTGAACACAATAAACTAGCAGGAGACCCCTTGGCCGATGTGACGGCCGCTAGGGAAGCCGAAGAGCGAGCTGCAAGGGAAGCGGAAGAGAAGGCAGCGCGTGAGGAGGAAGAGGCTCTGGCGGCCGCCGAAGACACTGAGATGAAGATGTTGCAGAAGAAGAAGGAGAAGCGAAGCACCGGCAAGCTTCTGAGGAAGGATGAAGAGCGCCTCAAGATTCTTGAAGGCAATGCGGCGAGACGAGCCGAGGAGCGAGCAGCCCGCGAGGCCGATAAGATGGCCGCGACGGCTGCTGCCGATGCCGCCGCTGCCAAGTCGGCAGAGGCAGAGGCAGAGGCAGCAGCAACCATGGCAGCCGATGCGGAGGCGGCGGCTACTCGCGAAGCCAAGCAACGAAAAGCAGCAGCCGATGCGGAGGAGTTGTCTGCCTTGATCGCAAAACGAGACAAACGCCCAGGCAAGCTGAGCAAGAAGGAACAGGATCGACTCCAGGTTCTCCAAGCCCGCGCAGAGAAACGAGCCGAGCGCGAGGCCGAAGAGAAGGCTGCCAGGGAAGCCGAGGAGGCCGCCGCAGCCGAGGCCGCCGAGGCCGCAGCCCTGGCTGAAGCGATTGCCCACGAAGAGGCGGAACTCGCCCTCCTCGAAGAGAAGAAGGCGAAGCGAGGGGGCAAGCTGTTGAGGAAGGACGCAGAAACTTATTCGCTTCTTTTTGAACGCGCCACAGCGAGGGCAGAAGAACGAGCCGCCAAAGAAGCCGAGCAAGCTGCCCTGGAAGCTGAAGCACAAGCTGCCAAGGAAGCCGAAGAGGCAGCGGCCGCCGAGGCCGCAGCTGCCGCTGAAGCAGAAGCCGCTGCCGCTGCCGCTGAGGCAGAAGCGGCGGCAGCGGCCGCCGAAGCAGAAGCCGCAGCTAAGGCCGCAGCAGAGGCAGAAGCAGCCGAGATCGCAAAGGAAGAGCAGGAACTGAAAGAGCTGAAGGAGAAGAAAGCCAAGAGGGGAAAGCTCCTAAAGAGAGACACCGACCGGTTTACCTTCTTGATCGGCCAAACTGTGAAGCGGGCTCAGGAGAAGGCTGCCAAGGAAGCTGAAGCTGCTGCTGCCAAGGAAGCGGAGGAACTGGCCGCCAAAGAGGCCGAAGAGGCTGCCGCGAAGGAAGCGGAGGAACAAGCTGCGCGAGAAGCCGAAGAAGCGGCGGCTAGAGAAGCTGCAGAGGCTGAAGCCGCGGAGATTGCTCAAGAAGAGGAGGAGATTGCAGCTTTAACGGCTAGGAAGGCTAAGAGAGGAGGGAAGCTTCCCCGGAAAGATGCTGACCGACTCACCTTCCTCACTGACAAGGCTACCCAGCGAGCAGAAGCACAAGCTGCTAAGGAGGCAGAGGAGGCCGCAGCAGCAGCGGCGGCGGCGGCAGACAACGCTGCACCCGACGATCCGCCGCCCGAAGATCCCGTTGATGCCCCTAGCGAAGAACCAACCGACCAACCCGCCGACGAGCCACCAGCGGAAGATCCTGCCACTGAAGAACCGCCTGCAGATGCTGAAGACGCGGAAGCCGTGGCAGCCCGAGAGGCCGAGGCTGCTGCCGTTGCTGCTGAGGAAGCAGAGCTTGCGGCACTGGAGTCCAAGAAGGCAAGGAAGGGAAAGCTTGGCAAGAAGGATACAGACCGATACACGATCCTTACAGAAAACGCCAATCAGCGAGCCGAGGCGGCTGCCGCAGCAGAGTCCGCGGCGGCGGAGAAGGCAGCAGCCGCAGAAGCCGCAGCCGCTGAAGAAGCTGCAGCTGCGGCCGCCGAAGCCGAAGCTGCAGCCGCTAGAGAGGCCGAAACCTTGGCTATCGCGGAAGAAGAGGCGGAATTGGCGGACTTGGCTGCAAGGAAAGCCAAGAGGGGCAAACTTTTGAAGAAGGACATGGCCCGATTCGAACTTCTCACCGAGAACGCCAACCAAAGAGCCGAAAAGGCAGCTCAAGAAGCCGAAGCTGCGGCAGCCAAGGAGGCAGAAGAAGCGGCTGCCGCTGCTGAAGCTGCCGCCGCCGAACAAGCTGCTGCCGAAGCCGCTGCCGCCGCCGAGGCTGAAGCTTTGGCTATCGCAGAGGAAGAGGCGGAATTGGCGGACTTGGCTGCGAAGAAAGCCAAACGGGGCAAACTTGTGAAGAAGGACATGGCTCGATTCGAACTCCTCACCGAAAACGCCAACCGACGAGCCGAGAAGGCAGCCCAAGCCGAAGCCCTGGTAGCCAAGGAGGAGGTGGATGAGGCTGCCGAAGCTACGGACGCTGCCGCCGAGACCGAAACACCGCCAGCAGACGAGGTGGAAGATGCGGCGGCGGCGGCGGCCGCCGCCGCAGAAGAAGCCGCGAAGGCTGAAGAAGCTGCTGCCGCGGAAAAGGCTGCTGCCGCGGAAAAGGCTGCTGCCGCGGAGGCCGAAGCTCGTCTTGTCGCAGAGGAAGAAGCAGAGATCGCTACCTTGGAGGCAAGGAAGGCCAAGAAAGGCAAGCTTTCCAAAGCCCACACTGAGCGATACAATCTCCTTCTCGAGAATTCTGTCCAACGAGCCGTGAAGGCAGCACAGGCAGAAGCCGAGGCCCAAGCAGCCAAGGAAGCAGAAGAAGCGGCCGCAGCAGCCGTAGTCCCCGACCCCGAACCCGACGCCGTTGCTGATGAGCCGGAACCAGTTCCTGAGACCGAAGCAACATCGGAGGACGCAGCTGCAACTGAGGCTGCCGAGGCCGAGGAAGCTGCTGCTAAGGAAGCAGAAGCTGCCGCGATTGCCGAGGAACAGAAGGAGCTAGCTGCTCTCGAGGCCAAGAAGGCCAAGAAGGGCAAGCTGGGCAAGAAGGATACCGACCGCTATCTTGTCCTCAAGGACAATGCTGCCCAGCGGGAGGCGGCGGCCGCCGAAGCTGCTGCTGCGGAGGCTGAAGCCCGAGCTGCCAGGGAGGCAGAGGAGGCGGCAGCTGAGGCAGAGGAAGCAGCAGCAGCGAAGGAGGCTGAACTTGCTCTCATCGCCGAAGAGAAGGCCGAGCTTGCCGCCCTGGACGCCAAATGGACAAAGAAGGGCAAGCTTGGCAAGAAGGACACAGACCGCTTTAACGAGCTGTCTGACAGAGCCAACCACCGGGCACAGCTTGAGGCCGACGCAGCGGCAGCAGAGGCGGCAGCAGCTGCTGCAGCGGAAGAGGAGGCAGCAAAGGAGGCAGCTGCTGCTGCCGCAGCGGAGGAAGCAGCAGCGAAGGAGGCCGAATCTGCTCTCATTGCCGAAGAGAAGGCGGAGCTTGAGGCCCTGGAGGCCAAGTGGTCAAAGAAAGGCAAGCTTGGAAAGCGAGATACAGACCGATACAATGAGTTGTCTGAGAACGCTGCCAAGCGGGCAGAGTTGGCAGAAGCCGCTGCGGCAGCCGCAGCTGCCGAGGACGGAGAAGCCGGCGGCGAACCGCATGCCGAAGAAGTCGCTGAGCCGGATGCTGAAGGTGAAGCGGATGAGCCAGTTGACGAAGCCGCGGCTGCTGAGAAGGAAGCTGCAGAAGCTGCGGAACGAGAAGCTGCTGAGGCCAAAGCTACTCTCATCGCCGGGGAGGAACAAGAGCTCGCCACCCTAGAGAAGAAGAAGGCAAGGAAGGGCAAACTTGGGAAGAAGGATACCGAACGCTACGACGAGCTGTTCGAAAGAGCTGCCCAGAGATTCCTCGAGGAAACTGAAGCCGCTGAAGCTGCCGCCAAAGCCGCCAAAGAAGCCGCCAAAGCCGCCGCCAACGTTGAAGAGCCACCCCCCGACCAACTTGACGATGACGACAATGACGTTTTTGAAGATGTTTTCGAAGATGCATCTGACATGCTCCCCAAAGAACCTGCCGAAGACGGTGGTGCCCCCGACGACGCCGATGCTGCTCCTCCAGAGGGCGATGCTGCCGCCGAGGATGACGCCGCTGCTGAAGCTGCAGCAGAAGAAGCAGCAGCAGCAGAGGCAGCCGCTGCCAAGGAGGCGGAAGAGGCCGCAGAAGAAGATGCAGAGCTTGCCTCCCTCGAGAAGAAGAAGGCCAAGAAGGGCAAGCTTGGAAAGAAGGACACGGACCGTTACCTCCTTCTGACAGGCAATGCTGCGCGCAGAGCTGAGAAAGCTGCTGCGGAACAAGCCGCTAAGGAGGCTGAGGAGGCGGCAGCAGCAGCAGCAGCAGCGGAGGCAGAGGCGGCGGCTGAGGCTGAGGCTGCTGCAGAGGCTGCGGCTCTTGCAACAGCAGAAGCCGAAGAAGCTGCTGCAAAGGAGGCGGCAGAAGCTGCGGCTGCGGCTGCCATTGCCGATGAGGAGGCAGAAATAGCTCACCTCGAAAAGAAGAAGGCCAAGAAGGGGAAGCTGGGGACCAAGGAAACGAAACGTCTTGAGTTCCTGCACGAAAATGCTGTAGCGAGGGCAGCAGAGGAAGCAGAGAAGCAGGCCGCAGCGGATGCAGAAGCTGCAGCGGAGGCAGAACGGGCTGCCGAAGAAGAAGCCGCCGCAGCCGAAGCAGCCGCCGCCGCCGAGGCCGAGGAGGCTGCCGCTAAGGAAGCTGCTGAAGCTGAAGAGGCTGCTGCAAGGGAAGCTGCCGAGGCCGAAGAGGCCGCTGCTGTTGCTGCCGAAGAACATGAGCTGGCTCAGTTGAATGCCAAGAAAGAGAGGAAGGGTAGGCTCGGGAAGAAAGATACTGAGCGCTTCAATCTCCTTTCAGACAGCGCGGCGCAACGAGCTGAGAGAGCAGCCGAGAAGGCAGCCGCGGAACAGGCCGCTGCAGAGGCCGCAGAGGCAGAGGAGGCTGCGGCGGACGAAGCTGAGGAAGAGGCAGAGGCAGAGGCAGAGGCAGAAGAAGAGGTGGAAGAAGAGCAAGCAGAAGAAGCCGAGGAGGTGGCAGAGGCGGAAGTTGAGGAGACTGCGGCCGCTGAGGAGGCAGAAAGAGAAGCGGCCGCAGCTGCTGAGGCCGCTCTCATCGCCGAGGAAGAGCATGAGCTTGCATCTCTCGAGAAGAAGAAGGCCAAGAAGGGCAAGCTGGGCCGCAAGGATACCGATCGCCTCAACATCCTTCTCGACAACGCAGCTCAACGAGCTGAGAAGGCAGCTGCGGAACAGGAAGCCAAGGAAGCCGCGGAGGCAGAAGAGGCTGCTGCCGCAGAAGCCGCGGAGGCAGCGGCTGCAGAGGCCGAGGAGCTTGCTGCTGCTGAAGCCGCCGCTGAAGCCGCTGCTGAAGAGGCCGCAGCCAAGGAAGCTGCGGAAGCCGCCGAGGCCGCCCTCATCGCCGAGGAAGAACACGAACTTGCGAGTCTCGAGAAGAAGAAGGCAAAGAAGGGCAAGCTCGGTCGCAAGGACACAGACAGGTTCAACCAGTTGATGGAGAATGCCGCCCAGCGTGCTGAAGCCAAGGCTGCTCGCGAGGCTGAAGAGGCCGCGGCTGCTGAAGAGGGCGCTCCAGAGGCGCCCCCGGAGGACGAGGAGGAAGCTTCCCCGGAAGACGAGGAAGAGCCGCCCGCCGAAGACGAACCACTCGTCGAGGAGCCCGAAGACGCTGAAGATGCCGCCGAAGAAGACGAGAATGCTGCTGCTGCTGCCAAGGAGGCGGCAGAAAAGGCTGCTGCCGCAGCTGCCGAGGCTGCTCTGATCGCCGAGGAAGAGCACGAGCTTGCGCATCTCGAGAGGAAAAAGGCCAAGAAGGGCAAACTGGGCCGCAAGGATACTGAACGCGTTCACGTCCTCACGGAGAATATCGCAAGACGTGCCGCCGAAAAGTCTGCCCGAGAGGCTGCAGAGGCAGCGGAGGCGGAGGCGGCCGAACAAGCCGCCGCCGAAGCTGCTGAGCAAGCCGCCAAGGAAGAAGCCGAAGCTTTGGCTGCTGCCGAAGCCGAAGCTGCTGCCGCTGAAGCTGAAGCTGAGGCCGCCGCCGCCGCCGAGGCTGCCGCTGCAGCTGCCGCCGCGATCGAGGCAGAAGAGGAGGAACTCGCAGCGCTGCAGGCGAAGAAGGAGAAGAAGGGCAGACTTGGCAGAAAGGACCTCGAAAGGTACACTGTCCTCATCCAGAGCGCCGATGCACGCGCAGCTGCTCAAGCTGCCAAGGAGGCCAAGGAGCAGGCTGCAGCAGAGGCCGCCGCTGCTGAAGAGGCTGCACTCGCCGAAGCCGCCGCAGAAGCTGCCGCCGCCGAGGAAGTTGCAGCAGCCGCCGCAGCCGCCGAGGCAGAAGCCGCAGCCGCCGCAGCAGCAGCAGAAGCAGAAGCCGCCGCCGCAGCGGAAGCAGCTGCCCTCATCGAACAAGAAGAGGCCGAGCTTGCTTCCCTAGACAAGAAGAAGGCGAAAAAGGGCAAGCTTGGGAGGAAGGACATGGAGCGGTATCACATTCTGACGGAGAATGCCGCCAAGCGTGCCGAAGAACGCGCGTTGAAGGAGGCCGAGGAAGCTGCCGCCAAGGAAGCCGAAGAGCAGGCTGTTCGAGAGGCTGAAGAGGGCGAGGAGGGTGAGGAGGATGAGGAGGATGAAGACGTCGAGGAGGGAGACGAGGGTGAGGAAGGCGAGGAGGGCGAGAAGAGTGAGGAAGGCGAGGAAGTCGAGGAAGTCGATGAGGCCGAAGAAGCTGCTGATCGAGAGGCTGAGGAGGAAGAGGAGGCTGCCGCCGCCGAGGCCGCTGCCGAAGCTGCCGCTGCAGAAGAAGCCGCCGCCGCCGCTGAAGAAGCAGCTGCTCAAGAAGCAGCTGCTCTAGAAGCAGCTAGAGCAGAAGCTGCGGCCGTTGTCGAGGCCGAGGAGGCTGAACTTGCCCATTTGCAGAAGAAGAAGTTGAAGAAGGGTAAGCTCGGCAAGAAAGACACGGATCGGCATCACATCTTGACCCAAAACGCAGCACGCAGAGCCGAGGAAGCCGCTGCTGCTGCCGCCGCTGCTGCCGCCGCTGCCGCTGAAGCTGAAGCCGCAGCCGCAGCCGCCGAGGCTGAGGCCGCCGAAGATGCTGAGGAACCTGAAGAGGAGGATTCATACGAGACGCCTGATGAAGGCGACGACGATGAAGAGGGAGACGGCGGCGAAGAGGAAGTTGACGCAGCAGCGGTCGCGGTTGCGGAAGTTGACGAGGCCGAGGATGAAGCTGAGGACGACGCATCTGAGGCAGATGCATCAGACAAAGAGGCGGAAGATGAGGACGAGGCAGATGAGGACGAGGCAGATGACGATGCTCCTAAAGATGCACCTAAACCTGTCGCGGCCGCCGTCGAAGTCGATGCAGATGCAGCGGATGATTCCAACTCGGACTCGGACGCGGAACCTGCCGAGCCAGAAGCGGAAGAAGTCGCTGTGGTTGATGAGCCGGCTGCTAGAGAAATCCCCGCAGAGGTTGAAGAAGCACCACCGGCCGAAGAACCCCTCCAAGAAGAAGTCGAAGCCATGGCAGTCGTCGAAGCACCGAAAAAGGCCAAGAAGAGCCGGAAGAGCAAGTCTCGGCGGGCAGTTGAAGTACCGCCCCCGGTGCCGGATCCGCCCGTTACCCCACCCCCCGAGCCAAGATCTTCCAAGAGAGATCGCGGCAAGCTCAACCGTGAAGGAAGCTCGTTCAGCAAATGGTCAGCAACGCCACGAGAACGGGAAGAGAAGCGACGACCATCGACAGCCAAGTCCAAGTCCAAGTCGAGTCGACGAGCAGAGAGGGACGAAAAGGTATCTTCCAAGGAATCGTCTGAAGACAAGACGCCATCCCGATCCCGAGCTCCTCCTCCTCCTCCTCCTCCCTTCAGCACGCCGCCAGTCACGCGCGGAATGCCTCGCGAGAAGAGACCCGGCATGAGCGGACGACGCCGCCATTCCGAATCGGCACGCGGTCTCACGTCGCCGCCGCCCGAAGAAATGCCCGACAAGGCGAGCAAGGTGCTGGGGATGGATAGGGAGAGATCGCACCGAAGGAGATCTACACGCCATGGACGATCACGGGAGGAGGAAGAGATGGAAATGTCTGGAGCTTTGGACCGCGAGGAAGTCGAACAGCGGGAGGAGAGCCCCGAGAAGACGGATCGTCGACGCTCGAGACGCCCTCCGCCCGAAGACGACATCGTCATGGTCGAGCCTGGCGGTCCCTCCGACACTCCTCTCAAGCGCGGCGCATCCAAGAGGGCGTCTGGTATTTCTGGCCTGTTCGCAGGCCTGATGACCCCTCGATCGGAGCGCCCCCCCGAACCGCTACGACGTCGTAACACGTATGCCACGACCGACGATGAAGCGATACGGGCTGCTCGTATGGAAGAAGAACCGGACGTGATTGACGTTGACCGAGAGGCCCGGCGGGCTGCTCGTCGGGCCAGGCGAGCTGAGCGTGACGGCGGTGGTGGCGGCGAAGGCGAAGACGACGAAGAGAGACGGGCGAGGGACGAGGCGCGACGTGAGCGCCGTCGTCGTCGCGAAGCTGAAGCCGAGGGTGACGGTCAGGTTCCAAGAGAGGATGAAGACCGAGACACCCGAAGGCGAGAGGACAGAGAGGCTCGACGTGCGGAGCGACGAGCAGCTCGGGAGCGCGAAGAGGACGAACGACGGGCCCACGAGGAACGAGAGGCTCGACGAGAAGAGCGGCGGCAAGCCCGCAGGGAGAAGGAGGAGGCCGCGGCTGCGACTGCAGCGGCCGAGCAGGAAGAAGAGGCACGCAGAGCAGCGCGACGCGAGCGGAGACGGTCTCGACAAATTGATCCGGCGGAAGAGGATCCTGAACGCCGTCGTCGGCGCGAGGCTAGGCGAGCATCTCGAGCGGTAGAGGAGGAAGAAGGAGGCGGTGACGACTACGCGAGGCGCCGAGCACGACGCCGTGAGGAGCGAGAACGACACGGGCCGGCGTGGCCTCACTCTGGGACATCCTCTTGGGTCAAGGAGGTTTCAGATGCACCACCGCCGCCCGAAGACGCAGGCCCCGCGGAAGAGACGTTTGAAGACGAAGGGGCCCCTCGCGATGTGCGCCGATCGAGACGGCGAACCAAGAACTTTGCGGCCGACGGTACGCCCGAGGACACGGACGATCAACGACGGCGACGAGCTAGACGTGAAGAGCGCGAACGAGAGCGAGATCGAGAGAGACGGTCCGAGGGAAGCGACGATCGCTACTACAGCCGTCGCAACTCGGCGTTTGTGGACTCGCCGCGAACCAGCTGGTGGAGGAAGCTCACGGGATAGACGACGGCATGATGTACTACCGAGCGAGCGAGTTTCTGGACGGCATGCTTGTGCCTGATTTTGGATATGTTTTTGATTTGCATGTCATTTATGATGTACCTGGAGGAGGCTTATCGGTCTGAGTCTTTTCTGGGGGACAGTCGGTTGTATGCATAGGGATGGATTGGAAGTGGTTTTGATGTTTTGATTTAGTCGAGAAGGAATAGATTGTCTTGATGGCTTGAATGCTGTGATGTGCTTACTGTTATACAAGAACTTTTGACGTGCAATTAATCCTTAGGTATTTATTTCATTTATTGGGGACACTTTACCGTCTGACGTGCATCGGGTGGGTGCTGGCCGGGATTTAGTTCGGCGGAGATTCAATTTAATTCCACGTCAACCTTCTCTCACTCCCTCTCCCTTGCCTCCCCCTCCGTCTTTTAACAGACTCCCTTCCCGCGTGGCCGTCAGACTTGGACGTCGCATTCGTTTTGCAAGACTGACGACAACATCTCCTCTTGCACTCCATGCAGTCCCCGGTCTTGACCTGTGACAGGCTCAGGCACCGACACAAGCCCAAACGATTCGCGCCCGCCACGCTTGCTTCCGTCATCCGCTCATGACCTAAACGACGACAACACGCTTACGCTCCTTTCCTCGCTTCGACTGCCGTTCTTCAATCCATCTTTCGACTATCCTCCTCGTCACGAAACACACACACACACACTCCTTTAAAAACCATGACCACCCCCGGCAAGCCCACCGGCGGCTCCCGTTGGGGATCCTTCCTCAGCCAGGCCGTCGCCGGCGTCGAGTCCCGTCTTGACAACATGCTGACCGAGGGCGAGGAGGCCGACCGCCAGCGACAGATTGCTTACGCAAAGAACCTGGCCGCCAAACAACAGGCGGCTGCGGCTGCTGCTGCCAATGCTCAACCTCCCGCTGCGACTCCGAAGCCCACGACGGCGCCGGCAAAGACTTCGACTTCGCGGGCAAACGACCGGCTGCAGGCCCGGCTGGCAAAGGCCATGGCGGCCAAGAATGCCCACCAGCACGGGAGCGGCTCGCCGAGGAGTTCGATGGACCAGCCGAGCCCGGCGTCGTCGGTGCGCGCGTCCATGGACAAGGAGTCGAGGCCGAGCATGGAGGCTGCTGCTGCTGCGGCGAAGGGTGGTTATGAAAAGGCAGAGTCGAAGCCTGCTACGCCTGATCCTGCGACTGATGCGCCCTTTGCACTACCCGCTGCGAAGGATGCTGCGGCGGCGGGCGCTGTTGTCAAGGAGGCGCCGGCGATGGAGGCGATGCCTGTTTTTACGAAGCCTTCTACGAGTGATGCTGCCAACGGGGTACCACAACCTGATTCCAAGCCCGAAACGAAGCCCGAAACTACGCCAGATAGTAAGACAGAGACCAAAGCTGAGGTCAGCACCGAGATCAAATCGATAACGACACCAGAGATTAAACTCGAGCCCCCGGCCGATACCAAAGACACCGAAAAGGATGCTTCAACGCCAGCCCCCGTGAAGGAACTCGTAAAGGAAGAGCTCAATAAAGATGAAACCAAGAAGGAATTGAAGGAGGAACCCAAAACCGAACCCAAGACGGAACCAACGAGCAAGGTGGAAGAGCCCACACCAACGCCACCACCGACGACTGCCCCCGAACAAGCCAAGAGCTCCAACGAAGAACTGGAAACCATCAAGGCCCGCCAACAAGAGGAAATCCAAGAATACGTCGAACGAATTGATGCCCTCCAGTCCAAGCTGCAGTACCTGTCCAAGAATGCCGTCGATGCCGCAAAGAAGGCCAAAGGTGCTGCCGCCAAGGGGAGCTTGGAGCAGAAGCTTGCCGAAAAGGACGAGAGGATTGCCTTGCTCATGGGAGAAGGCCAGCGGCTGTCGACGACTGAAGGGAAATTCCGAACCACGATCCGGAAACTCCGTGCCCAGATGGCCGACCTGGAGAAGCAGGTGGACGAGCTGAAGAAGGGCAAGGAAAAGTCCGACGCCGAGCTGGACGCCATGCGCAGCAGCGTCAACAGCAACGAAGAGCAGGAGAAGCGGAACGAGGAGGTGCGTAAGGCCAGCGCCGCGCTGGAAAAGCAGATTGACGCTCTGAAGAAGGACGTTGCCACCAAGGACGAGGCCTACAGGCGCTTGGAGCACGACGCCAAGGTCAAGGCGGAACAGGCCGAGTTTGCGAGTGCAGAAGCCCTCAACAAGGCGCTGGCTACGGAACGGGAGAAGCAAAAGGACTACGAGAGCACCATTGCGAGTCTGCGGGCGGAGAAGGAGGCGGTCGCGGACAAGGTGCGCTCGGATGCGGCAGAGTGGCAGGAAAAGGTGCACGAGGCGACGGAACGTAGTCGAAGGTTGGAGGAGGAGCTCAAGCTCGAGCTGCGGGCGTCGGAGAGCAAGCTGGAGGCCATGCGGGTAGCGGCCGAGGAGGCTTCGTCGGGCATCGGGGGGGAGTCGCAGATCAAGCTGATTCGGCAGATGGAGACGCTGCAGTCGCAGTACGCGTCGGCGAGTGACAACTGGCAGGGCATCGAGGCGTCGTTGCTGGCAAAGGTGGGTAACTTGGAGAAGGAGAGGGACGAGGCGCAGCGGAGGGAGTCGGAGATGCGGAAGAAGGCGAGGGATTCGGTAAGTTATTCTTTTGGGTGGTGTAGTTCACTGCTGACTCGGATTTAGGCCAGTAGATGTCGACGTCTTGAGGACGAGCTGCAAGACGTCAGCCCTGCGCTCGCGACGGCGCGTCAGGAGCTCGAGACGTGTCGCGAAGAGCTCACAGCGCTGCGCACGCGATTCAAGTCGGCCGAGACGGCGCTCGAGCAGACAAAGGCTGAGCTGGACAAGCTGCAGCGGTCGGCCACGTTTGCGTCCGAGGTCGAGCGTCGCCAGTGGGCCGAGAACCAGAACCAGAGCCGGCCCGAGTCGCCGCGCCTCTCGGTGCCCCGGACCTTTAGCTCCGACCTGGTCGGCCTGCCGCTGCCAGGCCGGACCCCGAGACGGTCCCCGACACCCGGGAGCAACCCCGACAGCGGCGGCGGCGGGCCCGAGGGCATGTTCTTTGGTCGTCGGCTGTCCAACCAACCTCCGCTGAGGGCCAGCACGCTGTCCACGCTGGGCACGGGAATCGTGGTGCCGCCGCCGCCGCTGTCGCCGTTTGAGCCGCCGAGCGAGTCTCCGCGGGCCTCGTCGCCGCCTCCGCTTGACGACGACGCCGAGTCCTCGGCGCCGCGCAACGTGGCGCAGGACATGATTTCCGTGTCGACGGTCGGAGCGGGACCCTCGGTGCAGCTGGTCGAGCGCATGAGCGCGGCGATTCGTCGGCTCGAGGCGGAAAAGGTGGCGGCCAAGGAGGAGATGGTGCGCGTGTGCGGGCAGCGCGACGAGGCGAGGTCCGACATTGTTGGGTTGATGAAAGACGTCGAGGCCAACAAGGCGGCCGTCGAGCGCGTGAGCCAGCTGGAGGCGGATATGGAGAACATGAACCAGCGGTACCAGACCACGTTGGAGCTGCTGGGGGAGAAGAGCGAATTGGTGGAGGAGCTGAGGGCCGACGTGCAGGATGTAAAGGCCATGTATCGGGATTTGGTTGAGCGGACTGTGAAATAGACGTTTCTTGGGGGGGTTATAGCTGGCATGGCATTTATTCTTTTTTTTATTATTTCCTTGTCTAGACCTTGTATTTCTAGCTCATCCCGATAGCTCAATACCCTCCCGTTCAGCGCCCTGTATCACGTATTGGCGTACCTGTTTGGGATGAAGAGTCAGATGGTTTGTTTTATTTGTTTGAGTCAATAAGGAGACGATGGACATACTTCCTTGCCGGGAGCCAGATCAAGAGCCAGTTCGCCATCGGTCGTCTTGAGCGTGGGATCGGCGCCTTCTTTGAGGAGGGCGAGAGCCGTGTCACCTGGGGTTGCATATTAGCAAACATCACAAGCGTCGCAGTTACATAATAACAAGAGAGAGAACCCTACCAAACCCCTCCGCGACGGCATGATGCAGCGGCGTGTACCCCTCGTTGTCGGTCGGGTTCAGCGGGCTGCGGTTCTGCAGCAACAGGAGCACCATGGGGGCGGAGCCGGCGGCGGCGGCGCGGTGGATGGCGTACTGGCCGCGGCGGTCGCGGACGCGCGTCGAGGCCTTGTTGTCGATGAGGATGCGCGCAATGTCGAGGTTCTTTTTGGAGGCGACGAAGTGGAGGGCGGTCTGGGGAATAGGGGGATTAGAATGAGGAGATGGAAAAAGGGGGAGGAGAGGGGAAGGGGAGGGTACTTGGCCAAGGTTATCTGAGGGAGATGTTAGTGATTAGAAGAAGAAGAAGGGGTGGTTCGGCGCCTACTCTTCTGGTTCACGTCGGCGTCCTTTTGGAGGAGGAGCTTGACCACGGCTTCGCTCTCGGGGACGCTGGCCGAGATCATGAGGGGTGACCATCCGCTGTCGTCCTGCAATGGATGAGATTAGCCTTCTTCTTCCTCTTCTATCCTGTCATATTACACAGGGAATGTTTACCTGCACATCCGGATCGAACCCCTTCTGGTTGGCCAGCAAGAGCACAATGTCCAAGCTGTTGGACGACGCGGCCCAGTGCACGGCATAGCGCCCGTCGTCGTCCTTTTGCTTAGAGAGCCTTGGGTCGTTCTTTAACAGACCCTCGGCGACAAGGACTAAGACGATGTTAGTTGGGAGGATCAGAGAGGTGCTTCGAGACTCACGTCGGCCTTCGCGGGCCGCGGTGTGAAGGGGAAATTCATCATTGTCGGTGTCCATCTTGTCTGAGATGTGTGCGTTGGGATTGGCCGTTTATTATAGTTAAGTGACAATGGACAATTGAATCTCAGTGCAGTCGTCAGCAGGCAAGCTCACTGACGTACGTGGGGAGCGACCTGAAGCTCACGAACTTAGCTCACCCCTGTCGGAACTGTGGCGCATCACCCCAAAACGCCACAACGCGCTTGTCCTGCACAGCCTCACCTGTTCCTTCCCGCGTCGCATTGAACTTTTGGCATTTCGTCAACGTCCATCCTCACCTGTGGCGAACATCACGACAACACAGCAGACCACCTCCGCCATGGAGACTCAAGCCCCCCAGCTCAGCGCCCTCACCGCCCAAAACGCGACCGTCTCCAGAACCCTCTTCGCCCATGGATCCGACCGCCCCCAAGCCAAGCGTCCAAAGCTCGACGACGACGCCGCCCAAGATGCCTTCCTGAAGCGCCGCTTCCGCAACGAATACGCAGACGTCGACGTGCTCCCGCCTTCAATCACCGCGAAGCTACCCGCGGGGAAACGCGGGAAGAAATTCGTTCGCGCCGCTGCTGCGCCGGGGCGTCCGGCTCAGAAGCTGCTCGAGGCTGGACCTGGAGCCAAGACTGGTGCTGCTAGTGGAGGAGGAGAGAACATGACTTTGACGAAGCGCGGCACGCCCGCGTTCCACCAGCCCAAACCAGAGTGGCACGCGCCGTGGAAGCTCATGAGGGTCATATCCGGCCACTTGGGCTGGGTGCGCAGCCTGGCCGTCGAGCCGGGCAACAAGTGGTTCGCCAGCGGCGCCGGCGACCGCACCATCAAGATCTGGGACCTGGCCACGGGGTCCCTCCGGCTCACCCTGACAGGCCACATCAGCACGGTCCGGGGCCTCGCCGTCAGCCCGCGGCACCCGTACCTCTTCTCGTGCGGCGAGGACAAGATGGTCAAGTGCTGGGACCTCGAGACCAACAAGGTCATCCGGCACTACCACGGCCACCTGAGCGGTGTCTACACGCTAGCCCTGCACCCGACGCTCGACGTGCTGGTCACGGGCGGGCGCGACGGCGTGGCCCGCGTCTGGGACATGCGCACCCGGAGCAACATCCACGTGCTCTCGGGCCACACGGGCACCGTCTCGCAGCTAGTCTGCCAGGAGGCCGACCCGCAGGTCATCACGGCGTCGCTCGACTCGACGGTGCGGCTGTGGGACCTGGCCGCGGGCAAGACCATGGGCGTGCTGACGCACCACAAGAAGGGAGTTCGGGCCCTGGCGGTGCACCCGACCGAGTTCACGTTTGCCACAGGGAGCACAGGGAGCATCAAGCAGTGGAAGTGTCCCGAGGGGGCCTTTATGCAGAACTTTGAGGGGCACAATGCCATCATCAACAGCATGAGCGTCAACGAACAGAATGTGTTTTTTACGGGGGGTGAGTTCTGAATCAACCCGCTCTGCGAGCATGACTGACCGACCATTCAGGCGACAACGGATCCATGAGCTTCTGGGACTGGAAGACTGGCCACCGTTTCCAGTCTCTCGACACCACGGCCCAGCCCGGATCTCTGGATGCCGAGGCGGGCATCATGAGCTCGACGTTTGACCGTTCCGGGCTGCGTCTGATTGTTGGCGAAGCCGACAAGACGAGTAAGTCGATTCTTTTGTCGGGGGTACTTGGTCTAACATTATCAGTCAAAATCTGGAAGCAGGACGAAACCGCCACGGAAGTGACGCATCCCTTGGATTGGAAGCCCACGCTGGGAATGCGCAAGTTTTAGACCTCGTACGAGGCACACACCTAATTAATTACACTGTCCGGATCGTCTATACCAACCAACCCGAGGCGCCCCTATACGAGATATATTTTACACATGTACACAGACACAGACACAGACACATTATACACCGATACCCATAGCTCTCAGGTCTACATCATCTCGAAGCGCCATCTTCACCTCGTCATCCGCGACAGCCAGACGCAGCTTGCTCGACCTCTCTGCCCGCTGCGCCTCAAGGTTGATGAGCCCTGCTGCCACCAGATCGAGCGCCGCCGTGTGGATCTGGCCAGGCCGGGACATTTGCCGCTGCGATCCCATCTGGGTCCCCTTGAGCGCCCCTGAGAGCAGCTGCGCCATTCCCGGCAGCGCGGGCGGCGCGCGCAGACAAGCGCGGTGCAGCTCGTCAAGGGCCTCGCCAAACGTCGTCTCAGCCAGCCCGGCCCTCCGCGTGCGCAGTAGGAGCGCCGCGACGAGCAGCTTGGACATGAGGGGGAGCGTCTTGAGGTGCTGCTGGATCGGGTTGGTGGTGGCTTCGTTGATGGCCCTTTTGATGGTGGCGATGGTGACGCGCCCGAAGCCGCGGGGATGCTGGGTGTGGTCTCTCTTGCTAGGGGTAGTAAGGTCGCCCGGGACGTCGGATTCGGCCAGCTCGACGGCGCGGCGACATATGTCGAGGGCGCGGCGGGCGTCGCCGCTGACGGCGGCTACTTTTCGGCTGGCGAACTGGATCGCGTCCGGGTCGACCATGTTGCCCGAGACTCCTTCTAGACGTGACTGTATAATCTTCATGAGCTGTTCGTGGTTGTATCCGGGAAACGTGATTCGGGTGAGACCTGTTGTGATTAGCAGTGACCCACGAGGGAAGTTGTTCCAAGAGCCATACCCAGGCGACTACTAATCTTGTTGCTGAGCGTTCGCTCGGGAAGATCCATGGTGTTGGCCACGGCCAGCACAATCAACCGACTGTGCCGCAGCGTCGGCCAGTTGAAAAAGTTGTACATGACGGCCTGGTTCTTGGTGACGAGCTGGTCCAGCTCATCCATGAGCACCACGCAGGGGATGCGCCGCGGGCTCGGGTTGCTGAACTCATGCTCCAGCAAGTCTAGCGCCTGCGCGGGGCTGGCCCTCTGGCCCTTGAGGGCCTCCCACAGCAGCGAGTACGACTGGTGCGGGTCGGTGATCTTCATGCCGTTGATCTCGACAAAGATGAAGTCGTCGAGCTCGTCGTGGTTGACGGCTTCTTCCAGCCGGGACACCACCTCGCGCACCGTGGCCGTCTTTCCCGTGCCGGGCGTGCCCGAGATGTAGATGCAGTTGCCCGTGCCGTCCGAGATGGCGGCCTCGAGGTGCGAGTAGACGAGGGAAAACTCGCCCTCGCGGCAGGGCAGGCTGGTGGGCACCGCCGAGACGTGTAGTCGGGACCGGGCGACCTGGAAGGGAGATGACTCGACGTAGCTGGGGGACAGCTTGCGCGTCGCCAGTGGGGTGAACTCGAGCTTCTTGCTGGCGCTCCGTCGCGCCCGAGACCCGGGCGTGGTGACCTGGCTCCTCCTTGACTGCGGCGTAGCAGCTACACTGCTATTCCGACTCCTCTTGGAGGGCGTCTGCGGCGGCGCGGACACGGGCTCGGGCGGCTGGTACGCCTCGTTTTCCGGCGACGGGCTGCGAGGTTTCCTCCTCTTTCGCGTGGCCTTTGTCCCCTTGTCCACCAGCTCGATCAGGTTGAACATGTCGTCCGCGTCGCGGTACACCTCCTCCCAGACAAACTCGTCCGTGTAGGTGGCGGTGCGGGTGTTGCAGCCGCGGCGGCAGACAAAGGCGCGGCCGTAGTCGGGCGACTGACGCGGGACGCGGCCCTGAGGGTACTTTGCGCGGAAGGCTTGCGGGGAGAAGATTTTTGCCTTGCCGTTGATAGAGGCGAGGGGGTTGACGTCCCAGGAGGGGGAGATGTAGAGTTCGTTCTAGGCGCAGTAGTCAGCCAGGGGTGGTTAGCTGAACGGAATCGTTTGTATTCACCCAGAGAAAATCAGACCGCTTCTTCTCTCGGTTGCGAATCTCCTTCTCCGTCGAGAACCACATGAAATTGGCTGCCATCTCCCCGTCTTCCTCGTCGTCAACAAACTCCCCCACGAGCGCCACCCACGCGTCGTTGGACCCGTCCGCCTTGAGCAGCACCGTGTCACCGATATGACACTCGAACTGGCCGATGCGCGCGCCGACAATCTTGCCGCTCGTGACTTTCCTCCTCTTGCGGTTGCTCTGGGGATCCTTGTCGTCGTTGTTCGTAGGTCCCGTGGGCGTGGCCGAGGCGCTGCTCTCGTAGATCCATTCCCAGACGGCTTCGTCGGGGCAGAGCTCGTCTTCGGAGTCGGCGTCGGCCGGGGGGCGCTTTGCTCGGCGTGAGGGCGAGATGAGGTTGGGCGCCATGGTGGTTTGCTGTGCGGCTGTTTGCGCGTGTCAGGAAAGACGTGGATTGGGGTTGTTTGGGTTGGTGGTTTGGTGGTTGCTGGGTGGTATGCATTTACTGGGGACGGGCGTTTGCATCTACCGGGATGGTGATGGTCTGGGCTGGAGGTGATGGCATTGATGGAATCAGGGGATTGCCTTGGAATATTGGATACTCTTCTTCTTTCCT
Organism: Thelonectria discophora; assembly: GCA_911649645.1. NCBI lineage: Eukaryota > Fungi > Ascomycota > Sordariomycetes > Hypocreales > Nectriaceae > Thelonectria > Thelonectria discophora. The sequence continues at coordinate 3,623,440 of CAJVRK010000008.1, read as the reverse complement.
AATTAATGGATTTTCAATTGGCTCCAATTGAGTATGTCTGTTTCGTTTCGCGACTCTGAGGTTGGAGAGACAACGTCGCGTTTGCTAGTCCCACTAGTTCTATTGCACAAGGAGACGTGTAAGTGGCAGCCGGCGTATTTGTCAAAATTATCAGATATAATCAACTAGTCAAAGCAGGATAACAAGTCTCTAACGATAATTATCCTGGTAAAAAAATTTTGTTTATGCCAGCTGTTTACCTATGTTCCATGTCATGATGTTGAAGTAGGGCCTGGGTATCATCCTGTCAGCTCCCCTACCTGCTGCATCGCTCCTTCCCCTTTCTTGTCTGAATCACAATTGCAAACGAGCCTGCTCCTTCTTTCATTGTCATCAGGCGTCCGTTTGTCTTCATCGTACCTACCTTACCTACCGCTTCTTTCTTTCAGTTTCATCCTCTTCCTCGCGCACTCTCTTTATCTTGCTCCGTCGTCACAACTCTAAAACACCACGCTTCTAGCCTATTTACCACTCCTACAAGTCAACACTCTTCGCGCAATGGCCCGTGGAAAGAAAAAAGGCGGCGCTCCGGCCCAGAGAGGACGCGGTGGCTCATCAATGCGACCAGTCGCTCCCAGAGATGGCACTGCGTCCGCCGTCAAGGGATCGACACGCTTCGGGAAGTCCGAGACCATGGGGACGGCCAAGTCCATGATGGACAATAACCGCCAGAAGCAGCGTCGAAACGCAAATGATGAGTTTCTGGGACCGCCGCCGCCGAATTCAAATCTGATCCAGGTGAGTATCAACCCAACCATGACCTCACTGTTCTGCTCTAACAACGTAGACTCGTCTTGTCATCCCCGGTAAGGACATGCTGCCAGTCGGCTTGGATGTCCCTGGCGTACTGGACGAACTTCGCAGGGCATACTCAGCCTACATTACCTTTCCAGAGCAAAACGTCTTAGACATCCGATGCGCGACCATTTCGCGGATGAAGGACGCAGTTCATGCCGTCAATTGGGCCATTCACGACATGCGGCTGGCGAGCGACAATCCTCCCATCAAATTCTTTGCCCAAGAGCCCACCAAGTCCAATGCCACTGACTTGGTCACTGTCAAGATGGGATTCCGGCCTCATTTCGCCTGTCATCTCCCTACCCCATGCAGCAACTCGACGGCTCTGGACAAACACTCCCAACGCCTCAGCGATGAAATGGCGGCATCTGCAGGGACTTTGATGGGACTCAACAAGCAGCTGACGATGCGTGTGGTCTTTGGGCACATGAACATCAAGCAAAGAAACACCCAGGGCCGAGACAACATCACCTACGACGAGTTTGTGAAGCTCATTAGCATATACTCGACCCGAGGTGGAGCGAGTCTTCAGTCCAGGTACATATGTGTGCCGTCGATTTCCCCAACTATGCTGACAAAAGAAGACTTCCCGAAGCCACTCAAGCGGAAAAGGTGATTCAGCATCTGATTAACCCAAAGCAAGGCATTTGTAACGGCGTTGGGGATTTGATGCGTGGTTGCGAAATCACATTGACGATCCAAGGTCAAGAGATCAAAACCGACAGCATGGAGCCCTTCCACCAGAAAACGCAGCTTTCAATGGTTCGCGCCATGGTACCAGATACTTGGGCGAGACTGAATTGGATCGTTGCCGCTCCGGACATGTACGTCCAATCCCCGGTGGCATTTCGTTGCTAACCATGGTCCCAGGCGTTACGATTGGGCTCTGAACGTTGATACTTGGGACGACGTTCACATTCCTCAACACTTCAAAGACATCTCCAAGAAGCTCAAGCTCTCTGACGACGTGCACTGGGGGGGCATCCTCAAGGTTCCAAACGTCAACACTTCTGGACTCGGAGACTTGCAAAACGAGGTGGGAGAAACGCGCTTGAAGTCTTCCGTGTTGATTCCATACAAAACGACGCCGTATATCATTGAAGTCAGCGTCACGAAGAAGTGGAACAAGGCACAAACGCGCGAGGAGTCAGAGACCACTTGGGGAGTTGAACTCTACGCAAGTCACTGGGACGAGAGCATCAACTATGTTTGCGGAGGAGAGCGCCGGAAGGATTGGGGTCAAGGGCTCAATCAAATGTGGCCGGGCGATGAGCCAGGACTTGAGCCTCGATTCGGAGGGTTTCTACAAACCATCTTGGAGGTGCAGGCTCTCTTGGAGGATGTGCCTTCCGAAGAGGCTTCCGAGAGTGGATTGTCAGAGGCCGAGTCCTCGGGCCCGTCTCTCATCTGACTCGGTCCAGCATGTCAAGCTTCACTCAAGCTTTTGTTTTCTTTGCTTGTTGCTTTACGCGCCTATTGTGCGACTTGCTGCTCCTGGGCAGCCATGATTTTCTGCCTTAGAACTGAAGAGGGTAGTCGTCAGCCGAGCTCGTAATATGAGTCCAATATACAAAATATACCTTCTTCGACCATGCGTCCGTTTTGTTGCTTCCTTTGCACGATGACTTCGAGGTCCTTTAGGTTGGTCCCGAGCTCGTCGACCTTGCTCTCGTAGAATTGCTCGGCAGCCTTGAGTTTCTGTGTCGGGGTCAGCGGATAGCGCCAAAACTTTGGGTTACAGTCTGACCTTTTCTACCAAGAAGCCGGTTCCGATATCGACGAGCACCGTGTCGGCGTCTGTGAGCTCTCCGCGGACATAGAGCGAGCTGGTGAGGGGGACGAGGACCGAGTTGGATCCTGGTGGGTGTTAGAACATGGTTTCTCTTTGGGCGGTTTTTGTTTCATTTCGTCTTGTTTCGTCTCTATTTCGTCTCGTTTCGTCGCGAAAGATCGTTCGGAGAGGGAGGGAAGGGGGGGTTCCGCATGAAAGTGGGTGTACCTTCTTTCGCGGCCGACCGGCTCTGCACGCACCGCAGGCAGTCCTTGAACTTGTTCTGGGCGCCGTGCAGCTGGGCAAAGGACGATGTGAGGTGTTCGAGTTCTTCTTCGAGCTGTTTCTTGACCTGGGCGAGTTGCTGCGGCTCGAGGGAGTCGAGGTTGACTGCGGGGTGGGTGGGAAAGTTAGCAGGGTCGAGAGAGAGCGTGTGGCAGCTTGGAGAGGGGGAGAGTCTGGGTGGTTTTACTTTGTTCTTGCTTTCCGGCCATTTTTGGTGTCGTTTTTGTTCAAGGGCGCGCGCGTGGCTGTTGCTGTGAGGTCGGTGTGTTGCGCGGGTCGGGAGGTGGTGATGGCTTCGTAGAGATTCGATATTGAATGACGTGGGGATTTGTGGAATTCTACTAACGGGGATTGTTGTTCAACCACCACACACCCAATTGGCCTGTTCAGCACGCAAAAACTACAGGTAGAAGGTATATTTTATGAATGCAAATATGATATTATTTGACATATTTTACAGGTAAATTACAAAAGACCTCTCATCCCCAGCGAGCGTATCGGGTTTACAGCTTATCCAACAGGTCCGACACAAACCTGTGCACATCCTCAATGGCCACGTCTTCCTCGACGGAGAGCCGTCTGCACCGCACCGCCACGGTCCCCTCTAAGACGGCCGTCTTAGACACGACGACAACGACAGGATAGCCGACAAGCTTGGCGCTCCTCACCTTATCGCTCATCTTGACGGTAGTGCGGTCGTCCAAGACGACATCAAGTCCTCGACCGGCGGCGTCGCGGCCGGCGGCCAGCGCGTCGTAGACTCTCTCGGCGTTGGCCGCGTTCTCGGGCTGGTTCGGGTTGGAAACGACCACGACCTCGTAGGGGGCGATGGCGCGCGGCCAGTTGAGCCCTTCCGCGTCGGCGAGCACCTCAGCCGCGGCGCCAAAGATGCGCGAGACGCCGATGCCGTGGCAGCCCATCTGCACGTGGACGGTGTGTGACGGGCCGGTGCCGCCGCCGGAGGGGACCCGGACGGAGGCGTCGAGGGGAGCCGAGTAGCGCGTGCCGAGGTGGAACGTGTGGCCGACCTCGAGGGCTCGGTGAGAACGGAGCGTTCCCTCGGCGCACTTGGGGCAGCCGTCGTCGTCGAGGACGCGCCTGAGGTTGAGCTGGTTGGCGATGAAGGAGTGTTCTACTTTGTGCGAGGCCTTTGACGGCGGCATCAGGGGGAGGTGGTCCTTGAGGTCCTCGAAAGCATCGGCGAGTTGGGCGTCGACGAGATTGACCACATTGGTCACTCCATTCTTCAAGGCCTCGTCCCAAAACGGCCCGGGCTTGGCAATGGCCGTGTCGACGTCCGGAAACGCCTCCTTGATGGCGTGCAGGCTAACGCCGCCAATGTGGACAAGAGGATACCAGGCATTGACGAGCGTCTTGCGGTCCTTGGAGATGCCGCGCCAGGACGCCACCTTTTCCAGTTTCGTGACTGGCCTCAGTTGGGCAGGGACTCGCGCCATGGCGACCTCGTCGTTGGCCGAGTAGCCGCAGCTGTCGCATTTGAAAACGGTGTCCTCGCCGATCTCGCTGGGGAGGTGGTACTCGTGGCTCTCGTCGCCGCCCATGTCGCCCGAGCTGGCCTCGGCCACGATGAAGGGGAGCTTGAGTTCGGAGAAGAAGGCGTGGTACGCCGCTGAGACCTGCTTGTACGTGGCGAGTGCGTCGTCGACGGTCAGGTCGAACGTGTAGAGGTCCTTCATGAGGAATTCCCGAGACCGGAGCAGGCCATGGCGAGGCCGGCGTTCGTCTCTGTACTTGCGGGCTAGTCAAGTCAGTGACGTCGGCAAGATATAGAGATATCACGAGGCTGGAGTGGGCTGGGGACGCACTGATCTGGTAGAGCCTGACGGGCAAGTCTTTGTATGAGTTGAGGGACCGGGCCACGATGGCCGTAATTTCTTCCTCGTGGGTTGGAGCTAGAATCATGGGCACGCCTTTACGGTCCTCTAGACGGAAGAGCTGACAGGTCAATTCCATCCATGCAATCGTGTCGTATCACCTTACCTCGGAGGAAATAAGATCGAGACGGCCACTCTTTTTCCATAGCTTTTCGGAGGAGATGGTGGAAAGTGAGAGTTTCGATGCCCCTTGACCCATGTAAGCACGAGTCTTCTGAACCAGCACGAGTACGAACCAATGGATTGCATGTGCTTGTCGACGAGCTGTTCAATCTTTCCTTGCACTCTCAAGCCCAAAGGGAGCAACTGAAAGATTCCAGACTGTGCCTACGCCTACCGTGAGTGTCGTCTCACAAGTTCGAGGTTGACCATCTCATACCTGGAGCAGAAAGCCGGCTCGAAAGAGCATCCCGTTGGCGGCTAACATGTCAATCAGCCCACGGAACTACCGCCAAACGAGTACCAAGTCCTCACACTCATTTTTCATGGCCGTCTTTCCATTCGGAGGAATCCATATTGACGACAGTGTCGTGCGAGGCTGACTCGAGAGAGCTCGGAGCTGGATGCCGAGCTGGCTCCTTCGCGGCACAGCGCCTCCGAAGCGAACCAGCTTGGTAGGGATCATCTGATGTCGTCAATGGGTATTCCAATGGCAAAAATACAAGGTCAATCTTCAGAAACAGCTTTGACCGGTATTGTGAAGTTGTTGGCAAAGGTATCTTGAGGAGGAAGAGGGCAGCTCGCAGAGTGGATCCAACCCCGAAAGACGAATTGCCGCCCAGACGCGGTAGGCGCAATAAGCGTGATAAGGAATGTGGGTCTTATCGAAAAATTATATCGCATCGCCTAGCAAAAAAAAAGTTCCAGGACATCGCTCAGAATTTCCAGCTGACATTTTCAATTCAACTTTGCTTCAGAATCTCACCGAAATGGCCAAGCCTACAAAGAAGGGCAAGCGCTCCCGGCGCTCGTATGACGGCAAAAGAATCGATGAGGGCGCCCTTGAGAATCTCACTGCCAAAATTGACCAAAACCTGGGTTCCAATCACAAGCGCAAGCAGCCGCCTACGAGGGGAGCGGGCGACCAAGACCAGAAGCGACAACGCAATTCTCAAGGAAGCTCTGGGAAGAAGGACGGCAAGTTGGACAACAATGCTCTGCTGGAAGAAATCAAGGCCTTGGGTGGTGATGAGAGCGACCTGGAGCTCATCAAGGACGTCGAGTCTGAAGACGAAACCTACGGAAAGGACGCCAAGGTCGACAAGAAGCTCAAAGATGAGCTCGCGGCCCTGTCAAAGGAGCTTGGCTTTGCCGAATTTGAGATGAGCGAAGCGAGTGACGAAGATTATGGTGCAGAGGAGAGTGAGGACGATGAGGACGAGGATGATGAGGATGAAAGCGAAGAGGAGGCCAAGGCCGAGGTCAAGGAAGCTCCAAAGAGCAAAGATCCGGTCATCCCCAAGGTCAAAGGCTTAGTAAGTTGCACCAGATTGTTCAAAGCATCTCTGACCGCTAACGCAGTAACTCAGGCCTTTGATCCCAGGGCAGATTGGCATGCCGCCGAGATGCCCCCATTGCCCTCGCCTTCCGCCGACGGGCCCAGCTCGTTCAAGTGGGCGGTAGAAGCCTTGAAGGATCACGCAAAGGAACTCATGGAGCAGGACGCCGCCAAGTACCGAGCGAGCGTCTTTGCCTCCTCGTCTCACAAGTTCTTGGCCACCATCATGTCGTCGGGTACTCTTACCGACAAAGTCTCTGCCCTAACCCTCGCCGTGCAGGAATCTCCCGTCCACAACATCCGAGCCTTCGACGCCCTCATGAGCCTCGCCTCAAAACGAAGCCGCGGGCAAGCCCTCGGAGCCATTGGTGCTCTGGTCGATCTGCTGGGGCCCGGAACGCTGCTGCCGTCTAATCGCCGGCTTCGCCCCTTTCACGCACAGCCAGGCCTAGTTGGAACACTGCAAATGAGCCCCAACTCGTCGTGGGCTCCTGGCAACCCGCTGCCCGGGAAGATCACCTCGGAGCACTTGGTCGCCTGGGCCTTTGAGGACTGGCTCAAGGACACCTACTTTCGCATCATCCAGCTGCTGGAGAGTTGGTGCTCCGACGAGATCGAGTACTCGCGCACTCGCGCCATCGACTTCGTCTACGGTCTGCTAAAGGAGAAGCCCGAGCAGGAGTCCAACCTGCTTCGGCTGTTGGTGCACAAGCTCGGAGATCGAGACCGCAAGATTTCTTCTCGCGCCTCGTACCTCTTGCTGCAGCTGCAGAACTCGCATCCCGGTATGAAGCCAATCATCATTCGCACCATCGAACAGGAAATCATCCTCCACCCTTCCCAGGACCACCGCTCAAAGTACTACGCCGTCAACACGCTCAACCAGACCATCCTCAGCACCAAGGAGCCCGAACTCGCCGAGTCCCTGATGCGCATCTACTTTGACCTCTTCAGCGTCATCTTGAAGACGGGGAAGCTGGGCATCACTGCCCCAGAAGACCCCGCGGGACCCAAGGAGAAGAAGGAGATTAAGAAGGGGGGGAGACGGCCTCGCGGGGGTAAGCCGTCGACACCTGCTGCTACGGAACCAGAGACTGAGGCGGCTGATAAACTTGTATCGGCTGTCTTGACTGGCGTCAACCGAGCGGCCCCTTTCATGGTGGGAAACGAAGCAGCGTAAGTCTTGCCTTTGGCCCTCCCAAATACCCGGAAGCTAAATCTCTCAGCATGGAATCTCATCTCGATACACTCTTCAAGATTGCTCACTCTGCCAACTTCAACACCGGAATCCAGGCTCTACTACTGATCCAACAGGTTTCCTCCTCCAAGAGCCTCGCCACCGATCGCTTCTACCGCACTCTATACGAGTCCCTCTTAGACCCCCGACTCGTCACCTCATCAAAGCAGGCCCTCTACCTAAACCTCCTCCTCCGCGCCCTCAAAAACGACCTCGACTCTCGCCGCGTCAAGGCTTTTGCAAAGCGCATGCTCCAGGTTTCCGGCGTGCACCAGCCCCCCTTTGTGTGCGGACTCCTCTACGTGGTGGCGCACCTGCGTGAGACGTTTCCCGATCTTTCCACACTCATCGACGAGCCCGAGGAGTCGGTGTTTGACGACGAGGCGGACGGCGAGCGGCCCGTTTACGACGGCCGGAAGCGAAACCCCGAGCACAGCAACGCCAACCGAAGCTGTCTGTGGGAGGTGGTACGTATCACGAACTCCCAGACCAAATACTCAACAATTCTCTAACCATGTACATCTACAGATTCCCCTGCAGGGCCACTACCACCCGTCGGTCAACGTCTTCGCCTCCAACCTGATCGTGCCCAACGAGAAGGCGCAGAAGCCCGACCTGGACAGCCACTCGCTCATCCGATTTCTGGACAAGTTCGTCTACCGGAACCCCAAGGCGACCGACACCTCCAAGGGCGTGTCCATCATGCAGCCCCTGCGTGCCGCAAGGGACGTCGGGGACATTTGGCTCAGCAGCCACGGACCGGCCGCGTCGGTGCCGTTGGTCAATTCTTCGGCGTTTTGGAAGAAGAAGGTCGAGAGCGTGGCCGCCGAGGACGTCTTCTTCCACGAGTACTTTTCCCAGGTCGACAAGGAGGGGAAGCCGGCCAAGAAGAAGGCTGTCGCTGCTGCTGGGGACGAAGAGGATGAGGCGCAGGAGGATGAGATTTGGAAGGCGCTCGTGTCGACGCAGGCCAACATTGATCCTGATGACGGGTCCGACGTTGGGTTTGACGATCTCGACGACTCGGACATGGAGGCGGATGGATCCGATCCAGATTTGGATCTGGAGAGCGACTTTGACGACGACTCAGACGATATGGAGGTGGATATCGAGGGCTCCGACGAAGACGAAGGCGGTGCGATCCTCGACGAAGACGAGGAGGGCTTCGAGGCCAAGGACGCCAGGCCCAAGAAGGCAAAGTCGAGGCGCAAGCAGCTCAAGGAGCTCCCCATGTTTGCTTCAGTGGACGACTATGCGGAGCTGTTGGCTGGAGAAGAGGACATGTAAACGAGGGGCGAAGAGGACAGGCGAAAACGGCATAACACAAACGATTTTTCTATTTCATTTTTCTCGTTGTCTCATTTCTTGCCTCTTTTTGTCGTTCCGGTCCAAAACGGACCAGATAAGGGCGTGTTTTACCAAGACAAGCGACAGTCATTTGTCGAGAAGTCATGACAGTGTCGGCCCATGTCATTGCCCGTCATGGCTACCAGAGGACAAGAAACAAAGACAACCAAAGAGCAAAAAAGCTCATCAAATAAAAGCAAAAACTACCTTCTCAGCACCCCCATGTTTTTCTTTTTCTCGCCATACGTATCACCTCCTAAGTATCAAACCACTCCAGCTCATCACCCTTTGTGAAAAAGGCGCGATACTTCTTATCCCCGTCGGAGCCCTCCTTCTCCTCGGTGTGGATGCTATGCAGCTTGGGGGGAGCTCCGTCGGCGCTTCCGCCGGCCGTGAAGACGCGGAAGTGCACGTAGGCCGGGGCAGCATCGCCGCCGCCGCCCTGGTTGGCCAGCTCCGGGATGAGCAGCTTGGCGAAGAGGTGCACACCGTAGGCCGACTTGGCCACGCGGACGGCCTCGACGTGCTGGACGTCGAAGTCGGTGAGTTGGTGGTCGGAGAGGTTTGCCTGGGGGGGGGGGGGGGGGGGGGGGGGGTTTGGCACAGGTAGGAGGGGTTAGGGCGGTAAGGACTTACAGCCGCGGCAAAGTACTCGGGTTCATGCTCTAGAGGTCACGCTGTCAGCTTGGACGCTGCCAATCAACACCACATCCCTTACTGTTGTAGTCGTGGCGGAGATGGACGAGCTGCCTCTTGAGATCGGGGAGGATCTCGGTAAAGGCTTCGATGGAGTCCGCCTTGGGAGGATGGGCAGGGCCCAGGTCGACGGTCTCAGCGGTGGCCTTAAGTTGTTTTAGCTAGGGATATATCGAACCGAGGAATGAGGGGTAGAGCTTACCATTGCGAAGTGTTGGAGAGTTGGTTGCTGTTTGTGTGTTGTTAAGTTGTCTTGTTCAGATGATGCAGAGAAATACGTCGTCGCCAAAGCCAGTATTTATACAAAACCAAGTCGCGCATATCACAAAACGATGAAAACGGTCGAGTTATACCGTTCAAGTCATACACTTGATGTTAGGTTTTTGACACAGTAATGATGTCAGCCTACATGAAACCTCGCAAGAACGAAGGGGGGCGTCAAGTAGCGCGGTACTAAGTACCTCTCCAAGACGCTCATGTTTCACGCCGGAGGAAATTGTTACAGAAACACCAAAACATGAGACGAAACAGAAACAGAAATCGGCCAACGGCAGTTGCGTGATTGGATCATCACGGGGCAACAGCAACGAACTCGTGACGGTTAGTGATGCCGTCCATGACAGCTGAAAGGCGCGTCACAAGATGCCAAGGTACGTCTTGCACACCTTGAAGGGACGGTTCCAGACGGTCAGGGAACAAACCGCTATGATGGGATTTTGTGCATGTACAATAGAAAAATCCTCTGGTGAATCCTCTGGTGAATCCCTGGTGAATCCTCTGAATCCTCTGGTGTTGCACAAGTCATGCCGCTCTGGCCGAGGTACACGAGACGAGCCAGTGCTGGTTAAGTGAATAAGCGCCGACGTCATTCAACAATGCGAGTGCGTTTTGCCGCGGCAGGTCCGAATCCCGACGGTAAAAGGCAAGAGCGATGCGATAAAGAAAAAAAAATCACTTTGCGAGTTGCGACTACGACTCACGTTAGACGACAACCTCAACCATGCTCGCCCAGCAATTCCGTCGCAACGGCGGCCAGGCAGCTGCGCGACTCGCCCGAAGCGGCCACCAAGTTCGACGTTACGCCGCGACGACGGCGACGACGACGCAAGCTCCTCCTCCTGGGAATACAGCCTCATCAGGCGGCCGAGGCCCCTTCCCATCGGCCCTGGCCCTGGCCCTCGTGGGCGTCACCTTTGGCGTCGCCGGCGCCGGCACAATGTGGTACGGGATGCGTCAGACCGGCATGGGCTTCTTCTCCGACGAGGAGAGCCTGAGGCGCTTCGTCCCCGGCGACGACGAGGCCCGGCTCGTCGAGGACACCATCAGCAAGCTGCCGCTCGTGGCCCAGCTGCGCGCCGATCCCAAGTACAAGGAGTCGCGCCCGCACATGAAGATGCCGGCCGCGTACCGCGGTCGCAGCCTGACGGGCAGCGCGCTGCTGGGTCCCGGGAAGATGGTGATCCCGCCGTACGCCTGGATCGAGGACGGCGGCAAGTCCATCGTGTGCATCTCCTACGTCGGCGAAGACCTCTGCGGCCACCCGGGCATCGTGCACGGCGGCTTGCTGGCCACCATGCTGGACGAAGGCCTGGCCCGCTGCTGCTTCGGTGCCTTGCCGCACAACATTGCCGTCACCGCCAACCTCAACGTCGACTATCGCAAGCCGACACCGGCCGGGAGCTTCCTTGTCTTGCGTGGCGTCACCACAGACGTCCAGGGTCGCAAGGCCTGGGTCAAGGGCCACGTCGAGCTGTTGGCCAAGCCCGGTGAAGAACCCACCATCCTGGCCGAGGCTACCGGTTTGTTCATCTCACCCAAATATGCGGCGGTACGTCCCCTCTCCCTTGCCATCTGACATGCAGGGCGCGTGGTTGCTGATGAGGAATCACTGTGACAGATGATGCCCAAGATCAGCTAAAGCAACCTTCGCGACACGAGACGAGACCAACATAGAACAGTGCACCCACGGAATAGCAAAGGCGAGCGTGTACTATTAGGCATGATGCCATAAACCAAACATATTAGACAAGTGTGTTTAGACCAATAGAAGCGAACATATAGAGGCGGACAAAGGGAGCATGGGAATTAGGCGGCTCTGTCGTTAGACTCTTTGGATAAGAATTGGCCCATGTGCGGGGAGGGAAAAGAATCGAGATACCATCTCCTCTTGGACTCGAGACAAGACCGACTTCCGGCCGTGTGGAGCCAGCGAGATGGAACGTCGGGGTGGGCACCGATGGTGTCATCGCGACCGCCTGCAAATAGAAAGCGAAAGACGTCCTTTTTTTTTTTTTTTCCACTTTTGCGTGCCTTGGGGCACGATTCCATGTGGCAGCCTCAACAGTAATGGCGCATCCCGCGGTGAGCTTGTACAAATCAAGTTTGGCTGGGTATGACTGCGAAATGTGCGCCATGGATGGCGTCTTATTATTGACTTGGATGGAGGATGCGACGAGCCGAGATGGACCAGGGGTGCGTTGCGAGTAAGTCCAAAGTACCAACGGGATGATGGAAGTGAACAAGTAGGATGAAGAAGAAGACGAAGAAGAAGAAATGTGAAACCCAAAAATGAAAGAAGCAATATTCAGAAAAGGGGGCGCAACGATGGAAAGACCGCCCTCTCTCCATCGCCCCTTCCCATTCCATCCTGACAACTCCCCGACCCTTGATTAATATCTCAGAGACAAAAGTCGACCAGGCACCACGTAACTTGCACACGCAACTCCCCATCACCACCGACCACCCCGTAACGCTCCTTGCAACAAAAGCCGGTCCCGAACGCTTCTCCCTCCTTTTTTTCTTTTCCTCTCTTCTACATATCCTCTCTTATTACGTTACATATATCTCTTTTTTTTAGAACATCTTTCTCGTGATACCCTCCGTTTCTTCACAATGGCTACGTGAGTTTCAATCCCCCGCCAGTTCTCCCAATTTCCCCCTCCAAAATTTTACCCCGCTATTGCTGGACTCCCCGACCGCCATACTTCTCACCCGCCCTCGAAACAGACAACACCAGACCTGCTTCAACCTGCTTCAATCTGCTAACACCCCCCCAGCAACATCACCTGGCACCCCTCCCTTTCCCGCTCCGAGCGCAACCAGCTCCGCGGCCAGCGCGGCCTGACCCTCTGGTTCACCGGCCTCTCGGCCTCTGGCAAGTCTACCGTGGCCACGGCACTCGAGCAGCACCTCCTGCACCTGGGCGTCGCCGCCTACCGCCTCGACGGCGACAACGTGCGCTTCGGGCTCAACAAGGACCTCGGCTTCTCGGAGAAGGACCGCAACGAGAACATCCGCCGCATCTCCGAGGTGGCCAAGCTCTTCGCCGACTCAGCCACCGTCGCCATCACCTCCTTCATCTCCCCCTACCGCGCCGACCGCCAGGTCGCCCGCGAGCTCCACGAGCAGAGCGCCCACGGCGACGACGCCGCCATCCCCTTCGTCGAGGTCTACGTCGACGTGCCCCTCGAGGTGGCCGAGCAGCGCGACCCCAAGGGCCTCTACAAGAAGGCCCGCGCCGGCGAGATCAAGGAATTCACCGGCATCTCCGCCCCCTACGAGGCCCCCGAGAAACCCGAGATCGTCATCAAGACCCACGAGAACTCGGTCGAGGAGTGCGTTGCCCAAATCGCCGACTGGCTTGTCGAGAACAACTACATCACCAAGTCGGCTTAAGAGGCTACTATAGAGCGCCTTCGTTCAAGGCGCATTGTGTTTTTAGACATAAAGGCATCCATTGTAAATAAGGAGGGACAGAACCTGGTGTTAAAAAAGAGGATTGGATATTACTACCATTGCGTTCCCAGTCAACACTCCTGGGTCTGATAAGAGTTGAATACAGGCGTCCATGCATGCGAAATCTTCTGTTCTTGTTCTTTGCTCGTCCTGCTCTCTGATAATTCCCATCATCATCCCATCGTCGTCTCCATCAAGGAAACTCGACTTCGTAATAGACGTAAGCCGTATATTCGTGTCCTTCCCCGGTAGGCAGCCCAGCCGCCGCCATTTCTGAGCTCAATGCCGCGTCGTCCTTGGTAATCTTACCCCGCTTGTCCCTCCCGAACGCATTGCCTCCGAGGTACGAGTAATTCGAGTCCAATGCCGTCTTCACCTTAGGAGCCAGCTTGGATGTCGTCTAATGTCGTCAGCAACCGGGGGAGGGTCACGTCCGCACCGAAGAGAACTTACCTTGACCAAGGCGGTCACGTAATCTAGGGGCAGACCGTAGCGAAGCACCGCCTCGACAAACACCCGCAGGGTCAGGATGTGGATCCAAATCATGACGCTCTCGCTCCATCCTGTTCTTGCCATGCGCAGGGCCTCTCCGCAGACCTTGCGCTCCTCGTTGGTCACTCTGTCCAGCTCGCGCTGCTCCTCCTCTCGGCCGCCCTCGACGTGCTTGTACTGGCGTGGCGTCCACTTTTGCTCCCTGATCTTGTGCAGGAACTCGGCGCTGTGCTTCTTAAACGTGGAAACGGCGAAGAGAACAAACTCGTCATCTGAGGCCACCTCAATGGCAGATCGGGGGACGACCATGGGGGCTAGCGTCTCATAGCTCTTCAGGAAATCCTTCTTCGAGTTTTTGGGAACAACGATGAGGTGCGTCTCGATATACTCCGAGTCTCGGACGAGGATAGAGGGGTCGACAATGGGCGCCAAAGACTTGGTCGAGAGGTTACCGCTAGAGCACATGGAAGTCAGTACTGGTTTCAATCCGCGAGAGACCCGTTGCTTACGTCTGGCGACGTTGGAGGTTGGCAAGATTCGTCCTGACGGCGTTGTACTGGTTGAACTTGGATTTGACGTCGCCGTCCACGGTGACAAGCTCCTAGATTTTAAATGTTAGCCAAAGGCCCAATCGCATATAAATAATCGCATCGTGCCTTTTGCAGAGTGCTAATAAGCTCGCCCAGAGATTTATCGGCTCGGTATCGGATCTTGTTCCAGCTGAAGCTATTCAGGTACTGGTCGGTGGGCTCTGAGAAAGACATCAGCGATGGGGGTCGTGGAAGGAACAGCGCTACCCACTGTCGTTGACCATCTTGTACTGTGCGATTCGGTCTTCGTCGCCGTCGAGGACTGTCCTGAGGGAATCGGCAACCTTGGCGACGACGACCTGGCACGAGGCCTCGAGCTTGGCCAGGTCATCGGCCTGCTGAACCAGCGCATCCAGGGTTCCAATCTTGAAGTCGGGGATGTTAAAGGGGACGACGTTGCCGTTGTCTGGGGAAATGGTGCTGCTCAGGGCATCGAGGGCGCTGCGCTTGTCGTTGGAGTCGAAGCCGCCCAGGGGCAGCGAGAGGAGGGCGTATTTTGTCGTCATGTTGGCGAGAGAGCTGTTGTGCAGGATAGATCAAGGATTCATGGGTTGGGATTCGGAAGATGGCGTCGCAATGTGAGGATTGAAGAGCTTCTAGGTGGTGCCTGCAGATGAGGCAGCTCTAAGCAGCAGTAGGAGCTCCATGCATCGGGGTCGACTTGGCAGTTGATGGTGGGGCGGAGGTGCTGGAGGATATCGCTATATCCGAGTGCGGTCCTTCCGTGGCTGGTAGCTGCTCAAAGCGGAAAAGTGCGCTTCCGGATGGATGGCCACATCGAGTCTAGCCTCAATTGCTAGTCCACCTTCGAGCCACTGGGGGGGCTTGTCCACTAATTCTTTAACACGATCATCAGCCAAACACAACACCACAGCGATATAATAATCCCCCCCCCCATATGCGATTGCGCACCAACGTGTAATAGCCATTATCGTGGCCCTCGTTGGAATCGCGCCGCTGTGTTCCTCCGATCCCGCTCCTTCAACTGCAGTTTCTTTGAGGAATGTCTGCCGGTCGGCGTCTCGGGATCCGCATCGTTCCCGACCGCGCATGCCATGGCCGACTCAACTCCGCGTATGTAGATATTTCAGACTCCCCAATCGCGATTCGTGACGACCGCGACTCTGACTTCAGCGCACAGAATCAGTCGCCGAAGCCACGCCGTCCGATCCTCCGCCATCGGCCCAACCTACCGGTGAAGACTCGGCCGTGCCATCCACGACTCCGTCCACGACCGCGAAAACTCCTCCGGCGCCAGACGCCCAAGGCGACGAGACCCAAGACGAAGAAGAAACCCAGGATGAGGACTCTCAAACTGGAGAAGCCTCGACGAGGCCCGGCCCAAGACCCATAGCGCCTGCTGGTCCGACACGGCTCGCAAACGCGCTCAATCCGTCGAACCATCAACTTCAATGCGCCGGTGCCGCTGAACCCAGCGTGCGGAATCCGGTCCCAAGCAAATTGGCGGGCAAAGTTGATGGGCGAAATGGCAAGTTTGCCGTGATATCCATGGGCCTGAATCGGCCAGACATGGCGACTCGCGGCCAAGTAGCCAAACGATCGAGCGAATCGACTGCGGCTCTTTCCGTGGCGGCCAACAAAGACGGGTATCGACCTTTGGTGCGGGAGCGCTTTATTCCTCCAACGTTCCGTCACCAGTGGCTTGCTGCGTCAAGCGGTTCTGTTCCTGCCCCTCCTCCATCCGATTCAGGACCACCTCCTCGTGGCCGACCGCGTAATAATTCGCAATTCTCAACCTTGGCTCCTGGATTTACGGCTATAGCTCCTCGAGCGTTTCCCTCTCCTCCGCCTCCGCCACCTCCACCACCACCACCACCAGCCAGCGGTGGTCTTCCGCCTCCGGAGATCAAGAAGGAGCAAGCTCGGCTTCTGACTCTCCTCCGGAGTCTTCACCCCGTCCTTGTGGTAGACCAGGTATGCAAAGCTGTGGCATATTTCGGTGGCGTTCCGGGGGCTCCCGTCCCTCCAGACGGAGTCTTCCCTGACAGCGCCTCGTCCAACGGGGCTGGGGGTCTCTTGATCAGCTGGCTGGCCGAGATATTCCCCCCGGTAGATACCACGCGGACCAGGGGCCAACCGTCCGTTGCGATTCCGGCCATCGGGGCTTCCGGCACATCATCACTCTCTTTTTCCCTTCGAAAGAGCCGGGGACGTCCGAAAGGGAGCAAAGGCACTAGTTACAAGCGGAAGAAACCCAAGGACGACGCAGTAGGACCCGAGGCCGACAAGGCTGGTACCAATGGTGCTGGGATAGATGCATCGCAGAGCCATGCCAGTGCTATTGCTCAGGCTGCCTTGACGGAACAACAAAACGCCAACGGGGCCGTTGTCACCCCTATACGACGCGGCCGTGGTCGTCCAAAGGGGTCCAAGAATAAACCAAAGCATCCGCAGGTGACTTATGAGGCTTCGGCTAATTTGACCGCGTTGGCGGCATCTCAATCCGCCCCTGTTGACTCCCCTTTGGCTCGCAAATCCACCAATCCGCATGTCCCAGCGAACGCCGGTCAGGCAGCTTCTCTGGGAGTCGAAGCTGTCCCAGGCTTGATACCTACAGCCCCTCCTCCTCCCACACAAACGGAACTGGCGGTTCAGGCACCCGGAGAAGCTCCTGCAGCCTCGTTCCCGCCAACCACGAATGGCATGGCGCACGGCTTTCAGGGGCAAGCTTCAGCTGCCCAGGCGACTCAACGTGTTCAGGGAACGCCAACGTCCGGTGCTCAAGCAACCCAAGCCACTCATTTCGATAGTATTCAGACGCCCCTGCAGAACACGGGGGTGACTTCTCCCCTATCTCGGAAGAGGAAGAATACTCAGTTCTCCGAGGGGACAAATCAGGCGCAGCAAGTCGACAGCTCTACCGCCGCCAATTCCATCCTACGAGCCCCTCTTCCTCAGTCACAGCCGCCGAAACGACGTCGAACCAGTTCAAGCACGGGCATCAACGGCGTTGCCCCTCAGGTTCCGTCTGCAGTCATGGCTGCATCACCAAGCGCCCCGGCTAACGCAGAAATCACATCGCCGGGAAACACATTCAAGGGGAACCAGCACCAATTATCACCAAATATGAATCACCAACAGCCTAGCCAAACCCAGCTATCTCCGACGACAACGCTGGCAACGCCAACCCAACCAACGGCCGCTCAGAATTGGCAACGAAGCCAGCAGCCCCAGCAGCGGCTTGCGCGACCGCCGAATCCGAGGACGGCACAGTCATACTTTCAGCAACACCAGCAGCAGCAACACCAGCAGCAGAGACAAATGCCCAACCAGTACGGGCAGGCCGGGAACGCGGGCGAACGCTACGGGCGTAGCACGCCGACCGGCCAGTTCCAGCAGGCCATGATGAACCCGTCGCCTTCGGGACTGGCTAATCGCCAACCTCCTTCGCGGCAGCAGGGACAACAGCAGCAACAATCACAGCCACAGCAGCAGCAAACTCAACAAGCGCAACCGCAGCAGCCGCAATCACAACCTCAGCCCCAGTCACAACAACCACCGCAATCTCAACCCTCTCCAACCCAGCAGTCCATGAACCAGTACCAACAATACTCCAACCCGCCGTACATGGAAATGGACTATTCGACCCCAAGCTTTTCCGGGCAAACACAACTCGAGGCCGCCCTGTCCGAGCCCAACGTGCGCGAGAGTCTCTACCACGCCATGGGGCGTCGTTGAAAAGGTGGTCATACTGTTTTCTCTCAAATAACGAATCCCTTTCCTTTTTTTCTTGCCTCAAGCTTTCTATTTCCCTTTTTCCCTTTTCTTTTCTTTTCCTTTCGGGTTATGTCTCCCCTATGTCTCTCCCTCTATTTGCTCGTTCTTTCATGTTTTACACGTGGCGTTTTTATCCCGGGTTTCGGGGTTTGGGAATTGGGGGCAGGACGAGACGTGCTAAAAAAATAACTTGGGAGCATGTATTCTAGGGCCAGCAAGGAGTATCATCAATGGAATGGGAAGGTAAATGAATTGGGGCAGAAAGACAAAGAGACAAGCTTGGTTTTTGAATCAAAAGACACAAGACCGGAGAGAGTTGATTCCGTGTGCATATAATACGAAAAAGACACAGAAAAGTGCCAGACGTTGGCCAAGGGCAACGAAAGGAAGGAGATGAGGCACGGTATGGTACGGGTTCAAGCATGAAAAATATACCCCTCGGATAGCATCGAATTATCCCAATCCGGACTGTTCTTCACCCTTATTTTTCTTTCCCTCCTCCCTCCCTCCCCGACAATCAAAACGTGTAACAAGTTTTGGTAGCGACATGAACATGAACGTGGTTTGTAATTTTTTTAACAAAAGAAAAAAACTTTGTGTGAGATGCGCCTCGCTTGGTATCTATTCCACGCAAAATGCCCCCTTCCCCCTTTGATTCCTAAATTTACAACTCTCGTTGCCCCAACAGACTGACTCTCTCGATAAACCACCAGGAGCCCCAAGATTCAGCCCGTCGGAGACAACACAACAAAAAAAAAAATAATAATAAACAATCGGTATAAGTCTGGCCGGTGCTCCAATCCGGTGTCGCACTTGGGCAACACAAATGTTCCTATTCCCCCTCCAAATACACCCAAAACGCCTTTGTAAATGCTCATGGCCCTTCTTTGAGATACAACCTTCCGGATATTGGCAGTAGTATAGTGATAATGGGAAAAAAAGAAAATGAGGCCGAGATCACACGTGTGTTAAACAAAAGGGTGAAAAGAATAAAAAAAGAGATTGGTCTAGGTAAAACCAAAACACCGCTCAGTCCGCATCATCATCGGTTACGCCGCCGGCTGGAGGCCGCACGGAATCGGGGATGTTGCGGCCGTACCACCACTCGTCCTCCTCGTTGATGCTGTCTTCGCTGATCAGGTCGAGCATGACTTGTTGGTTCCGGTGGATATCTGAGGGCTGTTTCACTACTGCACGTTGGTGAAGAATGGCTTCAGCCGATGCAGCCCAGATTTGCTGCAGGACCGGCAGGTCGCCCAGGATATATTGCGCCTCTTGTCGGCTCAAGGGAGGCATGGGAGGCCCAGTCGTCATGCTGTTGTTGAATACTTGTCCGCCGTTGGAGACGCCTTCGTCCATCGACGGGCTTCGAACTCGACTCAACCCGTCGCCCGCAACCTTTGGCACGTCGCCATTGGTAGACTTCTTGCGGCCAAAGCCCATGAGACCGCGGCGCGATTTCGTCGTAGAGTCGGCTGGAGGTTGCTCCTTGGTGAGGCCATTGTACCAATTGTCCACCGCAACACGCCGTGAGCCGTAGCCCTTGATTTCCCATAACCTCTCGATTTGCCGTAGACCGCCGATACACAGAATAGCCACATGCACGTCGTCGGATGGTTTCTCCCTGGAATATCCACGCATCGTCCTTTCCACTCGACCAGCGTATGTCGGGGGTCGCAACCGTCGGCAGAATGAAGAAATGACCAGTGGAAACACCTCGTGGACACGTAATAACGTCTTGTCGTCGTACTGGGCCATGATTTCGGCCTCTATGGGGTTCAGGGTGTAAGGCTCTCGTTTTAGACCGCGTCCTCCGTTCTCGGCGAGGTGCTTTAGGTGAAGCTTTCGGTACGTCTCGAAGAAGTGAAATATCGTGAACAGGAGCGGAATGAGGCGGCGGCGCATACGCTCGTTCTGGGGCGCAAATATCGCCTTTTGTTGTGGAGTCACCCGCAAGAAAATATCCTTGGTGATCCATTCGCACATGAGATAGGCAAGCTTGGCAGCGACGTGCAAACGATGCCATAGTCCGCAGACGTGATGTAGGTTCGGTTCCTCGCCTTCGGGGACGGGGTATAGGCGAACGGCGTAAGCGGGGAAATGGTGGTCGAGGAATTGTCGGGCAATGCTGTATTCGTTCTGGGCTATGAAGGTGTGCCATGATCGCGAGCTTAGTCGGAGGGTAAGGATGTCTGCGAAAGGAAGAGAGCAGATGATTTGCATCTGCAACTCGTTAGGTAGGCAGAAGAAGAGTCCGCCGGGAGGAAGTCTCAATCCTTCGGTCAGCAAACAAGGTCAATGTGTCGTGGCGAAGTTGGAGGCTCACTTTTCTTGGACTGACTCGAGAGAAGGCCGCGTTCGGGGCTTGAAGGAGGTCGAGGAAGAGGATAGCCGAGGAACCGAGGTTTTGGAGGCAGGGGCGGCGGGCCTGAAGGAGTGAAGGCGAGGGACCTTACTCCGCAGGCCAGAGAAGCGACCCTTTTCCTTCTTTTCTGGAGGCTTGATATCGACAAGAGTGGTATCTCGGAAGGGTAGAGAAAATGAGGATGAGGATGAGGTGGCGTTGGCTTGTGATGGCTGCTGCTGCGTCTGTTGCTGCTCACTGAGCTTCCTAAAGTACCCCTCAGAACCAAATTCAGGGTCACGAGCATCAAGCTCGGCGCGCTCATCGCGCTCGCCAACCGTCCTTGCCATCTTGAACGGATTTCGGGGGGGAAGAAATGGGGGGAGGGCGAGCGGAAAGGCGAGACTGTCGTCGCGGGGTCTTCGAAGACGAGGGCGGAGGAGGAGAGAGGCCTAGGTCGACGAGCCCGGATGGCAGCAGGCGTTCCGTCTCTATTGCAGTAGGCGTACAGGAAATCGGCTCGACATTGCGTTCGCGAGGGCGGCAACAAGGTGCGCAAACGTGGACGCGCTGCGTAGTTCGGGAGTTTGCGGGAAACGAGGCTTGGTCGTCAAGGAAAGGATGAAGCAGCGATTTCTATCGAAGCGGCGCGGTGGCAAGTTGGAGATGAGAGGAGGAGGAGAGGGGGCAAGAGAAGAAACCAAGGTGGACACACGCTGAAGTATCGCGAGTCTAGAAGGCCGTGGTGTTTGTATCCTTTTTGGTTTGGGTAGGTTCAATGGTGACGGAGACGGAAGACGGAACGGAAGGGTTTGAGGGAAGGAATGGGAGCCCAATGGTACAAAACCGAGAACTGGCTCTCTCGAGACAGGGTGCAAGTGTGTGAGTGTGAGTGTGAGTGCGAGTGTGAGTGCGAAGTGAGACAGTCAATCAGTTGAGGCAATGAATGGCAAGAGCAACAGCGCAGGCCGGGCCTGTCCTCACGGGGGCAGCACCTAATAGTAATAGTATAGAACCCAAGTCGCCTAAGCATGGGTTCCAGGTAGGGTCTGGAGAATGGGGAAGCCCGGGAATGGAGGGGAGTGCACCTAGCAGCATTCGAGCTTCCAGGCGTTGGAGTGCGCCAGAAATGTCAAACAACGTCCGCGCCGGACTTGCTGGGAAAGGCCGTCTCCAGGGTCGGGTAGTTTAGTGGAACGTGGGGGGGAGGGGAAAGGAAGAGGAGGATGAGGTGGAGGAGAGTGGGAGAGGAGCAATTGGTGAGGTACGTACCACGGATTATCCCCGGGAAAGAGAGTCCTTGGAAGGAAGCCATCGCGGGCAGGCTCGACCAGCTGCTTACAGAGAGCAGGTACTCTGTACGTCTCCGTACTTTATGAAACCTTTCATGCGTCTTTTCTTTCAGCTAAATCAAACGCTTGGTTCTATCTCCATCACCAACACATATAAACTCTCGAGTCCCTCCCTACATACGGCTCGCGCCACGTACCGACGGTGATTTCATCGTCGATAAGGCTCTCTCTCGTTGGAGATTGAATGTCTACAGCAAGCCTTAGTGCGTGACGATGATTGACTTGCTCGGCGGGCGGGTTCGTCCCAGGCGGCGGTTTGGCGGCGTAACTGTGGGGGAGGCCATGGGTCCCCCAGAAAGAAGCCATCCAGAACGGAGTTCCATTACGAGCCACCCCCCCCCCCCCCCCTTGCAAGAGATGCCTCGGCCTTTGGCTCTCCTGACATTTATTTGCTTGGTGATGGGACCTCTGTCTTTACTTTCTTGCTTTCGCTTAACCGTGCCTGTTCTGGAACTGCGGCAAGTCCCTTGGATGCTGTGATAACTCATCTATACAGATATCTAATGAAGGAGTGAGGCTCGATATACCGAATGAATCAACATCCCCCTCAACTCTTCGCTCCGTCCGAACCCAGGTCAAGGTTTCTTGTCACGTCCCATCGCTGCATTACCAATGAAGTGGAAACTCTTTTCGTCAATATCTATGGCCGCTGCGGAAATCTCACCGTGCGCAATTCAATATGCGCACCGTACGAATGAGCGTGGCGCTCTGCCACAAAATCTCCACCGGAAATGCTTCCAGGACAGTGCGAGCCTACAAGCACACACTAAGTCTCCGAACCCTCCTCGCTCCGGCTCGACTAAAACCCACGACAGCTCGGCGCTCGATATGGTCACATTTCTCTGCGACTTACGCGCCCGCCTCCAATATCTCTCTCCCCTTCTTCCCTTCTCGTCTCTTCCGCCTTCCGCCCTCTGCCCCTCCTTGTTCCCATCGCTTTTCCCGTCGTCCAAGCGTCGTCCCTGCTGACAAGTTACAAACCTAGGGCCAGCCACCGGTCTCGTACTCTGACGGTGCGGTGCCTTGCAGCTTCATCGACAGCCAACAGCCAAAAATACTGCCGATCCAAATTGATTACACCGTAGGCGCATCGCCCCTCCCGCACGGTAAACCCGCTCAGACGCCCCCCCCCTGGACGCTTCTTGCGCCTTTGGCCTGGAGCGTCTTGGCTCCCGGGGGCGACGACGCCCTCGGCCGTACGTATCTCGGCCTCTCCTCGACCGCTTCCTCTTCAACTTGTATTTAGCCGAGAAGAGTGCTGATGGTTGATGAGACTTGAATCCACCCCGGCTTTCGGTCCTGTCCTGCCAAGAGAGGAACGAAAAAGAAGGGCCTTTTCTCCTCCCAGATTGACTCCCTGGAGATCTGCACGCCTCCTCGATCCTCTTTGAAAACGGATTAGGGAACGTGGGCGGCCGCAACGAGGCGCCTCCAGCTCGTTGTAGAAACCCGACGTATGGAGCAGTGAGCGTGGACACCGGCTGTTGACCGAGTTGAGCGACATGACGAAAGTTGGAGCTGGAACTGGAAAGACGGATCCTCATCAAGCCAGCGTGGAGAATTGGGAGCGTGACAGCGAATCGTCGTGCCTGAAGACGCCCATGATGCGAGAGAGGGAACGAC